>OZ012736.1:134214997-134949997 GCA_963859935.3 Lathyrus sativus | reverse complement strand
AATAATAATAATAATAATAGTAACATTTTAAAAAAGAAAAATTTTAAGAAAATAATATTCACAAAATGTTCTTAGGCCACGTGTCACGCCTTAATTGGCCAAAAAGATAAATTTTCTGAAAAATCAACCAATTGCGAGCGGACACGTGTCTAAATAACAAGAAATTAATCGGGAAATGAAAAATCAAAATAGAATCAAAAAATGCAAAAAAAACTGAAAATGGGTAGGACAAATTTAGGGTATGACAGATGCCCCTATCTAATTAGCTTAAACTTAGGGAAATGAACTGCTACAGCATTCATTCTCAAGGTAAAATTTAATTAGATATGAAGAAGACCCTGAATTTGTCCGAAAAGAAATGAAAAATGCCTGAGAACTGAAATACTGGAAAATGTAAATCTCTGAGTAAACTGTAAGCAACTGGCAAAAGGTCGTCATCACCAAAAGGATGATGGAGCGAAACACAAACACTATATGCACAATCTATCATTAATGACTACCATAGACCCCCCACCAAAAGGATGACGGAGCGAAATACAAACACACTATCACACAATCTATCATTAATGACTATGATAGACCCCCCACCAAAAGGATGACGGAGCGAAACACAAACAAATAATATCGCACAATCTATCATTAATGACAATGATAAACCCCCCACCAAAAGGATGACGGAGCGAAACTCACACCAAACACCGCACAATCTATCATTAATGACTATGACAGACCCCCCCACCAAAAGGATGATGGAGCGAAACACAAATAAACCATCGCACAATCTATCATTAATGACTATGATAGACCCCCCCACCAAAAAGGATGACGGAGCGAAATACAAACACACTATCGCACAATCTATCATTAATGACTATGATAGACCCCCCCACCAAAAGGATTACGGAGCGAAACACAAACAAATAATATCGCACAATCTATCATTAATGACTATGATAGACCCCCCACCTAAAGGATGACGGAGCGAAACTCACACCAAACATCGCACAATCTATCATTAATGACTATGACAGACCCCCCACCAAAAGGATGACAGAGCGAAACTCACACCAAACATCGCACAATCTATCATTAATGACTATGATAGACCCCCCACCAAAAGGATGACGGAGCGAAACACAAATAAAACTATCACACAATCTATCATTAATGATTATGATAGACCCCCCACCAAAAGGATGATGGAGCGAAATACAAACACATTATCGCACAATCTATCATTAATGACTATGATAGACCCCTCACCAAAAGGATGACGGAGCGAAACACAAACAAATAATATCGCACAATCTATCATTAATGACTATGATAGACCCTCCATCAAAAGGATGACGGAGTGAAACTCACACCAAACATCGCACAATCTATCATTAATGACTATGACAGACCCCCCACCAAAAGGATGACGGAACGAAACACAAATAAACTATCGCACAATCTATCATTAATGACTATGATAGACCCCCCACCAAAAGGATGACGGAGCGAAACTCACACCAAACATCGCACAATCTATCATTAATGACTATGATAGACCCCCCCACCAAAAAGGATGACGGAGCGAAATACAAACACACTATCGCACAATCTATCATTAATGACTATGATAGACCCCCCCCACCAAAAGGATGACGGAGCGAAACATACACACAGGTTGCTATCACCAAAAGGATGATAGAACAAACATAAATTGAAGGTTACCAACACCAAAAGGATGCAGGCTAGGTTGAACCGACGAAGTTCGGCTATCACCAAAAGGATGATAGTAAGGCAATTGACAACGGTCACACTTGCTGGGTAAAACTCATTGGGGAACCCCCAAGAGGAAGATTTGAAATGAGTCAACGGGGTACACCCACCGTCTTGTTTGGAGATCATAGCTTTGCTGAAATGATTTCATGGTTACGCCCATGAATTCTGAAGAGGATGCCCCTGACTGGGCAGAGTTTGTCTTGATGTTTTGACTTGCTCAACAAAAGGTTGAACAACTTCATGAGGTACGCTCACGGTTTTGCTGAAGATGCCCCTGCTCGGGCTGGATCTTGCATTATACTTCTTGGATTTTCCCAAAAAAAGGTTGAACAACTTCGTGGAGAACGCCCACGGTCTTGAATGGTATGCCCCTGGCTGGGATGTATATTAACTTGACGATCTGATCAACCACGAGGTTGAAATACGTTATGGGAAATACCCATGGTCTTGAAAAGAATGCCCCTGACTAGGCTGGATCTTGCTTTGAATATTTTGAAATTTTATGGGAGAAACCCACAGTCGCAAAAGATTGCCCCTGACTGGGCTGATGAATGCTTTGAAGCTCTTGAAAATCGTGGGACAGACCTACAATCTCGCGGAGGATGCCCCTGACCGGGCTGATGATTGCTTTGAAGCTCTTGAAAATCGTGGGACAAACCCACAATCTCGCGGAGGATGTCCCTGACCGGGCTGATGATTGCTTTGAAGCTCTTGAATTTCGTGGGAGAAACCCACAGTCTTGTGAAGGATGCCCCTGACTGGGCTGCCGATGGTCTTGGAAATCTTCGGGATTGATCCTGGACCTTGACTTGCATATGTGAATGATTGATGATATGATATTCCATAATGAATGGAAGTGCAAATGCAAATGCTGACGCGCCGAAAGGCAAGAGGTGGGGAAGTATGATATGGTTGGGTATGCATATGATGCAATATGCTTATGATAGCGAATGCAATGCGTATGATACACATGATTGCAGATGGGTAATTTGGAAATGTAGGTGGAGACGCCAGCGTGGTGGACTTTTGGTAGTTGCCAATACGGATTGGACTTCGGGTGGTGGGAGGGATTGACTTCCTCGACACGCACTTTGCTAAAGATGCCATGACGAAGCTGAAGAAGATATTTTGGATGCCCCAAGTCTGGGTACTTGGTGGTTTGTTGTGTATTTGCTTCAGAGAAGGTTGCAACTCTGCTTGATGGTCAGGACGACCTGGTCTTGCCCCAGTTGGAACTTGTTAATAGCCTTCCCCTGCTCGAGCTGTTGAGTAATTTGCCCCAGCCTATGGATTTTGAGGTAGTCTTGCTTCGTGACAGCCACTGAAAGTCAAGTTCCTCCTTGATTGCCTTTTGTTGAAATGTCTTTGAATACCTAGCAATGTTTTTCAATTAAAATTGTACATTCACAAATGGTAAAATTAATGCAAAGTTTGATGCCAGATTTGAAAAAGTATCGTTTTATTGAAGTGTCGTGGTAGTGAGACGAATGGATCATCATCCCAAACGTTGTGTTGTTTGATTGGTGTAGAAGATATTGCAAGGATAACGACACCAATGCTGATGATTAACAATCGTGTGAGGAGTCAGGTTATGCAACCTTGCGACAATATGCTTTCAGAATAAACCTCGTCTCAATTAGGTCTTTCAAGGGTTGTAACGTGGTCTGGTTCACGGTTGTGAAACAAAGGATGTTAGGCTCAAAGTATGATTTGTACCCACCCCTTCTTCTTAATGATCTCCAGTCCTACGCTCAGTTAATTCTACACTTGTCTGGACGGTGTAAGCTTGAAGGTTCAAGGTTTGCTCGACGTGGCAGTCACTTTATTTTGATGGATGCCAGTGCCCCTTTGATCCGGGTGTTCACTGAATCTTATTTTGTTTTTGTTGAGGGTTTCGGGGTCCTCTTTTGCTTTTGTTTTTGATCCCTAACTTTTGCATGGATTGATTTTGCTTGTCAGATCCATCGGGATTGTCCTGATTTTGCCTAAGTCCCCTCTGAGGTGTTTGACTTAGCAGGCTTTTGATTTTTTTTGAATTTTGGGAAGGTTGTGACTACCATAGCATGGGTCTTTGATGAACCATCGTCTTTGGGATTTCGCTTTGTCGATTCAAGTGCGGAGTTGGATTAACTGAACACTACCCTGCCCCAGGTTGAGTGTAAAAGTTTGAATATCCGAAGGAAACTGCTACTTATAGGCTCGAAGTGGTTTACTAGGGATTGACTCCTTATATCTCCGGTGTTTGGGGAATTGAAGCAATGCATGTACATCATTGACGAGATTCTGTCTGAAAGCATACGGTTTGCAATTATGGGTATCTTGTTTTCATCATCCTCCCTCAAATCATGCTAAACAACAGTGAATAGAGTGGAGTGAATAAACGTGTCGGTGATAAGTGAAAATGAGTGAATACGACATAATTAATTCAAAACATGCATAAACGATACATTAATGAAAACCAAATACGAAATGGCAATTGTTCAAAGCATACAATACTTAAACAAAACAAAGACAAAACATAAGACATGCGTAAGATGAAATGGCAACATGACGGCCTTCTTCGGGGAAATGAACTTTGACTTGACTGGATTTGATCTGATTAACGCTATTTGTTCAGCGGCATTGGATTGTTGATGACATTTGGAGACTTTCCATTGAAGTTGATAGCATCCCTGTCGATCATGTCTTGAATTATGTGCTTGAAAGCTCTGCAGTCCTCAATGGTGTGACCTGGAGCGCCCTTATGAAACTTACAATGAGCATTTGCATCGTAGTCGGCAGGAATGACAGTTGGGGGAGCCAAATCTCTCGGAACAACAACTTTCTTCTCCATCAACTGAGCAAAGATTTTAGCATATGTCATTGGTAGACGATCAAAGACTCTATCTGGCCTTCATGTTCTCTGCTGACGCTGTGGGCGAGTACCTTGTCGTTGCTGAGTAGCTTGCATCTGCTGTTGCTGAGGAGGATATTGATATCCTTGCTGGTTGTAGGCTTGTTGCTGAGGAGCCTATTGTTGTGGCATTTGAGCTTGCACTGCTTGAACAACTGGCTGATAAGGCATTGGAGCATATTGCGCAGCAGCAACATACGGATACTGATAATAGGGAACTTGATAAGGCATAAGAGCGGGAGCTTGTTGAGGAGCTTGCCCTTTCTGCAAAGAGATGGCATTCGTTTCGCCCTCTTTCTTCTTGTATCCGTTGAAAGGCTTCTTGGCATTAGCCTGGCTGTTAGAACCTCCTGGGATCTTTCCACTCTTCAGACCTTCTTCAATTCTCTCACCGACGATCACCAAGTCAGAGAATCCAGCGGAGACACTACCGATCAGCTTTTCGTAGTACTGGCCTTGCAAGGTACCCATGAAAATTTCAATCAGCTCACGGTCAACCAAAGGTGGATGCACCCTTGCGGCTAGCTCTCTCCATCGTTGCACGTACTCCTTGAAGGATTCACTATCCTTCTGAGTCATACTCTGAAGTTGAGTACGATTCGGAGCAAGATCGACATTATACTTGTACTGCTTGACAAATGCATCGGCTAGCTCGGCCCAAGTGCGCACACTGTTACGTTCCAGCTGCATATACCATTCGAGTGATGCCCCAGACAAACTGTCTTGGAAGCAATGAATCATGAGCTTTTCATCTCTGGCATAGGCAGCCATCTTGCGACAGTACATCTTTAGATGAATGTTTGGGCAACTGAGACCTTTGTACTTCGAGAATTCGGGCACCTTGAACTTGGGAGGAATGACAACATCAGGCACCAAGCACAATTCCAAAGCACTGAAAGAATTTGAGTTATGCCCCTCCATGGCTCAAAGTTTCTCGGCTAGATCTCGGCACATCTTCATGGCTTCTGAGTCCTGAGCGGCAACAGGACTGGAAATGGGGATAGAAGCATGATAGTTCTAAACGTCGTCATAGTGATCCATCAGAGTATCTTCAGTATGGGGAGCTGGGATCTGCACGACAGTAGGCTGAGCCTGCGGGATAGCTCCAACAGTAACTCCAGGCACTGGGATTGGCTGAGAAGTATTTCCTTCGACTGTGTTATTGAAATTCAACGGCATCCCATGAGGATTTGGAATTGGAACCAAAGGGATGGCAGTAGACCCCTGTCCTTGACCATTGTTGTTGACGACAGCAGCGACTTCACGTTGTTCTTCCTCTCTTCTGGCCGCGAGGATGGCTTCGAGGATCTGGTCGATCTTTCCTTTCATAGAATCCAAATCTTCCCTGAACGCGGCTTGCTCCTGTTGAATCTGCTCCATCATTCGTCTGGTATTGGCTCTAGTTGCGTACTGGTGTCGAGGAATCAGCTTGATTTACTGGAGAGGAAGGAACGAAGACATAAGATTCTGTTGAAGGACTGGAAATGCAAATATGCACAACATATGAAATGAAATGCAAATGATATGCAAGATGCAATGCAAGATACAAGATCCAGGATTCACAGGATCACAATCAAACAATTTTGGGGCTGATAACTGTAATAGATACACAACCACAATTTCGGACTGAAGAAACCTGACAGGTAAGTCCTATACGGGAAGATCTAGACATTCTACCCATAAACCCACTTACGGGATGGTTTCTACGTCTGGTTCCCAGGATCACGGACACTAGTCGTATTAGTGTCGCGCAACAGGCTGGTTGTATTACGACGATAATGACGATAAGGTCTCTCCTGAGCGGGGTCCTCATGCTAGGCGCACAAGGAGCGAGTCCTTGGAGACTAACACTACGCGACCACCAATATTGAAACTGGTGCTAAAAAGGGTTCCCAGAATCATGGACCCTTCATTAATCAAGTCGTGCAACAGGCTAGCTGTGTTACAACAAGATCCACGAATAGGTCTCTTCTGGTGGAGCTTTCATGCTAGGCCCACAAGGAGCAAGTCCTCGGAGACTAACACTACTCGACTACCAATTCTAAACTATATTTTCTCTCTGCTTTTACCAAAGCTCGGGCGTAGAGCCTTACTCATGATGTCATCCCAAGAACTAACAGGCAACCAAGATAACAAGCACAAATAAAATCCACAAGAGAACAAATATAAACAAGAAGGAAACAAATATAAACAAACACTCCTCACAAACCAAAAGATAGGCTCGACTCTCTCTTTGCATGGAGCAAAACGTCCCCAGCATGTCGCACCTCGAAAAATCACGGAGACATTTTGGAGAAACGACCTTCGCGCGAAAGGCGCGGAAATGCGGTTCGACAGAGTCGCCACCGAACTTTATTTTTCCCGAATAAAGGGGAGAGGAAAATATCGAGAAAACCTCTTAAAACGAAAGGGATAGGAACAGGGTTATCGCAACCATGTTCCGGGTTCGGGAGTCGGTTACGTGAGGGGAAGGTATTATCACCCCTCACGTTCGTCGTACTCGACGGGAACCTCTTAAGGTAATTGTGGGGAGTGTTGTCTAAGTTTATTTGTTTTCTTCTTGTTATTAAAGGTAGAATTGGTAGGGTAAAAGGTTAAAGATACAAAGGAGAGATGGATGGTTAGAGGATAGAGTGCTCGCCAAGGATTGGGGCCCTTGTGCCTACGTATGCTCATTCGAACGAGAATGAGAAATCAGAGCGTCGTAGTTCGACTACGGGAGAATGGAGGGGAGGTAGCTCACCAAGATCATCACAATCTTGTGCCTACGTATCTTACATTCGGACGAGAATGAAGAATCAGAGCAGTCGTAGTTCGTGGTAACAACCACGAAAAGGATACTAGGAAATGGGAGGATGGATAGAAGGTAGCTCGCCAAGATCATCGTGATCTTGTGCCTACGTATCTTACATTCGGACGAGAATGAAGAATCAGAGCAGTCGTAGTTCGTGGTAACGACCACAAAAAGATGAGGTTTGAAAAGGGTTGAAATTTGAGTTTAAGACGAAAGAGTGACTGACAAGCAACCCAAGAGTGTGCCTCAAGAGCTTGTCACTCAAGAATTCAAGGAATGCGAGATCCCAAGAACTCGATTCTTTCGGAAATTGGGTTGATAGGTTGAAGATAAGAAGTTGGGTGTTTTGAAATCGAAAGAATGAACTAATAACAACTCAAGGGCGCGCCTCGAGAGTTACTCATTCGAGTATTCAAAGAATGCTAGATTCTAAGAATATCCCTCTTTCGTAAGTTTAAAAAATGTTTGTGAAAAGATTGAATCGAAAATGGAATGCGAGGCAAAGAGGAAGTTATTTTGAAGTAGCTCGACGACGTGTCGAGGATTTGTTTGAAAATGGAACCGACTTGACGACGTGTCAAGGGTTAGATTGTGAGAAACGATATTAGTCCCTAAGGGTGCCCCTAATATCAAAACCACGAGGAGCTGTGAAATGTGTGCGAAATGTCAGTTGCGAATGCGTACGAGCATTCGACTCAGGAGAATGTTTGAAGATGTTTGAAAAAAAAGTTGAAAGATTGAGTGAATAATAACTCAAAAGCATGCCTCGAGAACTATTCACTCGAAGATTCAAGGAATGCTAGATTCCAAGAACCTCCTTCTTTTGGAGTTTTAATCGAGAAAGATGTTTTGAAAATAATTTGGATCGAATCGAGGATATGAAAAGAGTTTGTGGTATGAGAGGTGAGAACGCGAGATTGGATTTGAAAATTTTAGAGAAATGACAATTATTTGATAAATGAGACGTAGGACCCACAACCAATTAATCGAGGTATCATCGAGATGCTAGATCCCAACGACACCTTTTTCATTTGATTAAGTTAAAAAAAGTTTTAAATGAACGATGAAAATACCACGTGGAGTGCTAGACTCCAATAGCATTTTTGTCTAAATGATTAAAAACGTATTTTAAAATAGAAGTCGAATGTCACTACCAAAAGCGTACGCCTCAATAATGATTACTCACAAACCCACAAGACGCTAGACCTCAAGAGTTAAATTTTCACCATTTGATTTAATTTATGAAATATTGTTTGAATAAACACTGAAAGTGTCATGTGGAATGCTAGACCCCAATGACATTTCCTTGTCTAAATAATTAAAAGGCGTATTTTGAAACGAAAAGTCGAATAATACATTATTTAAGGTGTACACCTTAATAACGATTGTCCAAAAATTCAAGAAGTGCTAGACTTCAAAGATTTAGTTTTTTCATAATTTGATTGAAAATAATTTTAGTGGTAAAAAAAATGATTTGAGATTAGAAAAGTAGTCATATTTTTGAAATAAGTTTGAAAATAGTTTAAGGTTTTGCTTAGAAAATATTTAATTACTTGCCTAATGAAAACATGTTATTTAATAAATAGAATAAAAAAATTTTATTTATTTAAAGGAAATATAAATATTGGGTTTAACAAGTGTCATAAAAAAATGGTTTAGAATTTTTTATTATTTTGAATTGCCTTTATAAATTGATTAACTAAAAATAATAATAATAATTGAATAAATAAAAACTATAACAAGTCATTGCTCCATAGCTTAAACTAGTAAAAAGGGGTAGACATGATAAAACAAATTCCACCGAAACAACCCGTGATATACAACCGGCATGTATCTTAGGATTATCACAAACACATAATGATATCAGCCCAATAAACATTCACCATATCAAATATCAATCTCAGTATATGTACTATCCACCAAAGGCTCCACCACCAATTTGCTTAATCACAAGAACAACACTTTTTAGTCCTTATGGATTTTGAATAATTTCAGCAAAATCAATTAGTAATAACATTCATGTATAACTTCTGTGTATCAATTAACCACCAACCGAGAATTATTTGACAGTAGTGTTACATCCTGTACTACTTCAGAATCCTAACAGAACACGCCTCGATACTTAAAAACACTCAATGCCATTGTTAGCTGCTCGACAATTGATTC
Organism: Lathyrus sativus; assembly: GCA_963859935.3. NCBI lineage: Eukaryota > Viridiplantae > Streptophyta > Magnoliopsida > Fabales > Fabaceae > Lathyrus > Lathyrus sativus. The sequence continues at coordinate 134,940,374 of OZ012736.1, read as the reverse complement.
TCACTCCGAATAAACAATACCAAATCATGAAATCATGTACTAGAATCAAAACGACTACCGCATTCACTATCCATCATTCACTAACTAGTAAACGGACTAAAAAATTGAAATTACATCACACATGTTGATTCCCACAGCACAGTCAAACTACTTCCATCAAGATAGCAAAGATTACAAAATAATGGCTAATGAACATGAGAACATTTAAACAAGGAATAAGTTAATTCTATCTATATCAGTACCATTCAAATTAAGAACCACTTGCCAAGACCAACAGATAGCCATGGTCATAATAAACAGAGGCACAGACACCACAATCTGTAACAGTATCTCAAATGCATATATTGTTAAACATTGAGACCAAAACAATTGACTCGCACCCAATCTAACAGCAAGAATCTTCAAACAACTAATTCGGCAAAAAAAGAATGGAAACAAAGTTTGAAATACTATCAAGATCTTCACAACCAAAACAAAATTAAACTGAAATTGTAACAACACACAGAAACCAAGTTGAGAATGTATCATATTTAACCTAGTGTTATCGAAACAACCATGAATCCAAGCTACTAGTTAAATGCATAAACATTTAAACAACTGCCGTAATCAAATACAAAATACAAAAGCAATATCGAATCTAACATCAAAGTCAGAAGCGAAAACCAACCGAAAACGCCGCGGCTGAGGACTGACTTGCTATAGATGAAACCGCGAAGAAAATCCTGATACGTCGTCACCTCTAGCGTAGCCGTGCGCGAGCCAAGAGAAAGGTTTGTCACCGCTTGTCAACCGGTGAAGGATGTCGTGCTATTGTTGGGCTGGGGATGAACCACGTAGAGTATTCTGAAAGTGAAACCGGAGTGAGCTTGTGGAGTCATCATGAAGACCAAGGCTTCTCAATCGGAGTTTTCCATCATTTCTGAAGAATTGATATCCAAGAGTGGTGATTCGCGGCGGTTTGAAGGTTCAATTTAATGGTGATGGTTGTGTTAACGACGGAAAAAACGGAGAGAAGATGATAAGGGGTAGACGTTTGTGTTTAGGGTGCGGTGAGGAGAACGATGGATTGGCGCCGTTTGGTTTATTGAGAGGGGTGATGGTGAGAGTGACGATGAACAGTGGGATTTAGGGTTTTCTCAGGTTGGGATTTCCAGGCGGCGGGTTTGTATAGAGAAGGGAGATGAACAGTAGATATCGTCCCCTCAATCAGAAATTCTCCCCTCACTTATAACATGCTAAACCAACCCTAATGGGCCGTTGAAGTGGGCCTCTAATCTGATTTCTTCAATTTCCCTTTTTTTTATTTTTCTCAATAATTAATTAGTATACTAATAATATAAATTAATTATTACAATATTAATTAGCATGACTAATTAATAAGTAAATATTAACAAAACAATTAAATATTAATATTTAACAATTAAAGAAACATTAAAAATATATAAAAACACATTAAAAATAAAATAAAATAAAACATATATATATATATATACATACATACATACATATATATATATATATATATATATATATATATATATATATATATATATATATATATATATATATATATATATATATATATATATATATATATATATATATATATATATATATATATATATATATATATATATATATATATATATATATATATATATATATATATATATATATATATATATATATATATATATATATATATATATATATATATATATATATATATATATATATATATATATATATATATATATATATATATATATATATATATATATATATATATATATATATATATATATATATATATATATATATATATATATAAATTAACTAAAAAAATAATAATAATAATAATAGTAACATTTCAAAAAAGAAAAATTTTAAGAAAATAATATTCACAAAATGTTTTAGGCCCCGTGTCACGCCTTAATTGGCCAAAAAGATAAATTTTCTGAAAAATCAACCAATTGCGAGCGGACACGTGTCTAAATAACAAGAAATTAATCGGGAAATGCAAAATCAAAATAGAATCGAAAAATGCAAAAAAAAACTGAAAATGGGTAGGACAAATTTAGGGTATGACACTAGCCCCATGTGAATCCCCCATAGCATATATCTTGGTTTAGCCTCTGATTGGTATACTTAGACTAATAGTTTGGACTTGAAACGTTAACCATACATTCTTAACACATTTAGGATCATCTAGGAATTTTATCAAGATTTTAGGACCTGATTTCCTTTTTTTTCCCCATATTTTACTTTCTGACCAAAGTTTGTGTGTTCATGATTGCACCTTCTCATAGTTTGGCCCAACAAAGGAACTTTTAGCAAACTTTAAGCACCCAATCTTCCCATTGACCCTTAGTACCTAGGTTGACACCCTTATAGATTTATTTTCATGTCTCTAGAATACCATTAAGTTCCCTTAGGATGAATTCTTTTAGAGCTAAAATATTTAAGGTTTCTTTAGAGCTTTTGGTGATGATTCTTTCCCTTATGTGATTTCTTCCATGGGCTTTGCCCTACCCTCTTTCTCCAAGTCTTGAAGAGGAGCCCTCCTGGGAGAGACTAATCCTTCCTTTGGTTGGATTTTGTGCATTCCTCAGGAGGTTGAGCCTTGAATTAACATTCTTCAGTATAGTACATTCCTTTGGTCTGCACTATCTTTCTCCTTCATGTCTTGATGAGGAGCCCTCCTGGGAGAGCCTAATCCTTCCTTTGGTTGGATTCTGTGCATTCCTCAGGAGGTTGAGCCTTGGATTGACATTCCTGGCATGGTATATTCCCTTGGTTTATATACTGTCATCCATCTCCAAGTCCTTTCCTCAGGATCCCTCTTAGGAGAGCCTAATCCTTCCCTTGGTTGGATTCTGTGCATTCCTCAACAGGTTGAGCCTGAGATGGACACTCTATGTTGATACACTTTAAATCAGATACCTCAGATTGATATCTAGGACTAATACCCAGTTTTCTGTCCTATTGACATAGGATCCCTCTTGGGAGAGCTTAATCCTTCCCTTGGTTGGATTCCATGCATTCCTCAAGAGGTTGAACCTATGATGGACTCTGGTGTTGATACACCTCCAACCTGATGTAGCCTGGGATGACTTCCCCGTTGATCATTTTGGTTTCTCTCTCTTGTTTGATTTGCTTAATGCAGTAGACTAGGTTCATATATAGAATATTTTAGGTCAGGATAGTTGCATGATTGCATTGAAAGGTTGAGCTAGTCTCCCTTTGCTTGTTTGCATGAAAGGTCGAGCATGTCTCCCTTTGCTTGTGTGTTTCCTCTGTGCATCTCTGTTTGCATCCCGTGTTTGCATTAGAAGTTGAGGCTTCCTCCTTCTGCTTGTATTGTTGCATCGCATCTGCATCTAATTACTGTATGTTTCACCTGCTTGACAGCTGTGTTTCTTTTCCCCCTTTGCTGTAGTTAGCTGAACTACAGCTGCTCTAATTTCTCGTACCAGATGAGAATATGTAGGCATAGGATGCGATATCTTAGCGAGCACACTAACAACTAACTTCTCTGTTCTCTTGCTGCCGTGCGATCGAGACTTTCCAGCTAACGACTGATGTTTCCTTTCTCTTCCCCTAGCGCAATTGAGACCCGACCGTAGTTCTAGTTCCTGTAAGTTCCCCTACCTTTAAACTCCGACATACTACGTCCGTTATACCATAAATAGGTAACGCCTAAGTCTCCAATGGTCGAGCAGCATACATCTAACTGCTAGAATGCGTACGCTAGTATCGTCAATCTCTTTTCTCACCCTCGTGTGATCGAGAACACCTAGTTTACCCGTAGTATCCCGAACTACGTAAGCTCTGATCTTTCACGCCGTGTGAAAGTACGTAGGCACGAGATGCAATGTCTCGGCGAGCAACCTCCCCCATAACCCGTAGTTAGGCGAACTACGTTGACTCTGATTTCTCATTCCAGACGGGAATACGTAGGCGTAGAACTGCTGTGTTCTGCCGAGTCATTTTTCTTTTCTTTTCAGACCATACTTTTAGCGTAGATAGATAAAACCAACCCGTCAGATAAACACAACAAGCCTGGATCCCATCGAGTACGATGGACGTGAGGGGTGCTAATATCTTCCCCTTGCGTAACCGACTCCCGAATCCAGACGTGGTTGCGATGACCTTGTCTTATACCTTTTCGTCAGGTTTTTTCCGATCGTTTCCTTTCCATTTCTGTGGGATAAATAACGAAAGGTGACGACTCTTCTGTTTTGCCGGCACCTTATTTTCGCAGTAGCGACAGTAACCATTTATCTTGATTGGAATCATTGATATTGTAATATCTTAATTGTTTGCGTTGGTCGTAACCATTTACCTTGATTGAAATCATTGATATTGTAATATCTTGATACTTGCTTTGGTCGTAACCATTTATCTTGATTAAAATCATGATATTGTAATATCTTGGTGCTTGCTTATTCTTGGTTGTAACCATGCCTCTTATCTTCATCATGTTTGAATGATTATTGGTTTGTTAAGTTATTCCCCAAGTGATGGAACTCTTTAGTTCGCATCCAAGTTTCCTTATCTTTTCCCTTCCAAAGGAAAGTCTCTCTATTGACCCTTGGGTCATAGATAGATCATTACCCTCCCTTGACTTTGTTAAGCCATCTATACAGTTAGTTAAGTTAGAACATAGCCATTAGACTTTGCTTAAGTCTAAAAAACTTACCCCTTGTTAGGAGTATCCTTCAACTAGAACTTTAAAGATAGAGTTTATTAACTCTATGTAAAAATCATAGTAATGATTTCTTACCCCCCCCATTCTTGAGTGTACAATTTAGATCTATAGAGTTTGGATAAACTTTATACAAGCATTGTTATGTTTGTTCCTCTTTGAACCTTGATCATAATCAAGTGTTCATTTATCCCTAGTGAGGTGAACTACGATTGCTCTGATTCTATCCTAGTTAGGATACGTAGGCAGAGGATGCGATATCTTTGCGAGAAAACTTGGAAACTATCCTTAGGTCTTTACCTACACCTACACCTTATACCCAATCCCAAACCATAGCAAACATTTAGCAAGCATAGCATACAAACAAACAAAAGGTTCATGTAGAGTACTACAAATGTCTAGGATGTGAAATACCTACCCTAGGCATAACCAACCCCTGATCCCTGATCTCTTAGCCTTGTTGTTACACCGCAAAAAAGGGTTTTTCTTTCTTTAACCTTTCCTTTGGATAAATCAAAGTCCGGTTGTGAATTCTAAGAATTAAGATTCAAGTTAATTAATAGCTTGATATCACGATTCTCACCGCAACACTTATATTCTGAGCTTCTTTAATAGCAGTGACTTTCATGGCAAACCTTTTAGGTAAAGATCTTAGAATCTTCCTCACAAGCTTTTCTTCAGACATCTTTTCTCCTAAAGCTCCTGAGGTATTGGCAATCTCGAGAATATTCATGTAGAATTCATGAATAGTCTCATCCTCTTTCATTCTCAGATTTTCAAACTTGGTGGTCAGCATTTGTAATCTTGACATCTTGACTTTAGAGGTTCCCTCATGAGTTTTTTTTAAAGTATCCCAAACCTCTTTGTCCAGTTCATAATGATGCATTAGTCTAAAAATGCTCTTGCCTATACCATTAAATAAGGCATTCAAAGCCTTAGAATTCCCAAGATCCAATGCCTCTTGCTCTTTGTTCCATTCCTCTTCAGGTATTAACACAGATACTCCATCTTTATCAGTCTTCACGGGATGTTCCCATCCTGAGTTGGCAGCTCTCCATGCCTTACTGTCTAAATACTTCAAGAAGACTATCATCCTAGGTTTCCAGTAGTCATAATTTGAGCCATCTAGAATTGGTGTTCTATTTGTGAATCCTATATCCTTGTCCATAGTACCAGAGTTTATCATCCCTAGATCTCACCCTGAAAATAACAGGCAGGGTGTCTGCTCTGATGCCAATTGAAATGCTAGGTACCCAAATGTGGATGTTATCACGGATGTTATGACATCCACTATAACACAGACTACAAAACTTAATGAAAAACTGTAAATGAAAACAGTAAATAACACAAGTAATTGTTTACCCAGTTCAGTGCAAACCACTCCTACATCTGGGGGCTACCAAGCCAGGGAGGAAATTCACTATTAGCAGAATTAATTCAGAGTCAAACAACCAGTTTGCACTCTTCACTTAAGACCTACCCAATGACACTTCAGCCTAACACTAGACCTAAGTTACCAACTCACTCCCCTTCAATGACAACAGTGACATCAACCAATTCAAAATTACAAGTAATATTGAAGACACACTTCAAACAAACCTTGATCTTGCTTCACAACTGTGATCATGATACACAACACTCTTGCTTAAAATCTTAGAGTGAACACACACAGAGTACAGTTCAAACACACTAGTCCAATGCAATCATCCAAGAGATAATTGTTTGGTTCACAAGGAATCCTAGGACTCAAAAACACACGTGAAGAACAACTGCACAACACAAAATTCTTCACTCACAAAATACACTCTTCAATCTCTAAACACTGTCCAAAAGCCCCAACGAATTAGGATTGCTACTTCTGTATATATAAGCAGCATATAGTCCTTGGGCCTAGGTGTAGAAATTAGGTTTACCCAAGATAAACCTCTCTTCATGAAGTTGCGCACATCTAATTAGGTCAGGGGTATTCCATGTTATCCTCCGCAATGCCTGACATGTCGCCTGAGATAACTAGGCTTCCTAAAATGTTTCCTGAAGTATAGCATGAGCTAATACCAGAAAACTTAAACTTGCGCCCTGATGTCATACGCTTGATGTCATAACATCCAACATGACATCCAACTTAACTTGCTCTTAGCTATCCCAACTTACCCTGCAGAACACCCTTCATGTATGTCATAACATCAGTTTTGACATTCACACATACTCCAATGTTTGGCCATAAAATGCAGCCAATCAAAAGCATCTACAGTAACAATTTCCTTAGTTGGAGCTTCATTAAAATGGGGAGTATAAATACAACCACTTTGTGTCATCTTTCTTGCCCCAGCTATATTAGTCACATCTTCACTAACACTTTTCAATTCTTCCCTCGGAATAACCTTCCCAGATTCTTTGTCAATCATTGTCACATCGTATTTCCAAGGTACGGATTTAGAGTCTCTAAAATGAAAAGGACTGGGCTTTTGAATGATCATCGGCTTCGATGGATTAAGTGCAGAAGCAACAACAAATTCTGGTATATTGAACATAGGCTTTGGTGCACTAAAAATAGGTACTTTAGAACTTTAGAACTTGATTCTGGCAAATTAAAAATGGGCACTTTATCACCTGGTTCTGGCAAGTTGAAGATGGGCTCAATCACGGCAACTTCGTCTTTCTTCACTTTGCTACTCACTTGTAGAAAACTATCATTGATCAAACTTTGAACGTTTTTCTGAACCAACATACATCCTTTGACACTGGTATCACACACTTCCCAATCATCATGGCAAACATTCACCAAACCTGCCTCAAACAGCTTTAAATGGAAGACTCAGAGAGGGATCTTAATCTCGGAGACATCAAGAATTAAACTCTCGTCAGATACCTTATAAATAACACGAACAGACCCATGGGTGGATAAAGGATTTTTCTTAACATTAGGCTGAGAATCACCAAAACACAAAATCTTTTTTTCTATTAACTCACTTACAAGGTGCTTGAGAGCATAACAACTTTCTAGATCATGCCCAGGCGCATCTTCATGAAACAAACAATGAGCATTTGGATTCTAATTAGGTGGAAGTTAGAGCTAGCGAGATTATACCTAAGTGAACCACACACTCAAAGATACAACAGAGTCGCCACCAAAATTTATTTAGTCCTAAAGGATATGGAAAATATCGATAAAACCTAAGGGAAGAGAAACGGAAAAGGGGGTCGGTTATGCGAAAGGAAGGTATTAGCACCTTCCGTATCCGTCGTACCCAACGGGAACCATTTTGCTTGCTTTTAGGCTTGGATGGGTTATTTATCTAAAGGCTTCTAGATAAAAAGAAAGAAAAGAGAGAAAAAGAAAGAGGAAAAAAAAGTGCTCGAGGAGGATTGGGGCCCTCGTGCCTACGTACCCTCATAGTGCAATGAGGATGTCAGAGCTCCGTAGTTCAAGGAACCAAGGATCTGGGCAGACCAGAGAGACAGAAGAAGATGGAGGAAGGTGGCTCGCCAAGATTTCACAATATTGTGCCTACATACCCTCATAGTGCAATGAGGAAATCAGAGCCTACGTAGTTCGGTGAACCAACATTAAAAGTAAAGGGAAAAAGAGACGGAGTCAAAGCCAAGATCTAAAAGAGAAAGCAAGACCCAACTGGAGGAAACAAGAGGAATGGTGTCAAAACCAAGGAATAAGACGAAAGAAAACTCTGCTGAGGAACGGAGAAGCGAGGAAAGAACTCTGTCGGGGAATGCAGAAGAAAAGAGATGACTCCACTGTGGAGAAAACAAAAGAATGGCGACGGAGCCAAGAGAATAACAGAGTAAAGGAAAAGAATTAAAATAAAGGTAAGATCCACGAGGGATTCAGTGCATTAAGTGGTAAGCAGTGATTAACCAAAGAAAAACAAGAGTAAAACTCAGTGGGGGAGCAAAAAGGTTGGTGTCAACATACAGACTGCGACGAACCAAGAGAAAGAGAATACTGAGCCAAAGGGAGGTGTTTGACTCTGAGGGGAAATTTGTATATTAACTAATAAACAGTGGTTAAACAGAAGGAGAAAGGAGCTAGTTTTAACCGATAAACAGTGATCAACCAACTGACGGGTGTGAAACCAAGCAAAGATTGTGACCCAAAGAATGGTACATTGACTGAACAAACAGCACTTGACCAAAGGAAAGGGTATTCGAATCGAATAAAGGTTACTAATCCAAAGCTGGTAGTATTTGAACCGAAAAAAGGTTGCTAACTACAGGGGATTCGGTGCTTAAAAAAAGAACTCTGATTAACCAAAAAGAAAGAGTGATTAACCAAAAGAAGGTGATTAACTCAAAAGAGACTCAGTATCTTAATAGATGGACTATGGTTAACTGAGAAAAAGGGTGATTGGTTCAAACAGGCAGACTGTGATTGACCAAAAGGTGTATGATTAACTAAGAGAAGGTGATTAACCCAAAGAAAAAGCAGGTTTTAATAGGCAGACTATGATCAACCAAAGATCGGGTGATTAGCCGGAAGAAGGCGATTAACCCCAAGAAAGTTTAATATTAAAAGACGGGATGTGATTAACTGAGGAAAAGAACAAACTGGTGCTTAACTGACAGGCAATGATTAACCAAACAAGAAGTAGAGAGTACCAAGAGAAGGTTTTGAAATCCGATAAGGACTAGGTTTTATCAGAAAGACTGTTTTAACCGAATAAGAAAGATTGATCTCCCCGAGGAAGAAGAGAATTTGGTTTTAACCGAAGAATGGTTGATCAACCAAGGAAAGAACTGACTACAAGACTCTGGTGAACCAAGAATGGATTGGCCTCAAGAGAAAATAGTGTTGAATTGAAAGGTGAGAGTTACTTCCAAAGAGGAAATAAGGGTGCAAGTGATCAAGGACCGACTTGACTGGAGAAACAGGGATACCATAGTAAGGATATAAAGGCGACTATTCCAGGCACATGGGAATTTGTCCCCTACCCAAAATAGTCATAATGAGTGTAGCATTTCTCCATCCTCATTCCTTCTCCAACACCAAAGTGTCGTGCAAGAAACAAACGAACAACATAATGACACAAAAATTTGTACAGTGATCCAATGCATTATGAATCTTCAACTCCACAGGGGAAAAGAGAAGACAAAGCTCTAGAAGATCCAAAGGAGAAGAAAAAGGAAGGATCGACTAATCGAAACGAAGTTTCAATTAATCGATCGAAAGGGGAAGATGCTAACAATTTTCCAATGGGATGAAAAATCATTGAAGCAAAGGATGAGTTATTGATTATACAAGATTAAATTCATTACAAAGAGGAACAAACTTAATGCAAACATGAGTGGAAGTGTAAAACAGTAGCAAATGTTATCTAGTATGCATCACAAATCATGTAGCATGTGATCAAAGAAAGTGCAAGAATGATCATGATCATACAATGTCAAAAGATACAAATAATCGAGAATCGAAAAATCACACATTGAAAGTTTGCATGTATGACTCAAACAAAAGTTAAACAACTCAAAAAACATCCACAGATATCCAGCATATCAAGCCATGGAAATTACATGAGGAAAGAAATAGCAAACAAGCTTTAAAATAGAAAGGAAAAAAAAGGCATTATGTTACAATGGTAATCGATTACCACATGCAGGTAATTGGTTACCTATTTAAAAATTTCAAAAACACGTGAAAATTATGCAGGGTAACCGATTACCACATATAGGTGTCACGGTGAGAATTGGATAATAAGTTATTTATTAACTTGAATCACAAATCATTTTTCACCACCGATCTTTAATTTATCCAAAAGAAGGGGAAAAGAGAGAATAACCCATAAATATGAAATGCAATGCAAAGCAAAAGAAAATCTAAGGTTCGGTGGTTGGTTATACCTAGGGAAGGTGCTAGCTGTTGCACCCTAAAATTTGCCCAACCTATTTCACTTGGTTTATGTTTCAATTGCATTATCATTTGCATAGTTACATCATGTACATAGTCCAATCATTTGCATATCTTAACATAGCCAGTCATCTAACAAGGGATCAAGTGCCATTCTTGTCTAAAGAAGCACATCAAGGGGCCTTATTCAAGCTTAAGACCGTCCAAGTCATCAAAGAATGGGTTGAAGCTTTGAGGAGATTTGAGTGTCAACAAGTGAATTTCTCTCCTAACTTGAGGTGTATTGGAGGTCATCAATGGGGTATGAAGCATGAATCAAGGGTATGGAGTGTGTACAAAGCTCATAGAAGGCCTAGAGGGTCACATTGAAGATGAGACAAGTCATCGATTCAAGAACGAGAGCCACAAAGGAAGTGCAAGCAACTAGGGTTTCATCTGGGTCAACCCTGGTCAACTGTGTGATTGAAGAGCATCAAAGCCTACTTAGAGGTCATGGGATTCATGGATTTATATGTTAAGACATTTGTGGTGTTGTGCCAAGATCAATTCAAGAAGAATCAAGAGTGGTTGGAGGTGTTTGAGACAGGGTTCCTAGGGTAAAATCCCCTGTATAGCATTGGACTTCCAAGCCACATAATTCAAAATGCAAATTTCAAATGGATCTTTGGCCAACATTAAACTTGTAGAGAATCTCAATACCTTTAATTTGAGTACTAGAAGTCCTCAAGGGAATTTATGGAACTCAAGTTATGATATTCACAATCCAGGGGTATTTTGGGCATTCGTGATTATAGGTCATTTTCAAGCATTTGCCAAAATCTCCACCTTCCACTCCTCAAATGGAAAATTGTTCAACTAGAAAGTTGCTCAAAATAGGGTTTTAACCTTGACCATGCATCAAGGAAGGTTTTAATTGGCTCATAGGAGAAGTTGGTTTGAAATGGTTTTTTAATGAGGAAATTAAAGTCATTTAAAAGGCAATTTTGGTGGGAAATTGAAATAAATGGTTATGGGTCCAAAACAAGTCAAATAACCACTCATTTTAATCAGAAAATATGTTTTAGAAACATTGGCAATTGTGTAAGTTTCATTTGAAGTGTGCTTCATGGCCTTTCACAGGATTTATTCACATAAAAGTTACATCACACAATTCCTTCACAAAGGCAATATGGAGATTCCTTTTGGGTTGAATTCATTCCAAATGAAATATGTAAGTCATCCAAAGTTTCCCATGGAAGCCATGAAGCCAATTTCATGCATTACCATAACCAAAATTTTGAAGAAAAGTTGGACTTGATTTTTAATTTTGGGCTTGGGCCTGAGCTCTAGAAGGTTCTAAATAATCCTATAAAGGTCTAGGAGCTCATTAGAAACAGTTTTGGAGATTGATTGGGGTTGGAAGCAAATATCACCATTGAAGCTTGAAGAAGAAAAGTGAAAGAGTGAATTTCTGTTAGAGGCCGTTTCAAGCACCATTGAGGATTCAATCTTCTTCTAACATCATCACTCATTGAATCTGGAACGTTTTGGATCAAGAATCAAGCCGGAAGCGACTCCGATTGAAGCTCGAACGTAGGTTATTACTTCTTGAATTTTCTCCTAATTTATGTGGTTTCAATGCATTAGAATCATGTGGTTAGGTTCACCTTAAGTTGTAGATGATTTCTGGGCGAAGAACTTGGTGTTTAGTGAGATTTTAGGATTAAATTCGTTTTCGGTTGAAATATGGAATTTTTTATTCGTGGATTTTTAGGATGTTTAAGTAGTATATTTGGATTCCTCTCGAAATTTCATGCAAAATTGGTTCAAGAATCGTTGCAAACGGATAAATATTGAAGGAGTTATGGTTGTTTAAAGTTTGCCGGAAAAAAAAGCTTCATCCATGGTCGCGCGGGTACTGTTCATGCGCTGGAATTTTTGGATTTGGAGAAGATGACTGGGAGCCGTCCGATTGGAGAGGAAGAGATGACTTGGTCTCACGATCGCGCAGCCAAGAGCGCGCCACGTCACCGTATTGAAACACTGCGTTTTGTGAAATGCGCTGTGAGCACCACGCATGCGCGAGTTCGATTCTCCCTTGTGGTTTTTTTTTGTTAAATTCTGAATTAATTGAGTGTGAATATGCGTTTGGGATTTAGTGTTTCAGAATGCTAACCGAACCCCTTCCCTTCAGGCCCAAGCATGATTCACAACACAAATTCCTGCTGATTACACCCCCTCCTGTTCTTTCTTTATTTTCTTTTTTTTTTATTTTTCTGTTTTATATGCTGACTTCAAAAAGTCATAAAAAATAGAAATATTAATCTTTTTGATCCAAGTTTTTTTTACCTGACTCTTTAGAGAGTCTAGAATTTTAGGAAATTAAAAAAAATTCGTAATTCATGCATTTTTGAATTTAATTGTATTTTTTTCATTTTTATTGCTTTTATTTTCAATATGGTTGATACATCATTTTGCTGAATTTTTTGTGGATGATTGGTGATAAATTTTGAGTTCATTATTTTTGAGCTAATTAGTTTAGATATGCATGTACCCACAGTAATTTTCTCATATTTTCGTGAGATAATTTTAGGCTAGTTTGAGCATTAAACAATAGGAGTGTTAGATTTGGGGTTTCAAAACAACTAGTTGTAGTCTAGAACATAGTTTGGGGACTTAGTGTTTGATTTAGGTCCTGGGATTTATATGGGGTATTGGGTATAGGCTTAGGTTCCCTTAGAAATTTAATTAGGATTTTATGATGAGTTTTAGCATTTTATTTGATTTTTGCAACTTGTGTGGTGATTGTGGGTTTCTCCATTGGATATTTGGTTTGGTTATATTTGTGTGGGGCTATTTTGGGGGTGCTTTTGGCTTGGGCTTTTCTTGGATGACATGAAGATCAAATGAAGTTGTTTTGGATGGCTTGAAGAAGCTTGGAGTTGAATATTTCTCATCTGTTGGAATGCTTGTCAGAGGCTTAGGGATTAGGATATGTAGGAAGAGCTTTAGACTAGTCTTGTTTCTTCTTTCAAACATAGAGAGCTTCTTGTGCCTCTATTCAATCCCATGACACAAGTTCCCCCAAATAATTTCCATCTCTCCTTAAGAGGGATGTAGAGCATGCTTTGGTTGGGTAGAACCTTGAGGATACCTTTCATTTGCAATGTTAAGTTCTTAGTGATTTCCTTGGGTTGTCACTAAGCTTCTTAACATTTCAACTTAATCTGTTAATTGATTCTTTCTTGGAGATTGAGCTTATTGAAGATAGGAGCCTATTTGAAGCTTGAAGATTGTTGAAGATTTAAGATGGGGTCTTGCTTGAAGAAGTTGTTACTGTCAACCCTTTGATGTTTAATCAACTATAGCTGTCAGAACTGTTGCTGCTTGTGCTGCTTACTGTAGGAGCTTGATTGTTGCTGTCAGAGCTGGTGTTGGTGCTATTTGCTTTTCTGTATTGTTTGTTGGCTTGTTCAGCTTGCCCCAAAGGTTTGAAGTGAATACTGTTTCACTTTGCTTGTTGTTTTCCCAGGTTCGAGGTAGAGCAGGACTCCCTTGCCTCGCTTGTATTGCTGCATTGCATGCATTTTACTGTATTTGCTTGCTTTCTTTTCTGTTTATCCCCTAGGATATCTGATTTCCTCTATGCAGGAGGGAATTATGACAAACATTAGGTTCTTATCCATGCATGACAACATTAGGTTAGTTTTATTCCCTTTTTCAACCATAGGCTTTCTAGAGCTTCTTTCTCTTCTCATCTCAAAACACTTCAAAAAAAAAAACAGTAATAAGATTAATCGATGTCGTACGTTATGAGCCTTAAGCTATTTGAGAAAAGGTTGCTGGAGGGTCACTCTTCAGTAATCTGATTGCTTAGTGTGTTACCCTTAGGGTGACATACGACGTAATCACTCTCAAATCATAGTCTCTAGTGCGGCGGAAATTGCAAACACACTAAAAAACACTTCTTTCGTAAAAGATTCAAAACAAACATCAAAGTGTCATTTTTGTCCGCTTGGACTCCTAATTAGAAGAAAACCTTTTCAGAAGGATCTAAAAAACAGTCAGACAAACCTGTGTCTTCCGTGGCCCGAACTACGTTTGCTCTGATCTTTCATGCTGTATGAAAGTACGTAGGCATAGGATGCGATATCCTAGCGAGCAACCTTCCCCTCCTTTCCCGTAGGTAGGCGAACTACGTTGACTCTGATTTCTCGTTTCAGACGGGAATACGTAGGCATAAAGTGCGATACTTTGTCGAGTCATTTTCTTTTCTTTTAACCCAGACCTTTAGAGTAGATAGAATAATACACCCTTAGATAGAAAACAAGCGTGGATCCCGTCGAGTACGACGGACGTGAGGGGTGCTAATACCTTCCCCTTGCGTAACCGACTCCCGAATCCAGGATTTGGTTGCGATGACCACTCCTTTTCCTCTTTGCGTTAGGTTTACTCTGAGCGTTTCCTTTCCCTCTTGTGGGATAAATAACGCACGGTGGCGACTCTTCTGTCATAGCCGGCGCCGATTGTCGCAGTAGCGACAACTGGCGACTCTGCTGGGGACTCCAACGGTTCCTTATGCGATTCAGTCCTAGCGCTTGTTTTCCCGTCTGGGGTTTTGTATGTATTTACCTTTCTGCCTTTACTTTTAGTACTATATTATTGTTGTTGTGCTGGGTAGAGGGTTAGATTGAGAGATAAGCCGGACCTGGGCTTGAGTTTGCACATAGACTTAGAAGTAGAGAGTAGTGGTTAGCCTGCTTGCTTAGCTCGCACCAGCTAGCCGTGAAATCTGCGCTCGGACGAGATTCTATTTGATGCTTCTTGCCTGGCCCTTAGGGCTCGACAAGTTATCTGACCCGAGGATTGTCG
Organism: Lathyrus sativus; assembly: GCA_963859935.3. Classification (NCBI taxonomy): domain Eukaryota; kingdom Viridiplantae; phylum Streptophyta; class Magnoliopsida; order Fabales; family Fabaceae; genus Lathyrus; species Lathyrus sativus. The sequence goes on along the minus strand of OZ012736.1, from coordinate 134,924,955 downwards.
ACTCTGGGGACCTATCAATTGGGATTCAGCTAAGTGAGGCCGCTTCAAGGGATGATGATGCCACACCTTCTGGGTATCGTATCATCGCTCTTGAAAGTCTGTGACGCTGATGCCCGCATAGGATGTCGTACCTCGTCTGTGAGTTAAGTACATACCTGTGAGGGGTAGGTGGGTCTTTTTGCAGGAAAACTCTGGCCTCAGAACACCTAGTTTGTCTCTGTCAGTGAGAATTGGTTACAAGGGTCCTTTTGAGTGGTTGGTTTGGTTTGAGGCGAAGCTCTGGTCATTCTCGAGCTACAGTACAACAAACTTCTCAAGCTACAGCAGTGATCTTGATCCCTTGTGTGTGCATTTTGCATTTTGCATTTCTGTTTGCATTTGCATTTCATTTTGCATATTCATCCTCAGCTGGAACAGGGAGCTTACCCGTTTTTGTCCGTTTCGTCAGTTGATTTCCCGACATTCGCATTGGACTTGAGTTAGCTTTTGGGAAAGGATCATGGCTTCAGAAGAGCAGAACTTGGTTGTTACTCGGGCGAAGTTTGAATTGTTGAAGAACCAGTTGAGTCAGTTCGTGAAAGCCATAACAGCTATGAATAGAGGAAGAAACAATGTTCAAAGAACTCCGATGAACAATGTAGCTCAGATTGTGCAAACCCCTGTCAGAGACCCATTTTATCTCAATGACACAGAGTATCAGAGTTTCACTCTCTCTACGCCAGATTCTCCAAGGATTGTTCTATCTCCAAGAGTTGTTCCACAGGCTAATACTGAGAATCCAAGGACTGTTGAGTATATGAGAAGACTTCAGATGTTGGAAGATCAGATTGCTGCCCTGATGAATAAGAATACTCTTGATCTGAATGCTTCGAGCATGTGTTTGGTGTCAGGCCTTGTGTTGCCTCCTAAGTTCAAGATGCCCAATTTTGAGAAATACAAAGGGGATAGCTGTCCGAAGCTACATTTGGTTATGTTCTGCAGAAGGATGACTTCACATGTCACCAATGACAAGCTCATGATTCACTGTTTCCAAGATAGTTTGATCAGAGCATCTTTGGATTGGTACATGCAGTTGAAGAGTGATGGTATCAAGTCATGGTCGGATTTAGCCTATGCCTTCGTGAAGCAGTACGACTACAACCTGGATATGGCTCCTAGTCGCGTGCATTTGCAAGAGTTATCTCGGACGGATAATGAATCCTTTAGAGGGTATGTGCAGAGATGGAGAGAATTGGCTGCCAATGTTCAACCACCGCTTCTTGAGAGAGAAATGGTTGACCTCTTCTTGGGTACTCTGAAAGGCCGTTATTATGACATAATGTTCAGTTGTACCAACTTTGAGGGCTTGATGAGAATAGGAGAGCTTGTTGAGAGAGGACTCAAGAATGGAAAGATTCGAGATACTCCTTATATCCCAATTGATAAGAATGAATAAGTTGTCAGTTCTCAAGAAGAGTGGGAAGAAGGAAATGATGTCGTCTCGGAATCTCTAGCGTCTCAGGCTCAGTTTTCAGACACTCCAAACCAGCAGTCATATCATTATCAGCCGCGTCATCACGCCCGACAAAGACCAAGGAAGCCTGAAAGGCAGTTTACTTGGCTACCGGTGTCGTACAGTCAGTTGTTGCCAGATTTGGTCGAAAGTGGATTAATAGTGTCGAAAGAGACTAATCCAATGATCCTGCCTTATCCTTCAGGTTCTGATGCCAGCGCCCGCTGTGAGTACCATGTTGGAGTACAGGGGCATTCGACAGATGATTGTAAAGTGCTTAGAAGCCAAGTTCAGAATCTGCTAGACTCTAACAAGATCTTCATCACACCTCAGGGTTTTGTTAAGATTATTGATTCTCCTTCATCCAGTTGTGTGGGTTCGTCAGTCCATGTCATGGAAGACTCTACTGAAAGTGTATGTTTGGAAGAATGTCCAACTGAGAGCTCAGTTGAATATGGAGGAAGTTGCTAGAGGTTTTTGCGTCGGGTGTCGCATATGTTTTTCTCTGCTGACCTGTTTAGCTTTCGTGCATTGTTGTTTGCTGACCACCACCAGGCTTGTTGGCTGGGGTCATTGTATTTTGTACTTGGTTGTGCTTGTTTGCTGCTCTTGTTGGCTTTACATAGTGGTGTGAGGTGTTTATCTTCGTGCTTATAGCTTGGGTTTTCTTTGTCTTGCCGTAGATTTGTGTTTGCTTTCTGCATTGCATTCTCACATAACAGGTACCTCAGAATCGTGGGTCTTATTTCTTGTTCTTCACCAGTTTGTTGCAGGAATTCCCTCAGAGTTATGGAACAGAATCAGGCTGAATTAATGGAAGTCCGAAGCCAGTTAGGGCAGATGATGAGAGACATGCAAGAGATGCGTCTGGATCAGAAGATACTCAAAGAGGAAAATAATCAGCTGAAGACCCAAATGAGCTTGATCATGGAAGTCGTCAAGAATGTGCTTAGGAAAGAGGGTGATCAGCTATCTGAAGCCGCAGGGAAGGAGCTTGTTCCACCTGTGCCTATGGAACTCGTGCCTGTGGAACCTGAGCTTAAAAAACGTGTTGATCAACACCAACAACAACAACAAAGGATACATCCGGCTCAGCGAAGAATTCAGGAGGGGAGGCCAAAGAGGGTATTTAAGGCGCCGCCTTCAATGTATGCTGAGCTCTTTCAGACTTTATTAGGTTTGAAGCTAGTGGAAAAAAGAACATTGGCCCCACTCACGGGAACGACGATTCCTTACGGGTATGATACCAGTAAGTAGTGTGAATTTCATTCCGGGGCACCCGGACATGATATCGAGAGTTGTCATGATTTTAAGCACAATGTTCAGGACCTGATTGACGCAAAAGCTATTGAATTCACGCCGAGCGGCGTAACTGTACATAATGGTCCTATCCCAGTTGGTGCTAAAATGATGGATGTTTCCGAAGCTGCAGTGGATCAGAAGTATATTCTGCAATCAATGGTGTCAGAATCCCCTTGTCCTCAGTTGTTGCCGGTGCCTAGACCAAGCCTGAGGATGAAAGCGCTTGAACAAAAGGAGTCCCTGATAATTCAGACTCAACCTCCAAGTGGTTCAACTGCTCCAGGTCAACAATCTGTCCAATCTTTGCAACAGACGTCAGCTCCTCTCCAGAGTCAGCAGCCTTCTCGTTATCGATCAAACCTGCGTGCTAGGCAAAACCCAATGAAGTCAGAGAGACAGTTCACCCGTTTGCCGTTTTGAGCGGAATGGTTTCAATAAACAACTTTGAAGATGGCTGGTTCAGCAGCGAATCAGATGTTTAAGCCCGGTTCTCGGATGCTGGCATTTTCCTTTGTTTTATCTTGTCATTGTTTGTAGTTTCTTTCCTGTTTAAATTGCAATCTTGTTTGTAAAACTTGTTGTTTTCATTCAATTGATTATAATGAAATGAGTATGCATGTTTTGACTAAATCCATTCGTGTTCACTAATTGATTTTTACAGATATCCAACGCTTGGTTAAGCGAAATCCGGGGAGGATGACGAAAATGAACGACATGCAAGCTCCCGATATTGTATGCTTTTGAAATAAAACCTGCTGATGATGTACAGGCATTGTTTCAAATCCCTAGACACCGGAGATATAAGGAAGATAATCCCTTGTCAACCCCTTTGAGCCTAGTAGTAGGAGTTCTTTCTGAAAACGAAAAACCCTCAATCTTAACCTGGGGCAGGGTAGGTGTTAGCTAATTTGACGGAACGTCCAAATTACAAAAAGGAGTGTCCGTTTGAGGATCAATCACACCTCTAGAGGTCGTGCCTAAAAAACCACAAGGGTTAAATTTCAAAAGTGAAACAGTTACATTATTCCCTAAAGAGTCAGACAACCAGTGTCACACGACTTGTTCAAAAAAAAGGGAAGGAAAAAGAATCAAAAGCCCGCTAAGTCAAAACTTGAAAACGAACGACTTAGGCAAAAATAAGGGCATCCCGCTGGACTTGAAAATCAAAAGAAACTCAAAAGAGTCAGTCCAGGCAAAAGTTAGGGAAAGAAAAAGAAAAATGAAAAGGATTACAAAAGAAAAATCCTCAAATAAAATACGAGTCGTGTGACCCCAAGTGTCAAAGACGAAGAGTGAGTGGCTGTCACTCCCAAAACTCATAGCTTCTCGAACTATCACTCCTATATTTTAATCTTTAAGAGGTAAACGCTAAGGTCGAATTAGCCGAACGTAGGATTGGAGAACATCAAGGAGAATGGGTGGGTTAAAATAAATTTTGAGCCTTTATCCTTTCCTTCAAAACCGTGAGCCTGACCACGTTACAACCTTCAAAAGTCCTAATTGAAGCAGGTTTGTTTCGAAGGCATACTTCGGTAAAGATCGCGTCGAAACTGACTCCTAAAAGGGTTCTTCTTACCATGTTGGTACTGATGTTGATATTCTGATGGATGATTTGTTCATTATATGCTATAAACTGTTTTTCCTTTTCCAGTGAACAGATTGGATGTTAAAAATGTCATATCCATTGCATTAATATATCTTTTGTGCAGAACAATTGGTTTTACTTGCGGGTAAGTGCTTGACAGCAGGAAAGTTTCCTACAGTGGAAAGTCTGATCATGATAGAATGCAGAACGCCCGAATACTCCGTGAACTGGGGCAGGCTATAATCCCTAGTGATGTCGGCCATCCGAAGTCAGTTATTCTGAAGCAGTCAGGTCGAGATTTGATGAATCTCTCAAGGACAACCAGTGTATCTTCCCGCAGGTCAGCCTATCAGGGGCAGAGTCGTCGCAGACAGGGGCAAGCCACTCTAAGAAAAGCGCCGAAGTTGTTTCTCGTCCAAGGGGTATTTGATCCGAAGCATTTCTCCGAGGTTCAGAGTGCTGGGGCAGTTCGTGTCCGACCATCAGGGTATAGATTTTTAGATTTCCATTTGAGGAATATGCCCAGAGATCCCACAGGCTGGGGAATATCGGAAGCGAAGGAATTGTTCCTCTTCGTGTCATCAGAGCTACTCAGAGCTACTAAAAGCAGGGTTCAACCAATCTTCAAGATTGAGACGAATGTCGGGAAGTCGTGTTACCGTCCCTTGACTCTTCAACCAGAAACCGTGAATTCAGACAGGAGGTTGTCCAGCGTCAGTTATATATGACCCCTCACGGATAGCCTAAAACCCAATCCTATTGGCAATATTCAGGAAACCCAATCCATATTGGCAATCACTGTGAGGCCCAATCCGTGTTGGCGTATCATTTAAAAATCCGACCTTCATTGGTACATAGGAAGACTCCGTCTGTTTTCCCCAGCAAAAGTCCAACGGTCATTGGCACGTGTAAGCTATTCCCAGGGAAGTCCGATCATGCTTAGCACATTTGGTCACCCCCAACAAAGTCGGGTTGCCTTTCCAGCATTTATTTTGCTGGAATAATTCTGTGATACCCGGTTATCCCCAGCAGAGTTGGTTTCGTCTTCAGCATTTATTTTGCTGAAACGGTTTTCTGTATCCAATTTCTCCAGCAGCCCGAGCCTGCATTCGCATCTTGCATATATCATCATATTTGCATCATATCTGCATTTCATCGTCAAATGCGTAGCATTCCATCTTATATGGGGCATTTACGCCATAGAAAAATTCAAACATGCGTATATGCATACGAAGCATAAGCCAGTTTCTATCAGCCTTATGTGGCAACATGAATCACTCTGTAATCAGTTCAGGGGCATTTATCCAGCAGCTTTATTCGGACAGCTCATTGGTTTATTTGACTTTTAGATCATACAACGGTTATGCTTTGCCCATCAGTCATCTGATATCGACAGACTTCTCTTCCCGTCAATTCCTATTGACGATGTGTTTCTCCAGCAAGTGGTTTTCTCCGTCTATCTTTAGACGTCGCGAGTTTGGGTATGGTTTTCTTTCCGTCTATCTTTAGACGATGTGAAGTTTCGAAGTTGGTTTTCCTCCGTCTATCATTAGACGTCGCGAGTTTGGGTATGGTTTTCTTTCCGTCTATCTTTAGGCGATGTGAGGTTTCAAAGTTGTTTCTCCGTTTATCTTTAGACGTCCTGAGTTTGATTATGGTTTTCTTCGTCTATCCTTAGACGTCCTGAGTTCGATTATGGTTTTCTCCGTCTATCTGTAGACGTCATGAGTTTGGATATGGTTTTCTCCGTCTATCATTAGACGTCGTGAGTTTCAACATGGTTTTCTCCGTTTATCATTAGACGTCGTGAGTTCGAGTACGGTTCTCTTTCCGTCTATCTTTAGACGACGTGAAGTTTCAGGTGATTTTTCAGCGGGTTTCTTACTGTCAGTTCATATTGATGATGTGCCTCCCCAACGAGTTTTCTCCGTCTATCATTAGACATCATAAGTTTTGGGTATGGTTTTCTCCGTCTATCTTTAGACGTCGAGAGGTTTCAAGGAGATCTTTCAGATATTGGCTTTCTTTCTGTTTATCGGATGAGATGACATTCCAAAAGGGGGTTTTTCTGACCGTTGATCCTTATTGACGTCGAGGCTCTTTGAAGAATGTTTGGTTTTCCTAGTTGTTGATCCTTATCGACGACATGGCTCTTTGAAGGTGGTTTTTCTTCCTGTCGGTTCTTACCGATGATGTGGCCCCTTTGAAGGTATTGTTCTTTCCATCAATTCCTGTAGGCGAAAGGATTCTGAAATTTGATGGGTGGTGTTGAAATTCATATGGTTTTCTTTCCGCTAGTTCTCACTGTCGATGTGGTTCTTCGGACAAGTGTTTCTCCCTGTCTATCTTTAGACAACGTGATAAGATCAAGTGCATGTTGATCTGGCCTTCGGGATGATTTTCTCCGTCTATCTTTAGACGTCCTGAGTTCGATAGTGGTTTTCTCCGTCTATCTTTAGACGTCGCGAGTTTGGGTATGGTTTTCTTTCCGTCTATCTTTAGGCGAGGTGGGGTTTCAAAGTTGTTTCTCCGTCTATCTTTAGACGTCGCGAGTTTGGGTATGGTTTTCTTTCCGTCTATCTTTAGGCGAGGTGGGGTTTCAAAGTTGTTTCTCCGTCTATCTTTAGACGTCGTGAGTATTGGATTTTATTTCCTTCGGGATGGTGTCTTTCCGTCTATCAATGGACGATGTGATTGTATTTCTCTTCCTGTCTATCATTAGACGTTGTGAGAGGATCAAGTGCATGTTGATCCAACCTTCGAGTTCGTTATCTGTGGCGTCACGCAGATAATTGGTGATAAAGTCAAGTTCGTTATTAGATGATTGATCAGTTTGTTGCCGTAACAACCGGATTCAGTTGGTGGATTTTGTTCTCCAAGCAGCTTGTGCAGTTTATTTCTGCGGTTGGCAAATTTCCGGGTTCTTGGTATTCAACCGTCTCGTACCTCGATTGTTTGAAGGCCGTTCGCTCTTCACCCAGTCGAGTCCAAACCGTTTGAATAGGGGCAGCTGTTGCACCCTAAAATTTGCCCAACCTATTTCACCTGGTTTATGTTTCAATTGCATTATCATTTGCATAGTTACATCATGTACATAGTCCAATCATTTGCATATCATAACATAGCCAGTCATCTAACAAGGGATCAAGTGCCATTCTTGTCTAAAGAAGCACATCAAGGGGCCTTATTCAAGCTTAAGACCGTCCAAGTCATCAAAGAATGGGTTGAAGTTTTGAGGAGATTTGAGTGTCAACAAGTGGATTTCTCTCCTAACTTGAGGTGTATTGGAGGTCATCAATGGGGTATGAAGCATGAATCAATGGTATGGAGTGTGTACAAAGCTCATAGAAGGCCTAGAGGGTCACATTAAAGATGAGACAAGTCATCGATTCAAGAACGAGAGCCACAGTGGAAGTGCAAGCAACTAGGGTTTCATCTGGGTCAACCCTGGTCAACTGTGTGATTGAAGAGCATCAAAGCCTACTTAGAGGTCATGGGATTCATGGATTTATATGTTAAGACATTTGTGGTGTTGTGCCAAGATCAAGTCAAGAAGAATCAAGAGTGGTTGGAGGTGTTTGAGACAGGGTTCCTAGGGTAAAGTCCCCTGTATAGCATTGTACTTCCAAGCCACATAAGTCAAAATGAAAGTTTCAAATGGATCTTTGTCCAACATGAAACTTGTATAGAATCTCAATACCTTTAATTTGAATACTAGAAGTCTTCAAGAAGATTTGTAGAACTCAATTTATGGTTCTTGCAAATTACAAGTCACCAGAGGACACTGAAATTTATCTATGAAAGTCACTTGACTTCCAAGCAACTTTTGCCCCTCAAGGAGTTGTAGATATTTATCTTAGATTTAATTTGAGTACTAGAAGTCCTCAGGGGAATTTATGGAACTCAAGTTATGATATTGGCAATCCAGGGGTATTTTGGGCATTCGTGATTATAGGTCATTTTCAAGCATGTGCCAAAATCTCCACCTTCCACTCCTCAAATGGAAAATTGTTCAACTAGAAAGTTGCTCAAAATAGGGTTTTAACCTTGACCATGCATCAAGGAAGGTTTTAATTGGCTCATAGGAGAAGTTGGTTTGAAATGGTTTTTTAATGAGGAAATTAAAGTCATTTAAAAGGCAATTTTGGTGGGAAATTGAAATAAATGGTTATGGGTCCAAAACAAGTCAAATAACCACTCATTTTAATTAGACAATATGTTTTAGAAACATTGGAAATTGTGGAAGTTTCGTTTGAAGTGTGCTTCATGGCCTTTCACAAGATTTCTTCACATAAAAGTTACATCACACAATTCCTTCACAAAGGCAATATGGAGATTCCTTTTGGGTTGAATTCATTCCAAATGAAATATGTAAGTCATCCAAAGTTTCCCATGCAAGCCATGAATCCAATTTCATGCATTACCATAACCAAAATTTTGAAGAAAAGTTGGACTTGGATTTTTAATTTTGGGCTTGGGCCTGAGCTCTAGAAGGTTCTAAATAATCCTATAAAGGTCTAGGAGCTCATTAGAAACAGTTCTGGAGATTGATTGGGGTTGGAAGCAAATATCACCATTGAAGCTTGAAGAAGAAAAGTGAAAGAGTGAATTTTTGTTAGAGTCCGTTTCAAGCACCATTGAGGATTCAATCTTCTTCTAACATCATCACTCATTGGATCTGGAACGTTTTGGATCAAGAATCAAGCCGGAAGCGACTACGATTGAAGCTCGAACGTAGGTTCTTACTTCTTGAATTTTCTCCTAATTTATGTGGTTTCAATGCATTAGAATCATGTGGTTAGGTTCACCTTAAGTTGTAGATGATTTCTGGGCGAAGAACTTGGTGTTTAGTGAGATTTTAGGATTAAATTCGTTTTCGGTTGAAATATGGAATTTTTGATTCGTGGATTTTTAGGCTGTTTAAGTAGTATATTTGGATTCCTCTCGAAATTTCATGCAAAATTGGTTCAAGAATCGTTGCAAACGGATAAATATTGAAGGAGTTATGGTTGTTTAAAGTTTACCGGAAAAAAAAGCTTCATCCATGGCCGCGCGGGTACTGTTCATGCGCTGGAATTTTTGGATTTGGAGAAGATGACTGGGAGCCGCCCGATTGGAGAGGAAGAGATGACTTGGTCTCACGATCGCGCGACCAAGAGCGTGCCACGTCACCGTATTGAAATGCTGCGTTTTGTGAAATGCGCTGTGAGCACCACGCATGCGCGAGTTCGATTCCCCCTTGTGGCTTTTTTTTGTTAAATTCTGAATTAATTGAGTGTGAATATGCGTTTGGGCTTTAGTGTTTCAGAATGCTAACCGCACCCCTTCCCTTCAGGCCCAAGCATGATTCACAACACAATTTCCTGCTGATTACACCCCCTCCTGTTCTTTATTTTCTTTTTTTTTTATTTTTCTGTTTTATATGCTAACTTCAAAAAGTCATAAAAAATAGAAAAATTAATCTTTTTGATCCAAGTTTTTTTTCCTGACTCTTTAGAGAGTCTAGAATTTTAGGAAATTAAAAAAATTCGTAATTCATGCATTTTAGAATTTAATTGTATTTTTTTGCATTTTTATTGCTTTTATTTTCAATATGGTTGATACATCATTTTGCTGATTTTTTTGTGGATGATTGGTGATAAATTTTGAGTTGATTCTTTTTGGGCTAATTATTTTAGATATGCATGTACCCACAGTAAGTTTCTCATATTTTCGTGAGATAATTTTAGGCTAGTTTGAGCATTAAACAATAGGAGTGTTAGATTTGGGGTTTCAAAACAACTAGTTGTAGTCTAGAACATAGTGTGGGGACTTAGTATTTGATTTAGGTCCTGGGATTTATATGGGGTATTGGGTATAGGCTTAGGTTCCCTTAGAAATTTAATTAGGATTTTATGATGAGTTTTAGCATTTTATTTGATTTTTGCAACTTGTGTGGTGATTGTGGGTTTCTCCATTGGATATTTGGTTTGGTTATATTTGTGTGGGGCTATTTTGCGGGTGCTTTTGGCTTGGGCTTTGCTTGGATGACTTGAAGATCAAATGAAATTGTTTTGGATGGCTTGAAGAAGCTTGGAGTTGAATATTTCTCATCTGTTGGAATGCTTGTCAGAGGCTTAGGGATTAGGATATGTAGGAAGAGCTTTAGACTAGTCTTGTTTCTTCTTTCAAACATAGAGAGCTTCTTGTGCCTCTATTTAATCCCATGACACAAGGTCCCCCCAAGAAGTTCCATCTCTCCTTAGGAGGGATGTAGAGCATGCTTTGGTTGGGTAGAACTTTGAGGATACCTTTCCTTTGCAATGTTAAGTTCTTAGTGATTTCCTTGGGTTGTCACTAAGCTTCTTAACATTTCAACTTAATCTGTTAATTGATTCTTTCTTGGAGATGAAGCTTATTGAAGATAAGAGCCTATTTGAAGCTTGAAGATTGTTGAAGATTGAAGATGGGGTCTTGCTTGAAGAAGTTGTTACTGTCAACCCTTTGCTGTTTAATCAACTGTAGCTGTCAGAACTGTTGCTGCTTGTGTTGCTTACTGTAGGAGCTTGATTGTTGCTGTCAGAGCTGGTGTTGGTGCTATTTGCTTTTCTGTATTGTTTGTTGGCTTGTTCAGCTTGCCCCAAAGGTTTGAAGTGAATACTGTTTCACTTTGCCTGTTGTTTTCCCAGGTTCGAGGTAGAGCGGGACTCCCATGCCTCGCTTGTATTGCTGCATTGCATGCATTTTACTGTATTTGCTTGCTTTCTTTTCTGTTTATCCCCTAGGATCTCTGATTTCCTCTGTGCAGGAGGGAATTATGACAGACATTAGGTTCTTATCCATGCATGAAAACATTAGGTTATTTTTATTCCCTTTTTTAACCATAGGCTTTTTAGAGCTTCTTTCTCTTCTCATCTCAAAACACTTCAAAAAAAAAACAGTAATAAGGTTAATCGATGTCGTACGTTACAAGCCTTAAGCTATTTGAGAAAAGGTTGCTGGAGGGTCACTCTTCAGTAATCTGATTGCTTAGTGTGTTACCCTTAGGGTGACATACGACGTAGTCACTCTCAAATCATAGTCTCTAGTGCGGCGGAAATTGCAAACACACTAAAAAACACTTCTTTCGTAAAAGATTCAAAACAAACATCGAAGTGTCATTTTTGTCCGCTTGGACTCTAATTAGAAGAAAACCTTTTCAGAAGGATCTAAAAAACAGTCAGACAAACCTGTGTCTTCCGTGGCCCGAACTACGTTTGCTATGATCTTTCATGCTGTATGAAAGTACGTAGGCATAGGATGCGATATCCTAGCGAGCAACCTTCCCCTCCTTTCCCGTAGGTAGGCGAACTACGTTGACTCTGATTTCTCGTTTTAGACGGGAATACGTAGGCATAAAGTGCGATACTTTGCCGAGTCATTTTCTTTTCTTTTAACCCAGACCTTTAGAGTAGATAGAATAATACACCCTTAGATAGAAAACAAGCGTGGATCCCGTCGAGTACGACGGACGTGAGGGGTGCTAATACCTTCCCCTTGCGTAACCGACTCCCGAATCCAAGATTTGGTTGCGATGACCATTCCTTTCCCTCTTTGCGTTAGGTTTACTCTGAGCGTTTCCTTTCCCTCTTGTGGGATAAATAACGCACGGTGGCGACTCTTCTGTCATAGTCGGCGCTGATTTTCGCAGTAGCGACACTAGCATCCTAAGTATCTGTAGTACTATACTGGAACCTCTTGTTTTATTGTGTTATTTGTTATTTGTCTACTAAAGGTGAAAGGGTAAAAAGAGACCTAAGGTGTTATTCCTAAGTATGCTCGCCAAGAAATCGCATCTTGTGCCTATGTATCCTGACGGGAATGGAATCAAAGCATTCGTAGTTCCCCTCAATAAGGGTGAGGAACTCTTGACCGTGGTCAAGGTTCCAGGGGGAGAAGGTTTGTTGATTGATTCTAGGAGAAGAGACAAGTCGTCATCTTAGGGAGAATACTCGACTTAAACCACCACAAACATATGGAAGGCGGTCTTTGCTTCACATTGAAAGAAGGGTTCCAACTCGGATCTATAATCGACGAGTACGCCACATACCTCTCTCAAGCGGAAAATATTCTACTTGTTTATCGACTATGTTATGGGGTAGGAGAATAATATCTCGACTACATAGATGAATCATGTCTAATTCTCTTGTGAGAATAGTGGATTTAATCTATAAGTTGTCTAAGTTGAAAATTTAAGGGAATCTAGCCTGAGGATATGAGGGTGTCTCATAAGCTGATCAACCTGAAAGAAATCAGGGATCATGTAGAGGGAAAAGATGCAAATGAATAAGATGTTCATGACTATGAAGTCAAGAACAAGATCATTCCTTTGGACGTGTAACAAGAAATTATTAATTAATTTAAATATTAATAATTATATTAACTAATAATTACAACATATTTTTATATATTTTATTAATATTTAACAAATAACTAAACAACTAAAAAGGAGAAAATAAATAATTAAAATATTTTGGTACTTTTGAAATATTATATGAATTAAATTAAAGAGAAACTAATTAGAGAAAATAATTTCAAGATCCTCTTGAGAGATGAGTGCTCGTGTCAGATTAACTGAATGCTAGGATTGGAGAACATCACGAAGAATGGATGGACACAAATAAACTTTGAGCCTTATATCCTTTGTTTCTTAAACCGTGAACCAGGCGACGATACAACCTTTAAAAGACCTAATTGAAACAGGGTTTATTTTGAAAGCGTACTTGACGAGATAACGTTTCCTGACTCCTATGAGCTAAGCTCAAAAGTTGTGTTTGCTTTGTAAAATTAATTAATTTCCTATCATAACTAGTGATTTAGTCGCAAGTTATTGTGATATCTTTTCAATAAATAAATAAAAACTTCAAGACAAGCATGTGTGTTTCATTAGCAGTTTCAGAATAAACATTTTTTTACTCGCTAACATTGCTTGACATCATAGAAGCTAGCATACAAACAACAATGATGAGCTTAATCTTTTAAGACTTAAAACTCTTATAAAAAATGGCGAAACATTCCAAGAATGATCATATCCAGGGGCATGCTGCATGAAGACTCTGCTGACCAGGGGCAAGTTTGTTTCCCGGATGTTGCTTTCACAGACTAACCATCCCTAAGGGGGCAAGTTTGAAGTTTCAGATATACATAATGCAGTCAATCTAGGGCGGTTACGTCAAGATTCGACAAATCTCTCCAAGAGTTCGAAGATATTGGAACATCTTGGATTCCAAGTTTTCTGTAAAATCCTCTAGGAATGATTTTCTTCTCATAAACTATGTGATCTTGGGGCATTTGAGAATTGAAGATTATTTTATCCATTCACAACAAATGTTTTTTGAAATGGTGACCACCACGTAGTTCATCAATGTAGAGCTACTTTGTTCTCGTAGCATTCTTCACCCATACCTCAAAGAGCTCCTGTCTCAAGTGGTGTGATGATTCACCATTAAGTCTCTACCACAGGTGGTCATGACAATTCCCCGGTGAATCTCAACTTCAAGCAGTTATAGCATGTCTGGTGCAAGATTTCCCCTATTGGTAACCTAAGCATCCGCCAGTGAATTTCCTTGGCTTCAACCTTCCTAGTGAAGTGAATGTTATTTTACTCCTCAACAGACTTCTTACAACTTCAATATTCCCCGGCAAAGTGGATGTTTATTTCATCCCTATAGAGTCTCAACTCTGATATCTGCAGCTACGACTTTGGTCCGAGTTCCCCTAATGAAGTGGATATTTATTTTATTCCCTGTGAGGCCTCAACTCTGGCATATCCAATAATGACTTCCTTTCACTCTACTTCAGTTTGTAGTGAATATTTATTTTATCCCCTATGAAGTTTTTTCGATCATGAGTTTGATCCTTTCCCAGTGAATCTTTCTTATCCCAACGGAGCAGTGAGATTCATCTTGACAATCCCTTAAGTGAAGTCATGATATAATATCCTCAAGTGGAGTGCTCTTTTTTCCCCAGAGAAGTTTGAAGCCTTGAAGTAAGACTGTGATTCTATGTGTGGCTTTCCATTCACCCCAGTGATGCTTCTATATTGCGAAGATTGGTCGAGTATTCATGTTGAGATGTTTATTCCATCTCCATCTTACTTCTCCTTGTTTGTTTTGTCATGATAAGCATAACATAACATACATTCATTCATATGGGTACATGGCATCTGTGCATTTTTCATTTCTGTGTTTGTTTGTTTGTTTACTTTGGTCGTGTTTATCCCCAAGTTACTGGGTTTGTCTTCTCCCTCCAAGTAGAGTCGTCAGCTTTAAGCAGAAAGAACACATCCTTTCTAATTCCCCATTGAGTTCGATTCTCGTGGAATATGATTGATTTAGTTTTCTTTTCCATTTTTGGATAAAGATAAACCCCAATTGAGTTCATTCCTCAATTGGTAGAGTCTTTCTTGACCGTTTCTCTTCAATTATTTTCTGAATTGAACTTTAGTCCCTGACAATCACAATTTTGAGTCTCTCTAGGATTTTGATCCTAGATTGAGCGTGCATTTATTTTTCACTTCCCCTGGGAAGAATCTATTTTAGGATCACCATTGAAGACAAAATATTTCCTCAGTAGCAGTGTTACAACATTTCCTCAGCAATTTATACCCAGACAACAAGTGGCAGCTCTTTTTTTGAGTAGTTTGTTTCGTTCTCAAGTTTCCTATGACAAATGGCAGTCCTTTTCCAAGACATTTTGTCTATTCCCAGTGAAGTTATCAACTTTCTCCTCATCAAATGGCATCTCTCCGGAAATCAGTCAGAGAAGTTTGTTGAAGACTTTACAAGTGTTTCTCTTTATTTGAGATTCCTGATACAAGGACTCCATTTACTTAAATGCAACTTCAAATTACAGAAATACTGCTCTTCAGTTATGTTCTCCCCAGTGAGTCCACTATTTAATTTTTTTCCATCAAAGGGCATCTCTTCGAGAAATTTGGTGAAGATTCTTACAATTGATCTTTCTCTTTATTTTAGAAGACCTGTTTTACAAATCAACCGGCCTGCACCTCTTCTGAAGATCCTCGGTGATATTTCCTAATATTCATTAAGTTATGGATTCCCTCATAAGTTGTAGATCTCCATTGAAATTCCAATCCCCTATGAAGATGCTTTCTTATAGGTACTCGTTATTCCAAGAAGAAACTGAGACCCATTCATGGCATACAACCTTGAAGTGTGGGGAGGTTTATTTCACCCTTTTCAAGTGAAATATTTGATTAAAGAAGAAACTGAGACCCGTTCACGGCATACAACCTTGAAGTGTGGGGAGGTTTATTTTACCCTGTTCAAGTGGAATTATTGATTAAATAAGAAAATGAGACCCATTCATGGCCTAGAACCTTGAAGTGTGGGGAGTTTTATTTTACCCTTTTCAAGTGGAATACTTGATTAAAGAAGAAACTGAGACCCGTTCATGGCATACAACATTGAAGTGAGGGAAGGTTTATTTTACCCTTTTCAAGTGGAATACTTGATTAAAGAAGAAACTAAGACCCATTCATGGCATACAACCTTGAAGTGTGAGGAGGTTTATTTTACCCTTTTCAAGAAAAAGAGGAAACTGAGACCCGTTCATGGCGTGCAACCTTGAAGTGCTGGGGAAGTTTATTTATCTTTTTTAAATGAATCATTTAGAAAGAAGAAGTTGAATTATGTGTTGATCATGGAAGCTTATTTCGGTTATTACCTTTGCTTAGGCTATCATATGTTTGATAGTAGGTAATATACCAAACCATTTGGACAAATACCTCTGCTTAGACTACAAAGTTTGGTAGTAGGTCATCTTTCCTTTTGTATTTACTTTTGCTCAGGCTATCATATGTTTGATAGTAGGAAATATACGTTATTTCATTTCAACTGGATACCTTTGCTTAGGCTGCCATCTGTTGGTAGTAGGTTATTCGTTCCATTCAATGTTTCTTGCCCTTTTGTTTAGGATACCATATCCTCGGTAATAAGTACTATACATTTTTATTTTGTTGGAGATAATATGTGTTTAAGCTTTCCCAGTGGTGGTTATTAGTCTCATCCCTGGTGGAGATGGATCTTTTCCTCGTGGAGTCTTGTTTTGTTTCCTAAGTTGTTCCTCGTTGGGTCTTTCATTCTTTAGTTGTGCTTTCAACAACATTTCCATAATATAGTTATCCCTTGTGACATTATTCCTTACAGGATCTCTGTCTTGCATTCATATTATTTCACATCATGTGCATTTTGTGGCATCTTAGAGCCAAAAATTGTGCATGTTTGTATTTAAGTCTCTGCTATCTCGTCGAGGCGAAGATTTTAATCTCCATATCTTCGGATAGAATAAACTTAAATAGGGGCATCTGTCATACCCTAATTTTTGACCCTAAGATTCTGTTTTGCATCATTTGCATAGCATAACATACACTTCATCTTGCATTGAGTCTGAAATACCAGTCAAAATAAATTTGTTGGATTTACAAACAAATCGGTATAAATTTATTTCAAAATCTGACCAAACGCTGTATTTTTCCAATATGTTTATTTCGCGCTAATTATTTTGGTGTGTTCGTTTTATTTTTTCGAGTATTTTTCTGTCCAACATTTTATTTCGTTTTTTCATCATTTTTATTTAAATAATCATTTAATTTATTTAGATTTAATTAGATATTTAATGTAAATTTTTATTTTTATTAATAAATTTAATTTTTAATTAATTTATTAATATTATCTTTTTAAAAAACACAAAAACATAATTTTTAATTCTTTTTATTCTTGTCTTGTAATAAAAATATTTAAAAACATGATTTCTAACTCTTTTTTATACTTGTCTTATTATAAAAAACACAAACATAATTTTTAATTCTTTTTATTTTTGTCTTGTCATAAAAAACACAAAAATATGATTTTTAATTCTTTTTATTCTTGTCTTATCATAAAAAACACAAAAACATGATTTTTAATTTTTTTTATTCTTGTCTTATTATAGAATAAAAAAACATTGTGTTAATTGTTATTATCATTCTTGTATATTTTCTAGTGTTATATATATGCATTAGAAAAAACAAGCAATGACTCACACAAAAAAAGACAAAAAAAAACCTCTGTCCTCTCTCTCTCTCTCTCTCTCTCTCTCTCTCTCTCTCTCTCTCTCTCTCTCTCTCTCTCTCTCTCTCTCTCTCTCTCTCTCTCTCTCTCTCTCTCTCTCTCTCTCTCTCTCTCTCTCTCTCTCTCTCTCTCTCTCTCTCTCTCTCTCTCTCTCTCTCTCTCTCTCTCTCTCTCTCTTTCATCTTCACACAAGCCCATGAATAACAATAACAAATACGTTTTTCTTTCAAGCTCATAACAAATCCGCAAAGCACCATGAAAGTCTCTAAATAACAAATCGAAACATTCGCAATCATGCACGCATTCAGCACCGTTCAACCTATATTTGTGGCAGCTTTCTCTTATTCGTTTCGTTTTATGTTCATAAAAACTTTTTATTGATTTTGTTTGTTTTAGATTTAAGAAATCTTTTAATTAATATGTTAGGTGTTTAGAAATCTTTTTTGGTCTTTCTATCAAAAACAAAACCTTTTTAAAATAAAAAATGACAGAATTTTATAAAAAAAATATAACAAGCATTTTATCTTAATGTTTGTGATTGATTTTCATTTACTTTGTTTATATAGATTTATGTGGATTGTTTAATTTTATTATTTATTTGTTTTGTTTGTGATTATTTAATTATAATTATTGCTTTTATTTTTCATTAGCTAGAAAAGATAATTAATTGAATAATAGATAAAATACAACAAAAAAATATAAAATCAACTCTTTTAAAAAAATAAATAATAAATACTCGATCCAACGTCGAGACACTTTTTCTCAAGTCAAAACCAACATGCTCGTTTTATTTTCGTGCTTGCGCTTATTTCTTTAAATGAGTTTAGTTATAATCTTTTCATTTCATCTCCATCTGACAAAATGTTCCCCGTTCCCATTAAGTGTAATAATTTTATTTCTTTCATATTGATTGTATTTTAATCTTTTATACATCTCTCACTTACACGCTCAAACCATTTTCATACTAATTCTCGATTCAATATTGAGCCCTTTTTTAAAACACCTTTGTAATTCGATTGTTTCTACGATTGCCACAAACCAAACCCAAAGAATTATTGATTCATATATCAAGTCATACCCTAACTTGTAAGTCGACTACTTTTTAGCATCTCCATCAACCTCATGCACACGCTTACACTTTTTCTTTGGTTGTGGTTTCGTTTACTAGGAGCATCCTTAGGGACTAGGAATCGACCTAACTTTTTCTCAAACCCTTAATCCAATGTCAAGTGGTTACTTCCCTCATAAGTCGGTTGCGTTTTGCAATCGCCATCACACAAGTTCAAGCCTCGATCTTTTATCGAGTATTTTTTTCCTTAAAACTAAAATATCTTTCTTTTCTCAAAAATACAAAAATACTTTAATCATATATCTAATCTGTTTCGGAAACCTTAAGTTTAGAGGTTCTTAACTCTATGTAGGTGTTCTTCCATAGAAACTTACCTCTCCCTACTGGAACCTTGACCATAGTCAAGAGTTACTCACCCTTATTAAGGGGAACTACGAATGCTCTGATTTCGTTCCCATCAGGATACGTAGGCACAAGATGCGACTTCTTTACGAGCATACTTAGAAATAAACCCCTAGGTCTCTTACCCTTAGCAAAAAACAACAACACGAATAAAACAAGAGGTTCCTGTAGAGTACTACAGATGCTTAGGATGATAACACTTTCCATAGAATTTCAAGCTTGAGATCAAATCGTAGTGAAATCGATAAAAATAGGATAAATACTCCAAATACCGATTTGCACCGAAGAAGCTTGAGATGATTACTTGAATTGGAGAAGAAGCTACTGTAAATATAGAAATCCAAGTAGGAATATGGCGTAGTGGGGTTTAGCTCAAGATAATAACAATTTCGACGTGAAGATTGTTACACTATAATGGTAGAAATTGAGATTTTGTGAGGTTTTGGGAAGATGATGAAGATGAATGTGAGAGAAAATTGTAGAAAAAACAGAGAGAATGTGAGAGAAAATTGTAGAAAAAATAGAGAGAATGTGAGAGAATTGAGAGTGATCAATGGAGAATTTGGGAAAATGATTGAGGGTGAAGAATGTGGAAATTGAGAAAGTGTTTTTTTTCGTCCTTGTGAAATGATGGTGATTTGCTTATATAGAATTTTGCTTCGGAGTTGCTAGGTTCGGAGTGAGCTTTGGATGTAGCCTTGGAACTAGCCTTGAAGTTAGTTAGCCTCAACTCACTGAGTTGGATATTAACTCAGTTACATAGGTAGTTGACTCGATAACCATCCCAATGCAAACTCGAATCTAAGGACTCACATGCTTGGGAATGAGGCAACATGGTGGTCTTAATCCAAATTGATGTATTGGAGCAAATGTCTTGAAATGTTTAGAAAGGTCTTGAATTGTTTAGAGATGTATAGAATGTTCCAGACAATGCTAGAACCAAGTAGACCCCCAAAATGTAGAGTAAAAGTGGTTGTCACGAAAAATACAGCAAAAACTGCATTTTAACACAGGGTAATCGATTACCTTACTTTGCCTAGCAAAGTGGTAATCGGTTACCACGGGAAAAACTTGCATATTTTACTTCCAAAATGGTGTTATGACCACGGTTCCGATTTTCGACCTTTTGCTTTGATTAATAGGTATAGAAACCTTCATATGTGCTTGTTTTGATGATGTGATATCCTTGAGAGGATATGATTAATTGGGCTTAAAAACCTGAACATTCCTGCAACAACAAAATCACAGAGAAAAAGTGTGAATAGGTATGCCAATGATGCGAATACACAAGCTTATGCAAAAGGCAAGAGGGAAGTCAAATTTCGGGTTACGACAACTGCCCCTATTTAATCTTCTTGTAACTGAATGTTCGAATTGCACCATCTTTTCGATTATTCGAGGTGGAAGGAGATTCAATAAAAGAGTAGCACTAAAGTTTGGAAGACGGTGATTGATGGGGGAAAAAGGTAAAATTTTCTCAAAAGCAAGGTTTGGCTGAGACCCGCTGGGGAGACAAATCAGTCAAAGAGAAGTATGTTATGATGTTCAACATGATGCTCAATATCATGCTATATAGCGGAAAAGGTTGAGATGCGGTTTTTTCCAAAGAACAGAGATTGTAGCAAAACAAACTCGACATCCTCAGTTAGGGAACTCGACTATGTTATTGGGGAAAGAGCTTAGAAATCTCAGACTTCCAAACTAATACCAACACTGCTGTTGGAGATAAAGGAACTTTCTAACCATAGCTGACCCTGGCTGGAGAATGAACGAATCATGGTTGATCTTTAACTAACCAACTCTTCCTGGGGAAGAATAAAGTCAAGATGATCCAAATTAAACGAAGCACCACCATTGTTGGGGAATGAAAACCCTGATCTGTTACGGTGTTGCAAGAAATTATGCTTCTACTGGTGAAAGTAAATAAGTCTCTTCTTGGGGATTACGGTTCTCCTGAGGAAATGAAAGAAAAATCCTTCCCTAGAACCAAACGGATGCCTGTTGGTGAAATTTTGGCTCTGTTGGGTAGAGGAGTGGTAAACAAATCTTTCTAAGAACCGAAACGATATTTGTTGGGGAAAAGGAGCGCAGTTAGATTCCCTAACCAAACACGATATTATTCACCCAAGAGCGAGCTTAAAAAGGAAAACTACCAATCTTCCTTCGATAATTTCTTGTAAAGTATGCAATGCATAATGTTTTCCTGGTTGATTTTAGCTTTTATGTTTCTCAACGCTTTATAACATTATGTGATTACAAATGATTATTCAATTTGTAAACAAAATACTGAAAAGAGACAAATGAGAAATCAAAGGATGAAATTTTTATTGAATGTAAAAAGCTTTTGTACATAAGATGTGTATAAGGATGTAAAAATCCTTGATGAGAAAATTTACATAGAATGTCCCTATTTTTTGCATGGACATTTATTTATTTTTTTGGTCCATCGGGACGCCTATTTTTTCCTAGATTGTCGTTCCAGATGTCAATCTAGCGGGCTTTTTATTCATTTTTTTTCAGGCATAATATTTTTTGACTGTATCGGAGTTCACAGGATGTGACAACTGCTCCCCATCCATGATGGTGAGGATCAGGGCTCCGCCTGAGAAGGCTTTCTTGACAATGAAAGGTCCTTCGTAATTGGGAGTCCACTTGTCGCATGGATCCAAATGAACAAGAGAATACCTCTTGAGCACGAGTTCGCCTACGTGGAACGCTCAAGGAAGAACTTTCTTGTCAAAAGCTCGCTTGAGACGTCTCTGATATAATTTACCATAGAATGCGGCTGCCAGGCGCTTCTCTTCGATGAGATTTAGTTGGTTGTATCTGGATTGAACCCATTCAGCTTCATCAAGATCTGCTTCCATGATGACCCTAGGCGAAGGAATTTCAACTTCAATAGGTAAAACAACCTCCATACCATATACAAGCGAATACGGAGTTGCCCCAGTGGAAGTACAAACTGAATTTACATAGCCATGTAGTGCAAAGGGAAGCATTTCATGCCAATCCTTGTAAGTCTTGACCATCTTCTGGACAATCCTCTTGATGTTTTTGTTTTCTGCTTCGACGATGCCATTCATCTTGGGCCGATATGGTGAAGAGTTGTGGTGCTCGATCTTAAATTCTTGACACAACTCCTTTATCATCTTGTTATTTAGATTGTTTGCATTGTCAGTGATAATGTTGCTAGGAATACCATAGCGATAGATTATCTCTTTCTTGATAAATTTGGCAACCACTTGGCGTGTAATATTTGCAAAAGTGTTGTACCCAAGATTTTGACCCCTAGATCTTCATCATCATTCTAGGAACATCATCATTTGTTTATCTAACCTTAACCTATTTCAAGTTTGTCTTTGTTAAGATGTAGATGAATTAGGGTTGCATACAGTCAAGAATCAGTTTGTCTTGGATTGATTCTCCATGAAACAAGTCTCCAAACCATCAAAGATACTATATTGGATCAAGTATGAATCCAATTTGAGGTTGTCACCCAAAGAAGAAGAGTAGTGCAGTCCAGGACTCTCGATTAGGGTTTTTGATCAGGAAAAGTCAATTGTGGTTTAAATTTTGGTTTAAATGGTTTTCCAAGGCATGTGTCATGATCTATGAGGCTTATATGACTTATTGAAGTCCACTCAAGAAGTTTCAAGACCTCAGAAGACCCAGAATACCAACAGTCGATTCGGGGTTTTTCGATCGATTGGTTCGTCTGACTAAAGAGTCAACCCTTTGACCAACAGGGTTTTGACCCAAAATTGAAGACAATTATGTCCCTAATGGTATATCACATCTAATCATGAAGTTTTGTGACCATTGGATCAAGGATTGAGAAGTAATCAAAAAGTCAGAAAATTAGGATTTTGAAAGGGGCAAGACCATAACTTCTTAACCACACATCAAAGTGAAGTGGTTCAAAGCTTGTTGGAAAGGTCTTGACAATATCTACAAAAGTGAAAAAGTAAACCATAAGCAAAAAATGGATAGATTTGGAGTTATGATCAAAATCAATGCAAGAGAGGAAAACACTTTGTGAAATTTCACATTTTTGGCACTTTTCAAGTCATGTTTTCAGCCAAATTCAAGGGTGTTTTTGACCTAGTTCCACTTAGAATTTGAAAATTCCCAAAACATTAAAGTTGTAGAGTATGATGAGGGCTTTCCAAAAAGTACAAGAACTCCTCCATAGCATTTGTGAGCTAGGAGTTTCAAATGAGGCAAGTTAGGTCCAAATAGTTGAAATGCATCATGTCAAACTTAGCATAAACCAACTTGCTAACTATCCAATTGATTTTAAACCATGGTTTAACATTTTATTTGATGTTTAAGAGTGTATGAAGAGTAAAATCAAATAAATCTATGAGCAAATCCAAGGATTTGTTCAAGATCATTATTTAAATGCAAGAAAGTACAAAAGTACAAGTGGAGAGAGATTGCTTTTCTGCTGCAGCATGAAGGATCTGCCTTTGCCATCCCTATGGTCACTTCCTAACAACTCAAACACAACTGGTTTTAAGGCTAGAATTCATTGGAAATGAGCCATAGATCTGCAGAAGAAATCACAAGTTGATTTGCTAAGATTCTCCCTCCAAAAGACAAATTGCAAGCCATGTTTTCAAAATCTGTCAAGCTTTCACTTCCTCTATAAATAGAGACATCCTCCATCTATCAAACACACAAGAACAATCCTCAAAACCAGAAGAAACAAGTCATTCAACCTTGCCTTGCCCTTTTGTCGCATCGCTACGAAGAGGGGCCGACAAGGACAGAAGAGTCGCCACCATTTGTTATTTATCTCAAAGAGAGGGAAAGGAAACGATCAGAGAAAACCTACGAAAACGGGAAAAGACAGGTCATCGCAACCAAATCTTGGGTTCTGGAGTCGGTTACGCAAGGGGAAGGTATGAGCACCTCTCACGCCCGTTGTACTCAACGGGATCCACGCTCGTTGTCTAAGTCTATGGGTGAGAAACAAACTATCTAAGGTTGTTGCTAAAACGGAAAGAACTGACTCGATAGAGCATCGTCGCTCTATGCCAACATATTCCCTCGTGCAATGGGAAAGTCAGAGTCAACGTAGTTCGGGAAACTACGAGGGAGGTTGCTCGCCAAGACATCGCGTCTTGTGCCTACGTATTCTCATCTGGTATGAGAAATCAGAGTAAAACATAGTTCAAGATAACTACAGGAAAAAGGGTGTTCTCGATGCCATGGGGGCGAGAGAAAAGGTTCAGGTAAACGACACTAGCGCACACATTCTAGCAGTTAGGTGTATTGATGCTCAACCATTGGAGACTTAGGCATTACCTGTTTGCGGTAGAACGGATGTAGCATGTCCACGAATGAAAAGGTACGGGGAACCTAAAGGGGGAAATAAGGAAAAGTCCCGCTAGGATCATTGCAATCTTGTGCCTACGTATTCTCAACGGGTATGAGAAATCAGAGCAGCCGTGGTTCAGCTAACTATGGGACAAGATCTCGATCGCCCGGGGGCGAGAGAAAAGGGGTATTTGTGAGTGACGTTAAGTCTCTATTCCAACATTTAGGGACGATGCTTGTTTGCGGTAGAATAGAAAAATAACTTACTCGGGTGAAAAGAAGGGAGAGTGCTCGCTAGGATTATCTCAATCTTATGCCTACGTATTCTCAACGAGTATGAGAAATCAGAGCAGCCGTAGTTCGGCCAACTACAGATAAATGGTCTCGATCAGACAAGGGCGAGAGAAAGGGTCTCAATCGCACAGAGCGAGAGAATAGGGTTCTTGATCGCACGGGGCGAGAGAAAGGAAACGGATCGGGACGCACACGCTAAATCCTAAAACATAGGAGCGAATGCGTCGCGTATCGCCCAAAAGGCTTACGCTAAACACTCTAGACGAAGTGAGAGGAGGCCCCCACTCGTCATTTCCTATGCATCTATCGCTTACGGCTCACAACACTCGGCGGTTGATTAAAATATTGAATTAGGGAAATTTACCGAACGGAGTGGTTCCGTTGACCCTTGAATTTGCGTGCAAGCTCCATTTCCAAGCTTTTGATCTCCTCTTTGATCCTTGAAGATGATGTTTCGAAATACGACCCGAAAGGGTCAAAGTGAATTGAATCGGGTCCAATGTGATGCTAAACCGTTGTAGCTCGACTTATAAGGGAATTCAAGCTACAAGAGGTCGCGTATTGATATCCGTGCTATGGACAAGATAGAGAAATGATATTGAGGATCATTCTCCAATTGAAACGTGTCGCACGGACCAAAATTAGTGGGATCTCGTCTTAATCGCAAACATAATGTCGATTAATCAAAGGTAGCCCATCGCGATCCCAAAGTAAAGAAAATGACCCAAATGGTCATCTTCCATAGATTTGAAATCGGGAAGGTTATCGACTTCGAAAATTTGACGCTTACGGATACAAAACTTCATCGATCCAAGAAAGTCAAAATAAAATCGAAAGAAGAAGAGATGAGGAGAGAAAGGAGGTGGTCTCGGATCCAGCATTATTCATCAATAATTTGACTGATAATAGATTACGGAAGTCTCGTCATCGACCAAAACAGATGAAAATGGGATAAAAAAGCCCAATAAAAAATGCGAAATAAAATTCAACATCTAAAAGAAATTATATATATATATATATATATATATATATATATATATATATATATATATATATATATATATATATATATATATATATATATATATATATATATATATATATATATATATATATATATATATATATATATATATATATATATATATATATATATATATATATATATATATATATATATATATATATATATATATATATATATATATATATATATATATATATATATATATATATATATATATATATATATATATATATATATATATATATATATATATATATATATATATATATATATATATATATATATATATATATATATATATATATATATATATATATATATATATATATATATATATATATATATATATATATATATATATATATATATATATATATATATATATATATATATATATATATATATATATATATATATATATATATATATATATATATATATATATATATATATATATATATATATATATATATATATATATATATATATATATATATATATATATATATATATATATATATATATATATATATATATATATATATACAAACTGTTTAAAAACTAAAACTATATAGTTATATACAAACAGAAAAAATATTAATAACAATAACAAAACCTGAACTTAAATTAATAAAATAAAATAAAATTAAAATTAAAAAAAGAGAAGTAGGGGGTATATGAAAGGATAAGGGGGAGCCATGGTCCAACAGGCCACACGGTCCAACAGTAACAGCAAACATAAAACGGAGGATACGAAGTCCAGGGGGTGTCGTCTAGCTAAAACGGTTGGGCCCAGAATAAAATAAACAACACTAAAAAAAACAAAACCAAAACCCTCCTCTCCCTGTTCGTTTAAAATCATTCCATCATTTCTCCTCTTCACTGTTCATCCAACTTTTCTCTTCTAAACCTCAGTTCATCAACAACTTCACGAATCAAACTCAAAAAACACTCTCTCCAGATTTTCATTGAATCACTCTCTGTTTTGTTTGGTTCTTCAATCTGGTTTCGGTTTTTGATATTGAAAAACGGTGAAGGGTTTGGAGAAGTGAAGTGGAAATGGGTCAAAGAAGGTGAGTTTGTTGTTGGTGTTTAAATGGGTTTACAGGTGGTTGATTGAATTCGAAGATGATGAAGATGGAAAGATGAAGTTGATGTGTGTTGTTGAGTGTTGGTGATTATAGATTTTATGTTGCTGAAGAACAAGGTGAGTTTCGGTTTGAAGGAATTTTTGGTGAAGAGGTTGAAGATTCATTCTGAGATTTGTTTGAAGGTTTGTTCTGGGTTGCGATTGTTCTGGGTTGCGATTGGAATGATTTTTCTGGGTATCGGTTTTGAAAGAGAGGAAAACGGGTTTCAAGATGAAGCATGGTTGAGTTTTGGGTTGGTTGTATGGTAGGTTTTGCAATTTATGGAAGGAGGTGTATGGGTTGTTGAAGGCAGATTTGAAGGTGACGATATGGGTTTGATGATGTTTCGAAAGGTTGAAGAATGTGATGTTGTTTCAGAAGTTTGTTTGAGTTGTTGGAAATGGATGAAGGTTGGATGATGATTGTGATTGAAGTTGGCTGATGAATTTGAATGATGAAGATGGTAGAGAAATTTTCAGTGGTGGCTGCGCAGATCCCTCTAGGGTTTCTGGGATCTGAAAATAATGAACGTGAACAGTGGGTCTTGATCTGAGGAAGGGGAACATGAACAGTGCTATATACCCTTAAAAATGGACACGTGGCCTGTCTTAAGACTTGATTAATCTTGGTTAAAGTTGCTGATCTTGATTAAAATATGCTGATGATTAAAGTTGACTCTAATTAAAACAATCTAAACTATCAATAACCAAATTAAAACCTAGTTAAATTACATAAAAGCTGAATCAATTAACTCCTAACTAAAACAAAAACAAAACTAAATTAATAAAGCCTAACTAATTAAAATCTAATAAAATCTATTTCTATAAAACCAAAATGATAATTCTATTTAAAAACTATTAAAATAAAATAAAGTCTATTCTAAAAATAAATAAATTTCTATTCCATATCCTATTAAAAATTAAATTCTAAAAAATGAAAATAAAATCTATTTAATAATTCTAAATGAACCTCTATGCCAAAAAATTAATAAAATAAATTCTAGAAAACTATTAATAATTCCATAAAAACCAAAGAGAAGAAATTAAAGCAGTAAATAAAAATGCAAGAATGCAACGAAATAAACGGCAAAAGGGCGACCACCGAAGTGCCACCGAAAATATCAGCACAGAATGGACCAATAGAATGAGAACAAACTCTGCTCGATTCTAAGATAAAATCTCCTTATTTCAACTGGCTTGAATCGCCTGAAACGCGAGCAAAGCGGTTGTAATCCCGATAAATCCAATCTGAATGATAACATGATCAATATGCGATAAATGATATGCAGATGCAAATGAAATGAAACATAAGCCAAATTACTGGAAAAGGTTGGTCAAATTTTTGGGGTACAACAGTTTCCCATATTCAAACGACTTGGACCTGAAGGGTTGAAAAGCGAACGTCTTTCAAACATTCAAGGTAAAAGGCGGTTGAATACCAAAGAACCCGGAAATTTGTCAACCGCAAAAAAAATTGTAACTGATAACTGTAACCGATAAACTCTGTTGGGGAAATGTGATAAGATGAACGCATCCATCAAAGTCATCATTATGTCGGGGTCTAGATACCACACAGGCAAGACAAATCATTGGTCGGGGTCTGGATACCACTCATGCCAATGGAACTATCACTAGCCAGGGTCTGGATACCACACATGCCAATAAAACCAAACAGTGTGAGTTGGGGTCTGGATACAACACAAGCTAAAGAAATCAACAGGTGAGAGTCGGGGTCTGGATACAGCACAGGCTAAAGAAATCAACAGGTAAGAGTCGGGGTCTGGATACCTCACAGGTAAAAGAATTAACCGGTGGAAGCCTAGGTCTGGATACCACACAAGCTTGAGCCAAATAAAACTGGTGGAAGCTTGGACAGATTTCACACTAAACTCATTTCCACACTTTGAAACACTTTAAAAACCATCCACACAACCTATAAATAATGTTTGGAAGGTGTTCCAACCATTAAACTAGTCAAAAAACCCATACCATAAAAAGTCAACTCCTCACACCAAAAAACATTGACTTTTCTGCATGAACTAGCAATATTCACTGCCTAGGTCATTTCTCGATCTTTTGACACCTTAGACATCTTGGATATAAGTTGTGTTAACTGTCC
This sequence comes from Lathyrus sativus, assembly GCA_963859935.3. NCBI lineage: Eukaryota > Viridiplantae > Streptophyta > Magnoliopsida > Fabales > Fabaceae > Lathyrus > Lathyrus sativus. The sequence goes on along the minus strand of OZ012736.1, from coordinate 134,896,123 downwards.
AAAACATAAAAAACCAATTGTAACATCACTTGGTTAATCTGTCACCAGAAATCTCATTGTTGCTTCAAGAGGAAGTAACTTTGTCTTGCATAAAATCAACTTGAAAAGAGCTATTTGGAGTTTGCATTAGGAGTGTGGAACATCTATTCAAGGCATTTTCAGCTAGGCAACTTGGTTACATACGAAGTCTACAAGAGGTAGGTGACCTCTAACCATACTCATTCTTCTTGATGCCATGATATTGTTTGATATACATTAGTTAGAATTGCTTTGAACCATTAAGTCATTTGGTGAAATTGGCTTGTGATTGTCTGTATAGGTTTGTAACTGTCATGTAGAGTAGGTATTTGATTTGTATGTTTGTTCTGCTATTTGAGATAATATGTTGTTTCTGTCTAGGTGTGAGTTATTACCTATGTCTAGATTCAATTGTAGTTCATGACACCTGTAGGACCTCTACACCATGTGAGATGTTAGATGATATGTTGAGACATCTGAATTGCTCGGTTTGTTTCAGATATGCAAGTTGCTAGTTTACTGTTTAAACCTGATTTGTTTTGATTTGAAAACTTTTTGTGTATGCATTTGCTTTTATGGAAACATGTTTGAATGATGTATTGGTTTTTGTCCAAACTGTTTTGAGGTTTCTCAGCCCAGCTTCATTATCACAACTTTAAACCACAAGTCATTTCTCACTACAGCTTGAATTTTAGGTCCATGTGTGTTTAGGATTATAATGCATTGATATTTGGAATGCATTTGCCTGCTATTTGTGTCATTAAATCATGATTGTTGCCTATTTTGGTTCTGTCACAACTGTTGTTGAAGCTTACCATTACAATTTATGTCACATTTGCAACTCCATAGTCATATTCTGTTCTATCATGATTTTGAGCCTCATTTATGTTTGAACTCCATGTGTATGACATTTAGAATGTGTGTGTGCTTTCAAACTAATCCAATTATGGTTGATCTAAGCTGCAACGTTGAAAATGCATTTCAAACTGTCAGTCTGCATTTGCTTTCGAATTTCACTCTATGTTCATCATTTGAGAAAACTGGTAGCACCATCAGAATCCTTATTCAATTTCACATGAGATAGACTCAAATTTTGTTAAAATTGGTTTTGTTTTGACTAGGTTTGAATTGTTTCCGTTTTGACATTTTTGCTTGGCTTGCCTTAGCTTGTTCTATTCAAAAATTATGCCTTTAAGGCTTATCTATTTCTTATGTGGCTTGATACATTGGATGTATCTCCACCCTAGTGGTTGTAACCTGCGCGCTCATGTATTCTTGGCCTTTGCTTTCCTGAGTTCGATCCCTGAGGAGGACAACTCTTTTACTATTTTGAGATTTTTATCATGTTTTAACATTTGAACTTTCTTTTCCACTAATTATCACACGTGCACTCTAGTTAGAATGGTGAATTTTTAGACTAATAACCCAAAGGTTGTGGGTTCAACACTTACCATGTGCATTTTATTCTTTTTAATCACTTTAATTTTCATGTTTTCTTCATCAACTTAAAAACATCCTAACTTTTCCATTTTTTAACATTTTTGGTTCACTCTTTTTTCAAAGTGTTCTTAATCATGTCTACTTTCATATAGTGATCAAATAATTTAAGGACATTCATCCTAGAAATGCTTTATATCACTTGAAAGTCTTGCCCTTTTAGGGTTTTTTTCCTTGCACCTTTTTAGGTTCACTTTCAAAACTTTTCTTGATTTTACACTTAATTCACATATGTTTTTCAACTTTTTTGACTGTCTAAATCTTGTTTAAAACTCAAGGTCTTATTATGTTCAAATCTTTGTTTTTAAATGCATCTAAGTGATTGTCTTTGTTGAGTTGTGTTTCAGAATCATGTTACCTCTTGATGTTGTAACCTCTTGAGTGTATTCTTCATGTATCCTCTACTTGTTTAGATGTCTTGTTAGAACTCATATATGTTAGGACTTTCCTTGTTTTGGTTGTAACCATGAACTTGTATGCTTCCCCATGAAATCTTGAACTGTTGTAACACTTCTTGTATGTTTACTTGTATTTGATTGTCATCAATGCATGATTGTCGGTCTCATGTTGTTACATTTGACATCCCTTGATCCTTATACATGCTTGCCTCAAGTGGTAACTTGCTTGCATTTAAACTTGTTTGAATTACATTTTCTATTATTTTGTCTTGATGGTTGTTACCTCATTGCTCTTCATCTTTGTCAAGATGTTTTAAAATTAATATACCTTCTACGATTGGTCTTGTAAGAACCTCTATCATGTTGCCTCTCCAGATTTTGTAATATCTTTATGCATTTTTGGTTGTAACCATTTGATTTGATTGTTATCTGTAATACCCCAAATTTTACCCTTATATTTAGTCAGTCATTTCGCATAGCATCTCATATGTACATTCGCTAACCACTAACAAGTTATGGAGGTGTTTGTTTTGCAGATTTGGTTCCAGGGGTATTTTGGTCATTTTACGCAAATTCTGCTAACTCCTTGAAAACGGGCTGTTATTAAGTTCTGAGGCATTTATTTGCCACTTGGTTCAAGGTGCCGGTATGTTTTGTCAGAAATATGATTGGACTCGGGGCCGTGCTTTGTTTGATTTTGAAACATTTTTAAACAGTCTGTTTCTTCTTAATAAGATGAAGTGGGATTGAAAAGGAAGTGGATACTGTTAAGGTTATTTTGAGAAGTGATGTGATCAACGAGATTTTAATTTGAATTTGTTCAGATATAATCATATGGCGGGATATCATTTATAAAAGGCAAAGGAGAAGAAAGTTTTAAATATTTTTGAACTTTTGTTCATAAGTATTTATAAGTTACAACTCAAGGGGGAATTGAAATGGTTCTGAATTATTATTCATGGATACTTTGAATTTACAATTGAGAAAGTAAATATGAATATTTGTTGAATTTCATTTCATAAATATTTATAGTTTACAATTTGAAATGGATAAGTGAATTTGAACTTTATTCAAGAAATGCCATTGGTTTACAAAAGGATTCATTTACAATAAGTATCTATCCTAAGGAAATTCTAAACATCTAAGTGGGTCTTCATGATGCTCCTTCGATGCTCTTTACGAATCTCCCATTAACCTGCACAACAAAAAGAATACAACACAGAATAGGAAAATGTTAGAGTTTGTTTTTGACACTCTCAGAACAGTGTCATCATCGAGTGCCGGGAGTGGCACAACCGAAGCTGCGTCCTACCCCCCGTTACCAATCCGCGCCGTTGGCGTCAGATCAGGTAACACCTGTTCTTATCGTTACGGGACATCCGAGAAGATAGAAGTGATAAAAGAAGCGGGACTGATTCGTTTTGCCGCGATTGGATTTCCAAACTGATACGAGAATAAGGCCACATGGTCAATCTGGACTCAGACCCGGATGCCGGCAGGTCTAAATCACTCTGCGCTCTAAGTTTTTTTCAACACCTGGAAAGCCACAAACGCATCAGTATCAGATTCAGAATTTGGAACTCAAAACCTAAACAATTCATGAGTAGCATCAATTCTGAGTTCATGGAAAGTCAAGTCCAAACAGAACAAGAGGACAGAAAATACAAACCAAACTAAACTGCATCAAAGCAATGTATCAAAAACAGGTTCAGAAGAAGAAAAATGAGTGTATGGTCCGAACTAACATTCATAACTAAACTGAATTGAAATCCAAGAGAGCATCAGTTCACAACAGTTCTGAACCAAACAAATGAACTCATATCATAAAAAATCAGAAGTGAAGAATTGGACTGCACATCCAAGTTCAAATATCTGCAAGTGTACAAAGAAAAACACAATAGAACTGATGCCTAAAGCGCCACAACAAGAATCCATCGTAAGTATCAGAGACAGAGGCAAAATGTGAATTCAGAAAGGTTATCAGAACCAGCTCGAATACAAAGGGCTCAGTCCATGTCAATAAGATCCCGCAATCAGAAAAGACTGTCATAGACATCACAGTTGCAAGCATTGGGCTCAGTTCAACATCATTGCCCTGGGTAATTAGGAGTATCAGCAAAAAGCAGGAAAAGTCAGGTTATGTCATCAATATGAACACCAGAGAAACAGATATGGATGAAACATCTGCCAAAACATTAAAAGCATCAGAATACGAATAGGGTGATACAGCCATCAGTTATGTCAGAAACAATCCAACTACACCAAAAAAACGCGATTGTTATCCGTACTAGTGAATGAGCAAGAATAAAACGCACAATAGAGAACATCAGGGTGATTATCACAATACAGGTTCAGACTAAGTGTCATCACTACCGCGTACCCGTCCCGGCGGCAAAGACCAATACAATATCAGTCCTCTCTGAAAGAAGAAGAGGAAAAGAATCTTATCTGCATCAAAAAAACAAATCAGTTCAGATATCAAACAGAAAAACGAATCAATCAAATCAATTCAGATATCAAACAGTCCGAGCGAAGCCATAGGGAATCCTGAAAAAGGAAGGTTCAAATCATGAGATCAAACATATCAGAAAAATGAAATCCAATCTCACCAAAATCCCAATCAAATTCTAAAAGAGGGAACAGGGTTCAATCAGTATCTGAAAAACCAAACAAAATCAAATCAAACAAAATCATTCGAAATCAAATCTCAGAGTAACGTAAACCCAACACGGATTAAAGGCCCAAAAGAAAATAGAAGTTATAAAAAGGGTTGATTTCATCTCATAAGGGGGAAGGAGGACGAAATCGTGAAAGCCCTAACGAACAAACCCTAGGCGTCGTGAACGAACAGCCGCGAACTCAGACGAAGAACATCGTCATCATCGTTCAAACGCACCACCCAACATACACCGTGTATCATCCATCATCGGTCACGAAGGATTCGAAACGAGAGACCACCGACGCCGTTTAACCAAACGACGGGCAATCTCCCGTTTTTGGGCCTCAGCTCACGCCATCATCGGCCGATTTCACGTTAAATGTAAGCAACGGGACATTTCATTACGAGTTTTGATGTTTTGTTTCAGGAAATAAGAAGATCACAGCGCGAGGAAGAAGATTATGGTGAACGCGAATAGCCGCGAGAGAGAGATGGAGAAGAAAGTGAAACGGCGCCGCAAGGACATTAGGGTTCTGGGAACCCTAAATGTCTTCTAGTTAATCCAACCGGGTTGGGTCCGGGGTGATGACCGGCCCAACCCCTTATGTTTTATTTTATTTTGTTTTTTAAATTATGGTTTTTATTTGTTTTTAAATTGTTTTATATTTGTTTTAAAAACTTTTTTTTGTGTAAATATTATAAATAAACAAAAATCTTTTTATAATAAAATAAAAAACCTCTTTTTTTAAAATAAAAATTAAAACCTTTTTTTTTAATATAAAACTAAAACTTTTGTAAATATAAAAATAAAAAACTCTTTTTTAAATGAAAGTAAGAAAAAACTTTTCTTAGAAATATTCAAAACTAAAACTCTTTTTAAAAAACATTTTTTAAAATTAAATCTTTTTGCAAGTTGATATTAAATAAAACAATAATAAATCTCCAATTTGCATCTTTTTTTTTCTTTCTTCATTGTCTCGTAACTCATTTGATTGCCGCTTAACTCTGCCCACTAACATCGTTTGTACATTTTGCAGCTCATTACGTTTACCATTATGTCATCTTATTTTCTCACTCAAAGTTCATATTGTAACTGCTTCTCATATGTAACCTCGCGAATCTAATAATCGCGCTTTAAATTTCTGCCTTTAAATTTCTGTTTGCATGGCTTTAACTTCTGTTGTATTCCCTGTTTGCAATTCAATTATCTCACACCTTCATCAATATTTCTGTCACATTGCACACACTGCCGAAGGAATTAGGTCTAGCTTTTGACCGCCGTGTCAATAGTCCTCACCTTCAACCCTTACACCTTACAAACCCTAAATTTTCCATAAATGCCTCGCCATAGGCAAAATTACAATTTTACCCTTAGCATTAGGTCAAAGAGCCGCCGCGCTCGTTTTAGGGTTTCCCGCCGTGGAATCCCTAATTTAACCCTAATTCACTTAACAATTCAACGTAGAGATTTGGAGTTTCTACACTCCACGTAAGCGTGTCCTTAAGATGCGTTTATTCCCCTTGAGACCTTGACCACAGTCAAGAAGTCTCTAACCTCCCTTTTGAGGGGAACTACGATTACTCTGATTCCACTCCCGTAAGGATACGTAGGCACAAGATGCGATGTCTTGCCGAGTAAACTTAGAATTAACCCCTTAGGTCTCTTTTCTCACTTTTAATCCTTTGTACATATACCTTAAGCAAATAAATGAAGCAAATAGTAAACATCTGAACAAAAGGTTCCTGTAGAGTACTACAGAAGTTTAGGGTGCTAATACCTTCCCTAAATTTAACCAACCCCCGAACCCTAGATCTTTCCCCGCATTGTGTTTACGATGCAAAATAGGTTTTCCCTCTTTTGACCTTTTCCTTCGGATAAATCAAAGAGCGGTTGTGAATTGAATTGCGATTCAAACTCATTAATAGTTTGTGATCCTATTTCCACCGCAACAGAAAATGGCGACTTCACTGGGGACTGCTTCTAAACTTTTGAGGGTTATCCCTAACTTGTTCATATTCATTATTATATGTGTTATTATTCATTTACATGTGTATATTGGTGCTTTGATTGTGGGACTGTTCCTTGTGCTGTGAGATAAGTCCTACGCCCGGACTAGTGACATTATTATAGGATGGGGATATATTCGATGAGGCTTATAGGGAGTGAATCCCGACCAAGCTGATTCGAGAATCACCGCTCAGTTGAGACCTTTTCGAAAATGGTTCGGTTGATCGAGTATAATCGTGAAAACTTTTTCCATGGTCGATTGGAGTCTGTGACATTGAGGACCGTAGTACCTTAACACCACCTTGGCCTTATTTAGGACGTAGTGCGGGAGCTATGTGGGAGTAATCCTACAACGGCTGCTACGCGATACTACACTCAAAAGAGGTTCTCTTGAGAATATTATTCACCCCCGAGTCAATCGGAAGGTTGATAATATCCGAAAGATGGGCTGATGACTTTGGGCACTTTGTAGAACCTTGTTCGGCAGGTACAACTAACCTATAGTGCACTCCTTTTGGGATGGGTAGACCTTGACTCCGCTCACGTTCCTTTAACCTAGGACTTTGTGTGTCTTCATGCATTGCATCCATAAAGCATCTCATTGCATTGTATTTCATGGAGTTCAAATATCATTTATGGATACCGCGGGATACCATAAATAAAAAAATAAAATGAAAAACAAGAAAAAGATTTCCTTGGTACCCCACGACATTCGTAAATGTTTGAATTCCATGAAATCTTCATTTGCGTCATAACATCACTTACTTTCTTGCATTGCATGTGTCTTCCGTTTTCTCATGTTCGGTTCTCTCGCCTTCCAGTTTCGTCACCCTGAGTTCTCGGCACCAGTACAACACCAGAGCTCAAACTCGGAAAAGAATGGAGGATCAGGCAAAAGAGATTGATCGCCTTAGCAATGAACTTGAAGACCTTCGAGGGGGTATGGGGCGTATGATGGAATTGTTACATGTCATGAATGCTAAGATGGATACCCAGCCCACTGTTGTTTCCGAGATTACCGGCGTTACTGTGGACCCTCCACCAAGTGTGACCGTAGCAAGGGACCCACCTTATGGTCTTGCTCCCGGTTTTGTGCCTCCTCAAGCCACTGTTCCGATTAACCAGCCTATTCAGCAAGTCGTGCCTTTATTTTCTGAAGTTCCTAGGGGGGCTCCTATCTTTGCACCACCTGTTGTACACACCCGTGTGCAACCGTACTTCAATGAGACCGTTTTTGATGATCTTGATGAGAATGTTGAAGGTTATGAGAAACGTGATAAGCTTCGTGAGGAAGTAAACACCATCGTCCAGAGATTGAAAAAAGTAGAGGGTGATCAAATTTTTGGGACTGCTGCAAGGGATGTTTGTTTGGTCTCAGGTTTGGTTATTCCCCCGAAGTTCAAAACTCTAAACTTCGATCGTTATGAAGGTGCCACCTGTCCTAAGAGTCATCTGATCATGTATTATCGCAAAATGGCTGCCCATGTTGAGAATGATAAACTGATGATTCATTGCTTCCAAGATAGTTTGAAGGGCGCTTCTTCCAAGTGGTATTTAACTTTGGACCAGTCTCGCGTTAAGAGTTTCCAAGATTTATCTGACGCTTTCATCAAACACTACAAGTACAATATGGATCTGGCTCCTGACAGAAGACAGTTGTTGAGTATGTCACAAAAGAATTCTGAGTCATTCAAAGAGTACGCTCAAAGGTGGAGAGAGATTGCTTCGCAGGTAGAACCTCCTTTGACCGAGAAAGAGTTAGCTGATTGGTTTGTCGACACGGTTCGTCCAGAATTTTACGAGAGAATGGTGGGTAGTGTGACTTCAAATTTCTCTGACATCGTTGTTGTGGGTGTCAAGATTGAATTGGGTATGAAAAGTGGTAAAATGACAAGTAATCATGGTGCTTCTAAGGATCAGCCGAAGAAACCTCCGTATAGCTCCCAGAAGAAGAAAGAGGGCGAGACTAATGCTATATCCTCTGGTAGACTAAGAGACCAATTTTATCCATATCCGCAAGGTTATGCTCAACCTCAAGGGTACCCCATCCAATATGCTCAACAACCCTATGTGGCAGCTGTTACACCTTCTTTCAATCAACAGGTTCCTATGTATCAACCTATGCAACAACCTCCTGTTTATCCGCCTCCTATCAACTACCTACAGGCGCCCAACGCTCCTGCTCCTCAACAGCCAAAGAGTCCGGCTCCTCGCCAGAATGTTCCGAACAGAAGAACGTATAAACCTTGTTCGCCGATTCCGATGACTTTCACCGAGTTGTACCCCTCTTTGGTCAAGCAAGGTCTGATCACTACTCGGGCTTTAGGTCCGCCTCCTAATCCTCTACCCGCCAATTACAACGCCGCCGCTCATTGTTTATTTCATGAGGGTGCGCCTGGTCATGATCTGGAGAATTGTTATGCTCTCAAAAATCTTGTCAGGGATTTATTGGAAAAGAAGATTTTGTCATTTGAAGATCCTCAACCGAATGTTAAGAAAAACCCTTTTCCTAACCATGAGAGTGTCAATGCCATTAGTGCTGATTCGGAGGAAGGTTATGTCCTTGATGTTGTATAGATTAAGACTCCTCTCAAGATGTTCCATTCGAAACTGTTTGAAGCTGGTCTGGTAGATACTTCCCACGTTGCATGCGTAAGTTGTGAAGCCAGTATTAAGGGTTGTGTGTTGGTTCAGAATGATGTTCAGAGGCTGATTAATGAGGGTGTTTTACAAGTGACAAGCCAACCCAAGAAGGATGAGGTCGCTGTGGTTGAGCCAGTCTTCCATCAGCCTGGATCAAAGGGAAAGGTACCAGTGTTTAATTTATCAGGGGCAGGTTCTGCCAAACTCGTGTTCGATATACCAAAGTCGTCTATCTCTGAGGTGAATCAGCATAAGCCAATAGTTATTCGAAGACCAGGTCCTTTTCCTTTCAGTGATCCTAAAGCTGTGCCTTGGAAATACGACGTGACGATGATTGACAAGGAGTCTGGGAAGGTTATTCCAAACGAAGAGGTTAAGGACACTGTGACCAATATCGCAGAGGCAAGCAGGATGACTCGCAGTGGTCGTGTGTATACTCCCCGTTCCAATGAGGTTCCGCCTAAGGAAACCACTAGTATCCCTGTTCCTGCCAAAGACAAAGGTAAGGGAGCTGTTACGAATGATGAAGATGCTGAGTTTTTAAGGATCATCAAGAAAAGTGACTATAAAGTTATCGACCAACTTCATCAGACTCCTTCCAAGATTTCGATTTTATCTCTGTTGATGAGTTCGCCCGCTCATAGGATGGCCTTGCAGAAAGTTTTGACTCAAGCACATGTGGATCAAGATATCAGCACCAGTCGGTTTGATAGTGTGATTGCCAATTTGACCGCCTGTAACACCCTTAGTTTCAGCAATGAAGAGTTACCGAAGGAGGGTCCGAATCATAATCGTGCTTTACATATATCGGTGAAATGTCAGGAGGACAATTTAGCGAGAGTACTAGTAGACACCAGCTCTTCTCTGAATGTTCTACCCAAGAGGGTTCTTGATAAGTTGGTTTTCAAAGAGACTATGTTGAAACCTACTCCTTTGATCGTCAAGGCTTTCGATGGGTCTCGCCGGTCGGTAATGGAGGAGGTTGAGCTTCCTATCCTAATTGGTCTGCAAGTTTTTAATATCACGTTTCAAGTCATGGACATTAATCCCAATTACAGCTGCTTACTTGGAAGGCCGTGGATTCATGCCGCTGGGGCAGTAACCTCAACGTTACATCAAAAGATGAAGTTCGTGATCGATGGAAAATTGGTTATTATACACGGTGAGGAGGATCTGATGGTCAGTAACCTGTCTTCTTTCCGTTACATCGAGGCCGATGAGAATGCTTTGGAAATCTCCTTTCAAGCACTTGAGATCGCCAATGCTGTGCTGCTAGAAGTCGAAGAGACAGTGGGTCAGGGTAATCCATCTTTTGCATCTCTGAAGAGTACCAAATCAACAATTGACAGGGGCATTCCTGAAGGTTGGGGAGAGGTAATTGATGTCAAGACCAAGACTGATCGCTTTGGGTTGGGTTACAAACCAACTCAGAATGGAGCTACCACAACTGTCGAAGGACGTCCGAAGGTTATCCAAGAGGTATTTGTCAGCGGAGGTTTCCAAGTCAATGCCATCAGTGACTGTGAGGAAAATGAAGAGCTGAGCAACCTGGTGTTTAAGGGTGATGCAGTTTTGAACAACTGGGAGGCCGTAGAGATCCCTGTTATTTTTCCCTTGTCGAAGTAATTTTTTTTAAAGTTTCATTTACATTTTCAAATAATAATCCATAGCTCTGCCCAAGGCTATAGGGTCGCTTTCATTGGGCCACCTTTCATTTCTAAAAAGATATTAATAAAGGAATTTTGTTCAATTCCACTTTGGTTCATTTGCGTTTTTCGTTTTCACCTTTAAAAAAATGAAATTGGCAACCCTTTTTTCCAAAAAATAAAACAAAAAAACAGCATTTCATTCTTACATATCTTCGAGCATTTTAATTAAGTAAGCCTTCCATCATGCAGAGACATCGTAAACCTTGTTGGATCCAATGACTTTACTGACACTCCTGACTGGGACGCACCCATCAATCAAGCTGAAGACGAGGGTGAAGAAGATTTTGAAGTACCCGCTGAACTGACAAGATTGATTGAGTACGAGTACACAGAGCTTCAACCGTATAAAGAGCAGGTGGACTTAATTAATCTTGGTACAGATGAGAACAAGAAAGAGGTCAAGATTGGTGCAATGCTTGGGACAGAAGTTAAGCCGAGGTTGATTGAGTTGTTAAAAGAGTATATTGATGTGTTTGCATGGTCGTATCAAGATATGCCGGGTCTAGACACAGATATTGTTGTTCACAAGTTGCCACTTAAGCCAGATTGTCCGCCTATCAAACAAAAGCTTCGAAGAACGAGACCCGACATGGCTTTGAAGATTCGAGATGAGGTTAAAAAGCAGTTGGATGCAGGTTTCTTGGCAGTCGCAAAATATCCAGATTGGGTTGCCAACATTGTGCCAGTGCCCAAGAAAGATGGTAAAGTTAGGATGTGCGTGGATTACAGGGATCTGAATAAAGCAAGTCCGAAAGATGATTTCCCTCTGCCACATATTGATACACTTGTAGACAATACAGCCAATTTTGCGTTGTTCTCATTTATGGATGGTTTCTCTGGCTATAATCAGATCAAAATGGATCCCGACGATCGAGAGAAGACTACTTTCATTACTCCTTGGGGGACCTTCTGCTACAAAGTCATGTCCTTCGGTTTAAAGAACGCGGGGGCAACTTACCAACGCGCTATGACCACTCTTTTTCATGATATGATGCACGAGGAGATCGAGGTGTATGTGGACGATATGATAGCCAAGTCTCAGAGTGAAGAGGAGCATCTAGACCATTTGGTGAAGCTGTTTGAACGACTCAGGAAATATCAGTTGAAATTGAATCCTGCTAAATGTACCTTCGGTGTCAGATCTGGAAAATTGCTTGGTTTCATTGTTAGCCAGCGAGGGATTGAGGTGGATCCTGACAAAGTCCGAGCCATTCAAGATATGCCAGCTCCGCAAACCGAGACGCAAGTTAGAGGTTTTCTGGGACGTTTGAATTATATTTCCAGGTTTATCTCTAACATGACCGCTACCTGTGAGCCGATATTCAAATTGCTTTGTAAGGGGCAGACGGTTGAGTGGAACCATGATTGTCAAGAAGCGTTTGAGAAGATTAAGAGTTATTTGCAAGACCCCCCTATTCTGATTCCTCCCGTGCCTGGAAGACCGTTGTTTATGTACCTTACCGTTCTTGAGAAGTCTATGGGTTGTGTGCTTGGGCAACATGATGAGACTGGAAGAAAGGAACATGCGATTTATTACCTGAGCAAAAAGTTTACCGATTGCAAAAACAGATACTCACCATTGGAGAAGACTTGTTATGCATTGGCATGGGCCGCTAGGCGCCTTCGGCAATATATGGTCTGTCATACCACATTGTTGATTTCTAAAATGGATCCGATCAAGTATATTTTTGAAAAACCTGCTCAAACCGGGAGGCTAGCCCGATGGCACATGTTGTTATCCGAATATGACATCCAGTATGTACCCCAGAAGGCGATTAAGGGTAGTATTTTATCTGATTATCTTGCAGACCAGCCAGTTGAAGATTATGAACCTCTTAAGTTTGATTTTCCTGATGAGGATATCCTGTTGATTAAAAGAGATTGTGAAGAGCCAGATCCAAGCGAAGGTCCAGAACCAGGTCTTTGGTGGAGGATGATGTTTGATGGTTCCTCGAATTTCAATGGGCATGGTATAGGCGCCGTTTTGATGAACCCAAAGGGTGGATTCACTCCACTTACAGCAAGGTTGGACTTTGAGTGTACTAATAACGTCGCAGAATATGAAGCATGTATTCTTGGCCTCGAAGCATCAATTCACCTCCGAATCAAACTTCTTAAAGTAAGTGGTGACTCAGCCTTGGTTATTTACCAGGTACAAGGCAAATGGGAAACGAAGAATGAGAAGTTAATCCCTTATAAAGACTATATTATTGAGCTAATCAAGTATTTCGACGAGATAGAGTTCGAGCATGTTCCTAGATCCGAGAATCACGTTGCTGATGCTTTAGCCATGTTAGCATCCATGTGGAAAGTTAAATTCGTTAATGAAGCACCTTTTATCCATATTGAGCGCAAAGTTGAGCCCGCTTATTGTCAAGTGGTCGAAGAAGTTGAGATGGATGAAAAGCCTTGGTTTCATGATATCAAGAACTATCTCGTCAAGCAAGAGTATCCCGATGGTGCTACTGGTCTGGACAAGAAAACATTGAGAAGACTGGCGTCCAAATTCTTTATCAGTAACGGTGTGTTATACAAGAGAAATCACGACATGGTCCTGCTCAGATGTGTTGATAAACGGGAAGCGGACATGTTACTACAGGAAATTCATGAGGGGACCTTCGGAACTCATGCCAATGGTTATGCTATGTCAAAGAAGATGTTAAGGGCTGGGTATTATTGGTTAACCATGGAAGCTGACTGCATCTAATACGCTAGAAGATGCCATAAGTGCCAAATTTACACTGATAAGATGCATGTACCTCCATCACCGTTGAATGTTTTGTCTTCACCATGGCCGTTCTCTATGTGGGGCATTGACATGATTGGGGCAATCGAGCCGAAGGCTTCTAATGGTCATCGCTTTATCCTTGTTGCTATTGATTATTTCACCAAGTGGGTAGAGGCTGCTTCCTACACCAACGTGACCAAGCAAGTGGTTGCCCGATTCATCAGAAAAGAAATCATCTGCCGTTATGGAATCCCAAGCCGGATAATAACTGACAATGGCACCAATCTGAATAACAAGACTATGAAAGAGCTGTGTGATAGTTTCAAGATCACTCATCACAATTCTTCTCCGTACCGTCCTAAGATGAATGGGGCCGTTGAAGCTGCGAATAAGAATATCAAGAAAATCCTGCAAAAGATGGTTGTGACTTACAAAGATTGGCATGAGATGTTACCGTTTGCTTTGCATGGATACAGAACCTCAGTGAGAACTTCGACAGGGGCAACACCTTTCTCATTGGTGTATGGAATGGACGTCGTGCTCCCCATCGAAGTAGAGATACCTTCTTTAAGAGTGTTGATGGAAGCTGAACTTGAGGAAGCTGAGTGGGTTCAAGACAGATTGGATCAGTTGAATCTCATTGACGAGAAGCGCTTGACAGCCATGTGCCATGGGCAATTATATCAGAAACGGATGAAAAGAGCGTTTGATAAGAAGATCCGTATCCGTGAGTTCCGTCAAGGAGAGCTCGTACTCAAAAAGATCTTGCCAGTACATAAAGATATGCGTGGAAAGTGGATGCCCAATTATGAAGGCCCATTCGTCGTAAAGACCGTTTTCTCCGGAAGGTCTCTGATACTTACAACGATGGACGGTGAAGAACTAGCACATCCCGTGAATTCTGATGCAGTCCGAAAATATTATGCCTAAAAACCCGCTAAGTCGAAAACCTGCAAAAGGCGACTTAGGCAAAAGTAAGGGTTGAAAAGAAAAAAAGAAATAATAATAAAAAGCTCGCTAAGTTGAAAACCCGAAAGGGCGGCTTAGGCAAAAAGGAGCGTCCCGGTGGATTGAAAACCCGAGAGGGCGGTCCAGGCAAAAGTTAGGGACAAAGGCATTTCATTGCATCAGAGGACACTGATCATCGCGAACATACTTTCTGCATAAGAGCCATGTTTCAGTTCTTTCATCCTTGCCCAAAGCAAGATTCTGGATTAGTCTTAGTTATTAGTGTCAGTAGGTGTCATTGGATTCAATGTAACCTTTTCCCATGTTGCCAATTTCAAAACATAATCATCTGTGGAGTTATGCCTTCAGCGAGCTGCCACCCTTTAATAAAAGATACCATTTTGTTACTTACATTCCTTGGTGCATTGCTCTTTGTTTTCTATTGTTATGCAAAATGCGTTTATTCTTAAAATTCGGAAATGAAAGGTGCATTGTAGATTTTTCAAAACTGTTCTTCAAAAAAAAAAAACGAAATCGAAATATAAGAAATTACTTTGACTAGTGGAAGTTTCGGAAAGATCTCTTCACTCCCCGAAAATATCATTATTGCAGAAACACTTTCAAATCATTGCTCTAACACAGTCCCCATCGAGACTATAAGCTGACAACCTTTTCTTGGGTAACTCGAAAGCGTCCTTCAGGTTTTCCTCTCCCCATGAGAAGACGTGATACTGTGCACACAAGCAATTCACTTTCTCCCCAGAGAATTCAGAATTTTGAAACCAGATTTGGTCCTACCATTCCCTCCCATGATTGACGTATTGGTTGCAGAGAATGCAGGGTATCCCCGTCGAGATGTTTATTTCGTCTCTTGTCCCATCTCTAGTCTGTTCGTCAGCATACGCAAGGGCATAAGCATCACATGCCTATTTCATTACATATTCATTGCATACCCATTACATATCCATTACATATTCATTACATATTCATTACATACTCATTTCATAACATCCTGCATATTTACGTACATAGACATCAACATACATCCACATTCACGTAGTCATTAACATACGTGTTAGCATGCACAGGTTCATTGTGTCTCTATCATTGGTCGTTACCGCCGAGTAACTGGGTTGGTCCATTCTCTCCAAATAGATTGTCAGCCCTAAGCATAAAATACATATGTGGTTCCAAGTTTCCCTACGGAGCTCGATCCTCGTGGATGACGGTTACTCCAGTTATCTTTCCTCGCCAGGATAAGATATTTACCCTTCGAGATCGTTCCCTCAATGGAGTCTTGATTACCAGTCTTCTTTCTAGCTCGATCCTAGATTGAATCTCAGTCTTGTCGGTCGTCAATCCCAACCGGACGTGCATTCATTTTGCACCATCTAAAAATTGTCACCATACCTTGGCAGATACGCGACTATCTCGCTTGAGAGGTTTATCACCGTACCCGGACGTGCATTTATTTTGCACTATCTTTCAAGAAAATCAACTACAATCCTTTACAGATACATGCCAGTTCATGCCGGGATAATTTATTATTACAATCCTACATCTTACAGCACCGATATACAACATTTCTCACCTAAGAAGCCGATCCTATCTTCGTTATGACTCGCAGTAAGTGGCCATCTCCATGGAGCAGTTGGGCTTCCATTTACCTGTCGTCTGGAAGTATGGGGGGTTTTGAACCAAATCGTATTCAGGAGAGCACGATCCTGAAGTACGGGGAGGTTTGAGCGGAATCATATTCAGGAGAGCACGATTCTGAAATATGAAGAAGTTCATTTATCCTTTAGTAAAAGAAGAAACCAAATCGTATTCAGGAGAGCACGATCTTGAAATACGGGGAGGTTTGAGCGAATCATATTCAGGAGAGCACGATTCTGAAGTATGAGGAAGTTCAGTTTACCCTTTTCATATTCAGGAGAGCACGATTCTGAAGTATGAAGAATTTCATTTACAAGAAAGAGCCGAATCATATTCAGGAGAGCACGATTCTGAAGTATGAGGAAGTTCAGTTAGCCCTTTTCATATTCAGGAGAGCACGATTCTGAAGTATGAAGAATGTCATTTACACGAAAAAACCGAATCATATTCAGGAGAGCACGATCGTGAAGTATGAGGAAGTTCATTTACCCTTTAGTAAAAGAAGGAGCATAATCATATTCAGGAGAGCACGATCTTGAAATATGAAGAAGTTTATTTATCCTTCAGTAAGAGAAGAATCAGAATCGTATTCCAGGCGCCGACCTTAAATGCGAGAAGATTTATTTATCAGATAAGCATCACCTTCTTTATTTGAGTGCTTATCCATTTTGGCATATAAGTCCCTTCCAACGATAAGTGACAGTTCTCCCGCGAGAAGCTTATCAGGGCATTTCCCTTCAAAGTCCATTTATTTTGGCATACAGCCAGTCTTTACCCTGTATATTTGTTACGGAGTTCCGAAATGTCCGTTTGATCCTGTCACGAGGGATAGTTTACAGAAGCTTGGATGTTATTCTTTGCTCAATGCTCCAGCATTCTGTAATCGATCTTGCAATCGTACGTGATCCAGTTTTATTTTTAGATTCCCCAGTGGAGGCCGTCTCACAGGTGTCATCTCCATTTGAGAATCTCGTTCCCAAAATGACAATTGGTCGTGTTCGCACCAGTTGACCATCATTTTAGAATCCCCCAGTGTTGTACTGTATCTCAGCGCGTCATTTTCCCCAGTGTGTTCTTCTCGTAGCGTCTGTCCCTGTGTCGTCGTATTCGTCAGCATTTTCGCACTCATCATTCCAGCATACACATCATATCATATTCATGGCATTGTCTGCATTAGTGTTGTTTGGTCCATAACATTGCATATCGCCACATATAAGGGCAAAATTTTCGGTTATCTATATTTAAATCCCTCCACCATGATTCCTCGAGTCTCCGCCACTCAAATCATCCGGTGTAGCTATTTAAATAGGGGCAACTGTAATACCCCAAATTTTACCCTTATATTTAGTCAGTCATTTTGCATAGCATCTCATATGTACATTCGCTAACCACTAACAAGTTATGGAGGTGTTTGTTTTGCAGATTTGGTTCCAGGGGTATTTTGGTCATTTTACGCAAATTCTGCTAACTCCTTGAAAACGGGCTGTTATTAAGTTCTGAGGCATTTATTTGCCACTTGGGTCAAGGTGCCGGTATGTTTTGTCAGAAATATGATTGGACTCGGGGCCGTGCTTTGTTTGATTTTGAAACATTTTTAAACAGTCTGTTTCTTCTTAATAAGATGAAGTGGGATTGAAAAGGAAGTGGATACTGTTAAGGTTATTTTGAGAAGTGACGTGATCAACGAGATTTTAATTTGAATTTGTTCAGATATAATCATATGGAGGGATATCATTTATAAAAGGCAAAGGAGAAGAAAGTTTTAAATATTTTTGAACTTTTGTTCATAAGTATTTATAAGTTACAACTCAAGGGGGAATTGAAATGGTTCTGAATTATTATTCATGGATACTTTGAATTTACAATTGAGAAAGTAAATATGAATATTTGTTGAATTTCATTTCATAAATATTTATAGTTTACAATTTGAAATGGATAAGTGAATTTGAACTTTATTCAAGAAATGCCATTGGTTTACAAAAGGATTCATTTACAATAAGTATCTATCCTAAGGAAATTCTAAACATCTAAGTGGGTCTTCATGATGCTCCTTCGATGCTCTTTACGAATCTCCCATTAACCTGCACAACAAAAAGAATACAACACAGAATAGGAAAATGTTAGAGTTTGTTTTTGACACTCTCAGAACAGTGTCATCATCGAGTGCCGGGAGTTGCACAACCGAAGCTGCGTCCTACCCCCCGTTACCAATCCGCGCCGTTGGCGTCAGATCAGGTAACACCTGTTCTTATCGTTACGGGACATCCGAGAAGATAGAAGTGATAAAAGAAGCGGGACTGATTCGTTTTGCCGCGATTGGATTTCCAAACTGATACGAGAATAAGGCCACATGGTCAATCTGGACTCAGACCCGGATGCCGGCAGGTCTAAATCACTCTGTGCTCTAAGTTTTTTCAACACCTGGAAAGCCACAAACGCATCAGTATCAGATTCAGAATTTGGAACTCAAAACCTAAACAATTCATGAGTAGCATCAATTCTGAGTTCATGGAAAGTCAAGTCCAAACAGAACAAGAGGACAGAAAATACAAACCAAACTAAACTGCATCAAAGCAATGTATCAGAAACAGGTTCAGAAGAAGAAAAGTGAGTGTATGGTCCGAACTAACGTTCATAACTAAACTGAATTGAAATCCAAGAGAGCATCAGTTCACAACAGTTCTGAACCAAACAAATGAACTCATATCATAAAAAATCAGAAGTGAAGAATTGGACTGCACATCCAAGTTCAAATATCTGCAAGCGTACAAAGAAAAACACAATAGAACTGATGCCTAAAGCGCCACAACAAGAATCCATCGTAAGTATCAGAGACAGAGGCAAAATGTGAATTCAGAAAGGTTATCAGAACCAGCTCGAATACAAAGGGCTCAGTCCATGTCAATAAGATCCCGCAATCAGAAAAGACTGTCATAGACATCACAGTTGCAAGCATTGGGCTCAGTTCAACATCATTGCCCTGGGTAATTAGGAGTATCAGCAAAAAGCAGGAAAAGTCAGGTTATGTCATCAATATGAACACCAGAGAAACAGATATGGATGAAACATCTGCCAAAACATTAAAAGCATCAGAATACGAATAGGGTGATACAGCCATCAGTTATGTCAGAAACAATCCAACTACACCAAAAAAACGCGATTGTTATCCGTACCAGTGAATGAGCAAGAATAAAACGCACAATAGAGAACATCAGGGTGATTATCACAATACAGGTTCAGACTAAGTGTCATCACTACCGCGTACCCGTCCCGGCGGCAAAGACCAATACAATATCAGTCCTCTCTGAAAGAAGAAGAGGAAAAGAATCTTATCTGCATCAAAAAAACAAATCAGTTCAGATATCAAACAGAAAAACGAATCAATCAAATCAATTCAGATATCAAACAGTCCGAGCGAAGCCATAGGGAATCCTGAAAAAGGAAGGTTCAAATCATGAGATCAAACATATCAGAAAAATGAAATCCAATCTCACCAAAATCCCAATCAAATTCTAAAAGAGGGAACAGGGTTCAATCAGTATCTGAAAAACCAAACAAAATCAAATCAAACAAAATCATTCGAAATCAAATCTCAGAGTAACGTAAACCCAACACGGATTAAAGGCCCAAAAGAAAATAGAAGTTATAAAAAGGGTTGATTTCATCTCATAAGGGGGAAGGAGGACGAAATCGTGAAAGCCCTAACGAACAAACCCTAGGCGTCGTGAACAAACAGCCGCGAACTCAGACGAAGAACATCGTCATCATCATTCAAACGCTCCACCCAACATACACCGTGTATCATCCATCATCGGTCACGAAGGATTCGAAACGAGAGACCACCGACGCCGTTTAACCAAACGACGGGCAATCTCCCGTTTTTGGGCCTCAGCTCACGCCATCATCGGCCGATTTCACGTTAAATGTAAGCAACGGGACATTTCATTACGAGTTTTGATGTTTTGTTTCAGGAAATAAGAAGATCACAGCGCGAGGAAGAAGATTATGGTGAACGCGAATAGCCGCGAGAGAGAGATGGAGAAGAAAGTGAAACGGCGCCGCAAGGACATTAGGGTTCTGGGAACCCTAAATGTCTTCTAGTTAATCCAACCGGGTTGGGTCCGGGGTGATGACCGGCCCAACCCCTTATGTTTTATTTTATTTTGTTTTTTAAATTATGTTTTTTATTTGTTTTTAAATTGTTTTATATTTGTTTTAAAAACTTTTTTTTGTGTAAATATTATAAATAAACAAAAATCTTTTTATAATAAAATAAAAAACCTCTTTTTTTAAAATAAAAATTAAAACCTTTTTTTAATATAAAACTAAAACTTTTGTAAATATAAAAATAAAAAACTCTTTTTTAAATGAAAGTAAGAAAAAACTTTTCTTAGAAATATTCAAAAATAAAACTCTTTTTAAAAAACATTTTTTAAAATTAAATCTTTTTGCAAGTTAATATTAAATAAAACAATAATAAATCTCCAATTTGCATCTTTTTTTTTCTTTCTTCATTGTCTCGTAACTCATTTGATTGCCGCTAAACTCTGCCCACTAACATCGTTTGTTCATTTTGCAGCTCATTACGTTTACCATTATGTCATCTTATTTTCTCACTCAAAGTTCATATTGTAACTGCTTCTCATATGTAACCTCGCGAATCTAATAATCGCGCTTTAAATTTCTGCCTTTAAATTTCTGTTTGCATGGCTTTAACTTCTGTTTTATTCCCTGTTTGCAATTCAATTATCTCACACCTTCATCAATATTTCTGTCACATTGCACACACTGCCGAAGGAATTAGGTCTAGCTTTTGACCGCCGTGTCAATAGTTCTCACCTTCAACCCTTACACCTTACAAACCCTAAATTTTCCATAAATGCCTCGCCACAGGCAAAATTACAATTTTACCCTTAGCATTAGGTCAAAGAGCCGCCGCGCTCGTTTTAGGGTTTCCCGCCGTGGAATCCCTAATTTAACCCTAATTCACTTAACAATTCAACGTAGAGATTTGGAGTTTCTACACTCCACGTAAGCGTGTCCTTAAGATGCGTTTATTCCCCTTGAGACCTTGACCACAGTCAAGAAGTCTCTAACCTCCCTTTTGAGGGGAACTACGATTACTCTGATTCCACTCCCGTAAGGATACGTAGGCACAAGATGCGATGTCTTGCCGAGTAAACTTAGAATTAACCCCTTAGGTCTCTTTTCTCACTTTTAATCCTTTGTACATATACCTTAAGCAAATAAATGAAGCAAATAGTAAACATCTGAACAAAAGGTTCCTGTAGAGTACTACAGAAGTTTAGGGTGCTAATACCTTCCCTAAATTTAACCAACCCCCGAACCCTAGATCTTTCCCCGCATTGTGTTTACGATGCAAAATAGGTTTTCCCTCTTTTGACCTTTTCCTTTGGATAAATCAAAGAGCGGTTGTGAATTGAATTGCGATTCAAACTCATTAATAGTTTGTGATCCTATTTCCACCGCAACATTATCTTTGCTTGATGTTGTTACATGCTTGCATATCTCTTCTTGGTTGTTACCATACTCTTTTATATGTTCATCATGTATGAATGAATGTTTATGTATGCTTTTAGCTTTGTTAAGTTATTCCCTAAGTGATGGAACTTGTTAGTTCTCATCCAGTTTCCTCCTATTTTCCCTATTCCAAAGGAAAGTCTCTCTATTGACCTCTGGGTCATAGATAGCTCATTACCCTTATAGGCCTTGATAGAGCCATTTACTCTTTAGAACTTAGGTTTAGAGTTCTTCTTCTTTAGTCAGGTCCAAACTACGGACGCTCTGATTTCTCATTGGTTAATGGGAATATGTAGGCACAAGATGCGATATCTTGACGAGCATACCCCTGATGCGGTTAGATTCAATCCTTGTAGGCCTTGATAGACCTCCTCCCTCCTTTTGGTCTGGATAGAACCAATTGGTCTTGCAACGTAGAATTAGGTAGAGTTGGTTAACTCTCTGTAAGAATCATGGTGATGATTACTTACTCCCCATTCTTGAGTGTTCAATATAGATCTAGAGAGTTTGGTTAAACTTTACACAAGCATTTTTATATTTGTTCCCCTAGAGTCTTGACCATAGTCATGTACTTTTTTAATCCCTAGTGAGGTGAATTACGGTTGCTCTGATTCTATCCTAGTTAGGATACGTAGGCAGAGGACGCGATATCTTTGCGAGCAAACTTAGAAACTATCCTTAGGTCTTTACCTACAACTTTACCTTATACCCAATCCCAAACCATAGCAAACATCTAGCAAGTATAGCATACAAATATACCAAAGGTTCATGTAGAGTACTACAGATGTTTAGGATGTGAAATACCTACCCTAGGCATAACCAACCCCCAATCCCCGATCTCTTAGCGTTGTTGTTACATCACACAAAAGGTTTTTCTTTCTTTAACCTTTCCTTTGGATAAATCAAAGTCTGGTTGTAAATTTTAAGAATTAAGATTCAATTTAATCAATAGCTTGATATCACGATTCTCACCGCAACAGGAATGGCGACTTCACTGGGGACGAATGACTAAAACTTGAGGGTTTAGCCTATTTTGTTTATTTGAATGCTATATTTGTGAATATCTGCTTACATGTATATTTTTCAATATATTTGTTTGTATATTGTGGACATTGGATACTTTGAGTGATGAGATAAATCCTAACCCGGATTTGAGTGACACATGAGATAGGATTGTGATAGGATCAATAGTTGGGCTTTTGGGAGTAGTCCCAATAAGTCTGACATATGATTTAATCATGCTCAGTGGAGACCTCCTTGAGATAATTAGTAATATATGAGTAGTCGTGTATTCATTAATTATTTCAACCTGAGAGTCTGTGAAGCTGAGGACCTTTAGTAACACTTCTACCCCACTTGGCCTTTTTAGGATGTAGTGCAGGAACTGTTAGGGAGTAGTCCCTCAACAGTTTTCACACAATGCTACACTCAGACGAGTTTATCTTGAGAATATTGTCGACTCACGTAAGTAGTTCCGTTGGTTGACAATATCCGAAGGATTTATTATGAATCTGGGAACTTTGATAGAACCCTTTCGGCATGTACAAATAACTCATAGTACAAATCCTTAGGGATGGGTAAACCTTTTAACTCCATGTTGTGACCTTGAGCCTAGGGATCCTTGTGTGTGCATATGCATTGTCTTTATGAATACTTGCCCTTGTGTAGTGTGTGCATCATCTCATCATCTCATCATGGCATTTCATGTTGCAACTGGTTTTGTAAAACTCAGTTGATCTCTTTGTACAAAATCCTAGATATATCATGGATATTAGAACAAGGAACACCAAGAGATACAATTTCAAGAAGCCTGATACATCCGAGTTGAGAAGACTAAGGACCATGGTGTCAGAAGAGTTTGGAAAAAGATATGGAAAGAT
Organism: Lathyrus sativus; assembly: GCA_963859935.3. Lineage (NCBI taxonomy): Eukaryota > Viridiplantae > Streptophyta > Magnoliopsida > Fabales > Fabaceae > Lathyrus > Lathyrus sativus. The sequence goes on along the minus strand of OZ012736.1, from coordinate 134,872,438 downwards.
TTTGAGCCTAGTCAGGACAGGTATGGAAGAAGGAATCCTCAATACTTTGGTTCAATTCTATGACCTATTGTATCATTGTTTTATTTTTCCCGACTATCAGTTGATGCCGATTTTGGAAGAGTATGCCTACTATGTGGGAATCCCTGTGAAGGATCAAAAACCATATAATGGATTAGAAAACTTACCTTCGCCGAAAGAAATAGCAGATGCTCTTCACTCAATTCATCATCGGACACTTCAAGGAAAAGGAGTTATTCTTTGTTGTACTCCTCTGCTGTACAAATGGTTCGTCAACCATTTTCCAAAAATCGGCGCTTTCAAGGAGAATCCCAATGGATGGAGGTGGTCTCTAAGGATAATATCCTTAACGCAAGCTGATATTCATTGGTACAATCCCGTATACGACCGAGGAGTTTATTTTGATCATTGCAGAAGCTTCCCAAATATTCCACTCGTCGGAGTAAGAGGAGGAATCAACTACAATCCAACCTTGGCTAGACGACAGTTTGGTTTTCCATGAAGGATAAACCTAACAATGTACTCTTATCCGGCTTCTTTTATCTCAACACTGAAGTAGCAGAATGTATAAGAAATAGAACGATTTATGCATGGGAGGATATCCAGAAAAAGACAAAAGCTGACCTAGGAAAAAGAAACTGCATAGCTTTTGAACCATTCACTCAATGGGTCCAGTCTAGAGCAAAAGATTTGAAAATGCCATATCTCCCAGAGAAGAACACACAGATCGTTATCGTGTCATCATCCTCTGCCATTCCCATTGAAAAGATGGAGGAATACCAAGAGTTACTTGCGAGAGCTCAACTCGAGAGGGACACTTGGGAAGGAAAATATCATGCATTTTCCTCTGAAGCAACAAGGCTCATCAGAGAAGTACAAGAAAAAGATGAGTTGATAGATTGGCTCGAACACGAGTGATTGGTAGGGAAGCAACAAAGGAGAATTTATTTTTCACCAGTATCAAGCCCACTCAAAGCTTTCATGAATACTCAAACAACACTCCAACCTCTGGAGCCTGGAAAGGAATAGTGGATAAATTGGTGATGGAGAATGCAATTTTGAAGAAGCTGAAGAGGCCTCGAGTATGAAGTTCTCAGTTAGACCATGGAACCTAATTTCTTGATGTAATTTAAGCTTCTTGTTTTGTGTCTCAAAATTTGTAACTTCTTCCAACAATGAATAAAATAAGAGTTTTGCACAATTGATCTTTTGAGTTTTGTAAAACCAGTCGCATTTGCATTGCATCTTTGCATTTTAATAACCATTCGAGGAAATATAAAATTTTCTTTTGCATACATTGGTATGGAACGATGAAGCAGGTTTCCGATTCCAAACCTAAGATTTAGTAATCTCAGGATCCTAGCAGGACTTGTCAGGAATCCCGCCGCTTTCATTGCAAAATACTGAGATCTTCTGCCGCTACTCAACACTCGAGTCAACGAGGACATGCTGCAAGCACTCATCGAATTCTATGATCCAGTATATCATTGTTTTATCTTCCTATATTTCCAATTGCTCCCGACAATAGAAGAGTACTCTACTTACTTAAGGATTCCTTTTACCTTCAAAACTTATTATGGGAAACCAAGAAGAAGAGACCTTGCTAAAGCACTGCATATCATTTGCAGACGGATGGATAGACAGAGAGAACTATCCAGTCGTTAGAGGATTTGCTGAGAGCTTGCGTGTTGGATCGAGGTGGATCATGGGATAGTCTTTTGTCGTTGATTGAGTTTACCTACAATAACAGTTACCATTCTAGTATCGGAATGGCACCGTATGAGGCTTTGTATGGTAGGAGGTATAGGACTCCTTTGTGTTGGTATGAGTCAGGTGAGAGTGTTGTACTCAGACCTGAGATTTACAAGAGACGAAAGAAAAGATCAAGATGATCCAAGAAAAGATGAAAGTGTCACAGAGTCGTCAGAAGAGTTACCATGATAAGTGGAGGAAAGAACTTGAATTCCAATAGGGAGATCACGTGTTCTTGAGAGTTACGCCGGTCGCTGGTGTTGACCGAGCTTTGAAGTCTTGAAAGCTCACATTGCGTTTTGTTGGTCCGTATCAGATTTCGTAGATGGTGGGGGAAGTAGCATATCAGATTGCTTTACCGTCGTCGCTTACGAATTTGCATGATGTGTTTCATGTGTCTCAATTGAGGAAGTACATTCTAGATATGTCACACGTGATTTAGATGGATGATGTACAAGTGAGAGATGACTTGACTGTTGAGGTGTTGCCAGTATGAAATAGAGGCCAGAGCTCTGAGGAAGAGGATTGAGGCAAAATGTTCGCGAGGTTCCCACAAATCAAGGAGAAGGCTTAGAGTTGGTAATTAACGTATGGGGAGTATTGCCTTCATGATTTTCGATATATGATTTCAATGTGTTTAAAGCCGATTTAAGGGTTTAAAGGGTTTGAGGCTGATTTTGAGATAAAGGAAATTAGGCCTTCGTGGCTAAAATATATTGTTGAGGTTTTAACCGTATAGGGATTTGAACTGATGGTCTGATAGGTTCAAGGTTGATTTGGGTTTGAGGGATAGTAGGCCTTCGTGGCCAAAATTTGTCGATGAGGTTTCAACCCTGTAGGGTAATTAGATTGAGAGAAACTCTAATGACCGTGGTGTAGTTGTAAGGAAATTATGGGAATTAGAGCGTAAATATGATACGGGATTGGCCTAATAAGTCGTAGATTTTGTGCCTTTATCGTTGTAATACCTTAGGAATGATTTAGGGATTTTTTGAGGGCATTAGGGAAGGAAATCATTGGACTTTTGGGTTGATTTTAGGTTCTGGTGCGTAATAGTGTTTTTCTATAATCGCGTGCTCGCATAGCGAAGAAACTCGCCTCAGACTCACACAACGAACTTGCTAGCGAACGTAGCAGAGTTTCACGAATTCTGATTTTTGTGTAGTGATGCTTTGATGTTTGATGTTGTGATTTCTTTGATGAGTTATTATGAGTATGATTGTGATTTATATGAGATGAATACATGATTATATGATGATTTCGATGATGTAACTATGATGTTGATTCCCATGAGTTTTGATGATTCTATGATGACATGATTTACGAACATGATATGGATGATGATGATGAACCTGTGATTTATTATGATGACGATATTGATGTGCGCATCATGCATTCATGTGCATTCGAAGTTCGGTTCAGGACCTTGATTTCTTTGGCTTCAGTCCCATTATGCGGATGTGAGGTAATTTGATGTGCTCCGGTTCTTGTATAGAGTCGATCCTATTGATGGGGATCTATGGAGGGTTGATGGCCCAGTGTCCATCGAGCTGTAATGATTGGTACCACATGCATGAGTCTTGTTGCATTTGCATTTATGAGATAATCTTGAGTAATTTATGATGTTGTGGTCTTTGATGCCCATTGATGAATATGATGATGCAGAATATGAAAATGGCGTTGTTTTATATATTGATTTCCTATATTGATTATTATGAATCATTTTACTCACCCTTCCTGTTTGAATGTTTCCTCCACATGGATAACTTGCAGATGACCAGGTTTAGCCATGGATGTCGTCGAGGATCTTTTTTGGAGTTTTGAGTTGTTGGCGATTTTGGTTAACTTAAAGGGTCTTGCTTTGATAGTGTAACATCGGGTTGGGGTCTTTGAGTTAAACCATGTTTTATTTGATTTTTTTATTTTGATTATGTTTCGTACAAGGAAAACTTTGGATTATGCCTTTTGAGTTCCGCTACCTTTCGAGTAATTTTTGATGTCTTTTGGGAAAACCCGTTGATTACGGAGCCTTGACCTATATTTGATTTATTGAGAAATTTACGCCCTTTGAGGTGATTTTTATTGAGTCTAATATTTTACTTTGGTAAATGTGAATATTTTGCCTTTAAAACTGTGGGGTAGAAAAGGGTGTTACACTTAGCGAGGGATGCCCCAATCTTGACTTCTCTCCTGACTTCATCATTACCAAGATTGATAACCTCCACTGGCTCTTTATGTGGCTAGATCTCTTTCTGCTCGTGCTCAAGGAGCCTTGCTAGTTCAGCTGGTAATTCACAATCTTCCTCACCATCTTCTTCGGCTTGGTTAAATGGAATCCCAGAATTACAATGGATGTTTTCCAAGTTGTTATCAATTATTTGTTCTGCGTGTTTAAGAATTATATTTAGAATGAAGCTTTTTGAAAGGTGAAAAATAAAAGAAACTTTGCCATTTATTTATTTATGAAAAACAAAATAAAGAAAGAAATAAGAGCATGATTTGAATGCAAAAAAAAATTGTTTATTGATCACATAATGTTTCAAAAGCGCGAGGCCCTTAGAAGCTATCCACTCGTCTCGGGCGAGGACAAGGGAACAGGAAAACAAAATGCATTACATGTTTATGGGAAAAACCACAGGAATCACGGTAGATGTCCAGTTGTTGAGCTTGAAACCTGGCTAACATTTACGTACAAAGCTTATGCTTCAGCTGCTAGGACCTGCATCGTCAATGGCTGGCACAAAATCCCTCTCTTGGAATCCAGCGCTTGTGAACTTGATCAAATTGCAATTCCGATGACTGCACAAACTAACTTTCTAATCAGGATGATAGCCCAGTCCAAAATGATCATGTTTTTCAACCACATCCAGGATTTTCCCTCAACCAGGCAAGGCACCTTTCTCAATGTTCTTTTTAGCACTCTTGATAGATAACATGGCCATTTTTGGTAGTCTACCAGAATTGACAAAAGCAGAGATGACATCTTCAAATTCGAGACATTGCAACGGCACTCAACTATGCCTTCATCAGTCTTGACATATCGAAAGGATAATAGCTCAGTTACTAGCAAATCTTCTTCACCACAAACAATAACCATCTGATCTTCAAACATGAATTTTAGCTTCTGATGTAACGTGGATGTAAATGCCCCTACGGCATGGATCCAGGGTCTACCCAATAAACAATTGTATGCAGGATTGATATCCATCACTTAGAAAGTAATGGTAAACAAATGCGCCCCGACTTTGATGGGTAGATCCACTTTGCCAATGACTTGCCTTCGAGAACCATCAAAAGCTCTAACAATCAAAGCACTTGGCCTCATCTCACTCCCATCTACCAATAGTTAACTTAATGTACCCTTAGGCATCACATTGAAAGAAGAATCGGTATACACAAGAACATGAGATAGCAAAGAGTCCATACATGTCACTGAGATATGCAAGGATCTATTATGGGCAGCACCTTCAGGAGGCAACTCTGACTCGTTGAAACCCAAGTACCGACTAGCAGTTATGTTCGCGACGACATCGACAAATTATTCTACTGGAATGTCGTGCATCACATGAACAGTGTTCAAAACTTTCAACAAAGCTGATCTATGCGCTGATGATTTCATGAGAAAAGATAAGATAGAAATCCTCGATGGAGTTTGCCTTAGCTGATCCACAATCTTAAAGTCTCTCTTCTTGATCAAATTGAGGAACTCTTGATCATACATGACTTCTTTGCTTTTGATGACATCTGCAGATGGAGTGACTGGAACTGATGCTAAAGTTGATTCCCCTTGTTGTACAACAGGGGTTGTTGAAGTAGATTTCTCCTTAGGAGGAACAACAGTTGGAATTTGCACTGGCTTAGATACGAATTTCGGAGAAAACATTCGCCCGCTGCGAGTCATCCCTCTAGTGGAAGTTACGTTCACGATTTCAGATTCTGAGAAATGGATTTCTCGACCCCCAGAGAAAACGGTTGGACCGTACTTCCAAGGAGCCTATTTTGAATTTTAATACGGGAATGGCTTAGGAACACAGACAGTGATAGGCTGAATTTTATTTTTAGGAGTTTCCACAGGAACCTTCCTATATACAATTGTGAATGGCTCAATAGTAGCTAGCTCTTCCACAGACTTGGCTCTGGCAAACTGAACTACACCTTGGTTCATCAAGATCTGAATGTAGCCTTTCAACTTTTGACACTGATTAGGATTATCATCACAGATCTGGCATTTCCTATGAAGACCTTTCAATAACCCTTATTCTTGCAACTTCTTGATCACAACAATAATCGGAGTTTTCACTTAGTTGACATCTTTGATCAACTCAGTACCTTGGTCGTCCTCAATCATATTAACCGTATGTCCACCATGGGTAGGCAAGGGATTAGTTTGTATATTAGGATGCTCCTCAGAAGATGTCAAGATTTTTTGATCAATAAGCTCTTGAACTTTGGCCTTGAGAACAATACAATCTTCAGTAGCATGTCCTATGTACCCAGCATGGTAAGCATAAGATGCATTCGGATTATGCTTCGGACCAAAAGGAGGAACTGCAGGTGCAATGTCTCTGGGGACTATTGCCCCTTGATGAATCAAATAAGGAAACAACTTTGTATAAGGCACATGAGTTCTATCAAAATTCATTTGCTTATGGTTGTTCTGATTGTTGTTATTCTGTTTGTTCTAATGCTAATTTATGTTGTTTTGCTAAGACTGTTGATGTTGAGGTTGATGCTGATTCTGAGAATTTTAAACTTGTTATTATGGATGATATTGATACAACGATTGTTGATACTGAACAGTAGCAACATAAGGATAAGGATAATATGGCATTGGAGCCATGGGAACCTGATACTGAGGAGAGGCCTTCGCCATTACAACATTCTCTTCACCTTCCTTTTTCTTTGAATGACTACTCTGAGGTTTCTTAGTTGGTTGTTGAACAGCAGAACCAGCAATCCTACTAATTTTCAGCCCGTTCTCAATTCTTTCACGAATAGTCACAATATCAGCAAAATTTGTCGAAGAACTGCCCACCATTTTATCATAATAAAACCCTTGTAAAGTTCCCATGAAAATGTCAACCAATTCATTGTCAAAAAGAGCAGGTCACACCCGAGAAGCCATCTCATGCCACCTTTGTGCATATTCTTTAAGTGTTACAGTTGAACGTTGTGATTGATTCTACAATTGCAGTCTAGTAAGATCCAGATCGAGATTATATTTGTATTATTTAAAGAATCCCTCTGATAGGTCTCTCCACGAGCAAATCTTGCTACTTCTAAACCCATATACCAATCTAGAGAAGCTTCAGACAAGCTGTCTTGGAAACAATGCACTAGCAGTTCATCATTGTCAATATAGGACGCCATCTTCCTACAGTATGTGGTCACATGACTGCAAGGACAACTCAAACCCTTGTACTTTGGTAGCTCGGGAATCTTGAATTTTTGTGGCAGCACGACATTGGGAACCAAACATAATTCTTTGTCTTTCATTCCAAAAGCATAATATCCTTTAATCACACAGATTCTCTCGTCCAACAACTTGTACTCAGGAGGTCTGTTATGATCAACAGGTCTGGAAAAGCCTGAGGATTTGAAGTTATAATGTGGCTGGAGCAGGTATCTACGGAGAAGAAAACTAAGACGGATACACCAACTCATAATTTACCATCTGACCAGCATTCTGACCCATCTGAAAACCATACGAATAACCGGTACGAAGTACCGGAGTAGCAGAAAATGCCCCAGGGTAGGGCATAGAATGAATATTCAGAACCATAGTTTGAGCAGGTTGAGACAAAATCAGAACACGAATAGGAAGGCCCCTATACACATGCTCGTCTTCCTCATGAATCTCAACATCAGTGGACACAAGATTCTAGCGAACCTACATTTGAGGAATCTTTGGATCATCATGATTCACCATAAGAGGTGGAATCGGAGTAGGTATGCCCCAAGGATAAGTAGCATAATTACCATTGGGCATAGGCGTAACAAAAGGTTGATATGGAACAAAAGCACTACCACCAGTAAGTAGGCATTCTATTCAAACCAGTCTGAACAGAAGGTAGATTGACAGAAGGTTGAACAACACTCTCAACTGGCGCTTCGGCAATAGTTGGAGAAGAAGCGATGACAAGAGTAGGAATCATCACAGAAGTGATGATTGTAGCATCAGTAACAGTTACAATAGCAGAAGTAGCAGCAACAACGTCCTTTTGAGCACGAAGGAAGTCTATAATAACGTCCATGTTAGTCTGGAACTGATCCATCCGACCTTGAAACTGAGCCAAAGTCTCCTTGTAGGCAGCATTCTCTTGTTCAATATCAGCCATGATCCTGGTCTTGTTTGAGCGAGTGAAACAGCGATGCCGAGTCTTCGTCTTTCTACAAGGAATGATGGACAGTGTGAGGTTAAATGGTTTCCGGATGGAGGACATGCATATGATATGAGTATGATTGGATGCAATGTATGCAAAAATAAAGCTTTTAAATTCCAGTAATTTGTGAGCATTATCTTTGTTTAGCAATAATCATAAAGCATATAAGTAAAGGCGCAAAGATAAATTGACAAGAGAAATCTTCATTCAATCAATGAGATAAAGAAGTACAAGCTCCAATACAACTCAAATATATGCCTTTTGGGCTACAACAAGATCAACATGAATCCTATTAAATACGACCCTACAAATAGACATGAAGTGGAAAACAGCCCGTGGAGTTTGGTGTGGCAGCACATCAACATGATTATCCCTCAAATACCCTGGTAAGTCCTCCAATGCATGCTCAGAAAACCTGGCTAGACGACCATGCCTCTCACTACAATACTTTACGTCCTTCATGAGGTTGTGCAATAAAGAATGATTAGGTCCCTAAAGAAGATTTTGCAGAAATGCCTCCTTCTGATCCAAGAGGATTTGCAGATGACGACCCTGATGCTCCTAATGAGTACTCTCCAAATGAGACTGATTGATCTCCTCTCGGCTCTAATGTACCTGATCATGCATCTTCTGAACATCACCGAACACTTTGTCAAGCTTGGCTTGGCGTTGAGAAAGATCTTTCATCAACTGGTCAGCACGATCCTGCTCATTCTGCAACTTTGTCTTGTACTTTGATAACTTTGCTCAAAGATATGAAAGTTTATTCTTTTAGCTTAACTCATCCTTATGGGCTTGATATTGAGTATCGGCAAGTTGTCTCTTCTTTGAGGCAAGCCCGTCGTAAGTACTCTTCAAAGCATCACCTACTTTTTGGCGTTTGTTCTGCTCAAACTCTACCTCTTTACTCATGAGCTCTCTCTTCTGGAGAAGATCCATCTGTAAGCTCTCCTTCTCGGATGTGGCTTTATCATGGTTGAAACAAAGATCAGCATTCTCCTTCAACTTTTCAATAACCTTCTTAAGTTGATCGATTTCGGAAGGAGGAACAATGGTAAGTTAAGGAAGCTTGACATGCACGGAAGACTCGAAAGGAAATGGTAACGAAGTCGCTTGAACTCGTTCCTTGAACCATTATGTGTAGGCATCTTTCGCAATACAATTCTTCTTACCTAACTCATATATGCCCTCGCGGTGAATGTGTACCCATGCAGCACTGAATCTCTTCAACAAACCCATGTCATGAACCCCTTCATGAAATATGAATTCTTTCACTATCTCAGGATCTGGTTTGTCAAGTATCGGATATCCCAACTGACGGAAGGCAAGCCTCGTATTGTAGTTAATTCCACCCTTTGTACCCAAGAGAGGTACATTAGAGAATTTATCACAACAAATAATGATCTTGGTACCATCGTAGGCTCTAGAATACCAAGAGATGTCATCATCAGTAAGAGACATGATCCTCTGAGACCACTTGAGGTTTCCACTATTCTTCATAAAAGGACCCTTCGATGGAACATGAGACATGAACCATCGATACAACATAGAAGCACAACATACAATAGTTCCTTTATTCTTTTCATTCCTAAAATGAATAGAATAATAGGTATCAACAAGAAGTGTAGGAATAGGATTTCTAGACAGGAAGATATTGATGGAAGCCTGATCTACGAAATCCTCCATGTTCAAAAACAAGACAATCCCATATATCAATAAAGAAAACACAGTGTTGAAAGTCTTCCAGTTTCTAACTTTAGCAAAAGAAACAGCCTGATCTACTCGAAACTTCGAAGCAAATCCTCAAATACCCTTTCCTTTAGTCTTGAGATTGTCTTCCATATCCTTCTTACTAAGGCCAAGAGCTTCAGGAATAAGAGGAAACTTCAGACAACTGCTAGTGTAGACAAACGGAACCTGACTCTTGATCTCAACCCCCAAGATATGAGAGTACTCCTCAAGTGTAGGTGCTAGCTGATAATCCTGAAATGTGAAGCACCATAGTGGTTGGTCATAGAACTGAAAAAGTGTATGAATGACAGTAATGTTGACTTCAGTGTTGAGAATGGCCAAAAGATTCTCATAATCATCTCTGAAAACACCCCTGTTATCTTCAACCAGACAAGATGCCAAACCCCTCAAAGTTTTCAGCTTAGGCTCCACAAGCTTGTAACTGAAGATACCTCTGCAACCAGTACTCGTCGTCTATGACTATGAGAATAAAGAATTTTCTCTCAAGTAACCTGGAAAATGCACATGCAAAAATGTTAATGGTTATAATGAAATATCATGCAACACACAAATCACAAAGCCTTGCACAAATCCGATCAATCAAATCTGCACAATCTGAATATCCAAATCTGCACAAACTGAATATCTGCATAATTCTGTGTCGGTGCAAAAACCTGACGTGCATGCGAGAACAAAAGGTATGAAGAGTCATAGTTTCTAGCAAAAACCCATACCCCTCTTACAAGTTTAGTTTAGACACAACAAGTTGGTCCCTAGAAAGATCACCCAAATCATATGACTCAAATGAAAACCCCACACCGTAGCGAATTATCGCAGGACGGAAGTATTCTCAAGCGAATCACGATCTGGGATGTGGCTCTCGTGACAACCCAACACGCAAAGTGCAGGTGTCACGACTATCCATGTTCTAGCCTATATGTATGCTCAAGCCCGGTGTTAGGACTTACCTCTCCAATAATATATATCCATCCCAACAATAGTAGAATATAGCAAATATCTAGAATATGCAACATATGAATATTTAAAGCAGTAAAGAAATGCAGTAAATAACATAAAAATAAAGCAAGTAAACCATAAAGATAAACACCCAAGCAAGCAAGAAAAGCAAACAAAATTAGGCGAGACCCTAACTTGCAAGCGCGAGGACTCCCCATCAGAGTCGCCAGCTAGAGCTAACAGGATTATGCCTGAGTGAATCGCACACTTAAAGATAGAACAAAATCGCCACCAAACTTTATTTAGTCCCAAAGGACATGGAAAATATCAATAAAACCCAAGGGAAGAGAAATGGGAAAGGGGGTTGGTTATGCAAAAGGTAGGTACTAGTACCTTACGCATCTGGCGTACCTGAAGGGAACCATTTCGCTTGCTTCTAGGCTTAGAGGGGTTATCTATATAAAGGCTTCTAACTAAAAAGAAAGAAAAGAGAGAAAAATAAAGAGGGAAAAAAGTGTTTGTGAAGGATTGGGGCCCTCGTGCCTACGTACCCTCATAGTGAAATGAGGAAGTCAGAGCTCCGTAGTTCAAAGAACCAAGGATCTGGATAGACTAGAGAGATAGAAGAAGAAGACGGAGGAAGGTGGCTCGCCAAGATTTCAAAATCTTGTGCGTACGTACCCTCATAGTGCAATGAGGAAATCAGAGCCTACATAGTTCGGGGAACCAACGTTAAAAGAAAATGGAAAAAGAGACGGCATCAAAGCCAAGAGTTAAAAGAGAAACAAATATCCAACTGGGGAATACAAGAGAAATGGTATCAAAACCAAGAAAGAAGAAGAAAGAAAACTCTGCTGAGGAACGGAGAAGCGAGGCAAAAACTCTGTCGGGGAATGCAGAAGAAAAGAGATGACTCCACTGGGGAGAAAACAAAAGAATCGCGACGAAGCCAAGAGAATAACAGAGTAAAGGAAAAGAATCAAAATAAAGGTAAGATCCACATGGGATTCAGTGCATTAACTGGTAGGTAGTGATTAACCAAAGAAAAACAAGAGTAAAACTCAATGGGGGAGCAAAAAGGTTGGTGTCAACAGACGGACCACGACGAACCAAGAGAAAGAGAGTACTTAGCCAAAGGGAGGTGTTTGACTCTAAGGGGAAATTTGTATATTAATTGATAAATAGTGGTTAAACAGAAGGAGAATGGAGCTGGTTTTAACCGATACACGGTGATCAACTAATAGACGGGTGTGGAACCAGGAAAAGGTTGTGACCAAAGAATGGTACATTGACTAAACAAACAACACTTGACCAAAGGAAAGGGTATTCGAACCGAACAAAGGTTACAAACCCAAAGCTGGCAGTATTTGAACCAAAGAAAGGTTTCTAACTACAGGGGATTCGGTGCTTAACAGCCGGACTGTGATTAACCGAAAAGAATGAGTGATTAACCAAAATAAGGTGATTAACTCAAAAGAGACTCAGTATCTTAATAGACGGACCGTGGTTAACTGAGAAAAGGGTGATTGGTTCAAATAGGCGGACTATGATTGACCAAAAGGTGGGTGATTAACCAAGAGAATGTGATTAACCCAAAGAAAAAGCTGGTTTTAACGGGCAGACCGTGATCAACCAAAGATCGAGTGATTAGCCGGAAGAAGGCGATTAACCCAAAGAAAGTTCAATATTAACAGACAAACTGTGATTAACTGAGGAAAAGAACAAGCTAGTGCTTATCTGATAGGTACTGATTAACCAAACAAGAACGAGAGAGAATCAAGAGAAGGTTGTGAACTTCGATAAGGACTAGGTTTTGACATGAAGATTGTATTAACCGAAGAAGAAAGATTGATCTCCCCGAGGAAGAAGAGAATTTGGTTTTAACCGAAGAATGGTTGATCAACCAAGGAAAGAATCGACTACAAGACTCCGGGTGAACCAAGAATGGATTGGCCTCAAGAGAAAAGAGTGTTGAATTGAAAGGTGAGAGTTACTTCCAAAGAGGAGATAAGGGTGCAAGTGATCAAGGATCGACTCGACTGGAGAAACAGGGATACCACAGTAAGGAGATAGAGGCGACTATTCCAGGTACAGGGTCATTTGTCCCCTACCTAAAATATTCAGAATGAGTGTAGGAATTCTCCACTCACATTCCTTCTCCAACACCAAAGTGTAGTGCAAGAAACGAACGAACAGTACAACGACGCAAAATTTGTACAGTACTCCAATGCATTGCGAATCTTCAACTCCACAGGAGAAAAGAGAGGATAAAGCTCTAGAAGATCTAAACGATAATAAAAAAGAAGGATTGACTAGTCGAAACGAATTTTCGATTAATCGATCAAAAGGGGAAGATGCTAATAATTTTCCAAAGGGATGAAAAAATAATTGAAGCAAAGGATGAATTATTGATTATACAAGATTAAGTTCATCACAAATAGGAACAAACTTAATGCAAACATGAGTGGAAGTGTAAAACAGTACCAAATGTTATCTAGTATGCATCACAAATCATGTAGCATGTGATCAAAGAAAGTGCAAGAATGATCATGATCATACAATGTCAAAAGATACAAATAATCGAGAATCGAAAAATCGCACATTGAAAGTTTGCATGTATACCTAAAACAAAAGTTAAACAACTCAAAAACCATCCACAAATATCAAGCATATCAAGCCATGAAAGTTACATGAGGAAAGAAATAGCAAACAAGCTTGAAAATAGGCAAAAAAAAGGCATTATTTTACAATGGTAATCGATTACCACATGCAGGTAATCAGTTACCTGCTTAAAAATTGCAAAAACACGTGAAAATTGTGTAGGGTAACCAATTACCACATATAGGTAATCGGTTACCACTGTAACAGTGGCAAAAAGCAGCTTTTGAAAAAGTACTTTCAGCAACCAAAACACTTATCCAATTATCCACATGCTATGTTTAACATTTGAGCACAAAAAATGAAGTTCAAAATCACTTAGGCATCAATTAAACATCAATTGAAAGCATTAAACATGAAGATCAAAGATCAAATAATTACATGATCAATCAACACCGAAAAATGATCGAACTACATCGTAAACGCGCAAAAGTGATCAAAACAATAAATCAAGTGAAAATTACCAACCTACAAGGCAACGAATTACCTTGGTGATTGTTGTTATTGATATGTGATGAGAATAAGCAAAGAAAACCTGAAAATTCCAAGCTTGAGATCAAATCGTAGCGAAATGGATAAAAATACGATAAATGCTCCGAATACCAATTTGCACCGAAGAAGCTTGAGATAATTACTTGATTTGGAGAAGAAGCTACTGTAAATCCAGAAATCCAAGTAGGAATATGGTGGAATGAGGTTTAGCTCAAGAGAATAACCATTTCAACGTGAAGATTGTTACACTATAATGGTAGAAATTAAGCTTTTGTGAGGTTTTAGGAAGATGATGGAGATGAATGTGAGAGAAAATTACAGTAAAATCGGAGAGAATGTGAGAGAATTAAGAGTGATCAATGAAGAATTTGGAAAAATGATTGAGGGTGAATAATGTGGAAATTGAGAAAGTGTTGTTTTGTCTTTGACTGAAGACATGATCCAACGACCACGTTTTAATTTCAAGTTGTGAAGGATCTGAATTAATGAAACACATCGTTTCATTTGGTAGCTGATGCTGGACTTAGTGAAATAACTGATATCCACACCCCCTCATGGCCCAATCCAGTATATGAACTGATTGTCATTGCTATTTGCACCACGCGTGTGTTTATTTTATTTTGATTTTCATTATTTTTTTCATTTTGTTCATGGTTCTTGAAAAAATCATATAAAATTGAAAAATGATCCAATTAATCCCATTCTTTTTGAATTATACTCATGATTGAGTCTAGTATTTTTTAGATAAAAAATATTTTCATTTCATGCATTTTCTGATTTTATGGGAATTTTATATTTTAATTGATATTAAAATGGTTATATTTGATATCTAATTTTGTGGAATTTTGTGTGATCATGTGGTGATGATTTTGGTCCTGATTTTTTGTGTATGATTAGCTTAGACATGTATGCTCCCATAGAATTTTAATCACATTTTTGTGATGAAAATAGGTGTGCTTTCTAGATTGAGATTTAGGTGCTTCCTTTTAGGGTTTAGGTTTAGTACCTTGTAGTGTAGAATTTATTTCTAGGTCTTATTTGATGATTTGATCTCTGGAATTAATATGGTAGAGTCATGATTGACCTAGGTACCCATAGTTATTTTTGTAGGATTTTACAATTGGTTTTAGTATTTTAGTTAGGACTAACTTTAGTACTAGGTTTTAGGTGATCCTAACTTACTAATTCAACTAGATTAACTTCTTTAGTCCCCTTAGATTTGGGTTTTGCTTTGTGTGCCTTTGGTTGAGATTGAAGACAAGTTGAAGACAAGGTGAGGATGCTTGAAGTTGCTTGAAGTGCTTGTTGCTAGGAGTTGCTTGTGCCTGAAGTTGTCTGATGAAGACTTAGGAGGTAGGAGACATAGGGAGAGCCTTAGAACTAGAATGACTTCTTTCACAAATATGGAAAGCATCTGGTGCTTCCATTCCTCCCAATGACTAAAAGTCCTTCTAAGATAATCACATCTCTCCTTTGGAGGGATGAGTGGCTTTATCTGGGAAGTAGAACTTTGAGGGAACCAGTCTCTCCTAATGATAAACCCTTACAGGCTTCCTTTGGTTGTCAATAAGCTGTCTATCATTTCCACTCATTCTGTTAAACCAATTGTCTTATGGTTTGGGTATCTTGAAAGATGTTGGACTTGAGTTTGAAGATGAGGACTTCACTGAAGAGTGTGGAAGAGGATGATTCCTTGAGCATTGCCATTGCATCTGAAGCTTGAAGAGCAAGAAGAACAAGTTGACACTTGAGGATCCAATGGAGATTGAGTGAAGAACTGAGGCTTGAAAAAGAATTAAAGAGCAAGTTGATACTTGTGCATTGATGCATTGAGAGCCTGAAGGAATCAAGTTGATACTTGTAGTTAAGAGTGAAGCCTGAAGGTAGAATTGACTGGAGAGCTGAAGCTTGGAGAAGAGAGGATAAGTTGAAACTTATGTTGATGGGTTGAAACCCTGGAAAAGCAAGTTGATACTTATGTTGAGGTGATGGAAGCTTGGAGAAGCAAGTTGATACTTGCTAGTGAAGATGATAGCCTTGAAGGGTGGTTGAAGTCTGAAGACTGGGTTGCTGTCAGAAGGGCTGAAGATTGGAATGGAAAAAGGGAGTTGTTGATCTGCTTTCTTGTCTGTTTTCTTTTCTATGCTGATGTGCCTTGTGTGACTTGCTTGATGCATTAGAATAAGTTCATATTTAGATTGATTTAAGCTAGGAGCATGATTGCACTAGAGGTTGAGTTGCTCCCTCTGCTTGTATTTTTACTGTATGGCTTTGCTTGCGGGTATTCGGTAGAGCCTAACTCCCTTGCCCATGTGGTTTATATCTTGCTTGATAGCATTTTATTTCATCTCTTCTGTATGATTGCAGTTTATTCTATTTTGCTTGATAGCATGTCATTTCCTGTATGAGTGCAGTTATTCATACTTGGCTTGAAGTCGAGATGAGCTTGTGGAGGCTGCTGCCCCACACACATTTCCTCCCTCACTTGCATTACATGCATTTTACAGTCGTTTACTGTTTACTGTTTACTGTTTAAGCTGATGCTTTATCTGTTTCTGTTTATCATTGACATGATCCCTAAGGAATCTCACTTCCTTTGATAAGGAAGTGATGATAGAACTTTAGGTTGAAACCTATGCATGATAACGTCTAGGAGTTCCCTGTCTCAAACCTCAACTATAGGATGAATCCTTGGCATGACAACATTAGGACTTGATAGTCTCCCTTTAGTTGAGCCTGTTCTCTTCTCATCTCAAAACAGCTTAAGATACAATAATCATGAATGATTTCTTTCGTACGTCACGAGCCTTAAGCTATCTGAGAAAGGGTTGTTGGAGAGTTTCTTTCCAACAGTCTGGATGTTTAGTATGGCACCCTTTGGGTGACATGCGACGCATTCACTCTCAGGTCATAGTCTTTAGTGCGATTGAAATTGCAAACACAATAAAAAACACTTCTTTCATAAAAGACAAAAAACAAACTTCAAACCTTTTTGCCCCGTGGGCCCATAATTCAAAGGAAGCTTTTCTGAAGAAAAGAGTGTCGTTAAACTTCAGCGCCACCGCAAACAGGCTTTGTCCCTAACTGCCGGAACTGCTGTTTAACCCTACTCGATAAAACAGATGAATCTGAATCCCCGTAATCCGTATTATCCCGAACTACGTAAGCTCTGATCTCTCATATCTGTTGAGAGTACGTAGGCACCATACTGATGTATTGGCGAGCCACCTTCCCCATAACCCGTCGTAGGTCGAACTACGTGGACTCTGATATCTCATTCTCTGATGGGAATACGTAGGCATAAAGCGCGACGCTTTGCCGAGTCATTTTCTTTTCTTTGCAGACCAGCCTTGATAGGTAGATAGATAAACCAACTCGTCCAGTAAACACAGCAAGCGTGGATCCCGTCGAGTACGACGGACGTGAGGGGTGCTAATACCTTCCCCTTGCGTAACCGACTCCCGAACCCAGACAACGGTTGCGATGACCTTGTCTTATACCTTTTCGTCAGGTTTTTCCGATCGTTTCCTTTCCCGTTCTGAGGGATAAATAACGAAACTTGGCGACTCTTCTGTTTTGCCGGCTGTCGCTACTGCGAAAATCGGCACCGGCTGACAGAAGAGTCGCCACCGTGCGTTATTTATCCCACGGGAGGGAAAGGAAACGCTCAGAGTAAACCTCGCACAACACGGGAAAGGTATGGTCATCGCAACCAAAACCTGGGTTCGGGAGTCGGTTACGCAAGGGGAAGGTATTAGCACCCCTCACGTCCATCGTACTCGATGGGATCCACGCTTGTTTTCGGGTATGGATTGTTATTCTATCTAAACTATAGGTCAAGGGTTAAAAAGAAAATAAAATGAAAATAAAAAATGACTCGGCAAAGTATCGCACTTTATGCCTACGTATTCCCGTCTGGAACGAGAAATCAGAGTCAACGTAGTTCGCCTACCTACGGGAAAGGAGGGGAAGGTTGCTCGCTAGGATATCGCATCCTATGCCTACGTACTTCCACACTGCATGGAAGATCAGAGCAAACGTAGTTCGGGCCACGTACGACACAAGTCTGTCTTGGTTGATTTTATTCCTTCTGAAAAGGTTTTCTTGATTAACAGTCCCGGCGGACAAAAATGACGTTTTGATGAGTTCACGTTCTTTTACGGAAGAAGTGTCTTTTATTGTGTTTGAAATCTTTATGTGTTTTTCTGTTTGTTTTGAGAAAGAAAGAGACAGAACTCTAACCTACGGTTGCGAAGGGAATCAAACTATCCTAATATTATCATGCATGGGTTAAGACCTAGTGTCTATCATGCTCCTCTCTTGCACAGAGAGAAACAGAGATCCTACGGGATAGGCAGAAACAGAAACAATAACAGATATAATAAAGCAGTAAAATGCATGGATGCAACAGTACAAGCGAGGCAAGGGAGTCCCACTCAACCTCGAACCTAGAAACAATAGGCAAAAGTGAACAGACTTCACTTTCAACCCAGCAGGGTAAACAGCAAACAATACAGCCCAGAAAAACCAATCAATACATCAGCAAATGAAATACAACAGCAAAAGAAACAGCATCAGCAGCTCTGAATCAACATCTGGCTTCAAGAAATCCCCAGTCAGCTACAGGCTTCAACAAGCATCAATCTCCATCTTTATGACCTTCAGGCAAAGGGCTTTGATTATCTGACTTCCGTCTGCAATGGCTTTTCTTCAAGCTCAAACCTCCAGGATGAGGGATTAGTCACAAGAGTGAATTGGGTGTTAAGCAATCAATTGACTACCAAGGGTGGTGAACAGACTGCTTCTAACACAAAAGACATTTTCTCTCAAGAGTTCTATCTCTTAGACACTATCACCAAGCCTTCCAAAGGAAGGGGGTGAGTGTCTTAGAGAGACTCTGAATCACAGAGAAGAATGGATGCAGACAAGGCAATCCATGTTTGAGAAACAAACTTTCTAACCTAGAGCTCTGCCTAGCTCCTAAACCCTAGTCTCCTCAGCATCTGCTAGCAAAAATCTTCTCTTCAACTCTGGAAGTTGAACTTCAATCTCTGGATCTCCAATGGCTTCCCCTTCTCAAGTCTTCAGCTCTCCCAAGTCCCCAGACAAACCCAATACCCAAGTAAGCAAGTAATAATCCCCAGAGGGCACACCACACCAGACAATCAAATATACACAGACAGTAATAGCAGTAGGGGAATCCTGATTTTTATCTAAGGGATCTAATAGCTACCCATAGCCCCTATAGTCCCATAACTAATCTACTCAAATCCTAAGTCCTAAGGGAAATGAAATCAAACTTCTTAAGTTGTCACCTAAAACCCTAGTTTTGTTCATGATATTCAACCCTATTTTAACCATCTAAAATTAACTCCTAAAAATGGGAACTAAAATATTTCTACAAGCTTAACATCTAATCTAAACAATATAAAAAGAATGAACAAAAAATATTAAAGCATGTAAGAGAACAAAAATCATTAAAATGATGTATAAAATGAATCTATTTAATATGACATTTATTTAGAAAATATGAAAAAAATATGAAATGAAAATAAAAATGCAATTTTATTTACCTATAATATTCTAGACATCCTAAAGAAAATATTGTAAAAAGAATGGATTGAAAATGAATTTTTATGAATTAGTTATGAATTAATGAAAATTGGTAAAAATTAAAATGAATTAAGAAATAAGATGAATTAAAAAAATGAGGGAGGGGGGTTAGAATAGCAGATACGCCCAGTTAATAATCCTGAATGGGCCAACAATGGGGGTGCAATTAGCGCTTTGAACAAGGCCCAGCAAATACTCAGAAATTATAAGAAATAAAAGGAAGCGCCAGGGGTGAAAATAGCAACAAAAACACGTTGAATATGGTTTGGGCTCACAACCTGGGGGTGGGGATAGCATCATCAACTCAGGCCCGCCCGTTTCAATTAATGAAACGGCGCGTTTTGGCCAACACCTCATTTCCCTCCAAATCTCAGCTTAAATCTCAGCCCTAGGATTACCCTTCCAGTCAAAGGTCTTAATCAAAATAGACGATCCAGATTATATCTTCCTCACTTGATCTGCAACTTAGGGTTTCAACCTCACATGGCAGCCATGCACGAGCAAGGTTCAAGCTCGTATTTCTCTATCACCAGGCCATGAATCATCACGCTATAAACATGAAAGATGCTCAGAATTCTTCCCTCTACAATCCTAGGGCATTAGATTGATTTGAAACTCACCACAACAACAAACCCGATGACATCAAACTCTGGCCACCATGAAATTACACTGATATGCACCATTACAATCCTCCATCAAACTTACCCTAACCTAATCTATGCACAATGGTAATTAATCTGCACTATCAAGCTAACACTCTAATGCGCCAACCTAATAGATTCAAGCCCTAACAGTTTGTTGCACCTGTTAACAACCATCACCAAATCATCCCAAATTCCTCCTAACTGTTCTCCTAACCACCTAGATTATGTCTAAACTAACAACAACATGCCAAACTAACAAGATCAAGCAGTTTGAATGAAAACTCACCTGGTGTGAAATCTTGAAAACAGCTATGGAATTCGTGGATTTGAAGCTTCTAGGTGTTGAATCTTGATCAATCCTTGATGTATGTGATTCTGTATGCAATTCCTTGTTGATTCTTGACTTGAATTATGCTGTCCACTTGAAACTCCAATTTTGATGTTGATGAAAAAAATGCTCGAAAATGGATGATTCACACCAAAACTTTGCTTCAATTCTGATCTAGGATGATGATGGAGCAAGATTGAATTGATTTGGATGATGATTTTGTGAAGAATTTGTGAGATTGGAATGAAACTTCAAAGAGAAAGAATGAGGGAATTTTGTGAAATTCTTGGTGCAAATGAAGCCAACCCTTGATCAATGCACATTTCATGAATATATAGACCTCTTATGAACATTCTAGATCCATCTTGCACATTCCCTTGTTTTCCAACTTTGATCCATTTTGGTTATGTTTCTTCAATTACAAGTAACCAAAGATAACTTTCTTTTTTCCTTCTAAACTCAAAAAAGTGTTTGAACCATTGTTCTTAGAATTGTTTTTCCATTCAAAATCATATATTGGAAGTCTCCATTTGGACTCATAAATCTCCCAAACCATTTTCCATCTTGAATTTATTCACTTTATAAGCCATTTTAGTTCATATTTTGACCAATCATGCAACTCCATGCTATGAGCTTCTCCAATAATTTGTGACCTTCTTTCTAGACTTAAAATCCCATTTGGAGCAAGTTTGATGTTGTAAGTTTTTTCATTTGAGGCCTCCTTGTATGAGTTTTGGGCATAGGTTAAAATGACCTGTAATTCACAAATGCCCAAAATACCCTTTGCTTGCCAAGACCATAAGTTGAGTTCCACACATCATATGAAGGCATACCATACCATTATAGAAAGCTAAGACAATGAGGAACAATTCTTATGTTGACCAAGAATTCATTTGAAATCTCCTTGAGGGGTAAAAATTGCTTGGAAGTCAAGTCACTTTCACAGACAAAAATTCAGATACCCCAGATGACCTGTAACTTGCAAGGACCATAACTTGAGTTCTATAAATCTCCTTGATGTCTTCCACCACTCAAATTAAAGGTCTTGAGATCCTCTACAAGTTTCATGTTGGCCAAGAAGCCATTTGAAGCTAGCATTTTGACTTATCTTGCTTGGAAATTTGACCTAAACTAGGGGATTTTACACAGAAACCCTAATTTAGTAACTCCTCTTCTCCTTGATTTCTCTTGAATTCTCCTTGGCATATCTCCATATCCTTCTTCATATGTTCAATGATGAACCCCACATCTCCTTAATAGACTTGAATGCCCCTTAAATCAGTCAAATGACCTAGGGTTGACCTAGGGTTGACCCAGATGAAACCCTAGTTGACTGCCTTCAACTGTAGCTCTTGTGCTCTCCTCAATGACTTGTTTTCTTCTCCAAATGACTTTATAAGCCTCTCATAATGCTTAGATACTCTCCATGCCTTCACTTCACAGCTCACAACCCTATTGTTGACCCTCAGACACCCTCAGCTAGGAGATGGCCTCAAGGCTTGATCTGCTGAACTCTTTGCTTTCAAATTCTTTCCTGATGACTTGAATGAGGTTGAATTAGGATAACAACCTCTTGATAGGCCTCTAGAGATGAGAACAATGATTGGTCCCCTGTTGAATGACTTGCTATGCTTATGCTATGCAGATGGTTAGTCTATGTACATGACTCTATATGCAAATGCTAATGATATTGAAACATAAACCAAGTGAAGGTTGGGCAAATTTTAGGGTGCAACAGCTGCCCCTATTCAAGCGACTTGGACCCGATTGGGTGAAGAGCCCGGAGCCTTCAGACATTCGTGGTACGAGACGGTTGAATACTAGTGAAACCAGAAATTTGCCAACTGCAGAAATAAATTGCGCTCCTGCTTGAGGAATGACATTCATCAGCTGAATTTGACTGTTACGGTAACCCACTGATCTCGTGCGATTGTGCTGGGGATTGTCTTCATTGTTCTGAAGAGGATTCTGTCATAACAAATTGCTTGCTTGTCCACGTTAGGACTCTGTCTGTCGTCAATATGAAAAAATCTCAACTAAAACCTGTCCACGTTAGGACTCCACTTGCTGTTAATCCAGAAAAATCTCGGCAACTCCGCTGGGGATAACTCGTCAGCATTTCCATAAACTGAATCATCCACGTTAGGAATAACACTCTTCCACGTTTGGAATCACATCTGTCCACGTCAGGACTAAACCTTTCCTTCTTTCCACGTCAGGAAGCAATCTTCTTTCCGCGTAAGGAGAACTATATCAATCTGTCCACGTAAGGACTCCCATACCACTTGACATGTCCGCGTCAGGACTCCATTCTTTTCCACGTAAGGGATTCAATTTCGGTGCCGAACCTGTCCACGTTAGGACTCACCTTTTCCTGAATCTGTCCACGTAAGGACTCCAGTTTCTCCGCGTAAGGAATAAACTTCTTCGATCTGTCCGCGTCAGGACTAAACTCTTCCACGTCAGAAATAATCCTTTTCTTTCCACGTCAGGAATCAATCTTGATATGTCCGCGTGAGGACTTAATCTTTCCACGTAAGGAATAAACTCGTCTTTCCACGTAAGGAAACCATTTTTCTTCCACGTAAGGAATGCTCTTGATATGTCCGCGTAAGGACTACATCGTCCACGTTAGGACCCACCTCTCCACGTTAGGAATAATAATTTCTTTGACTTGTCCACGTCAGGACGCTGATCTTGTCTTGATTTGTCCACGTTAGGACTCAGGCGTCTTCGACCCGCTGAGGAAATAAAACTTGTCCACGTAAGGACTCACACCGTCGACCCACTGGGGAAATAACTTGTCCACGTTAGGACACCAACACAAAGAGTAATCACTTTCGTCAACGTCATGACCTCCCATCCCACTAATTTCGAGAACTCGAATCTGCCCACGATAGGACTAACACAACTCACCGATCCGGGGAAATAAACCTGTCCACGTTAGGACGCCCACTTCTGAAGAAATCCCGTCAATCCAGGAGTAAATTGTCCGCGTCGGGACTTAGTTCTCCAATGATCCCTACCCACAAACTTCTTAACACTGACGTGACAACGACTTTGAGATGAACTCTACTGGGGATGTCTGGAACCACACTATCGGACGCCTGTTCTGATAACCGGCGGTGGCCTCTAAAATTCTGACTCATGGAAACCCTTTGAATGTTGACGTAACAACAACTTTGCAGGAAACAATCCGCTGATCGGACTAGCGAAACTTCAACAAAAACTCTGGCGGGGACATAAGTAACTTTGCTTGGGGACAAAGAGAAACTTATCCTACTAACTCTGGTGGGGAAAACAAGAGACATTTGCACAAATGACTCTGTTAGAGACAAAGAGAATCTCATCATGCTAACTCTGTGGGGGAATATTGCCGAAACTGACATTTTCGTCGAATGTCTCATGCCGAGATCTTGAATGTGTGGTAATTCATTTGAGCGAGAGCTCTCTCCACCTGAACCGCTAGAATACAGGAACTGCTTCAGCAAAATAAATGCTGGAAGGATAATGCCGACTCCGCCGGGGATAGCCAGATGCTACAGACTTATTCCAGCAAAATAAATGCTGGAAAAGTGAAGTCGACTCAGCTGGGAAATTAGGAACTCACACCAAACGCCTTGTTGAAGTAACCCCCTGCTGGGAATATCACTCTGCTGGGGAAAAGCAGATGCATGGTATGATCGGACTTTCTGCTGGAACGTGAACTGATATCACCAGTATCTCTGCCAAAATAAATGACAGGACACACCATCAACTCTGCTTTGGAGAGTCTTGATCTTCGAATTCCACTGAAAGGAATGAAAACGCTTGCCAAGAGAATTCCGCTGGGGATGGGATGATTCTCTCTTGGGGAAAATTAACTGACTCCGCTGGGGGAGAGCGCATGACCCTGCGGGGAAAGATGAACCTGTCTGAATACAGCCTCACGATCTTAGAATCGCCAAACTCTGCTGAGGACGAATAACTTTTCTGGAGCATGTCCTTTGGATAGGCTACGGCTAGCTGGGGAATTCTATCCTTCTTCAGGAAGAACATGCATGACCTGCGTGAAGATCGAGTCTTTCGTTATCGCAATCTTTTGATCATCTTCTTCGTATGATTGTGAAACCTGCAACAACACAAACAAGACACGACAAGCCTATGCAATCAAATCAATTCAGGTTAGTGACGTTACACTCAGTTAATTCAAAGCTTCAACAACTGTTGGCAAGGGCCAGTAATGTTATACTCATGCTAGCTTCAATAAACTTAGGCGTTTTATCATGCACAAAACAGTAAAGAACGGGCATCAAGTACTGAATAACACATTTTCATTGATTGGGCCCCTGAATGGGCGGAGTTTTTGTACACGGGATGTAACTCCTGAAAAGAGGAAGCTACGCAAAGCAAATATACAAGTATGCAGGTATTCACAAGAAGCATAAATATTGACAAATTAAATTTTGTACACATGTCGGCAACTGGATGCAGATGAACACCACGAACTGATTCTCCCATGACTCGTCCGACTCTAATGCTTTCCCGGTATCCCCACTTCTGAAGAGGTTGTATCCGATAACTGACTCCTCAAATATATTCTCCCGCGTTGATGCTCATTGAATATCAAATTCGGACCGCAGTCATTTGCTTTTCACATCCCTAACTTTTGCGTGAACCGCCCTTTACGGGTTTTCAGTTCACCGGGATACCCTTTTTTGCCGAAGCCGCCCAGTGTAGGTTTTCAACTTCGCGGGTGTACATTTTTTCAATTTTATCCCTAACTTTTGCCCGAACCTTTCATTCTGTTTTTGGTTCGCCAGGATGCCCCATTTTTTCCTGGACTCTCTTTTTCTGTCCAGCGGGTCTATTTTAAGCAAAGTATTTTTTAACTGCGTCCGAATTCACAGGTGACGTGGAGTCTTCTCCGTCCATGGTGGACAACAACAAAGCTCCTCCTGAGAAGACTTTCCTGACAACGTATGGCCCTTCGTAGTTGGGGGTCCACTTGCCCATGTGATCTGCTTGCGGCGGGAGAATCCTTTTCAGCACAAGGTCGCCCGTCTGAAAGCTTCGCGGAAGTATCTTCTTGTCGTACGCTTTCTTCATTCGTCTTTGGTACAAACGACCGTATGCCAGAGAAGCTAGCCTCTTCTCATCCATCAAACTCAGTTGGTTCAATCTATTCGTTACCCATTCTGCCTCGTCCAGCTGAACGTCTCGCAACACCCTCAGAGAAGGGATCTCAACTTCCAATGGTAATACCGCCTCCATTCCGTATACCAACGAGAACGGAGTTGCCCCGGTTGATGTGCGTACCGTCGTACGATAACCGTGCAAAGCGAAAGATAGCATTTCATGCCAATCTTTATACGTCACCACCATTTTCTAGACGATCTTCTTGATATTCTTATTGGCCGCTTCGACAGCGCCATTCATCTTGGGTCGGTAAGGGGAGGAGTTGTGATGTTCGATCTTGAAATTCTGACAGAGCTCCTTCATCATTTTGTTGTTCAGATTAGAACCGTTGTCCGTGATTATCCGCTCGGGAATCCCATATCGGCAAATGATATCTCTCTTGATGAATCTAGCCACCACTTGCTTCGTTACATTTGCGTAAGACGCCGCTTCCACCCACTTGGTGAAATAATCGATTGCTACCAGGATGAACCGATGCCCGTTAGAAGCTGTCGGCTCGATCTTTCCAATCATATCGATTCCCCACATCGAGAATGGCCATGGAGATGACATCACATTTAAAGGGCTCGGAGGCACGTGTATCTTGTCAGCATATATTTGGCACTTGTGGCACTTCCTCGCGAACTTGAAACAATCAGTTTCCATCGTCAACCAAAAGTAACCTGCCCTCAGCAGCTTTCTCGTCATAGCATGCCCCCCAGCATGCGTGCCAAAGGCACCTTCGTGAATTTCCTCCATGAGAAGCTTTGCCTCTTTTCCGTCTACACAACGCAACAGCACCAAATCGTGGTTCCTTCTGTACAAGACGCCATCCGGGTTCAAATAGAAATTACCCGCTAATCTCCTGAGAGTCTTCTGATCTTGACTGGATGCCCCAGCCGGATACTCTTTATTCTTCAGGAAATTAAGGATATCAAAATACCACGGTTTGTCATCAGATGCTTCATCAATAGCAAATACATAAGCTGGCCTGTCCAACCGAGAGATAGTGATCTGGGGAGCTTCGTTCCAGAAGTTGACTTTGTACATGGAAGACAAAGTGGCAAGGGCGTCAGCCATTTGATTTTCTGCCCGCGGCACGTGATGCAATTCAACCTTGTCGAAGAAAGGCAACAATCTCCTTGCATAATTCATATAATGTATCAAATTAGGCTGCCGTGTCTCCCATTCCCCTTTGATCTGATTCACCACTAGAGCTGAGTCTCCGTATACATCTAGATGTTTGATTCGCAAATCAATGGCTTCTTCAAGCCCCATTATACAAGCTTCGTATTCGGCCTCGTTGTTGGTAACGGCAAAGGTCAATCGGGCAGTAAACGGGATGTGCGACCCGTGCGGCGTAGTGATAATTGCCCCTATTCCGCTACCGTAAGCATTCACAGCTCCGTCAAATATCATCTGCCATTTGGACCCCGGCTCTGGTCCTTCGTCTGGTAACGGCTCTTCACAATCTTTCATCTTGAGATACATGATATCCTCGTCAGGAAAATCAAATCTCATCGATTGGTACTCTTCAATAGGCTGCTCCGCCAGATATTCAGACAGCACACTCCCCTTTATAGCCTTTTGCGAGACGTATTGAATGTCATATTCAGTCAAGACCATCTGCCAACGGGCAATTCTACCTGACAACGCCTGCTTTTCGAATATATATTTGATTGGATCCATCTTCGAGATGAGCATGGTTGTATGATTCAGCATGTACTGCCTCAGACGCTTGGCGGCCCAGGCTAGCGCGCAACAAGTTTTCTCCAGCATTGAGTACCGAGATTCACAGTCTGAAAATTTCTTACTCAGGTAATAGATTGCATGCTCTTTTCTCCCCGTCTCGTCGTGTTGACCGAGAACACAACCCATGCTTCCCTCAAGAACCGTCAAATACATTATCAAGGGTCTCCCTGCCACTGGGGGTATCAAAATAGGAGGCTCCTGCAGATACTTCTTTATTTTATCGAACGCCTTTTGACAATTATCGTTCCACGTTACAGCTTGATCTTTCTTTAACAGCTTGAATAATGGTTCACACGTGGCCGTTAGGTGAGATATGAACCGGGCAATGTAGTTCAATCTCCCTAAAAACCCGCGCACCTCTTTCTCTGTTTTAGGCGTCGGCATTTCCTGAATCGCTTTTATTTTAGCAGGATCGACCTCTATTCCTCTTTCGCTTACGATAAACCCCAGCAGTTTACCCGATCTCACCCCGAAGGTGCATTTGTTAGGGTTCAGCCTCAGCCTGAACTTCCTAAGCCTTTTAAACAACTTCAGCAGATTCACCAGATGCTCTTCCTCCGTCTGGGATTTGGCAATCATATCGTCCACATAAACTTCGATCTCTTTATGCATCATGTCATGAAAAAGAGTCGTCATTGCACGCTGATATGTTGCCCCAGCATTTTTCAAACCAAAGGGCATCACTTTATAGCAAAATGTTCCCCAAGGCGTTATGAAAGTAGTCTTCTCCATATCCTCTGGCGCCATTTTAATTTGATTATAGCCTGAAAAGCCATCCATGAAGGAGAATACAGAGTATTGAGCGGTATTATCAACTAACACGTCAATGTGAGGAAGTGGAAAATCGTCTTTTGGGCTTGCTTTATTCAAATCTCTATAATCCACGCACATTCGAACCTTGCCATCTTTCTTTGGCACTGGTACGATGTTGGCAACCCATGAAGGATACTTCGTCACAGCCAGGAAACCAGCGTCCCACTGTTTCTGCACCTCCTCTTTGATCTTCATTGCCATGTCTGGTCGAGTTCTGCGAAGCTTTTGTTTGACGGGCGGGCAATCTTCTTTCAGTGGCAGGCGATGCACAACCATATCTGTATCGAGCCCTGGCATATCTTGATACGACCAAGCGAATACATCATTATACTCTCGGAGCATTTCAACCAGTCTTCGCTTGATATCACTCTGCAGTGCGGCTCCGATACGAATATTCTTCTCAACCCCTTCCGACCCCAAATTGATAATTTCGATAACCTCGTCGTGAGGCAGAATGGCTCTTTCCTCTTGCTTTACTAACCAAGACAGTTCTTCAGGAACGTCGCTATCTTCAACAACCTCTTCTTCAGTCTGGAATACCGGGTGATCGAAGTCGGGACGAGTCATAGGTGGCTCAAGGATGTCATCTGAAAATGTTATCCTGCAAAAGGAATGGTTAAGTGCTTCAAAATGCGTATAAAGCGAATAACCACATTGCCATTTTATTGAAAAATACAAAACAGGAAAGACAGGGATTACAGTATTTGCACATGAAAAACGCCATTCATTTAGTGATTAATACGCAATGTTTATAACAACACAGCCCTAAGCAAATCCTGATGCCCCGGGCAAGACATCAGATTATTCAACAATTAATAAAGCAAAGCATTACTGTTTAAAAGTCACAGGAACAAGCTCCTGAATAGACCAGTTGCACAGTCCTTGTCCTGGCGTGCTTGGCTGAATCCAGGCATCCATATCACAGTCGCTGTCCCCTTCATCAGATTCTGAAGCAGCATTGACAGTTTCATGGCATACTCCACTGGCAGAGATGGTGATTGACTTTCTGAAATGGGGGGCCCCCACGGAAGGAGTTGATGACGACGGTCGGTACCCCAGTCCGAACCGGTCCATTTTCATAGGAATGTCCAGCACTTTGCCCCAGCCTTTGGCTTCTCCTGCTTCCACTAGCGCTTGGGCTTCCTTATACGATGAGACAGCTATCTCTGGCACTTTGCTTGGCCCGGGACCCTTGTCCTTTATGCGCAAACCTTCGAATGCCTGGCATGGTGTCTCGTGGATCTCCCCGTCGACTTCCACATATTTAAACGAAGATAGATGGCTGACCAGGATGTCTTCTTCTCCGCACACGGTGACTACACTGTCTCCGACCATATACTTTAACTTCTGATGCAGGGTAGACGTGACTGCCCCTGCCCCATGAATCCAGGGTCTTCCCAGCAAGCAGCTGTACGCAGGCTGTATATCCATGATATAAAACTCAGTTGCAAACACTTTCGGCCCCACTTGCAGAGGCAAAGTAATTGATCCGAAGACTGTTCTCCGCGTGCCGTCAAATGCTCTGACTACCAAATCACTGGGAGTACACAAAATCCCTCGAACATCCAGCTTCATCATAGCCTTCTTAGGCAGCACGTTCAAAGATGACCCGGTGTCAACCAATACGTGCGACATTGTCGATCCCCTACACTCAACAGATACATGTAATGCCATATTATGATCCCTCCCTTTCGGAGTCAAGTCAAAATCAGTAAAGCCCAGACTGTGGCCTGCATTTACATGTGCCAATACTCCTTCTAGCTGATTTACGGAGACATCCTGGGGTACAAAAGAAGTGTCCAGGACTTTCAGCAAAGCGTTCCTGTGAGCTTCCGAACACAACAGCAATGACAGAATAGATATTTTGGAAGGTGTCTGCTGTAGATGCTCCACAATTTTATAATCACTTTTCCGAATTAAGCGCATGAATTCTTCCACATCTTTAGATGCTGCTTCTTTTTCACTTGCTTGAACTGGAACATTCTCAACTGCTCTCCCTTTTCCTTTCGCTAGCCTTTCGGCTTCTACTTCAGGAGATATAAAGATCCTGCCGCTCCTCGTCATGCCTCCTGAACCAACAACATTATCCACAATCTCCGCTGACTGCTTGTTCACATCAATCTTAATCCCATCACAATACACCTCCAGCCCATATGACCATGGGACTGCCCTCGTGTTCTCATACGGGATTGGCCCGGCTTTAGTTATGGTAATCGGTGGTCGCTGAGCTGGTGCTGCAATAGTGATCGTCTTCCGCGGAATCGTTACCGTGGCCACATCACTCCGATTATCCACTACTGCCCCTGCAGGCTCATCAGTTGCCGCTCGATCAAACTGCAATATACCTTCATCAATTAAGGCCTGAATGCCTTTCTTCAAATCCTCACACCCCCCAGCCAGGGCCCAACAATCTAAACAATACTCATTACAACCCGGGTAAACACCTCCTTGCAACAGTCGGCTCTTTATTTCGCTCAGCGGCGTCTTCAAATCCTCAACATTCATAATAAGATTCAAACCTTCCTCAGTCAGCACGGCGTTCGCCCCATGATTGGGCATGGGTTTCTGGACTATATTCGGAACTGCCGTTCCGAAGTTGATAGACTTGTTGTCCAAAAGATCCTGTACAACGTGCTTAAAAGCATGACAACCTTCTATATCGTGGCCCGGGGCCCCAGAATGAAACTCACAGTGTCTATTTGCGTCATAGCCGAACGGGGGAGTTCCCGTTATCGGTGCCAGGGTTCTTTTCTCTACTAGGTCAATCCCAACAATGTCTGCAATAAATCAGCATAGTTAGAGGGAGGCTTCTCGAACACTCTTCTCGGCTTGTTACCCTGGAATCTTCGCTGAGCTTGCTGTGCCCCTTGCGGAGGCTGCTGCTGCTGTGGCATTGGTTGCTGCTGAACCGGTTGTTGTTGCTGGATTGGTTGTTGCTGATAAGGAATAGTGACACTCGACACCTGCTGCGGCTGACGATATTGATTTCTTCCCCTGCCTCGGCCTCGGCCTCGGCCTCCAAATACCGCGCTAGCTTCGCCCTGACGGCGCCCACCATAAGCTTTCTTATTACTGCCAGATGCAGTTGATTCATCGACCTGGAACTTTCCTTGCTTAATATTACGCTCAATCTTTTCCCCCATCAAGATCAGGTCTGAAAAACTGGCCAGAGAAGTATGAAACAACATATCATGAAACAACCCGGTGAATGTGCCGACAAACATGTCATTCATTTCTTTATCTTCCACAGGAGGACGGACCCTGGCAGCCATATCGCGCCACCTTTGCGCGTATTCTTTAAAACTCTCCCCCTTCTTCTGCGAAAGCCCGGCCAACTGGACCCGATTGGGTGCCAGATCGCTGTTATACTTGTAATGGGCTACGAACGCCTCTGCTAATTGCTTCCAAGTCTTGATATCAGTTGGCTCCAACCCCATGTACCACTCTAAGGAAGGGCCCGACAGACTATCCTGAAAGAAATGCATAAGCATTCTTTCATCAGTGGAGTATGCAGACATCTTTCGGTAATAAGCTCGTACATGCACCTTCGGACATGTGTCTCCTTTGTACTTGTCGAACGCAGGCGCTTTGAATTTAATTGGCACCCTCAAACCGGGTACCAAGCCCATAGTTGCCATGTCCAGACCCACAGCGCTTTGATTTAGGACTCTCTTCATTTGCTCTTCCAGCATTCTAATCTTTTGGGAATCATCCATCGGCCCTTCAAAACCTTCTCCAGAGAAGGCGTCTTCCTGCTGATCCTCTTGCCACATACCGTTTCCAGCCCCGTACCCATCATATGCATTATTACGTCCAGCTCTGAT
Organism: Lathyrus sativus; assembly: GCA_963859935.3. NCBI lineage: Eukaryota > Viridiplantae > Streptophyta > Magnoliopsida > Fabales > Fabaceae > Lathyrus > Lathyrus sativus. The sequence goes on along the minus strand of OZ012736.1, from coordinate 134,840,316 downwards.
CTGGTTCATCCCGGGACCTCGGCCTCTGTTGTCGTACCCTTGAACACCTCCAGCAGGACCAACAGCCATAAATCCAGCACCGTTCCCATTTCCAAAGCCTCCGTAACCCTGATTGACCATACCATAACCATCTTGCCCAAAGCCTTGAGCATTAAAGCCATACTTGCCAGTGTTGTCGAATCCCTGATCGTTGAATCCGAACCCAGTATTGACAAAGCCATTGCCTCCGAGATTATCTCCCAAATTGACATCACCCAGCCCAGCATTATGGACAGCAGCATCATTCCCCACCCCGACGTTACCATTCACAGCAGCGGTAGCGTTGTTGACGTTAGCAGCAGTCATATTGACGACAGGCGGAGCCACTGGCGTGGGAGTGCCGTCTCCATGAGCAGTATCAACCCGGACAGACTGATGATCTTCGTTACCATGACCAGCGTTGCGAGCCAACAGAGGCTGGACCATGGCCTGCAAATTCTCTTGCCCTTTTGCTATAGCTTCCATGGTTTGCATGAAGAGGGCGAGCTTCTCGCGCACATCCTGCATCTCGTTCTGAATCTGGTCCATGACTTTCCGACAGTTGGAACGTGTAGAATAGCGGTGCGGATGTTGATCTGGAATCCTGAAAGGTACCTGGTACAGAGCGGGAGATAAGACACCATTCAAAGATTACCTGTAATGCAATATGTATATGAATGCAATGCAATGTGTCTGTGCATTAGGGAAGTTCATTCCCCCCAGTTCTAGTGCGAAGGTGCCGGTGCAGTGACAGTGCTGACAATAGGAATATCGGAGCTGAATCATAGAAAGCCTCATATATTGCAGAGAGAATCAATAATCCCAGGGTACAATATCGCTGAGAGTACAAAGAAGGCATGACCTCAACCAACAATTCTGGTGATGGTCAGCACTATGCAAATAAAGCATATAAGTAACTACATGAAATGATCAAATCCTCCCAAAAGTCTGGTACTCCTCTATCAACTTCTTGGTCTCCGGATGGCCTGGTCGATCGAGCAGCCCTTCAACAAGTTGGTTTCTCTTCTTAAGAACACGGCGCACGTCTTCAGCAGTTTCTTCCCACGTTGCTTCTCCGAAGCAATCTTCTAGCTTTCGCTTCTGAGACACCGCTTCATCTCTGGATTTGATTGATTTGTTCAGTGCATGCTGGACACTATACCGGGTCGTCACTTCTTCCTCACACTTCTTGACGCTAGACTTCAACTTCTCTTCGAGGTCGGAGATCTGCTGCTTCAGCTTATCTTCCCTCTTCTTATTGTTGGTGAGAGTAGCATTCCAAGTCTTATTGCAAGAGGAGATTTCTCGGTGTGCTGCGTCGAGCGCTTTCTTTTTGGCTTCCAGCATGTCATGGGAACTTCTGAACTCTTGCCCCAGACGTTCACGCTTTTTCTTTTCTTCAGTCAACTCAGCTCCTAACCTGTTTACCAGCTCGATCTGTTGTTGGAAAGCATACACGGCCTTGTTCTTCTCGCTGCGTGCCTGGGCTAACTCTTGTTCTAACCCTTCATTAATCTTCATCAAGGCTTCTTTCTCCCTCACAGCCTGTTCATAGGCTTCCCTAGAAACAGTAGTTGGCTCTTCGACCGGAACAGGAACAAGAATTGGTGCATCTGGAAACGGCATCTTCAACTGACTAGCCCTCTTCTGAATCCAAACTCTATAAGGTGCATAGGCCTGACAGTCATTCTTTCCTAACAACGGCTTCCCTCTGCGATTAATACGCGTCCAGGCATGCTGCAGCTTGGCTAGTAATCCTCCCTTCAAATCTCCTGTGAAGTACAGAGATTCCTGTACTTCTTCCTCTTGAGGTGAATTTTTCAGCGCATACCCGAACTGACGAATGAACAGAGAAGGGTTGTAGTTGATACACCCTTTTCTTCCTATCAACGGCACATTAGGGTACCCAGAACAACTGAAGATGAGCTCAGATCCCAACAGGTCTCGATCAAACCACTCCATATCTTCCGACGATAGCCTCATCAGACGCTCTGGCCAACCAGCTGGAACTGTAGTCTCTGCAGCAGATCCTCTCTTAGGAAGGTGACTCTCAAACCACATGCTCAACAAGGGCACACACAGGTGAACATTCTTCCCTCTTCCCTTCTCATTCTTGTAATGCAGTGAGTGGTAGAGATCTCCGAGTAAAGTAGGTACAGGATTACCAGCGGCAAACAAGTAGAAAGCATCGAAGTCCACAAAGTCTGGTATGTTGGGGAACAAAACTATGCCATAAATGCACAAGGCCAACACAGCATTGAAAGCAACCCAGCACCCACTCTTGGCATACTCTTGGGCTTTACCAACTAAGAACTGAAGTGAGAAGCCTGGAACTCCACGGGAAACAGTAGTCACAAGTTCGGAAGCATCAACATGCAAGGCTTTTGCCAATTCCTCCGGCTTGGGCTTGGCGTCATAATGAATGAATGGAACCTGGTTCTGCACGGGCAGCTCAACATACTCAGCGTATTCCTCCAGGGTTGGTCCCATAATAAAGTCAGAGAACGTAAAGCACCTCAAAGCAGGGTCGTAGAATTGCATCAAAGCATACAGCCCATCTAACTCTACCTCTGTAGGTTTGCACACCAATCTCAGTAGTCTACCATAGCTCATCCGGAAACTCCTACGAACACCCTCATCAGCAAGAGAGATCAACCCCAGTAAAGGAACAATATCAGGCGTAGGCAATTTGTAAGCAACCGTTCTCCGTAAGCTAGTCATGATCAAACACTCAGAAGTCTGGGCACTAGAACTAGGGAAATGCAAATACACCTGCAGCACAGACACACGTTAGTGAAATGCAAATGATAATGGACATGCAAGCAATGCAATGCAAGTAACATTCAACAGGGACCAAAGCTGCAGCTGAATAGCCTAAACCCAATCAAGAAAGGTCTCAGATAGACCATCCAGAAGTCATCAAACCCTGGTCTCAGATAGACCTGAAATAATACTCCAATACTGGTCTCTGACAGACCTCAAACCATAACTCCAACTGGTCTCTGGCAGACCTCATATTCACACCTCTAATTGGTCTCTGACAGACCCCAGAACACATCTCCAAATGGTCTCTGACAGACCTCAGAACACTCCATAAATAACCAGGATCTCTGATCAAGAAATAACCGGTAGTCTGGAGGTCTGGTTACCTGCATAACCCTGAATCCCGTCACAGGTGGGTGGCCCTATAACTGGCACAAGGTACGGCATCCTATGCGGTCGTCGGCGTCACAGACTTTCAGGGTTGATGATACGATTCCCAGAAGGAGTGGCATCATCAAATCCTGAAGAGGCCTCACTCAGCCAACTTCCAAATGATCGGTCCCCAGAGTCGACAATCCAACTAACCAGCAACCCACGCCAACCAAAGGAAGGGGCAGGAGGCCAACCAGAGGAACCTCGTCTGAGTGTAGATTTCATGGGACACCAAAGCAAGCAAAGCAAGCGGGCGCCCACTAATTTCTACTCTAATTCTAGGTGCACTCAAGCCCAGGTCCGGCTTATCTCTCAATATCAGAACACCCGTCACACCCCCAAATACAGCAATAATAATCAATATACAAAGCTGAAAATACAAGGCTAGAAATATACAATAACTCCATACAAAATCCTCGACGGGAAAACAAGCGCTAGGATTGACTCTCTCAAGGGACGTTGGATCCCAAATGCATAAGAACCATCGCAGTCCTTAGCAGCCAGGGGACGTTGGATCCCCAGCAGAGTCGCCAGCTGTCGCTACTGCGAAAATCGGCGCCGGCTGACAGAAGAGTCGCCACCGTGCGTTATTTATCCCACGGGAGGGAAAGGAAACGCTCAGAGTAAACCTCGCACAACACGGGAAAGGTATGGTCATCGCAACCAAAACCTGGGTTCGGGAGTCGGTTACGCAAGGGGAAGGTATTAGCACCCCTCACGTCCATCGTACTCGATGGGATCCACGCTTGTTTTCGGGTATGGATTGTTATTCTATCTAAACTATAGGTCAAGGGTTAAAAAGAAAATAAAATGAAAATAAAAAATGACTCGGCAAAGTATCGCACTTTATGCCTACGTATTCCCGTCTGGAACGAGAAATCAGAGTCAACGTAGTTCGCCTACCTACGGGAAAGGAGGGGAAGGTTGCTCGCTAGGATATCGCATCCTATGCCTACGTACTTCCACACTGCATGGAAGATCAGAGCAAACGTAGTTCGGGCCACGTACGACACAAGTCTGTCTTGATTGATTTTATTCCTTCTGAAAAGGTTTTCTTGATTAACAGTCCCGGCGGACAAAAATGACGTTTTGATGAGTTCACGTTCTTTTACGGAAGAAGTGTCTTTTATTGTGTTTGAAATCTTTATGTGTTTTTCTGTTTGTTTTGAGAAAGAAAGAGACAGAACTCTAACCTACGGTTGCGAGGGGAATCAAACTATCCTAATATTATCATGCATGGGTTAAGACCTAGTGTCTATCATGCTCCTCTCTTGCACAGAGAGAAACAGAGATCCTACGGGATAGGCAGAAACAGAAACAATAACAGATATAATAAAGCAGTAAAATGCATGGATGCAACAGTACAAGCGAGGCAAGGGAGTCCCACTCAACCTCGAACCTAGAAACAATAGGCAAAAGTGAACAGACTTCACTTTCAACCCAGCAGGGTAAACAGCAAACAATACAGCCCAGAAAAACCAATCAATACATCAGCAAATGAAATACAACAGCAAAAGAAACAGCATCAGCAGCTCTGAATCAACATCTGGCTTCAAGAAATCCCCAGTCAGCTACAGGCTTCAACAAGCATCAATCTCCATCTTTATGACCTTCAGGCAAAGGGCTTTGATTATCTGACTTCCGTCTGCAATGGCTTTTCTTCAAGCTCAAACCTCCAGGATGAGGGATTAGTCACAAGAGTGAATTGGGTGTTAAGCAATCAATTGACTACCAAGGGTGGTGAACAGACTGCTTCTAACACAAAAGACATTTTCTCTCAAGAGTTCTATCTCTTAGACACTATCACCAAGCCTTCCAAAGGAAGGGGGTTAGTGTCTTAGAGAGACTCTGAATCACAGAGAAGAATGGATGCAGACAAGGCAATCCATGTTTGAGAAACAAACTTTCTAACCTAGAGCTCTGCCTAGCTCCTAAACCCTAGTCTCCTCAGCATCTGCTAGCAAGAATCTTCTCTTCAACTCTGGAAGTTGAACTTCAATCTCTGGATCTCCAATGGCTTCCCCTTCTCAAGTCTTCAGCTCTCCCAAGTCCCCAGACAAACCCAATACCCAAGTAAGCAAGTAATAATCCCCAGAGGGCACACCACACCAGACAATCAAATATACACAGACAGTAATAGCAGTAGGGGAATCCTGATTTTTATCTAAGGGATCTAATAGCTACCCATAGCCCCTATAGTCCCATAACTAATCTACTCAAATCCTAAGTCCTAAGGGAAATGAAATCAAACTTCTTAAGTTGTCGCCTAAAACCCTAGTTTTGTTCATGATATTCAACCCTATTTTAACCATCTAAAATTAACTCCTAAAAATGGGAACTAAAATATTTCTACAAGCTTAACATCTAATCTAAACAATATAAAAAGAATGAACAAAAAATATTAAAGCATGTAAGAGAACAAAAATCATTAAAATGATGTATAAAATGAATCTATTTAATATGACATTTATTTAGAAAATATGAAAAAAATATGAAATGAAAATAAAAATGCAATTTTATTTACCTATAATATTCTAGACATCCTAAAGAAAATATTGTAAAAAGAATGGATTGAAAATGAATTTTTATGAATTAGTTATGAATTAATGAAAATTGGTAAAAATTAAAATGAATTAAGAAATAAGATGAATTAAAAAAATGAGGGAGGGGGTTAGAATAGCAGATACGCCCAGTTAATAATCCTGAATGGGCCAACAATGGGGGTGCAATTAGCGCTTTGAACAAGGCCCAGCAAATACTCAGAAATTATAAGAAATAAAAGGAAGCGCCAGGGGTGAAAATAGCAACAAAAACACGTTGAATATGGTTTGGGCTCACAACCTGGGGGTGGGGATAGCATCATCAACTCAGGCCCGCCCGTTTCAATTAATGAAACGGCGCATTTTGGCCAACACCTCATTTCCCTCCAAATCTCAGCTTAAATCTCAGCCCTAGGATTACCCTTCCAGTCAAAGGTCTTAATCAAAATAGACGATCCAGATTATATCTTCCTCACTTGATCTGCAACTTAGGGTTTCAACCTCACATGGCAGCCATGCACGAGCAAGGTTCAAGCTCGTATTTCTCTATCACCAGGCCATGAATCATCACGCTATAAACATGAAAGATGCTCAGAATTCTTCCCTCTACAATCCTAGGGCATTAGATTGATTTGAAACTCACCACAACAACAAACCCGATGACATCAAACTCTGGCCACCATGAAATTACACTGATATGCACCATTACAATCCTCCATCAAACTTACCCTAACCTAATCTATGCACAATGGTAATTAATCTGCACTATCAAGCTAACACTCTAATGCGCCAACCTAATAGATTCAAGCCCTAACAGTTTGTTGCACCTGTTAACAACCATCACCAAATCATCCCAAATTCCTCCTAACTGTTCTCCTAACCACCTAGATTATGTCTAAACTAACAACAACATGCCAAACTAACTAGATCAAGCAGTTTGAATGAAAACTCACCTGGTGTGAAATCTTGAAAACAGCTATGGAATTCGTGGATTTGAAGCTTCTAGGTGTTGAATCTTGATCAATCCTTGATGTATGTGATTCTGTATGCAATTCCTTGTTGATTCTTGACTTGAATTATGCTGTCCACTTGAAACTCAAATTTTGATGTTGATGAAAAAAATGCTCGAAAATGGATGATTCACACCAAAACTTTGCTTCAATTCTGATCTAGGATGATGATGGAGCAAGATTGAATTGATTTGGATGATGATTTTGTGAAGAATTTGTGAGATTGGAATGAAACTTCAAAGAGAAAGAATGAGGGAATTTTGTGAAATTCTTGGTGCAAATGAAGCCAACCCTTGATCAATGCACATTTCATGAATATATAGACCTCTTATGAACATTCTAGATCCATCTTGCACATTCCCTTGTTTTCCAACTTTGATCCATTTTGGTTATGTTTCTTCAATTACAAGTAACCAAAGATAACTTTCTTTTTTCCTTCTAAACTCAAAAAAGTGTTTGAACCATTGTTCTTAGAATTGTTTTTCCATTCAAAATCATATATTGGAAGTCTCCATTTGGACTCATAAATCTCCCAAACCATTTTCCATCTTGAATTTATTCACTTTATAAGCCATTTTAGTTCATATTTTGACCAATCATGCAACTCCATGCTATGAGCTTCTCCAATAATTTGTGACCTTCTTTCTAGACTTAAAATCCCATTTGGAGCAAGTTTGATGTTGTAAGTTTTTTCATTTGAGGCCTCCTTGTATGAGTTTTGGGCATAGGTTAAAATGACCTGTAATTCACAAATGCCCAAAATACCCTTTGCTTGCCAAGACCATAAGTTGAGTTCCACACATCATATGAAGGCATACCATACCATTATAGAAAGCTAAGACAATGAGGAACAATTCGTATGTTGACCAAGAATTCATTTGAAATCTCCTTGAGGGGTAAAAATTGCTTGGAAGTCAAGTCACTTTCACAGACAAAAATTCAGATACCCCAGATGACCTGTAACTTGCAAGGACCATAACTTGAGTTCTATAAATCTCCTTGATGTCTTCCACCACTCAAATTAAAGGTCTTGAGATCCTCTACAAGTTTCATGTTGGCCAAGAAGCCATTTGAAGCTAGCATTTTGACTTATCTTGCTTGGAAATTTGACCTAAACTAGGGGATTTTACACAGAAACCCTAATTTAGTAACTCCTCTTCTCCTTGATTTCTCTTGAATTCTCCTTGGCATATCTCCATATCCTTCTTCATATGTTCAATGATGAACCCCACATCTCCTTAATAGACTTGAATGCCCCTTAAATCAGTCAAATGACCTAGGGTTGACCTAGGGTTGACCCAGATGAAACCCTAGTTGACTGCCTTCAACTGTAGCTCTTGTGCTCTCCTCAATGACTTGTTTTCTTCTCCAAATGACTTTATAAGCCTCTCATAATGCTTAGATACTCTCCATGCCTTCACTTCACAGCTCACAACCCTATTGTTGACCCTCAGACACCCTCAGCTAGGAGATGGCCTCAAGGCTTGATCTGCTGAACTCTTTGCTTTCAAATTCTTTCCTGATGACTTGAATGAGGTTGAATTAGGATAACAACCTCTTGATAGGCCTCTAGAGATGAGAACAATGATTGGTCCCCTGTTGAATGACTTGCTATGCTTATGCTATGCAGATGGTTAGTCTATGTACATGACTCTATATGCAAATGCTAATGATATTGAAACATAAACCAAGTGAAGGTTGGGCAAATTTTAGGGTGCAACACCGGCACCTTATTTTCGCGGAAGCGACAGCTGGCGACTCTGCTGGTGACTTGATAGTTTCCTAGGATCCAACGTCCCGTATGCGAGTCAGTTTGGGGATCCGACATTCCCTGCGAGAGTCAATTCTAGCGCTTGTATGATTACTTGTTGGGTTGCGTTTATTTATCGCATTTTTATTTCCCGCACTTTATTTTCAGTATGATATGATTATCTATGCTGTTGTGGGAGGGGCATTCTGATGAGTGAGACCCCAGACCCAAGCTTGAGTGAACATAGCATTAGTTGTGGAAATTAGTGGGCGCGTGCTTGCTTGGTAGGCACTAGTGTCTCATGAAATCCACGCTCAGACGAGGTTCTCCCGGTTGACTTCTTTTTCAACCCTTTGGGTTGAGGGGGTTGTTGGTTTGGAGGATTGTCGACTCTGGGGACCGATCATTTGGAATTCACCCGAGTGAGGCCGCTTCATGAGCTGGTGATGCCACACCTTCTGGGTATCGTATCACCCCTCTTGAATGTCTATGACGCTGATGACCGCATAGGATGCCAAACCTGTGTCAGTTTAGGTCCATACCTGTGAGCAGGGTTGGTTTTGTTGCAGGAATCTTTGACCTTCAGACTGCCTGGTTTTCTTGATAGTGGATCAGTTTCGTTGGTACCGGAGGTTCTCATCATCAGATATGATTGTTCTTGACAGAACAGATTTATGGGATCAGAGGATCTCATCAGCAAATGTGTATTTGTTCTTGACAGAGCAGGTTTATGATTGGTATCTGAAGATCTCATCTGCAGATGTATGTTTGTTCTTGACAGAGCAGAGTTTTAGTCCTGTATCAGAGGTCCTTATTATCAGATGTTTGTTCTTGACAGAGCAGAGTTAGGGTCCTGTATTAGAGGTCCTTATTATCAGATGTTTGTTCTTGACAGAGCAGAGTTTTGGTCCTGTATCAGAGGTCCTTTATTATCAGATGTTTGTTCTTGACAGAGCAGAGTTAGGGTCCTGTATCAGAGGTCCTTATTATCAGATGTTTGTTCTTGACAGAGCAGAGTTAGGGTCCTGTATCAGAGGTCCTTATTATCAGATGTTTGTTCTTGACGGAGCAGATTTATGGTCCTATGTGTGTGTGTTCTTGACAGAGCAGATTTGTGGTCCGATACCAGGGTTTTCTTCTTATCAGATATAGTGGTTGTTCTTGACAGAGCGGCATCATGGTTTTGTTGATACAGAATCTCCACAACACAGTCGCCTTGATCTCCTGCTGCATGATTGCATTTTACATTGCCTTGCATACTCATTTGCATTTCATTAACGTGTGTCTGTGCTGCAGGTACCGTTTCCCCCGATTCAGGATTTCTGGCCTTCTATTGTATTGTTATGAGTTCTCTGAGGAAGACCGTGGCTTACAAGCTCCCTGCTCCTGATGTTGTTCAGCTGACTGGTTTGATTGCTTTAGCAGATGATTCTGTGAGATATGAGTTCAGAAAATCTAACGGCAAATTGCTCAGTTTGGTTCGTAAACCCTCTGCGTTCGAGTTGAATGGGTTGCACGCTCTGCTGCAGTTCTACGATCCTCCGTTGAGATGCTTTACTTTCCAGGACTTTGTTCTCGCACCCACGCTAGAGGAATATGCTGATTTGTTAGGTGTGCATATCAAGAGGCAGATGCCTTTTGTTCATATGGATGCTGAGCCTAATCTGGCTAGTCTAGCTCCGTCACTTCATCTGGATGCCTCCGAGTTGGTATTGTCTAGTTGGAACAACGTTCCCGGTTTCTCCTTGCAGTTCTTAGTGGGAAAGGCTCAGCAGTGTGCCAAAGACGGTTGTTGGGTCGTGTTCAACGCCATCCTTGCTCTATGCATATATGGCATCATTCTGTTCCCCAATATGCCCGACTTTGTGGACTTCGACGCCTTCCGCATCTTTGCTTCAGGGAATCAAGTCCCTACCTTGATAGGAGATGTTTACCATTCCGTCCACTACAAAAACGAGAACCGAAGGGGCAAGAATGTCTCGTGCTGCGTACCCCTGCTTTATAAATGGCTTGATAGTCATCTACCCAAGAGGGGTCCCTTTGCTTCGTCTGTAGCCACAGCTGAGTGGTCCGAGCGTTTGATGGGTCTATCTGCAGAGGATATTGCCTGGTTTGACAGAGATAGGTTGGGTACCGATATCATCTTCAGCTGCAGCGGGTTTCCGAACGTGCCTTTGATAGGTAGGAAGGGTTGTATAAACTATAATCCGTCTTTGCTGGTCCGACAGTTTGCTTACGCTTTGAGAGCTCCGCCGAAGGATGAAGAGGTGCAGGAATCTCTGTACCTCACTGGTCTTCTAGAAGGGGATATGTTATCTAAGCTTCAGCGCGCTTGGAACGGTATCAGTAAGAGGGGAAAACCATTGCTGGGTGTTGCGGTGGAAATAGGATTACAAACTATTAATGAGTTTGAATCGCAATTCAATTCACAACCGCTCTTTGATTTATCCGAAGGAAAAGGTCAAAAGAGGGAAAACCTATTTTGCATCGTAAACACAATGCGGGGAAAGATCTAGGGTTCGGGGGTTGGTTAAATTTAGGGAAGGTATTAGCACCCTAAACTTCTGTAGTACTCTACAGGAACCTTTTGTTCAAATGTTTACTATTTGCTTTATTTATTTGCTTAAAGTATATGTACAAAAGATTAAAAGTGAGAAAAGAGACCTAAGGGGTTAATTCTAAGTTTACTCGGAAAGACATCGCATCTTGTGCCTACGTATCCTTACAGGAGTGGAATCAGAGTAATCGTAGTTCCCCTCAATAGGGAGGTTAGAGACTTCTTGATTGTGGTCAAGGTCTCAAGGGGAATAAACATGTCTTAAGGACACGCTTACGCGGAGTGTAGAAACTCCAAATCTCTACGTTGAATGTTAAGTTGTAATTAGGGTTAAATTAGGGATTCCACGGCGGGAAACCCTAAAATGAGCACGGCGGCTCTTTGACCTAATGCTAGGGGTGAAATTGTAATCTTGCCCGCGGCGAGGCATTTATGGAAAATTAGAGTTTGTGAGGTTGTAAGGGTTTGAAGTTGAGGACTATTGACACGGCGGTCAAACGGCTAGACCTAATTCCTTCGGAGGTGTGACAGAAACAATGGTGAAGGTGCGAGAAATTTTAAATCATACATCAGCGGAATCTTAAATGCGGAAAAGTAAATCCATGCAAACAGAAATGTAGAGGCGGAAAATAAACGCGATTGTTCAAGATTCGCGAGATTACATGTGAGGAGCAGTTACAATAATATGAAAATTTGAATAAAAATACAACCGAATAAAAGACAACATGATAAGCTGCAAAACGAACAGACAGGGTTAGTAATTAAGAGGTGAGAGTGTGACGTTGTTTTTTATATACATGAAAATGTTTAAAATAGAAGAAAAATTGTGATATTGCCCAAAAATAATATAAATTTGATTTTCAAAAATAATTTGATTGTTTAACAATATTTTTATTATTAAGAAAGTATGTATTTTTTTTATTTTTAATTACTATTAAAAAAGAAGAAATTTTTATTATGTTCAAAAGAATAACAAATCAAAAAAAAGATATTGAATATAACAAACATAAATTAATAAATAAACACAAAATAACAAAATAAAAAATAAAAAGATAAAACAATATAATGGTTGGGCCGGTTGTCAACCCGGACCCAACCCCAGGCCGTTAGCATCTTGAATCCCAATTAGGGTTCTAATGGCCCCTTTCATCTCATGAACGGCGCTTGCATCTTCCTTTCATTCTTGTTCCGTCTTCCCCGTCAGGCATTTACGGTTGGTTTCTTCATCTCACCCATTTCTGAAAAAAACACAAACCAAATGAACACATGAGATTTCAAAACAAATATCACTTATCCTCTCGTTAGGGTTTTGGGTGACTTCGATGGCGATTCTTTCACGGCGGCCCCGATGGTTTTGTTCATCCAATTTCCTTTGTTGATGGGAGAGTCTGAGGCGATGATGGTGATGATGATAGTATTCTGAGCCTCGAAGTTGGTTTGTTCACCGATTTAAGTGAACGGCGCCGGCGACCGTACTTCCACAGGGTTTAGTTCGCGTGATGAATGTCGATGGTCTTCGTCGCCGTTTCTTACACAGACGATGATGAGGACTTCGTTTCCTCTGAGTCTCGGTCGTTCCTTCTTGTTCGCGCCGCCTAGGGTTTTGCTTTGCGATTGTTGTTCGCCGTTTTTTCTAGGGTTTCAACGAGGTGATATTGTTCCCTTTTTATAGTCTCTCTGATTTTCTCCTTTTGGGCCTTGGATTTGCGTTATTTTTCTGAGATTGATTGTGGTTTGGTGATACAATTTAATTTTATCGGATACTGATTCGAACTTTCCTTTTTTGTTAACATATATGGTTTGGATTTGCTTTGATGGGATTTTCAGATATGGATTTGTTTTGATTTGTTTTGGGACCACACCTATTTGGATATTGCGATCTGTTTTCCGAACCAGATTGGCTGCGACTTGTTTCCTCTGATTTTCAACGGATTATGGGTGATGCCCATCTTTGTTTTGATGTTCATTCGGATTCACTTCCAGCTGCTCATTGATTCAATTTCCAGATGTTGATTGGGTTCATTACTTCCCAGGTGGAATCCAATTCAACTCCAACCCTCAGTTGTTTACTTGATAGGGGCTGGGCTGTTAGACTCGTACTCTGTTTTGATTCTTTGAGATTTCTGAACCTTGGGCAGTTTCTGAATGATTTGTTTTGACCACCGGAATGTTGCGAACTGTCTTCATTCAACTTGATTACTAATTGGAAAACACTTACTTTTCTTCTTCTTCTTTCAGAATGGATGCTTTGCATTGGTCTTTGCCGCCGGGAAGGGTACGCGGTAATGATGACACTTGGTCTGAACCGTCGGAAAAAGATACTACAATCCTTGCTTTTGATTATGCTGTCTTCGATTATGTTGCTTTTGATTTCGGTGATGATGACCTTAGGTCTGAACCTTTGAGGGATGCCCTTCGACCTTTCGGTTTTGGTTGCGTTGCCTTAGCGATGATGACCTTCGGGTCTGAGCTGATATTCTTGTCCCAAGTTACTAATGCTTGTTGTTCGACGTTCGGTAGGGAATTAGTAACGGCTTCGGCCGTGGCTCTCCCAGCCGCTCGAATGCTTATGCCCGATGATGGTTAGCTGAGGGCTGATACAACTTCGACTCTCTTTGTTGTTTCTATTGTTTTCATGCAATTTGATTGAACCGATTGGATGGCCTGGTATCTCACACGTGATTGTGGCGTGAATCCTTGCTCTTGTATTGTGATTAAACTTGTGGATTCATTTCGATGCTCAGTTTGGTGTGGTCATTCATGTCCTGCTGCTGATGATTCTTGGCCTCTTTGATATGGTTTGCAAATGTCTGTTTTTCTATGGTGCTTATGACCCATCTTGGTGCCTTAGTTTAGATTTCCAGCAATTGGATCTTTCTGTGACATTTTAGCAGTAGTCCTGTTCTTGTGTTTTTTGTGATGCTTGATATTGAGATTGTTCTTAACCTCTTGTGGGACTTGCAGATATTGATGTTGCTGATGTGCTTTCCTGATGGTTGATAATTTGTGTTGATACACCAGTTGCCTGATGCAGCTTAGCTCTGATTTGGTGCCTAAGGCTGTGATGCTTTGGATTCGCAAATTGATCGCGTTGTATGACGACAGGGCCATGATGTTGTTCTTCGACTGAGCCCATATGTTGGCTGTCTCTGATTGCTTCGGTTGTGCACTTTCAGTTTGAATTTCCAATTACCTGTGGCTGTTTTGTTTATGCAGCTTATGAACTGTTTTGGCTTTGAGTTCTGTTATCAATTTTGTACTGATGTTGTTGTGGAATTTCAGGTGTTGGAAAGACTTTGAACACAAAGTGATTCAGACCTGCCGGCATCCGGGTCTGAGTTCGAATAGGCTGTGCTGTTTTACCCTTGTATCAGCTTGGAAAGCCAATTGCGGCAAAAGCGAATCAGTCCCGCTTCTTTTATCTCTTTTATCTCTCGGTTGTCCCGCATGATAAGAACAGATGACCACTTGATCTGACGCCAACGGCGCGGGTCGGTAACGGGGGTAGGACGCAGCTTCGGTTGTGCCACTCCCGACACTCGATGATGACGATGTTCTGAGAGTGTCAAAATATTTCTCCTGACATTTTCTTCCGCTTTTCTTTGTTTTCATTGTGCAGGTAATCGGATAGCGAGTCACGAACGCGAAGCATCAACACGAAGCCCACATGACTTAGAACTTTAGGAAATGCAATTTTACTTCTCTTCTGTAACTTGTAATAAAAAGTATTATGAATAAATTCAATAATATTTTTTTATCCAAATTATTTCCCTTTTTGTAAATTATGATAAAGATATTATGAATTAACTTCCAATGTTCTATCCAAATTCACTTTCTCTTTACAAATTGTAATAATAATAGAATATTATGAATAAAATTCACACATTCTATTGAAATCACTTTTCAATTTCTTTTCCATGATTTAATTTGCTGCAAACACCTCAACCTCCGATTAAACCTCACCAGTCAAATATCCCTGAATAAAGGTTGAAATTAATTCGATCCAATCTTGCATAATAAGCTTAATACCTTCGACATGAATAAGTTCCATTAATCAGTCGAAGTTTTCACTGTTTTCCCTTTAAAATGAACTGGAAGATAGAAGAATGAATTCTTGTTAAAACCATGTTCCACAGATCAGATTCTCGCATCGCCTTGAACCAAACCAAATTGATATCTTAACATAATCAACCCACGTAAATAAATGACTAAGGAATAAAACCTCATCGGGCCCAAAATTACGAATTATGCTTCAAAATGACCAAAACGCCCCTAGGGGTAATTCCTGCAAAACAAATCGCGCTCAATGATTGGTTAGTGATTGACGGATGCAAAAAATGAAATGTCATGCGTCATGACTGACTAAATGTAAGGGTAAAATTTGGGGTATTACAGTTGCCCCTATTTAAATAGCTACACCGGATGATTTGAGTGGCGGGGACTCGAGGAATCATGGTGGAGGGATTTAAATATAGATAACCGAAAATTTTGCCCTTATATGTGGCGATATACAATGCTATAGACAAAACGAGAACAGACTAATGCAGATGGTGCCGTGAATATGATGCGTATGCTGGAATGATGAATGCGACAATGCTGACGAATGCGACGACACAGGGACAGACGCTACGAGAAGAACACACTGGGGAAAACGACGCGCTGGGACACAGTACAACACTGGGGAATCCTAAAATGATGGTCAACTGGTGCGAACACGACCAATTGTCATTTTTAGAAAAGGAACGAGATTCTCAAATGGAGATGGTACCTATGAGACGGCCTCCACTGGGGAATCTAAAAGTAAAACTGGATTATGTACGACTGCAAGATCGATCACAGAATACATGGAGAATTGAGCAAAGAATAACATCCAAGCTTCTGTAACCTATCCCTCGTGACAAGATCAAACGGACCTTTCGGGAATCCGTAGCAAATATACAGGGTGAAAACCGCCTGTATGCCAAAATAAATGGACTTTAAGAATGAGATCCTTAAATGGAGATGGCACCTATGAGATGACCTCCACTTGGGAATGTCTAATAATAACTGGATCTACACGGTTGCAAGATCGATTACAGGATGCTGGAGCATTGAGCAAAGAATAACATCCAAGCTTCTATAAACTATCCTTCGTGATAGGATCAGACGGACTTTTCAGAAATCCATATCAAATATACAGGGTAAAGACCGGCTGTATGCCAAAATAAATGGACTTTGATAGAAAATGCCCCGATAAGCTTCTCGAAGGGGGAACTGTCACTTATCGTTGGAAGGGACTTACATGCCAAAATGGATAAGCACTCAAATAAAGAGGTTGCTGCTTATCTGATATATAAATCTTATCATATTTAAGGTCGGCGCCTGGAATACGATTCTGATTCTTCTTTTACTGAAGGATAAATGAACTTCTTCATACTTCAAGATCGTGCTCTCCTGAATATGATTCGGCTCCTTCTTTTACTAAAGGGTAAATGAACTTCCTCATACTTCAAGATCGTGCTCTCCTGAATATGATTCCGCTCCTTCTTTTACTAAAGGGTAAATGAACTTCCTCATACTTCAAGATCGTGCTCTCCTGAATATGATTCCGCTCCTTCTTTTACAAAAGGGTAAATGAACTTCCTCATACTTCAAGATCGTGCTCTCCTGAATATGATTCCACTCCTTCTTTTACTAAAGGGTAAATGAACTTCCTCATACTTCAAGATCGTGCTCTCCTGAATATGATTCCGCTCCTTCTTTTACTAAAGGGTAAATGAACTTCCTCATACTTCAAGATCGTGCTCTCCTGAATATGATTCTGCTCCTTCTTTTACTAAAGGGTAAATGAACTTCTTCATACTTCAAGATCGTGCTCTCCTGAATATGATTCCGCTCAAACCTCCCCATACTTCAAGATCGTGCTCTCCTGAATATGATTCGGTTCAAACCTTCGCATACTTCAAGACGACAGGTAAAATGGAAGCCCAACTGCTCAATGGAGATGGCCATTTGCTGCGAGTCATAACGAAGATAGGATTGGCTTCTCAGGCGAGAAATGTCGCTTTTTTGCAAGAGTAGCAATAATAAGCTTCTCGTGTAAGAACTGCTTGTAGAGGTGATAACAGATGATGATGAGCTTCTCTGGCGGAGAACAAGCGTGTATCTGTAAAGGATTGTGGTTGAAAGATAGTGCAAAATAAATGCACGTCCGGGTACAGTGATAAACTTCTCGGGCGAGAACAGTCGCGTGTCTGTCATGGTATGGTGAAAACCTTTAGATGGTGCAAAATAAATGCACGTCTGGTTGGGCTCAGCGACCGACAAGACCGAGGTTCAATCTAGGATTGAGCTAGAAAGAAGACTGGTAATCAAGACTCCATCGAGGGAATGATCTCGAAGGGTAGATATCTTATCCTGGCGAGGAAAGATAGCTGAAGTAACCGTCATCCACGAGGATCGAGCTCTGTAGGGAAACTTGGAAACACATATGTATTTTATGCTTAGGGCTGACGATCTATTTGGAGAGAATGGACAAACCCAGTTACTCGGCGGTAACAACCAATGATGGTGAAACATAATGAACCTGTGAATGCTAACGCATATGTTGATGCATATGTTAATGTGAATGTATGTTAATGTCTATGTATGTTAATGTCTATGTATGTTAATGTCTATGTATGCAAGATGTTATGAAATGAGTATGCAATGAGTATGTGTATGAACTAAGCATGTGACGCTTATGCCCCTGTGTATGCTGACGAAACTGACTATAGACAGGACGAGAGATGAAATAAACATCTCGACGGAAATACCCTGTGTTCCCGGCAATCAATACGTCAATCATGGGTGAGAAGGATCAATGGTAGAACCGAATCTGGTTTTAAAGTTCTGAATTCTCTGGGGAGAAGGTAATCTGCTTGGGTGCACAGTATCACGTCTTCACATGGGGAGAAGAGAGCTTGAGGGACACTTTCGAGTTACCCAAGAAAAAGTTGTCAGCTTATAGTCTCACTGGGGACTGTGTCAGAGCAGTGGTTTAAAAGTGCTTCTGCAACAGTGAGATTTAACGAGGATTGAAGAGATCTTTCCGAAATTTCCTCTAGTCAAAGTAATTTCTTATATTTTCGATTGCGTTTTCGAAGAACAGTTTTAAAAATTTTCAAAGCACCTTTCATTTTCAAAATTTTAAGAATAAATGCATTTTGCATAACAATAGAAAACAAGAGTAATGCACCAAGGAATGTAAGTAACAAAATGGTATCTTTTATTAAAGGGTGGCAGCTTGCTGAAGGCACAGCTCCATAGATGATTATGCTTTGAAATTGGCAACATGGGAAAAGGTTACATTGAATCCAACGACACCTACTGACGCTAATAACTCAGACTAATCCAGAATCTTGCTTTGGACGAGGATGAACGAACTGGAAAATGGCTCTCATGTGGAAAGCGTGTTCGCGATGACCGGTGTTTTCTGATGCAATGAAATGCCTTTGTCCCTAACTTTTGCCTGGACCGCCCTTTCGGGTTTTCAATCCACCGGGACGCTCTTTTTTGCCTAAGCCACCCTTTCGGGTTTTCAACCTAGCGAGCTTTTTATTATTATTTCTTTTTTTCAACCCTTACTTTTGCCTAAGTCGCCTTTTGCCGGTTTTCGACTTAGCGGGTTTTTAGGCATAATATTTTCGGACTGCATCAGAATTCACGGGATGTGCTAGCTCTTCTCCATCCATTGTTGTAAGTATCAGAGACCCTCCGGAGAAAACGGTCTTTACAACAAATGGGCCTTCATTATTGGGCATCCACTTTCCACGCATATCTTTATGCACTAGCAAGATCTTTTTGAGTACGAGCTCTCCTTGACGGAACTCACGGATACGAATCTTCTTATCAAATGCTCTTTTCATCCGTTTCTGATATAATTGCCCATGGCACATAGCTGTCATGCGTTTCTCGTCAATGAGATTCAACTGATCCAGTCTGTCTTGAACCCATTCAGCTTCCTCAAGTTCAGCTTCCATCAACACCCTTAAAGAAGGTATCTCTACTTCGATGGGGAGTATGGTGTCCATTCCATATACCAATGAGAAAGGTGTTGCCCCTGTCGAAGTTCGCACTGAGGTTCTGTATCCATGCAAAGCAAACGGTAACATCTCATGCCAATCTTTGTAAGTCACGACCATTTTTTGCAGGATTTTCTTGATATTCTTATTCGCAGCTTCAACGGCCCCATTCATTTTAGGACGGTACGGAGAAGAATTGTGATGCGTGATCTTGAAACTGTCACACAGCTCTTTCATAGTCTTGTTATTCAGATTGGTGCCATTGTCAGTTATTATCCGACTTGGAATTCCATAACGGCAAATAATTTCTTTCCTGATGAAGCGGGCAACCACTTGCTTAGTTACGTTGGTGTAGGAAACAGCCTCTACCCACTTGGTGAAATAATCAATAGCAACAAGGATAAAACGATGGCCATTAGAAGCCTTCGGCTCGATTGCCCCAATCATGTCAATGCCCCACATTGAGAACGGCCATGGTGAAGACAAAACATTCAACGGCGAGGGAGGTACATGCATTTTATCAGCGTAAGTTTGGCACTTATGGCATTTTCTGGCGTATTGGATGCAGTCAGCTTCCATGGTTAACCAATAATACCCAGCCCTTAACATCTTCTTGGACATAGCATAACCATTGGCATGAGTTCCGAAGGTCCCCTCGTGAATCTCTTGCAGTAACATGTCCGCTTCCCGTTTATCAACACATCTGAGCAAAACCATGTCGTGATTTCTCTTGTACAACACACCATTACTGATAAAGAATTTTGAAGCCAGTCTTCTCAACGTTTTCTTGTCCAGACCAGTAGCACCATCGGGATACTCTTGCTTGGCTAAATAGTTCCTGATGTCGTGAAACCAAGGCTTTTCATCCACCTCAACCTCTTCGACCATTTGACAGTACGCGGGCTCAACCTTGCGTTCAATATGGATAAGAGGTGCTTCGTTAACGAATTTAACTTTCCACATGGATGCTAACATGGCTAAAGCATCAGCAACGTGATTCTCAGATCTAGGAACATGCTCGAACTCTATCTCGTCGAAATACTTAATCAGCTCGACAATGTAGTCCTTGTAAGGGATTAACTTCTCATTCTTCGTTTCCCATTTGCCTTGTACCTGGTAAATAACCAAGGCTGAGTCACCACTTACTTTAAAAAGTTTGATTCGGAGGTGAATTGCTGCTTCGAGGCCAAGAATACATGCTTCATACTCTGCGACGTTATTAGTACACTCAAAGTCTAACCTGGCTGTAAATGGAGTGAATCCGCCCTTTGGGTTCATCAAAACGGCGCCTATACCATGCCCTTTGAAATTCGATGAACCATCAAACATCATCCTCCACCAAAGACCTGGCTCTGGACCTTCGCTCGGATCTGGCTCTTCACAATCTCTCTTGATCAACAAAATATCCTCATTAGGAAAGTCAAACTTAAGAGGTTCATAATCTTCTACTGGCTGATCTGCAAGATAATCCGATAAAATACTACCCTTAATTGCCTTCTGGGGTACATACTGGATGTCATATTCGGATAACAACATGTGCCAACGGGCTAGCCTCCCGGTTTGAGCAGGTTTTTCAAGAATATACTTGATCGGATCCATTTTAGAAATCAACAATGTGGTATGACAGACCATATATTGTCGAAGGCGCCTAGCGGCCCATGCCAACGCACAACAAGTTTTCTCCAATGGTGAGTATCTGTTTTCACAATCGGTAAACTTCTTGCTCAGATAATAAATCGCATGTTCCTTTCTTCCAGTCTCATCATGTTGCCCGAGCACACAACCCATAGACTTCTCAAGAACGGTAAGGTACATAAACAACGGTCTTCCGAGTACGGGAGGAATCAGAATAGGGGGGTCTTGCAAATAATTCTTAATTTTCTCAAACGCTTTCTGACAATCAGGGTTCCACTCAACCGTCTGCCCCTTACAAAGCAATTTGAATATCGGCTCACAAGTAGCGGTCATGTTGGAGATAAACCTGGAAATGTAATTCAAACGCCCCAGAAAACCTCTAACTTGCGTCTCGGTTCGCGGAGCTGGCATATCTTGAATGGCTCGGACTTTGTCAGGATCTACCTCAATCCCTCGTTGACTAACAATAAAACCAAGCAATTTTCCAGATCTGACACCGAAGGTACATTTAGCAGGATTCAACTTCAACTGATACTTCCTGAGTCGTTCAAACAACTTTACCAAATGGTCTAGATGTTCCTCTTCACTCTGAGATTTGGCTATCATGTCGTCCACGTACACCTCGATCTCTTTGTGCATCATATCATGAAAAAGAGTGGTCATAGCGCGTTGGTAAGTTGCCCCTGCATTCTTCAAACCGAAGGGCATGACTTTGTAGAAAAAGGTCCCCCAAGGAGTAATGAAAGTATTCTTCTCTCGATCATCGAGATCCATTTTGATCTGATTATAACCAGAGAAGCCATCCATAAATGAGAACAACGCAAAACTGGTTGTATTGTCTACGAGTGTATCAATATGTGGCAGAGGGAAGTCGTCTTTCGGACTTGCTTTGTTCAGATCCCTGTAATCCACACACATCCTAACTTTACCGTCCTTCTTGGGCACTGGCACGATGTTGGCAACCCAATCTGGATATTTTGCAACCGCCAAGAAACCTGCATCCAACTGTTTTTTAACCTCATCTCGAATTTTCAAAGCCATGTCGGGTCTCGTTCTTCGGAGCTTTTGTTTGATAGGTGGACAATCTGGTTTAAGTGGCAACTTGTGAACAACAATATATGTGTCTAGACCAGGCATATCTTGATACGACCACGCAAACACATCAATATATTCTTTTAACAACTCAATCAGCCTCTGCTTAACCTCTGTCCCAAGCATTGCACCAATCTTGACCTCTTTCTTGGTTTCATCTACACTAAGATTAATCAAGTCCACCTGTTCTTTATGTGGTTGAAGCTCGGTGTACTCGTACTCAATCAATTTTGTCAGTTCAGCGGGTACTTCAAAATCTTCTTCACCCTCGTCTTCAGCTTGATAGATGGGTGCATCCCAGTTAGGAGTGTCAGTAAAGTCATTGGATCCAACGAGGTTTGTGATGTCTCTGCATGATGGAAGACTTACTTAATTAAAATGCTCGAAGATATGTAAGATAAGAAATGAAATGCTATTTTTTTGTTTTATTTTTTGAAAAAGGTTGCCAACTTCATTTTTAAAAGGGGAAACGAAAAACGCAAATGAACCAAAGTGGAATTGAACAAAATTCCTTTATTAATATCCTTTTAAAAATGAAAGGTGGCCCAACAAAAACGACCCTATAGCCTTGGGCAGAGCTACGGATTTTTATTTGAAAACGTAAATGAAAAATGCTAAAATTACTTTGACAATGGAAAGATAACAGGGATCTCTACGGCCTCCCAGTTGTTCAAAGCTGCATCACCCTTAAACACCAGGTTGTTCAGATCTTCATCTTCCTCACAGTCACTGACGGCATTGACTTGGAAACCTCCGCTGACAAATACCTCTTGGATAACCTTCGGACGCCCTTCGACAGTTGTGGCAGCTCTATTCTGAGTTGGTTTGTAACCCAACCCAAAGCGATCAGTCGTGGTCTTGACATCAATTACCTCTCCCCAACCTTCCGGAATGCCCCTGTCAATTGTTGATTTGGTACTCTTCAGAGATGCAAAAGATGGATTACCCTGACCCACTGTCTCTTCGACTTCTAATAGAACAGCATTGGCGATCTCGAGTGCTTGAAAGGAGATTTCCAAAGCATTCTCATCGGCCTCGATGTAACGGAAAGAAGACAGGTTACTGACCATCAGATCCTCCTCACCGTGTATAATAACCAACTTTTCATCGATCACGAACTTCATCTTTTGATGTAACGTTGAGGTTACTGTCCCAGCGGCATGAATCCACGGCCTTCCAAGTAAGCAGCTGTAATTGGGATTAATGTCCATGACCTGGAACGTGATATTAAAGACTTGCGGACCAATTAGGATAGGAAGCTCAACCTCCCCCATTACCGACCGGCGAGAACCATCGAAAGCCTTGACGATCAAAGGAGTAGGTTTCAACACAGTCTCTTTGAAAACCAACTTATCAAGAACCCTCTTGGGTAGAACATTCAAAGAAGAACCGGTGTCCACTAGCACTCTTGCTAAATTGTCCTCCTGACATTTCACTGATATATGTAAAGCACGATTATGATTCAGACCTTCCTTTGGTAACTCTTCGTTGCTGAAACTGAGAGTGTTACATGCGGTCAAATTGGCAATCACACTATCAAACCGACTGGTGCTGATATCTTGATCCACATGTGCTTGAGTCAAAACTTTCTGCAAGGCCATCCTATGAGCGGGTGAACTCATCAACAGAGATAAAATCGAAATCTTGGAAGGAGTTTGATGAAGTTGATCGATAACTTTATAGTCACTTTTCTTGATGATCCTCAAAAACTCGGCATCTTCATCATTCGTAACGGCTCCCTTACCTTTGTCTTTGGCAGGCACTGGGATACTAGTGGTTTCCTTAGGTGGAACCTCATTGATACGGGGAGTATACACACGGCCACTGCGAGTCATCCTGCTTGCCTCCGCGATATTGGTCACAGTGTCCTTAACCTCTTCATTTGGAATAATCTTCCTAGACTCCTTGTCAATCATCGTCACGTCATATTTCCAAGGTACGGCTTTAGGATCACTGAAAGGAAACGGACTTGGTCTTCGAATAATTATAGGCTTAGGCTGATTCGCCTCAGGGATAGACGACTTTGGTGTATCGAACACGGGATTGGCAGAACTTGCCCCTGACAGATTAAACACTGGTACCTTACCCTTTGATTCAGGCTGATGGAAGACAGGCTCAACCACAGCGACTTCATTCTTCCTGGCTTGGCTTGTCACTTGTAAAACACCCTCGTTAATCAACATCTGAACATCATTCTGAACCGACATACAACCCTTAATACTGGCTTCACAATTTGCGCATGCAACATGGGAAGTATCTACCAGGCCGGCTTCAAACAGCTTCGAATGGAATATCTTAAGAGGAGTCTTAATCTGAACAACATCACGGACATAACCATCCTCAGAATCGGCACTAATGGCATTAACACTCTCATGGTTAGGAAAAGGGTTCTTCTTAACATTCGGTTGAGGATCTTCAAAGGACAAAATCTTCTTTTCCAATAAATCCCTGACAAGATTTTTGAGAGCATAACAGTTCTCCAGATCGTGACCAGGCGCACCCTCATGAAATAAACAATGAGCAGCGGCGTTGTAATTGGCGGGTAGAGGATTAGGAGGCGGACCCAAAGCTCGAGTAGTGATTAGACCTTGCTTGACTAATGAGGGATACAGCTCGGTGAAAGTCATTGGAATCGGCGGACAAGGTTTATACGGTCTCTTGTTAGGAACATTCTGGCGAGGAGCTGGATTCCTTGGCTGTTGAGGAGCAGGAGCGTTGGGCGCCTGTTGATAGCTGATAGGAGGCGGATAAACAGGAGATTGTTGCATAGGTTTGATACATAGGAACCTGTTGATTGAAAGAAGGTGCAACAGCTGCCACATAGGGTTGTTGAGCATATTGAACCGGATACCCTTGAGGTTGAGCATAACCTTGCGGATATTGATAAAATTGGTCTCTTCGTCTACCGGAGGATATAGCATTAGTTTCACCCTCTTTCTTCTTCTGAGAGCTATACGAAGGTTTCTTCGGCTGATCCTTTGAAACACCATGAGTATTTGTCATTTTACCGCTTTTCATACCCAATTCAATCTTGACACCCACAACAACGATGTCAGAGAAATTTGAAGTCACACTACCCACCATTCTTTCGTAAAATTCTGGACGAACCGTGTCGACAAACCAATC
This sequence comes from Lathyrus sativus, assembly GCA_963859935.3. NCBI lineage: Eukaryota > Viridiplantae > Streptophyta > Magnoliopsida > Fabales > Fabaceae > Lathyrus > Lathyrus sativus. The sequence continues at coordinate 134,815,351 of OZ012736.1, read as the reverse complement.
AGCTAACTCTTTCTCGGTCAAAGGAGGTTCTACTTGCGAAGCAACCTCTCTCCACCTTTGAGCGTACTCTTTGAATAACTCAGAACTCTTTTGTGACATACTCAACAACTGTCTTCTGTCAGGAGACAGATCCATATTGTACTTGTAGTGTTTGATGAAAGCGTCAGATAAATCCTGGAAGTTCTTAATGCGAGACTGGTCCAAAGTTAAGTACCATTTGGAAGAAGCACCCTTCAAACTATCTTGGAACCAATGAATCATAAATTTATCATTTTCAACATGGGCAGCCATTTTGCGATAGTACATGATCAGATGGCTCTTAGGACAAGTGGCGCCTTCATAGCGATCGAAGTTCGGAGTTTTGAACTTCGGGGGAATAACCAAACCTTAGACCAAACAGATGTCCCTTGCAGCAGTCCCAAAAATTTGATCGCCCTCTACCTTTTTCAATCTCTGGGCAATAGTGTCTACTTCCTCACGAAGCTTGTCATGTTTCTCATACCCTTCAACATTCTCATCAAGATTATCAAAGACTGTCTCATTGAAATACGGTTGCGCACGGGTGTGTACAACAGGTGGTGCAAAGATAGGAGCCCCCCTAGAAACTTCAGAAAATAAAGGAACGGCTTGCTGAACAGGCTAATTAATCGGAACAGTGGCTTGAGGAGGCACAAAACCAGGAGCAAGACCATAAGGTGGGTCCCTTGCTACGGTCACATTCGGTGGAGGGTCCACAGTAACACCGGTAATCTCGGAAACAACAGTGGGTTGGGTATCCATCTTAGCATTCATGACATATAACAATTCCATCATACGCCCCATACCCCCTCGCAGGTCTTCAAGTTCATTGCTAAGGCGATCAATTTCTTTTGTCTGATCCTCCATTCTCTTCCGAGTTTGAGCTCTGGTGTTGTACTGGTGCCGAGGACTCAGGGTGACGAAACTGGAAGGCGAGAGAACCGAACGTGAGAAAACGGAAGACACATGCAATGCAAGAAAGTATATGATGCTATGATGCGAATGCAAATGAAGATTTCATGGAATTCAAACATTTACGAATGTCGTGGGGTATCAAAAAAAATTTTCTTGTTTTTTTTCTTTTTATTTTATCCCGCGATATAAATGATGTTTGAATTCCATGAAATACAATGCAATGGGATGCTTTATGGATGCCATGCACATGAATACACAAAACCCTAGGTTAAAAGTCATGAGTGGAGTTAAGGTCTACCCATCCCCAAAAGGAGTGTACTATAGGTTAGTTGTACCTGCCGAACAAGGTTCTAAAAAGTGCCCAAAGTCATCAGCCCATCTTTCGGATATTATCGACCTTCCGATTGACTCGGGGGTTAATAATATTCTCAAGAGAACCTCTTTTGAGTGTAGTATCGCGTAGCAACCGTTGTAGGATTACTCCCACATAGCTCCCGCACTACGTCCTAAATAAGGCCAAGGTGGTGTTAAGGTACTACGGTCCTCAATATCACAGACTCCAATCGACCATGGAAAAAGTTTTCACGATTATACTCGATCAACCGAACCATTTTCGAAAAGGCCTCAACTGAGCGGTGATTCTCGAATCAACTTAGTCGGGATTCAACTCCCGATAAGCCTCATCGAATATATCCCCATCCTATAATAATGTCACTAGTCCGGGCGTAGGACTTATCTCACAACCCAAGGAACAGCCCCAAACCAGGACACAAATATATACATGCAAAATAACAAAACAAGTAGCAATAAATATGAACAAATTAGGGATAACCCTCAAAAATTAAGAAATCTTCCCCAGTGAAGTCGCCATTTTCTGTTGCGGTGGAAATAGGATTACAAACTATTAATGAGTTTGAATCGCAATTCAATTCACAACCGCTCTTTGATTTATCCGAAGGAAAAGGTCAAAAGAGGGAAAACCTATTTTGCATCGTAAACACAATGTGGGGAAAGATCTAGGGTTCGGGGGTTGGTTAAATTTAGGGAAGGTATTAGCACCCTAAACTTCTGTAGTACTCTACAGGAACCTTTTGTTCAAATGTTTACTATTTGCTTTATTTATTTGCTTAAAGTATATGTACAAAAGATTAAAAGTGAGAAAAGAGACCTAAGGGGTTAATTCTAAGTTTACTCGGCAAGACATCGCATCTTGTGCCTACGTATCCTTACGGGAGTGGAATCAGAGTAATCGTAGTTCCCCTCAATAGGGAGGTTAGAGACTTCTTGACTGTGGTCAAGGTCTCAAGGGGAATAAACATGTCTTAAGGACACGCTTACGCGGAGTGTAGAAACTCCAAATGTCTACGTTGAATGTTAAGTTGTAATTAGGGTTAAATTAGGGATTCCACGGCGGGAAACCCTAAAATGAGCACGGCGGCTCTTTGACCTAATGCTAGGGGTGAAATTGTAATCTTGCCCGCGGCGAGGCATTTATGGAAAATTAGAGTTTGTGAGGTTGTAAGGGTTTGAAGTTGAGGACTTTTGACACGGCGGTCAAACGGCTAGACCTAATTCCTTCGGAGGTGTGACAGAAACAATGGTGAAGGTGCGAGAAATTTTAAATCATACATCAGCGGAATCTTAAATGCGGAAAAGTAAATCCATGCAAACAGAAATGTAGAGGCGGAAAATAAACGCGATTGTTCAAGATTCGCGAGATTACATGTGAGGAGCAGTTACAATAATATGAAAATTTGAATAAAAATACAACCGAATAAAAAGACAACATGATAAGCTGCAAAACGAACAGACAGGGTTAGTAATTAAGAGGTGAGAGTGTGACGTTGTTTTTTATATACATGAAAATGTTTAAAATAGCAGAAAAATTGTGATATTGCCCAAAAATAATATAAATTTGATTTTCAAAAATAATTTGATTGTTTAACAATATTTTTATTATTAAGAAAGTATGTATTTTTTTTATTTTTAATTACTATTAAAAAAGAAGAAATTTTTATTATGTTCAAAAGAATAACAAATCAAAAAAAAGATATTGAATATAACAAACATAAATTAATAAATAAACACAAAATAACAAAATAAAAAAATAAAAAGATAAAACAATATAATGGTTGGGCCGGTTGTCAACCCGGACCCAACCCCAGGCCGTTAGCATCTCGAATCCCAATTAGGGTTCTAATGGCCCCTTTCATCTCATGAACGGCGCTTGCATCTTCCTTTCATTCTTGTTCCGTCTTCCCCGTCAGGCATTTACCGTTGGTTTCTTCATCTCACCCATTTCTGAAAAAAACACAAACCAAATGAACACATGAGATTTCAAAACAAATATCACTTACCCTCTCGTTAGGGTTTTGGGTGACTTCGATGGAGATTATTTCATGGCGGCCCCGATGGTTTTGTTCGTCCAATTTCCTTTGTTGATGGGAGAGTCTGAGGCGATGATGGTGATGATGATAGTATTCTGAGCCTCGAAGTTGGTTTGTTCACCGATTTAAGTGAACGGCGCCGGCGACCGTACTTCCACAGGGTTTAGTTCGCGTGATGAATGTCGATGGTCTTCGTCGCCGTTTCTTACAAAGACGATGATGAGGACTTCGTTTCCTCTGAGTCTCGGCCGTTCCTTCTTGTTCGCGCCGCCTAGGGTTTTGCTTTGCGATTGTTGTTCGCCGTTTTTTCTAGGGTTTCAACGAGGTGATATTGTTCCCTTTTTATAGTCTCTCTGATTTTCTCCTTTTGGGCCTTGGATTTGCGTTATTTTTCTGAGATTGATTGTGATTTGGTGATACAATTTGATTTTATCGGATACTGATTCGAACTTTCCTTTTTTGTTAACAGATATGGTTTGGATTTGCTTTGATGGGATTTTCAGATATGGATTTGTTTTGATTTGTTTTGGGACCAAACCTATTTGGATATTGCGATCTGTTTTCCGAACCAGATTGGCTGCGACTTGGTTCCTCTGATTTTCAACGGATTATGGGTGATGCCCATCTTTTGTTTTGATGTTCATTCGAATTCACTTCCAGCTGCTCATTGATTCGATTTCCAAATGTTGATTGGGTTCATTACTTCCCAGGTGGAATCCAATTCAACTCCAACCCTCAGTTGTTTACTTGATAGGGGCTGGGCTGTTAGACTCGTACTCTGTTTTGATTCTTTGAGATTTTTGAACCTTGGGCGGTTTCTGAATGATTTGTTTTGACCACCGGAATGTTGCGAACTGTCTTCATTCAACTTGATTACTAATTGGAAAACACTTACTTTTCTTCTTCTTCTTTCAGAATGGATGCTTTGCATTGGTCTTTGCCGCCGGGAAGGGTACGCGGTAATGATGACACTTGGTCTAAACCGTCGGAACAAGATACTACAATCCTTGCTTTTGATTATGCTGTCTTCGATTATGTTGCTTTTGATTTCGGTGATGATGACCTTAGGTCTGAACCTTTGAGGGATGCCCTTCGACCTTTCGGTTTTGGTTGCGTTGCCTTAGCGATGATGACCTTCGGGTCTGAGCTGATATTCTTATCCCAAGTTACTAATGCTTGTCGTTCGACGTTCGGTAGGGAATTAGTAACGGCTTCGGCCGTGGCTCTCCCAGCCGCTCGAATGCTTATGCCCGATGATGGTTAGCTGAGGGCTGATACGACTTCGACTCTCTTTGTTGTTTCTATTGTTTTCATGCAATTTGATTGAACCGATTGGATGGCCTGGTATCTCACGCGTGATTGTGGCGTGAATCCTTGCTCTTGTATTGTGATTAAACTTGTGGATTCATTTCGATGCTCAGTTTGGTGTGGTCATTCATGTCCTGCTGCTGATGATTCTTGGCCTCTTTGATATGGTTTGCAAATGTCTGTTTTTCTATGGTGCTTATGACCCATCTTGGTGCCTTAGTTTAGATTTCCAGCAATTGGATCTTTCTGTTACATTTTAGCAGTAGTCCTGTTCTTGTGTTTTTTGTGATGCTTGATATTGAGATTGTTCTTAACCTCTTGTGGGACTTGCAAATATTGATGTTGCTGATGTGCTTTCCTGATGGTTGATAATTTGTGTTGATACACCAGTTGCCTGATGCAGCTTAGCTCTGATTTGGTGCCTAAGGCTGTGATGCTTTGGATTCGCAAATTGATCGCGTTGTATGACGACAGGGCCATGATGTTGTTCTTCGACTGAGCCCATATGTTGGCTGTCTCTGATTGCTTCGGTTGTGCACTTTCAGTTTGAATTTCCAATTACCTGTGGCTGTTTTGTTTATGCAGCTTATGAACTGTTTTGGCTTTGAGTTCTGTTATCAATTTTATACTGATGCTGTTGTGGAATTTCAGGTGTTGGAAAGACTTTGAACACAAAGTGATTCAGACCTGCCGGCATCCGGGTCTGAGTCCGAATAGGCTGTGCTGTTTTACCCTTGTATCAGCTTGGAAAGCCAATTGCGGCAAAAGCGAATCAGTCCCGCTTCTTTTATCTCTTTTATCTCTCGGTTGTCCCGCATGATAAGAACAGATGACCACTTGATCTGACGCCAACGGCGCGGGTCGGTAACGGGGGTAGGACGCAGCTTCGGTTGTGCCACTCCCGGCACTCGATGATGACGATGTTCTGAGAGTGTCAAAATATTTCTCCTGACATTTTCTTCCGCTTTTCTTTGTTTTCATTGTGCAGGTAATCGGATAGTGAGTGACGAACGCGAAGCATCAACATGAAGCCCACATGACTTAGAACTTTAGGAAATGCAATTTTACTTCTCTTCTGTAACTTGTAATAAAAAGTATTATGAATAAATTCAATAATATTTTTTTATCCAAATTATTTCCCTTTTCGTAAATTATGATAAAGATATTATGAATTAACTTCCAATGTTCTATCCAAATTCACTTTCTCTTTACAAATTGTAATAATAATAGAATATTATGAATAAAATTCACACATTCTATTGAAATCACTTTTCAATTTCTTTTCCATGATTTAATTTGCTGCAAACACCTCAACCTCCGATTAAACCTCACCAGTCAAATATCCCTGAATAAAGGTTGGAATTAATTCGATCCAATCTTGCATAATAAGCTTAATACCTTCGACATGAATAAGTTCCATTAATCAGTCGAAGTTTTCACTGTTTTCCCTTTAAAATGAACTGGAAGATAGAAGAATGAATTCTTGTTAAAACCATGTTCCACAGATCAGATTCTCGCATCGCCTTGAACCAAACCAAATTGATATCTTAACATAATCAACCCACGTAAATAAATGACTCAGGAATAAAACCTCATTGGGCCCAAAATTACGAATTATGCTTCAAAATGACCAAAACGCCCCTAGGGGTAATTCCTGCAAAACAAATCGCGCTCAATGATTGGTTAGTGATTGACGGATGCAAAAAATGAAATGTCATGCGTCATGACTGACTAAATGTAAGGGTAAAATTTGGGGTATTACACTAGGGAGAAGCAATAGTCAAGCCTACGCTCCATACATGACGTGGATCAGAGCCAGAGCAGATGCTATAGGGATGTCGTTTCCTCCTGCCAAGCCATAAATCCCTCCAGTGATTGGAGAGCCTATCACTGTGCCTATTCAGCAGCATAATCAGGTGTTAGCTGAGCGAGATGAATTGAAGAGGGCAAATGAGGAACTGGAGAAGGAATTGGCTCAGCTCAGAAGCGAGAGAAACGAAGTCGTTCATTCCTTCAAGAGGCAAACAGAGCTGGTGAACCAGCTAGGGACAGATTTGACTAAGCAGATAGCTGAGCGTGAGCGCATGGGTCAAGACTTCAAAGCTGTCAACGATGTACTGACCACAAAGAAGCAGCACTTGGACGAAGCATATCGGAGGATATCTAAGTTTAACCAGCACTGGAAGGCCACCCTAGCCAACAGGAAAGAGCGGGAGGATAAGCTGATGCAACAGATCTCCAAGCTGAAGGCCCAGGTGAAGGCTAGTGAGAAGAGGTTTGATGAAGAAACCGCTCGCAGATATGCCGTTGAAGGCCAGCTCAACAGGGCTCTTGCTAACCTGAAGGGGCACAAACTGACGTTTGAGTCCAAGAAGCAGAAGCTAGAAGATTGTTTCGCCGAAGGAGCATGGGAAGATTCGGTCGAAGGTCTTCAATACACTATTGTGCAGAGGGAGCTACTCGTCGAAGGGTTACTCACTCGACCTGATCATCCAGAAACAAAGGGGTTGTTAGAAGAGTTTCGCGCCCGTGGCCGTGCTTGACTATTTGTATTCCTTTCGTTTGATCATTGTTGTATGCTGACCAACACCAGGCTTGTTGGTTGAGGTCATGCTATTGATTCATCTTGTACTCATTGATGTTGTGTACTACCTTGATGGGCTTTCTTCGTATATATGAGATGTTATTTCCATGACTGGACTCAGACTTCTTATTCTCAGCACTGGCACTCAGGCACTAGGATCGGGGGATATCTCCCTAACACACCGACACACGTTTGCATTTGCATGAATCATTTGCATAACGAGCACTTTGTTGTTTTTCCTAACCCTTTTGTGTTTTCAGGTTGGTCCAGGATTGATCAGAGACCTATCCACCGCTATCCAACCAGAGCAAATCGAACCAGAATCATGGAGCAAGTGCAAACTGATGTTCAGGAACTCCGCGAAAGAATGGATCGCTTCATGGAGCTCATGCAAGCGGTCGCCAATGGCCAGGATCAGCTCAGAACCTTGGTTCAGCCTCTGATTTCAAGGGTCGATAGCAATGGCGTACTCCATGGTGGGACTGTGCCAACCCCTCCACCTGTTGAAACTCCTCAGAATGGCATCCCCGTGATCGGGGGGAACGGCAGTGCCAACGGCAATGTGATAGCTAACATGGGACTCAATGGTAATACGACGGGCGTCGGTAATGGAAATTTTGAAGCTAACGTCAATGTTGGGCTGGGTGACGGCAATGCAGGTGTGGGGAATCTGTTCGGGCCTCAGCCGTGGTTAGAAGACCGTCAAGACGATGTGTTCTCTTAGAGAGGTGCTGAAGGGGAGCTGACTGCTGAAGCACGTCTAAGGTTCAAGGCACTCGAGGATAATATGAGAAATATTGAGAACCAGAACACCCTGGGCGTTGATATGTCCAAGTTGGGACTGATCGCTGATTTCAAGGTGCCTCCCAAGTTCAAGGTACCTTACTTTGAAAAGTACAAGGGCACCATTTGCCCTCGCGTCCACCTGAGATCATATTACAGAAAAATGTCCGCTCATTCTGAGGACGAGAAGTTGCTGATGCACTTCTTTCAGGACAGTCTGTCCGGACACTCCCTCGAATGGTACATGAGTCTGGAACCTACCAGTGTGCGCACGTGGAAGGACCTTGCTGAAGCATTTGTGCACCACTACCAATACAATAGTGACTTGGCCCCGAACCGAGTCCAACTGCAGAATCTGTCGCAAAGGAACAACGAAGGGTTCAAGGAATACGCCCAGCGGTGGCGTGAGTTGGCAGCCAGGGTTCAGCCGCCGATGGTTGAACGTGAGCTCGTGCAGCTGTTCGTAGCCACCCTTTCAGGGGTTTATTATGAGAAATTGGTCAGCGGTATGTCCGGAACCTTCTCAGATCTCATTATCACGGGTGAACACATCGAAAATGGGATCAAACTGGGGAAAATTCAAGGTGATTCATCCTCAGCTGGAGGAGGCGGAAAAAAACCTTATGGTGGCAAAAGATGGGAAGGAGAAACGAGCGTCGTGACCAACGCTCGAAGGAAGGGTAAAGGCCCTCACCAACAGGTGGCCAACATAACTATCCCGGCGGTTCAACAGCCACAGCAGCAGCAGCAGCCGAATCAACAAGGGTATAGAAAGTACCAGAATCGGGCACCTCTGTCGAGCCGTCACCTCGAGACACCGCCCATGTTATATGCGCAACTGTTACAGACTCTGCTTCAGCTACAGTTGATCCAGAAGAGAACCCTGGCTCCCTTGACAGGGGCACCTCCGCCGGGTTATGACGCGAATGCAACTTGTGAGTTTCACTCTGGGGCACCAGGCCACACAATAGAGAATTGCAAAGCCTTCAAGCACAAGGTGCAGGACATGGTGGATGCCAAGATCATCAACTTCTCCGATAATGTGCCAAACGTCACGAAGAACCCTATGCCGAATCATAGGGGAGGTGGAGTAAACACCATTATTGAAGACGAGAGTTTGGATTTGTTGACTGACGTTAGAGATCTGAAGACGCCGCTTAGCTTCGTTAAAGCCAAGCTGATGAAAAGGGGTTTCTTTCCAGGTTACGGAGAGCTGTGTATGGGTTGTGCGACAAGTCCTGATGGATGTGAACAACTGATAGAGGGGATTCAAAGTATGATGACTGAAGGGATCTTACAGTTTAGCCGAAGGGCCGAAAGAGGATCGGGAGAGGTAATGCTGAAGCAAGATGATGAGGTTGCCACCATCACCATCCCTCGCCAGACGATAACTATTTTGCACCCAGGACGCCCACGATTACCATCACCAAAGCTGGGCCGATACCGTTCGGAAGCACTAATGCTGTCCCATGGCATTATGGGGCTGAAGTCTACTGCAATGGAAATAAGTTGGAACTAGAACCGTTTGGGTCGTCCGTGGAGAACCTTGCGGGAATCAGCGGAATTACTCGCAGCGGAAGAGTGTTTGCACCACCTGAGGTCGTGGCAGACAAAGCGGACAGAGCTGATGCAACGGATAAAGGTAAAAGTAAAGTCGTTGAAGAGATCCCCCGTGGGGTAGGAAAAGACTTACTTGTTAAAGACGCCGAGGAATTTATGAGGTTGATTAAAAAGAGTGACTACAAGATCGTGGATCATCTCCATCAGACACCCTCGAAGATTTCCATCCTGAATTTGTTGCTGTGTTTTGAAGCACACCGCAACGCGTTGCTGAAGGTGTTGAACGCCGCATATGTACCGCAGGAAATATCGGTAAACCAGCTGGAAGAGGTCGTAGCCCACGTGAATGCTAGAAATGGGTTAGGGTTCACTGACCTGGAGCTGACGCCGAAGGGGAGGAACCACAATAGCGCTCTGCACATCTCGATAGAGTGTAGGGGAACGATCATGTCTCACGTGTTGGTAGACACAGGGTCGTCGCTCAATGTTCTTCCGAAGAAGGCATTAATGAAGTTAGATACTCGCGGAGTGATTTGCACCCCCGGTGATCTGGTGGTGAAAGCGTTCGATGGAACCAAACGCCATGTTTTCGGGGAGGTGACGTTGCCAATCCAAGTCGGGCCGGAAACATTCGACGCGGTCTTTTACATTATGGACATCATGCCTGCCTACAGCTGTCTCTTGGGCCGGCCATGGATCCATTCGGCGGGTACCGTGACCTCCACGTTGCACCAGAAGCTCAAGTACACCGTCGGAGGTAGCATCATGACTGTATGCGGCGAGGAAGATATAATGGTGAGCCATTTGTCGTCCTTCAAGTATGTTGAGATGGATGGGGAAATCCACGAAACCCTATGCCAAGCGTTCGAAGCTGTTAAAGTCAAGGACGTATCCCCTGTAGTCACTGAGAAGCCAGAGATGACTCTCTCCTCCTTCAAGGAAGCCCGGGCTGTTGTCCAAGCCGGATCTACCCCAGGCTGGGGGCGAATTTTGGAGATACCTAACAAGCAAGACAGGTTTGGGTTGGGATATTCTCCTGGAGCTAAAGCCTCCTCTTCTAGAAGTGCGTCGCGAGGTAAAGGGCCGATCCAGTTTACCAGTGGCGGGGTGATATTTGAAAGCGTCAATGCGGTGTCTGAAGACAGCGGAGATAGCGACTGTGACTTCGACTCTTGGATCCAGCCAAGCAAGCCAGGCGAGAGCCTCAACAATTGGTCCGTCAAGGATATCATCCAGATGACAAGCGAAGAGTAATGATTTACTTTTTCCAATCATTGTACAACCCTATGTCCTACCCGGGGCATAGTGGTTTTATTGTCAGGGCCTCGTTTGATTATGTACATGCATTTTATCAATAAATCAAAAGGCGTTTTTCTTCGTACTCAAATATTGTGATCTCTGTTATTCCTGTTTTATATTTGTTTTGAAAAACAATAAAATGGCAATGAGGTTTGTGCTAACCTGCACATCCTTGTTTTAAGCGTAACCCTTGTTATTGCAGGATCCATACGACAGATGACATCGACTCTGAACCTTCTATGACTCACTTCGACTTCGATTGCCCGATCTATCAAGCCGAAGAAGAGATTGATGAAGACGAAGACCTTCCCGAAGAGTTGGCCCGCTTGTTGAAACAAGAAGAGAAAGTTATTCTGCCTCATGAAGAGGAGATCGAGATCGTGAATCTGGGTTCTGAAGAACTTGTCAGGAACATCAGGATAGGGGATGCATTGCAAAGTGATGTCAAGCAGAGATTGGTCGAGATGCTGAGAGAGTATAGTGACGTCTTTGCTTGGTCATACGAAGATATGCCCGGACTTGATACTGACATCGTGGTCCACCACTTGCCGCTGCGAGAAGATTGTCCTCCCGTTAAACAGAAGCTTAGGAGGACACGACCAGATATGGCCGTTAAGATCAAATAGGAAGTGTAAAAGCAGTTTGATGCTGGCTTCTTAGCAGTCACCACTTACCCTCCGTGGGTCGCCAACATAGTGCTTGTACCGAAGAAGGACGGTAAGGTGCGAATGTGCGTCGATTATCGGGATTTGAATAGGGCGAGCCCTAAAGATGATTTCCCGCTGCCTCATATCGATGTGTTGGTCGACAATACAGCTCAGTTCTCCGTGTTTTCATTCATGGATGGCTTCTCCGGCTATAATCAGATCAAGATGGCGCCGGAGGACATGGAGAAAACTACGTTTATCTTACCTTGGGGAACATTTTGCTATAAGGTAATGCCTTTCGGTCTGAAGAACGCAGGGGCCACTTACCAACGAGCTATGGTTACTTTGTTTCATGACATGATTCATCATGAGATTGAAGTCTATGTTGATGACATGATTGCGAAGTCCCAAACGGAGGAGGGACATCTAGTCAATTTGCTGAAGCTTTTTGAGAGGCTTAGGAAGTTCAGGTTGAGGCTGAATCCTAACAAGTGTACTTTCGGAGTACGGTCCGGAAAGTTACTGGGGTTTATCGTGAGCGAAAGAGGCATCGAGGTTGATCCTGTGAAGATTAAAGCGATACAAGAAATGCCAGTGCCAAAAACAGAAAAAGAAGTTTGTGGTTTCTTGGGCAGAATAAACTACATTGCAAGGTTTATCTCTCAGCTCACGGCCACGTGTGAACCGATGTTCAAACTGCTGAAGAAAGATCAGGCGATTATCTGGAACGAGGATTGCCAGAAGGCATTCGACAAGATAAAGCAGTATCTGCAGGAACCTCCGATCTTGATACCCCCAGTGGCCGGACGACCATTAATCATGTACTTGACAGTTCTTGAGAATAGTATGGGGTGTTTTCTCGGTCAGCACGACGAGACGGGCAGAAAGGAGCATGCCATTTACTACTTGAGTAAAAAATTCACAGACTGTGAATCTCGCTACTCGATGCTGGAGAAAACGTGTTGTGCACTAGCCTGGGCTGCCAAACGTTTACGACAGTACATGCTCAACCATACCACCATGCTAATTTCGAAGATGGATCCGATCAAGTACGTCTTCGAGAAGCAAGCGCTTTCGGGCTGGATTGCCAAATGGAAAATGGTGTTGACGGAATATGACATTCAGTACGTTTCCCAGAAGGCCATCAAGGGCAGCTTATTGTCTGATTACCTTGTCGAACAGCCGATCGAGGATTACCAGCCGATGAAATTTGAATTCCCTGATGAGGATATCATGTTTCTCAAAGCGAAGGATTGCGATGAGCCGTTGCCCGACGAGGGACCAGATAGGAAATCCCAATGGAAATTGATATTTGACGGGGCGATTAATTCTTACGGAAGTGGCATTGGGGCGATCATCACGACTCCCCACGGATCCCACATCCCGTTTACCGCGAGACTGACGTTTCCGGCCACCAATAACGAAGCGGAGTACGAAGCATGCATCATGGGTCTAGAAGAGGCAATCGATTTGAGAATCAAGAACCTAGATGTATATGGTGACTCAGCACTTGTGATCAACCAGATTAAAGGGGAGTGGGAGACTCGTCAATCGAATTTGGTGCCGTACATGAATTATGCCAGAAGGCGGCTTCCGTTCTTTGATCGAGTGGAACTCCATCATGTGCCCAGGGCTGAAAACCAGATGGCTGATGCCTTAGCCACGTTGGCTTCGATGTATAAAGTCAATTTTTGGAATGAAGCTCCAAGAATTGTCCTTTCTCATCTTGATAGACCTGCATTCGTCTTTGCGATCGAGGAAGCCTCCGACGGCAAGCCATGGTTCCATGATATCCAGAACTTCCTTATGACTAAGGAGTATCCTGCGGGAGCGTCAACCCAGGATAAGAAGACTCTGAGGAGGCTTTCTGAAAATTTTTATCTCAATCCTGATGGAGTTTTGTATAAAAGAAACCACGATCTCGTGCTACTAAGATGTGTAGATGAGAAAGAGGCGAGTATGCTCATGGAAGAAGTCCATGAAGGCACATTTGGTACGCACGCCGGCGGGCATGCCATGACGAGAAAGATCCTGAGAGTAGGATACTACTGGATGACGATGGAGTCAGATTGCTTTAAATTCGCGAAGAGATGTCATAAATGCCAGATTTATGCTAAAAAAGTTCACGTGCCGCCGTGCCCGTTAAACGTCATGTCCTCCCCGTGGCCGTTCTCCATGTGGGGCATCGACATGATAGGCAAGATCGAGCCCACTGCATCTAACGGTCATCGCTTCATTCTAGTAGCTATCGACTACTTCACCAAGTGGGTGGAGGCAGCCTCGTACGCTAATGTGACCAAGCAGGTGGTGGCTAAGTTCATAACGAGGGACATCATCTATCGTTACGGAATTCCCGAGCGGATCATTACGGATAATGGTTCGAATCTGAATAACAAGATGATGAAGGAGTTGTGCCAGAGTTTCAAGATTGAACACCATAACTCATCTCCTTACCGGCCGAAGATGAATGGCGCCGTTGAAGCGGCCAATAAGAACATAAAGAAGATTGTTCAGAAGATGGTTGTGACCTACAAGGACTGGCACGAGATGTTGCCATTCGCACTGCACGGTTATTGTACGACGGTACGTACGTCAACCGGGGAAACTCCTTTCTCCTTGGTGTACGGTATGGAAGTTGTCCTACCGTTAGAAGTGGAGATCCCTTCTTTACGAGTTTTGGTTGATGTGAAGCTCGACGAGGCAGAATGGATTAAGAACCGACTGAACCAACTCAGCCTGATGGGCGAGAAGAGATTAGCATCGATTGCGTACGGTCGTTTATACCAAAGTCGAATGAAGAAAGCTTATGATAAGAAGGTGCGCCCTAGAAGCTTTTAGTCGGGTGATCTCGTCCTGAAGAAGATTCTTCCTCCACACTCCGATCACCGGGGCAAGTGGACTCCCAATTACGAAGGTCCGTACGTCGTCAGCAAAGTCTTCTCGGGAGGAGCTTTGTTGTTATCCACGATGGATGGCGAAGATTTTGCATCCCCGGTGAACGCGGACGCAGTTAAAAAATACTTTGCTTAAAAATGACCCGCTGGAAAGAAAAAGAATATCCAGGCAAAAATGGGGCATCCCGGCGAACCATAAAAAAGAAAAAGGTTCGGGAAAAAATTAGGGATATAAAGAAAAGAACGTACACCCGCAAAGTCGAAAACTCGGATGGGCGACTTTGGCAAAAAAGGGTATCCCGGTGAATCGAAAACCCAAAAGGGCGATTCAGGCAAAAGTTAGGGATTTGAAAAAGCAAATGACTGCGTTCCGCGTGTGGACTTTCATTGTTTAGTGGTTTGGAAGACCTGAGGGCCGTTTATCTGAATCAATCTCTTCTGAAGCTGAAGCGTCGGAGAAGTATCGAAGTCGAGTGGGTCATAGAGGGATCAACTCATGGTGTTCGTCTACGCCTCGTTGCCGACATTTGTATATACTGATGTATATTTATGTTTCTCCTTTTTTGCGCAGCTTCCTCATTCAGGAGCTTGCATCTGTTGTAAAACATTTTTACCCATTCAGGGGTTCGTTATCAATAAAACGTATACTATTCAGCAATTCTGTTTGTTTGTTTAGCGTTTATCTGTTTTGTTTGCGAAAAAGAACGCCGATGTTTTTGACAAAATGCGCATACATAAACTTACTGGCCTAGGCCACTGATTGTTGAAACAATGAATTACTTGAACATTGTCACAAGATGATAACCTTGATAGGTCCCTTTTGAGAAGGGTATCTTGTCTGTTTGTTTGTGTTGATGCAGGTGTAGCATATACCAGACAGTGCGCCGTGCGCATCCCCAAGCAGGATGATTCCTTCTTCTCCAGCCAAGTTCAGCAGCCTCTCCCCGTAGAGTCCGAACGTGAGATCGTAAGGCATTGATATGTCTCCCCAGGCAGAGAGGATTTTCTCCCCAATCAGATGCATCCCGAAGGGTCGTCATCTCCCTAGCTGAGTCACATACTGAAGTGTGCAGCAATTGATAGTTCAGACTGAAGTCTCCAGCGGAATTGAGATTCCCCACAGAGTCATACTCTCCCCAGCAAGCAGGGTGATTCCTTCTTCCCCAGCCGAGTTTGCAGTTCCCCAAGAGAGCCGAGTCCTTGGAAGGCGTTCGGGCCATGATTGGTTTTCCCCAGTAGAATGTTGAATAGCTGATGTCGTATTTCCCCACCGGAGTCGTTACCTCCAGGAAGGTTTAGCCGCGAAGGCCATGCAGTTTATTTCTGCGATTGACATCGTTTTCCTCAGCAGGTCTGGGTTCTCGTAGAGCTTCGTTCCCCTGCAGCAGCCGACTGAAGTTTGCTTCCCCATGCGGAGTCCGATTGAGATTGGCGTGACTTCTTCTCCTTGGCAGGATGAGTCCTTCCTCCACCAGATGGTTCCTTCTCCTTGACAGGAGGATTCTCCCTTCAGCATTTATTTTACTGATGGGGTCGTAGCATTTTGCATGATTGCATAGCATTTACCTTAAACGCGTAGCATTTCCACCGTGTGGAGCATTGCGCCATTGTCAAAGCATATGCATATGAAACATGAGCTAGGTCGTTACTGTTCTTGTTATGCGGGTGTTCCTCCGCAGAGTCGCTTGCTCAAGATGATTCTTGAATTCTCCCCAGCAAAGTCGTTTTCTCAAGGTGATTCTTAAAAATCCCCGGTGAAGTCGCCAGAGTTGGTTGCTCAAGTTGATGCTTAGAGTCCCCGGCAGAGTGTTTGCTCAGGATGATTCCTGAAATCTCCAGCAGAGTTATTGGTTCAGGATGATTCTTGAAGTCCCCACGGAGTTATTTGTCCAAGATGATTCTTGATGTCCTCAGCAGAGATGATTCACCCAGAATGATTCCTGATCCCCGAAGCAGAGTTACTTGATAGTTCTCTAGAATCCCCAACAGAGATGTGTCATCCCCAGCAGGTTTCTGAACAGCGAAGTTGAAACTTCCCTCGAAGACTTGATGATTGAAGTCCAACCGTATTGACGAAGCCGTTCTCTCAACCGATGCGGAGGGCCTGATGGCAGAAGTTTGGATATCCCCAATTGGTTCATGATTGACCGAGAATGTTATTCCCGTCTTACTGACGAAGCCCGGCTGATGCCCGAAAATTTCTTTGAACGCCCGATGGCATGATTAGCCTGATTATGGATCTGATGAGTCCCGGGGAATCCTGATACCTGATGGAATGATCGACCATGTATCACCGGTTACCATGTGACCAATTCCCCAGCTAGTTGTCGTGCAGCTAATATTTCAGTTTTCGAAGATTTGTTCCCATCAGAGTACCGTGTACTTGTGCAACTGGCAAATTTCCGGGTTTGTCGGTATTCAACCGTCTCGCAACTTGATTGGTTGAGATCCGTTCGCTTCTCACCCAGTCAGGTCCAAGCCGCTTGAATAGGGGCAGCTGTTGCACCCCAAAATTTGCCCAACATTTCTTTACCTAGCTTATGTCTCATTTCATTCACATTAGCATTATCATTTGCATTTCATTGACATGTGTGCAGGAGATCAAGAGGTATGACTACCAATCAAGGGCTACACAAGACTTTGAAGCCAGCTAAGAAGCTTATTCAAGTGTTCAAGGGTTGATATCCTTGTCAGAGAAGTTAAAAGATCCTCAGAGAGAGTGGTTGAAACCAAGAGTGTAGGTCTCCTAACTTGAGAGTTGTGGGAAGTCATCAGATGATTCTGAAGCCAGGAAGTTGGACTTGAAGCCTTGAGAGAGCTTATGAGATGTCTTGAAAGCCATCATGAAGCCTAAATAGGTCATTGTGCAAGATTAAGAAGACCCAACCATGAGTGGTGCAATTAAGGTTTGACTGAGTCAACCCTAGGTCAACTGATGATTTGAACAAGGTTGAGACCTAATTCAAAGGCCATGTGATCATGGATTGATGCATTTAGATGCTATAAGGGTGATTCCAAGGTCAACTCATCATGATTGAAGAGTTTGAGAAGTTGCAGGCTAGGGTTTCTAAGGCTTGACAGTGTAAAATCCCCTAGTTTGACCCCTATCTTCAAGGCAGTTTAGCCCAAGATGTGATTGTCATCTCATCTTGCCCCCAACGTGAATGTTGTAAAGCTTGTTCTTAGATTTAATTTGAGTACTAGAAGTCCTTGATAGGATTTGTATAACTCAAGTTATGACTTTGACAAGTTACAGGTCATCTGAGGTATGTGAATTTGGGGGCTTGAAAGTTACCCAACTTGCATCAAACTTTTGCCCTAGAAGGATGATTCCTATGGACTTTTGGTCAACATGAATTTTGTTCCTTATCCTTTTAGATTTCTAGATAGTACTAGAAGTCCTTGATAGGATTTCTAGAACTCAAGTTATGGCTTTGACAAGTCAAGGGCATTTTGGTCATTTGGAGATTACAGGTCATTTCAACCATAAGGCCATAACTCCCATTTCCAAGTTTCAAATGGGAAAATGTTCAACATCAAACTTGTTCAAAATGGTGTTTTAAGGTTAGTAAGGAGGTCAGGAGATGTTGGAAATGCTTGTAGCTCAAAGTTGCAAGAATGACCTAAAATAAGGGTATAAGTTAAATAAACCAAAGTTGGAAATTGATATTTTCAATCTACACATCCAAACCATGGCATATAATATATCATTTTGACTCTAGAAAACATTTCAAGAACAATGGTTTAGCCACATTTTTGATTTGAGGTCTAATTTGTGGACTTGCTTTGAAAAGTAGTTGCTTGCATATTAAGTAACATTTGCAAAACCTAGAATCAAGGCATAACCAAAGCCCCTTGCAAGCCAAACACTTTCAAAATGTCACTAGGGGAGAAATTTGAAGTGAATGGGGGTTTCAAGCTATTTGCAGCATTATGCATACCATGGCATATGGATGAAAATCTCATGACATGAGAGATTGAAACTCTCATTAGAAGGATCTAGAGGGTTCTAGATCATCCATACATCATCTATATATTGAGTAGAGGTGATCCAATGCAGAGGTTGGTGATGATTGAAGGAGAGAGCATAGATTGAGATTGAAATTGCATAGCTTGCAATTAAATTCGGTTTCACCAATTTCTTCACTTTGCATCCATTTTCTTGATTGCAACTTCTTCCATGGATGCTAGGGATTGAATCCAGATCATAATCCAAGAGAATTCGTGGCTGAATCGTGTATGAGCAATTGAATTTTTCCACCTGCAACTGACCATCGGGTTTCAAGATTCAGGAGTTTTCAACTAGTTCTATTGCATACAGAAGCAAGGAAAGGATCCATTGATCGTGTCTGGAAGGTTGGAGAGCTTGATTTGAAGGTTTAGTGCATTTGTTCATCCAAGATTTTTAGGTTAGTAACTTTCTTTCTCCAGCATGAATTAGGTAGAATCAAGATGAATTAGGGTGTTAGATGCATTGTAGAACGGTATAGGAATGATTTCAGACCATTAATTTGAGAATTAGTGACCAATTTAGGATATTACCATTTTCGGTTGAGAGTTGGTTATGGTGAATCTTGAGGTTTCAGAGAGAATTAAAGGCATGAATGAATTCGTGAGGGAATTTGGGACATGTTTCATTAAGGGATCGTGGCCTATAGTGGACTCTAGGTTGAACTAGGGTTGTGGAATGGTGATCGGAGCACCACCGGTGGTGGCCGGAGCTGCGCGCGAAGTTCAGAGGTTCAAAAGGTAGAAGATGACTCTTGAGCCATTGGATGTGGTGAGACCTTTGACTGAAGACATGATCCAACGGCCACGTTTTAATTTCAAGTTGTGAAGGATCTGAATTAATGAAACGCATCGTTTCATTTGGTAGCTGATGCTGGGCTTAGTGAAATAACTGATATCCACACCCCCTCATGGCCCAATCCAGTATATGAACTGATTGTCATTGCTATTTGCACCACGCGTGTGTTTATTTTATTTTGATTTTCATTATTTTTTTCATTTTGTTCATGGTTTTTGAAAAAATCATATAAAATTGAAAAATGATCCAATTAATCCCATTCTTTTTACATTATACTTATGATTGAGTCTAGTATTTTTTAGATAAAAAATATTTTCATTTCATGCATTTTCTGATTTTATGGGAATTTTATATTTTAATTGATATTAAAATGGTTATGTTTGATACCTAATTTTGTGGAATTTTGTGTGATCATGTGGTGATGATTTTGGTCCTGATTTTTTGTGTATGATTAGCTTAGACATGTATGCTCCCATAGAATTTTTATCACATTTTTGTGATGAAAATAGGTGTGCTTTATAGATTGAGATTTAGGTGCTTCCTTTTAGGGTTTAGGTTTAGTACCTTATAGTGTAGAATTTATTTCTAGGTCTTATTTGATGATTTGATCTCTGGAATTAATATGGTAGAGTCATGATTGATCTAGGTTCCCATAGTTATTTTTGTAGGATTTTACAATTGGTTTTAGTATTTTAGTTAGGACTAACTTTAGTACTAGGTTTTAGGTGATCCTAACTTACTAATTCAACTAGATTAACTTCTTTAGTCCCCTTAGATTAGGGTTTTGCTTTGTGTGCCTTTGGTTGAGATTGAAGACAAGTTGAAGACAAGGTGAGGATGCTTTAAGTTGCTTGAAGTGCTTGTTGCTAGGAGTTTCTTGTGCCTGAAGGTGTCTGATGAAGACTTAGGAGGTAGGAGACATAGGGAGAGCCTTAGAACTAGAATGACTTCTTTCACAAATATGGAAAGCATCTGGTGCTTCCATTCCTCCCAATGACTAAAAGTCCTTCTAAGATAATCACATCTCTCCTTTGGAGGGATGAGTGGCTTTATCTGGGAAGTAGAACTTTGAGGGAACCAGTCTCTCCTAATAATAAACCCTTACAGGCTTCCTTTGGTTGTCAATAAGCTGTCTATCATTTCCACTCATTCTGTTAAACCAATTGTCTTCTGGTTTGGGTATCTTGAAAGATGTTGGACTTGAGTTTGAAGATGAGGACTTCACTGAAGAGTGTGGAAGAGGATGATTCCTTGAGCATTGCCATTGCAGCTGAAGCTTGAAGAGCAAGAAGAACAAGTTGACACTTGAGGATCCAATGGAGATTGAGTGAAGAGCTGAGGCTTGAAAAAGAATTCAAGAGCAAGTTGATACTTGTGCATTGATGCATTGAGATCCTGAAGGAATCCAGTTGATACTTGTAGTTAAGAGTGAAGCCTGAAGGTAGAATTGACTGGAGAGCTGAAGCTTGGAGAAGAGAGGATAAGTTGAAACTTATGTTGATGGGTTGAAACCCTGGAAAAGAAAGTTGATACTTATGTTGAGGTGCTGGAAGCTTGGAGAAGCAAGTTGATACTTGCTAGTGAAGATGATAGACTTGAAGGGTGGTTGAAGTCTGAAGACTGGGTTGCTGTCAGAAGGGCTGAAGATTGGAATAGAAAAAGGGAGTTGTTGATTTGCTTTCTTGTCTGTTTTCTTTTCTGTGCTGATGTGCCTTGTGTGACTTGCTTGATGCATTAGAATAAGTTCATATTTAGATTGATTTAAGCTAGGAGCATGATTGCACTAGAGGTTGAGTTGCTCCCTCTGCTTGTATTTTTACTGTATGGCTTTACTTGCGGGTATTCGGTAGAGCCCAACTCCCTTGCCCATGTGGTTTATATCTTGCTTGATAGCATTTTATTTCATCTCTTCTGTATGATTGCAGTTTATTCTATTTTGCTTGATAGCATGTCATTTCCTGTATGAGTGCAGTTATTCATACTTGGCTTGAGGTCGAGATGAGCTTGTGGAGGCTGCTGCCCCACACACATTTCCTCCCTCACTTGCATTGCATGCATTTTACAGTCGTTTACTGTTTACTGTTTACTGTTTAAGCTGATGCTTTATCTGTTTCTGTTTATCATTGACACGATCCCTTAGGAATCTCACTTCCTTTGATAAGGAAGTGATGATAGAACTTTAGGTTGAAACCTATGCATGATAACTTCTAGGAGTTCCCTGTCTCAAACCTCAACTATAGGATGAATCCTTGGCATGACAACATTAGGACTTGATAGTCTCCCTTTAGTTGAGCATGTTCTCTTCTCATCTCAAAACAGCTTAAGATACAGTAATCATGAATGATTTCTTTCGTACGTCACGAGCCTTAAGCTATCTGAGAAAGGATTGTTGGAGAGTTTCTTTCCAACAGTCTGGATGTTTAGTATGGCACCCTTTGGGTGACATGCGACGCATTCACTCTCAGGTCATAGTCTTTAGTGCGATTGAAATTGCAAACACAATAAAAAACACTTCTTTCGTAAAAGACAGAAAACAAACTTCAAACCTTTTTGCCCCGTGGGCCCATAATTCAAAGGAAGCTTTTCTGAAGAAAAGAGTGTCGTTAAACTTCAGCGCCACCGCAAACAGGCTTTGTCCCTAACTGTCGGAACTGCTGTTTAAACCTACTCGATAAAACAGATGAATCTGAGTCCCCGTAATCCGTATTATCCCGAACTACGTAAGCTCTGATCTCTCATATCTGTTGAGAGTACGTAGGCACCATACTGATGTATTGGCGAGCCACCTTCCCCATAACCCGTCGTAGGTCGAACTACGTGGACTCTGATTTCTCATTCTCTGATGGGAATACGTAGGCATAAAGCGCGACGCTTTGCCGAGTCATTTTCTTTTCTTTGCAGACCAGCCTTGATAGGTAGATAGATAAACCAACTCGTCCAGTAAACACAGCAAGCGTGGATCCCGTCGAGTACGACGGACGTGAGGGGTGCTAATACCTTCCCCTTGTGTAACCGACTCCCGAACCCAGACAACGATTGCGATGACCTTGTCTTATACCTTTTCGTCAGGTTTTTCCGATCGTTTCCTTTCCCGTTCTGAGGGATAAATAACGAAAGGTGGCGACTCTTCTGTATTGCCGGCACCTTATTTTCGCGGAAGCGACAAAGGTAAAAGCTAAAACCAAGCACACGAAGGTTTTCTGAATAGCATGTTTTATTGATAAACGGCCTGAAAATAGGCAAATTTACAGAGGATGAAACTCCTGAAATGAGAAAGTTGCGCCAAAAACAAATAAGAAATGCACAAAGATATACAAAATGTCGACAATATGGTACAGACAACCCCCATGGGACGACTCATCTATGACTCGCATGACTTTGATGCTTTTCCGATGCTTCGTCTTCGGAAGAGATTGACTTGAACGGTTTCCCACGGGTCCTCCCATTATCCACTACGTTCTGATGATCCATACGTAGATCGCAGTTGTTTGCTTCTCAAATCCCTAACTTTTGCCTGAATCGCCCTTGTGGTTTTTCGATTCACCGGGATACCCATTTTTGCCAAAGTCGCCTTTTCAGGTTTTTAACTTTGCGGGTTTACATTTTTTCTTTTTATCCCTAATTTTTGCCTGAACCTATCTTTTTATGGTTCGCCAGGATGCCCTATTTTTGCCTGGACTTTCTTTTTCTTTCCAACGGGTCTCTTTATGCAAAGTATTTTTTGACTGCGTCTGCGTTCACAGGGGACGTGAAATCTTCTCCGTCCAAAGTCGAAAGTAGTAAGGCTCCTCCGGAGAAAACTTTCCTCACAACATACGGACCTTCGTAATTGGGAGTCCATTTTCCCCTGTAATCATTCTGTGGTGGGAGAATCCGCTTCAACACTAAATCACCTTCCTGAAAGCTTCGAGGACGTATCTTTTTATCAAAGGATTTCTTTATTCTGCTTTGGTATAGACGACCGTATGCGATGGACGCCAACCTTTTCTCATCCATCAAGCTGAGCTGATTCAACCTGTTCTTCACCCATTATGCTTCATCTAGCTTGACGTCAGCCAGAACTCTCAAGGATGGTATCTCAACTTCTAGTGGCAGGACATCTTCCATACCATATACCAACGAAAAGGGAGTTGCCCCAGTTGAAGTACGCACCGAGGTGCGATATCCATGTAAAGCAAAGGGCAACATCTCGTGCCAATCTTTGTAGGTCACAACCATCTTCTGTACAATCTTCTTGATATTTTTATTGACCGCCTCGACCGCGCCATTCATCTTCGGACGATAGGGAGACGAATTGTGATGCTCAATCTTGAAGTTCTGGCATAGCTCTTTCATCATCTTGTTATTCAAGTTAGATCCATTATCAGTAATGATCCTTTCAGGTATTCCATATCGGCAGATGATGTCCTTTTTGATGAACTGGGCCACAACCTGCTTGGTGACATTGGCATAAGAAGTTGCTTTAACCCATTTGGTAAAATAGTTGATGGCTACTAGGATGAAACGGTTCCATTGGATGCAGTAGGTTCAATCTTTCCAATCATATCAATGCCCCACATGGAAAAGGGCCATGGTGATGACATGACATTCAAAGGACACAACAACACATGTATCTTGTTGGCATAGATATGACATTTATGACATTTCTTCGCGAATTTGAAACAATCCAACTCCATTGCAAGGCAATAATATCCAGCTCGCAACAACTTTCAAGACATGGCATGTCCACCGGCATGCGTACCGAAAGTACCCTCGTGGACTTCCTCCATAAGCATATTCACTTCTTTTTCATCCACGCATCTCAACAACACCAAATCATGGTTTTATCTATAAATCACACCATCCTGATTCAGATAAAAATTGCCAGACAATCTCCTTAGAGTCTTCTTATCTCGACTGCATGCCCCAGTCGGATACTCTTGGTTCTTAAGGAAATTCTGGATGTCAAAATACCACGACTTGCCACCGGAGGCCTTCTCAATGGCGAATATGAAAGCGGGCCTATCAAGGCGAGAGATAACTATTCTGGGAGCTTCATTCCAAAAATTAACCTTGTACATCAAAGACAGCGTTGCCAGAGCGTCTGCCATCTGATTCTCCGCTCGCGGCACATGGTGAAATTCTACCCTGTCACAGAAGGGTAACAATCTCCTTGCATAATTCATGTAAGGAATCAAATTAGTTTGACGAGTTTCCCATTCTCCCTTGATTTGATTCACAACTAGCGCGGAATCGCCATATACATCGAGATTCTTGATCCTCAAATCAATAGCTTCTTCGAGACCCATGATACACGCTTCATACTCAGCCTCTTTGTTGGTGACCGAAAATGTCAATCTGGCAGTGAATGGGATGTGAGACCCATGGGGTGTTGTAATGATTGCCCCAATTCCACTTCTGTATGAGTTGACGGCACCGTCAAATATCAATTGCCATTGGGAGCCAAGTTCAGGACCTTCATCGGGTAGTGGTTCGTCATAATCCTTCATCCGAAGGAACATAATGTCTTCGTCAGGAAATTCAAACTTTATTGGCTGATAGTCTTCGATAGGCTGTTCGGCGAGAAACTCCGACAGAACACTTCCTTTGATGTCCTTCTGAGAAACATACTGAATGTCGTATTCTGTCAGTACCATTTTCCATCGGGAAATTCTTCCTGAAAGCGCTTACTTTTCGAAGACATATTTGATCGGATCCATCTTCGAAATCAGCATGGTTGTATGGTTAAGCATATATTGCCTTAAACGTTTGGCAGCCCAAGCAAGTGCGCAACACGTTTTCTCAAGCATTGAGTAACGGGACTCACAATCTGTGAACTTTTTACTCAGATAGTAAATCGCATGCTCTTTTCTTCCACTCTCGTCGTGTTGACTGAGGACACAACCCATACTGTTCTCAAGAACCGTTAAGTACATAATTAATGGTCTTCCAGCTACTGGAGGTATCAATATCGGAGGTTCCTGCAAATACTCTTTTATTTTCTCAAATGCTTTCTGACAATTCTCATTCCAAACGACCGCCTGATCTTTCTTTAATAACTTAAATAATGGCTCACAAGTGGCTGTGAGGTGAGATATGAATCGAGCAATGTAGTTCAATCTACCTAAGAAACCACGAACTTGTTTCTCGGTCTTTGGTGCTGGCATTTCTTGAATTGCCTTGTTCTTTGAAGGATCACCCTCAATACCTTTCTCACTGACAATAAACCCCAACAATTTTCCCGATCGTACGCCGAAAGTACACTTACTTGGATTCAGCCTAAGTTTGAACTTCCTTAATCTCTCAAACAGCTTTAGAAGATTCACCAGATGCCCCTCCTCCGTTTGGGACTTTGCGATCATATCATCGACATAAACCTCAATCTCATTATGAATCATGTCATGAAAAAGTGTCACCATTGCTTGTTGATAAGTTGCCCCTGCTTTCTTCAAACCAAAAGGCATTACTTTATAGTAGAACGTCCCCCATGGCGTGATGAAAGTCGTTTTCTCCATATCCTCTAGCTCCATCTTAATCTGATTGTATCCGGAAAAGCCGTCCATGAGGGAAAACATTGAGAATTGTGTGGTGTTATCAACAAGCACGTCAATATGAGGGAGCGGGAAATCATCCTTTGGGCTCGCTCTATTCAGGTCCCTATTGTCGCTACTGCGAAAATAAGGTGCCGGCAAAACAGAAGAGTCGCCACCTTTCGTTATTTATCCCACATGAAGGGAAAGGAAACAATCGGAAAAACCTGACGAAAAGGTATAAGACAAGGTCATCACAACCATGTCTAGGTTCAGGAGTCGGTTACACAAGGGGAAGGTATTAGCACCCCTCACGTTCATTGTACTCAACGAGATCCACGCTTGTTGTGTTTATCTGACGGGTTGGTTTAACTATCTACCTATCAAGGCTGGTCTGAAAAGAAAAGAAAAACTGAAGAAAAGGGGACTCGACAGAGCGTCGCTACCCTGGGCCTACGTATTCCCTTGTGCAATGGGAAAGTCAGAGTCAATGTAGTTCGGCTAACTACGGGTGAAGAGAAGGTTGCTCGCCAAGATATCGCATCTTGTGCCTACGTACTCTCAACAGGCTTGAGAGATCAGAGCTAACGTAGTTCGGGATAAAAAGGGGACACAAGTTTATCTTTGTTTTCTGTCTTTTACGAAAGAAGTGTTTTTTTATGGATGTTTGCAACTAATATCGCACTAGAGACTATGACCTAGGAGTGAATGCGTCGCATGTCACCCAAAGGGTACCATACTAAACATCCTGATAATTGGAAGGAAACCCTCCAATAATCATTTCCTAAGTAGCTTAAGGCTCGTAACGTACGATATCAATTAACCTTTATTATTGTATTTTGATTTGTTTGAAGGTGAGAAGAGAACGGACACAACTAAGGGGAAACTATCAAGTCCTAACAATTGTCATGCAAATTTGTCCTAATGGGCGAGGTTAGGAGGGAACTAACTAATGCTGTCATGCATGGTTAGAACCCTAATGTTTGTCATAACTTCTCTTGAACAAGAGAAGTTAGAGTCCCTAAGGGAACATGGAAAAGGAAAGCAACAACAAAAGAAATAATCTGAAAGAATAACGGTAAGTAAAATGCATGCAATGCAGCAATACAAGCAGAAGGAGACAAACTCAACTTCTAGAGTAAACAAGCAAAAGCAACATAATACACAGGCAAGGGAGACAAACTCAACCTTCAGCCAACAAGCAAAGCCAAACAGTAACAGACAAGCAAAGGGAGCCAGACTCAACCTCTAAGGCAAACGAGAAAAGGGAGGCAAGCTCAACCTTTCAATGCACTTAGGCCTAGAACTAACTACATGAAAGCCTATTCTAATGCAACACACCAAATAAGCAGTCACACAAATACAGTTAAACAGCAAACACAGCAGAGCAGCACAACAACACTCCATCAGCCTGACAGTTTATCTTCTAGTCCAAGTTATCTGTCCAAGCTATCCATCAAGAGAGAAGGGAATAAGGACTTCATCTTCAAGCTTCAACTTGCTCCATCAAGAGATGATATGAACTAACACAAATATTATTGCATGATGAGGGGAAGCATGATGGAAACCAAGGGAATCCATCATGGCACTCAACCACTCATCTAAGATTGGTATCCTCAAAGGTTTTACCTTTTGTGGTAGGCCGTTAGTCCTTCCAAAGGAGGGACTAGGCTCCCACAAAGGAACCTTGCATCATTGGATAGGAAATGGAATGCAAACCAAAGCAAACCACAATTATGAAAAAGGAAGAAACTCCTAAAGGCTCTAAAAACCCTAATTCCACAATCTCTAAAAGCAACCCTCCAAAGTGAACTAATGCACCAAATTAAACCTTAAGATTAAATCTACAGAGGCATCAACATGTCTACTAAACCATCAGAAAAGGTTTGGAAACTTATCATGGACTAAAGGTCACTTTTGAAGTTCAACTAGGGGAAGTACTATGCTAGAGGCATCCTATAAACAGCCTAGATGTAAAATCTAACTAAAATAGTAAATCAACTCCTAAAAATCTATAAAACATTATAAGAGGTCCTAAAGGTATTAAGAACCTATGGTAAGAAGATCAGGGCCTAATTCAAAGTTTAAGGGCACTAATGAAATTCTAAACCAAAAGTTGTAAAGTGAAAGTTCAAGTGGGGAAAGCTCTAAAAACCTAGTTCAAAACTATGCTTAGAATTACCTAAAAATTAGAATAAAATTTTTGCAACTATATCAAAGTGTCTACTACCAGCCAGCAAAAGATCAAGTCTTAATTCTATACCAAAAACTAGCACAAAAATCAGCAAGAAGACTAGGCGATTTCTACAATTAAATGATCTAATAAAAAGAGAAAAAAAAAGAAATTAAATTGAAAACTGAACAAAAATAAAATCCAATTCCACGCAAAATTCAAAAATAATGCAAGGATGCTTCACGAATTTTCTCATAATTTTCCAGGCAATTTTGCTATTTTTAATGCATTAAAATGAATGAAGCAATTAAAAGAAAAATGAAGTGAATTAAAGAAATTAATAAAGGCCAGAAAAATCCACAACCACAGGATGGGAGTACTAGTCAAGCTATCCAAGGGAGGAGGGAATGCCAACATATTAATGAAGTAAAGAGGAATATAGTGTAATTAGTCAAATGAGGACTACCGAAAGTCTTAATCGTGACCACACGCGGAAAAGTATACGAATCGGATGGACGACCCTTCGTCTTCTTCGCTCAACCTTGCCGGCGCTGGAAAAAGTTTTCCAGTCACCCCCTCCGACGCTCTGGCCGCCGCGGTTTGGGAGCTCCAACATGGCTCCTTCGTTTTTCCACCATTTTTGATGTTTCTTTAACCAATCTCGCGTGATTTTTCATGTAGAATCCGAATATGCCACTTGTTTTCACTTTCCTCCATTAAAACTCAAAAATCCAAAACATCCAAGAATCACTCAAGAAAATTCAACTTTCTCAAAACTCAAAATTTAAGATACTAATCTCTTCCTCTCACTTCCTACATCATGAATATCAAATTCTTTTCCATTTTCATCCATTAACAAGAGAGAAAATCAAACTACAACCTAGGGTGTCAATTCTTGAAGTTTCATGGAACCTAACCAAACTAATCCTAAAAGCTTCTACATACTCCAAGGATCATAATTATGTAAAAATGGCGCAATAACTCATCAAGAACAGAGCGTATGGATGAGAAATAAGAACCTTGTTCGGAGCTTCAATGGTGGAGTGTTCTTGCACGAATTTTTTATCAAAGTTGTTCAAAATCGTTCAATGATGCTTGGAGAAGCTTCTTGGATCCTTAATTCCCCCTGAAATGGCTTCAAAGTAGAAATTCAATTTTCACCTCTAACAAACTTTTTTCAAGTGCTTCTTACCTCATTCAAGCTTTTCCAATCACCAACCTTGCTATGAATTCATCCAGAAACTTACATAGAGTTGTTTTGGATCCTTATTTGGCCCAATTGTGGGCCAATTCACTCAATCCAATTTTCCAAATTTTCTCACTTTTTCCTTTGAGTTTTCCATGAACAAGGTGTGTGGAAGCTTCCAATTTTGTTCATATCAGTTCCTTATGATGCGAGGATCATTTGTGGTTGAGATTGATCCCTTGGAAATGAATGGATGGTTGATTTCGAATTTGTGACTTAAAGTTCAAGAAACCCAATCCCCATGTAAATGAATCCTTTTCTGATTTATGGTTTTTCCATTGTTCTTAAAATATTATTTGGACTAAAAAAATGCACCAACATGATATGAATTGGTTCCAAAATGAATTGATTTGAATTCTTGACTTTTAAGGGCTTTTAAAGCTTTCTTTCATGAAAATGTTTCCAAGCATTTTCTTATCCAAGCCATATCAATGGATCCTTGAGGTTTGGTTGACCAAATGAACCCATTTGGAGCAACTTTGAAGTTGGAAATATTTTCATTTGAAGTGTGCAAATTCGTGAAATGGCCTATAATAAAAATGACCTATAATCTTACTTTCCCAAAATACCCTTGCCTTGCAAAGCTCACAACTTGAGTTCTACAACTCCAAATGAGGACTTCTAGGACTTTTTGGAAAGGTGAGATTATAAGGAACAACTTTCATGATGACCGAAAGTTGAGGAGAGACATCCTTCTTGGTCAAAAATGGCATGGAAGTTGGTTGACTTTTATTGACTAAAATCACATTCCTCTGATGACCTGTAACTTGTCTGCCTCATAACTTGAGTTCTAGAAATCCAATGAATGACTTCTAATACTCAAATTAAAGGTATGAACATGCTATACATATCTCATGTTTATATCAAGATGAGATGGGACTTGAATCTTGAGTTATGTGATCTTGAAGTTAGACACTAAACTAGGGGATTTTACACTGACAAGCATATCAACCCTAGCCTAATAACTTCTCACACCCTTGAATATTAATGAAATGATCTTGAAACAATCTTCTATGTGTCTCAACACAACATCACACGATCATAAAGACTTGGAATTGAGTCTTAATCTCCTTCAGTTCAACTGTTGACTTAGGGTTGACCAGGTGGAAACCCTGATTGCACCAATCTTGACTGTGGCTTCACACACTTGATATAATGACTAACATAAGCTTCAAAATGACCCTCAAGGTCTCCCATGAGTTCTCACAATATTCTCCACCCATACCCATGGATTCAAAACCACTTGATGACCTTCATAGACCCCCAAGATAGGAGGTACACCACTCTTAACCAATCAACTTTTTCTGATGAGCTTTGCCATTATTCTTATAATGATAATCACTTGATAGCTTGAATATAACCCCTTGATTAGGATTAGAACTTTTGGCAGCCCCTTCTTGATGAACACACCTCCTGATCCCCTGCACAAATGATAATGCAATGCGTATGCTAATGTTAAGATGAATGTAATGAAACATAAGCTAGGCTAATAAAGGCTAGGTAAATTTTGGGGTGTAACAGCTGCCCCTATTCAAACGACTTGGACCGAGTGGATGAGAGGTGAAAAACATTCAGCCAATCGAAGTAAAAGGCGATTGAATATCGACAAACCCAAAAATTTGCAACCTACACGAACACAGAATAGCAAATGCCAACCAAGGGTTGTAATACCGATATGCCAAGGATAATAATCCAATATAATCTGAAATTCATCCAAAAGATGCCACCCAAAAGTCGGAAAAATGCCCGGAGGACACCAACCATGAGTTGGAACAACCAAAGGCCAACGGATACCAACCAAGAATTGGGAAACAACCAAAGATACCAACCAAGAGATGGGACGAAACCGACAATAAATACCAACCAAAAGTCGGGACAACGAACTCGGAATACCAACCGAGAGTTGGAACATCAAACAGATAGGGTACCAACCAAAATTTGGGGCAACGTCCAACAGGTGCCAACCAAGAGTTGGGAGACAACTAGAGGATACCAACCAAGAGTTGGAAGAAAACTCGGGATACCAACCAAAAGTTGGAAAACGAACCAAAGATACCAACTAAGAGTTGGAAACAAACCACGGCAACCATCCAAGAGTCGGGATGAAACCAACAACAGATACCAACTAAGAGTCGGGAAACAACTGAAGGATACCAACCAAGAGTTGGAAAACAACCAAGGATACCAACCAAGAGTTGGAAGAAAACTCGGGATACCAACCAAAAGTTGGAAGGCGAACCAAAGATACCAACCAAGAGTTGGAAACAAACTACGGCTACCAACCAAGATTCGGGATGAAACAACCAACAGATACCAACCAAGAGTTGGGAAACAACTAAAGGATACCAACTAAGAGTTGGAAAAAAAACTCGGGAATACCAACCAAGAGTTAGAAAATCACTACAGATACCAACCAAGAGTTGGGAAACAAACTCTGAAATACCAACCAAGAGTTGGGAAACAAAGGTACTAACCAATAGTTAGAATCACCATGGAACATCATTGATCAAAGGTCGGAACACAAGCTGCTAACCAAGAGTTAGGATTGCTAGGGAAACAAGGGATACCAACCAGGAGTTGGGATAACAACATTGCAGGGGATAAAGTCTGACCAGAAATATGGAACTAAAACGGCTAACCAATAGTTAGAATCAACGGGACCTACTGACCGAAGATGAATTTACAATAGCTGAAAACTACCAACCAAGAGTTGGAAACAAGCAACTCTGTTGTGGAGGAACAGGACTACCACCCAATAGTGGGAACAACGTCCAAAGGAAAACTACCAACCAATAGTTGGAAGCGTCAAATAAGGACCACCAACCAAGAGTCGGAACTGAGATGAAATCACCAACCAATAGTTAGAATCAAAGCATCAACCAATAGTTGAAACCGTAGAATAAAGCCACCAACCAATAGTCAGAACAACGAGGAGACTGCCAACCAATAGTCAGAACAACGAGGAAACTACCAACCAATAGTCGGAACAACAAGGAGACTACCAACCAATAGTCGGAAGAGCGAGGAGGAATACCAACTAATAGTCAGAACAACGAGGAGGACTACCAACTAATAGTTGGGAGAGTCGAAAGAAGACCACCAACCAAGAGTTGGAAGAGTAAACGGAGAACTATCAACCAATAGTCGAAAAACGACTGCGAGGGATAACATCCAACCAAAAGTTGGTAAACCAGGCTGCTAACCAAAAGTTGGAACAAAAGCCACTAACCAAGAGTTAGGATCGCCAAGACTACCAACCAAGAGTTGGAACAAAAGCTACTAACCAAGAGTTAGAATAAAAGCTGCTAACCAAGAGTTAGGATAACCAGGAAAAATAGATCCTCCTTGACCAAAAGTCGGAACAAAAGCCGCTAACCAAGAGTTAGGATTGCCGGGGGAAAGATCCTCATGGATCAAAAGCTACTAACCAAGAGTTAGGATATCTAGGGGACGCTACACGAAGCTGACTCCACCACAGGAGACTACCAACCAAAAGTTGAGATGATCACCCAAAATTATCAACCAAGAGTTGAAATAAAAGGCCACTAACTAAGAGTTAGGATAACAACTACTAACCAAGAGTTAGAATAACAGATTGCCAACCAAAAGTTGGAGCGAAGATTCTGCGAAGGGGAAACCAGAGATTACTAACTGAAAGCTAGGACAAGACACCTCGACTTACCAAAACACCAGTCACCATGAATTGGACTACGCTGGGGAATGCCAACCAAGAGATGGAATAAGAGAATCAACAGAATCACAAAAGGGGGGTTTGGATCAATAAGACTCCATTGGGAAGAAGACCAGACAGCCAATGCCGGGAATGCTGCTAGCCATATCCTGAATCAAACAATCTTCGTTCTTAATGGTAATCGGTACCAAACCTGGCTTATGCTTCTAATGCATATGTTTGAGAATGACGCAATGCTCCATACGAAATGGAAATGCTACGCATTTGGGAGGATGCTATGCAACGATGCAAAATGCAAAGGGGTCTCCCCTAGCAAAATACATGCTAGAGAAGAGAGACCAGCTTCGTTGGGGAAAACCGGGTATCACAAAATTACTCCAGCAAAATAAATGCTGGAAAGGTAAAACTGACTCCGCTGGGGAATAACAGAAGGTGCCAAGTATGATTGGACTCTCCTGGGGATAGCTTGCACGTGCCAATGATGATTGGGCTTTGCTGGGGAAAAACAGACGAAGTTTTCCTGCGTACCAATGGCAATTGGATTATGGAATGATGCGTCCACACTGATTGGACTTCCTGACAACCACCAATAGCATGTCTAGATTCAAAGGTTTTGGTTAAAGGGTCGAGGGATAGTAGCACGACTTCCCGATATTCGTCTTGAACTTGAAGTTTGATCAAACCTGCTTGAGTAGCTCTGACGATACGGAGAGGAACGATTCCTTTGTTTCCATATTTTGCCCCAGCCTGTGGGATTTCTGCGGGGATGTTCCTCAAGGGAAATCTGCAATCTCTGCACCCTGATCTGCCTCAGCATTTTGAACCGCGAAGAGGTGCTTCATATTAATTGCCCCGTGGGCAAGAAATAACTTTTGCGCTCTTAGGGTGACCTGCCCCTGTCTTGCAACGACTTTGCCCCTGATTGGCTAATCTGTGGGGAAATACCCTGGTTGTCCTCGAGATATTTATCAAATCTTGACCTGACTGCTTCAGATTAACTGACTTCTGGATGGATAACTCCTATGTTGTGATTGGTTGACATGGCTTGCCCCGGTTCATCGGAATTTAGGCATTCTGCATTCTATTCTAGTCAAATTTTCCATTGTGGAAAATTTCCTGCTGTCAAGCGCTTACTCGCTAGTAAAACAAGTTGTTCTGCATAAAAGACATATCAAATGCAATGCATATGACAATTTTCGAAATCCAATTCGGTTCACTGGAAAAAAATTTGTGACATAAAGTGTATGAATCATTCATCAACATGTCAACATTAATACAACGCTGTAAGAAGAATCCTTTCAGGAGTCAGTTTCGATGCGATCTTTACCGAAGTATGCTTTCGAAACAAACCTGCTTCAATTAGGACTTTTAAAGGTTGTAACGTGTTCAGGTTCACAGTTAAAGAAGGAAAGGATATAGGCTCAAAATTCATTTTAACCCACCCATTCTCCTTGATGTTCTCCGATCCTATATTCAGCTAATTCGACCTTAGTGTTCACCATTCAAAGGTTGTATGACAGGAGTGACAATTCAGGAAACCACACTTTTTGGAGCGACAGTCACTCGCTTTTCGTCTATGGGCGCCCAGAGCCACACGATTTCGTTCTTGTTTGAGGATTTTTCTTTCGTAATCCTTTTTCGCTTTTTGCTTTTTCATTCCCTAACTTTTGCCTGGACTAACTCTTTTGAGTTTCTTCGATTTTGAAGTCCAGCGGGATACCCTAATTTTTGCCTAAGTCGCTTGTTTGCAAGATTCGACTTAGCGGGCTTTTTCTTTGATTTTTTCTTTCTCTCTTTTTTCAACGAGTCGCGTGACACTGGCTTGTCTGACTTGTTTGAAAAGAGATTGTGACTGTTTCACTCTTGATCGACCAGGTTTAACCATCATGTTTTTTTTAGGTACGATCTATATAGGTGCGATCTATCCTCAAACGGGAACACTCCTGTGGTAATTTGAATGCTTGGTCAAATTAACTGACACCTACCCTGCCCCGGGTTATGATTGAGGGTTTTTCATTTTCAGAAAGAAACTCCTACTACTAGGCTCAAAGGGGTTAACAAGGGATTATCTTCCTTATATCTCTGGTGTTTGGGATTTGAAACAATGCTTGTACATCATCAACAGGTTTTTATTCAAAAGCATACGTTCGTAAGCTTGCGCTTCTCGAAATTTCGTCATCCTCCCCGGATTCCACTTAAACAAGCGTTTGAAATAAAAGAAAGCAATAGAGTGAACACAAATGGATTTATTCAAAAACATGCATATTTATTTCATTTATCAATATCAATTGAAAACAACAAGCTTTACAAACGAAATTTGCAATTAAACAAGAAAGAAACTACAAATGTAAAGAAATGACTAGGGGTGTACGCGGGTTGGGTTGGACCGGGTTCACCTTAACCCGTTACCCAACCCGTTCAACTTTCAATGGGTTGGGTTTATCATCAAACCCGTAATTCTACTTTAAAAACCGATCCGAATCAACCCGGATATTTACGGGTTGGGTAGGGTTGGGTCCACGGGTTGTGTATATAATAATTATTATTTTCAATTTAAAAAATCTATAACACAATTCAATATAATTTTGCATATTTCAAACAATTAAATTATTTACGTAGTGGAGATAAATCCTACATATAAAATAGAATAATTAAAAATATAACAATTAAAATTTTGAAATGTATTTTCTTTGTCATAAAAAATATTAAGATACATATACACCATTAATTATTTATATATTTTCATTAATATACCTTAATTTATAAAAATTTATTAGTTATTTTGATACTCAAATGTTATCCATTACAAATATATATCAACATATGTAAAACAAATATATAATAATATACATTATATATTAGTTGTTTTGATACTCAAATGTTACCTTTTCTAGCACATGCTTAAAAGTAGGTCCGTAAACTATCATATATATTAACACTTAATAATATATAAAATTCCATAAAATATCATTTCCATAAAATTCATAAATTCTAAATAATTCAAAAGCAAATAAACATCACTTAGTCTTAAAATGACATAGATGTATTGGTCCAATATTGGTCTAATAGCACCAAAATCTAACAGCAACTATAAAAGATTCCAGCACCAACAGTGAAAGGTTTAGCAACAACAGAAAATCCAGCAACAGTAGCTGTAAAAGATTCCAGCAACAACAATGAAACGTTTAGCAACAACATAAAATCCAGCAACAACAGTTAAAAGTTTAAGCAACAATAGTCAAAAGAAGAAGAAAAAAAACAAAACTAGAAAATACCTTAAAATCTAGTAGTAACAGTTGTATTGAGCTCAACCGCAGTAATGCCAACATCAATAGAAACTAATCCAACTAACTCTATATATGTAAACACAAACAACTAATAAGAATAATGTAATATAATACTAAAATAAAATAGATTTTAAAATTCAAACATATAATTCATACCTGACTCAACCTTTTCCAATTCAACCAACTCTTTTTCTAAATCAATGACCTTAGGAGATTTGATCCAATTTTGAGTACAAATCAAAGCTTCAACGGTAGAGGGATTCAAGGAACTACGAAATGAATCAAGGACACGACCTCCTGTACTAAAAGCGGATTCAGAAGATACAGTGGATACAGGGATAGCCAATATATCTCTAGCTATGCGGGAAAGCACATGATATTTATTTGTTTTTCCTTTCCACCAAGTGAGAATATTAAATGTAGGAGAATCATCTTCAACACCATCCTCCAAATACCTTTCCAACTCATTTTTTTGCACTTCACATTGTTTTTTCTTCATATTCATTCTAAACAAATTGTCCCAATCTTCATCATCTTCACCATTTTCAATTCTAGAATGAGAGGCAATGTTTGAAGATAAGGCATTGGAACCACCATCATGAGAAACAGGATACAAAAATAAATAGTGCTCAAACAATTTAGCAATGAGAGATTTCAATTTCTTTAACATATCCTCTGACAATTTTTCACCATACATCCGAGTAAAACAAAATTCAATATAGTTAAGCTTATAACGAGGATCAAGATAAATAGCAACAAAGAGAAGATAATTTATTGTATTGCTTTCCTAATACTTGTTGTACTTCAATTGCATATTTGCTGTCATGGTTTTCAAAATTGGATCACTAACATTGTGCCTCCATTTATTCAACGTTTTTTTAATATCCATCAACTGTTTGAAAAAAGAGTTAGCAGTAACATGCAATGACCCAGAAAAAGAAAGTGTGGCATCATAAAAAGTTTTCAAAAACTTCACAAAAATACGAGCTCGTTCCCAATCAGCTCGATTAGGACATCCTTTCGACTCAATACGGAGATTAGTTAAAAATGCAACATCAGCATGTTCTAAGCGGTAAAATGCATGTTCATACTTTTCAGCGATGTTCAACATTAAATAAGTAGAGTTCCATCTGGTTTCTACATCTAGTGTTACCAATGCTTTAGAACATACACCAACAACTTCTGCACACTTCTTGGAAGTAGCCAACCTACTAGGAGAAGCCTTGACAAACTTACATGCAACCCTAATTCTTTTAACAGATTCATCAATATCCTTTATTCCTTCTTTGACAATCAAGTTTAATATGTGAGCACTACATCTCATATGCAAGTACTCCCCATTAAACAAAGTACGACCATTCAAAAAACTCATGCCTCGATTTAAATAATCAATTGCCAAATTGTTAGCACTTGCATTATCAACAGTCACACAACATATAGACTTGATACCCCATTTCTTCATGCAATTCTCTAATGTTATCCCTATAGTTTCACCTTTATGGTCAGCAACTATACCAAAGCTTAATATACTCTTCTTTAAATTCCACTCGTCATCAATATAGTGAGCTGTAACACACATATAATTCATATTCTGAATCGATGTCCAAGTATCAGTGGTAAGAGACACCATTTGTTTATTAGCAGAGAACATAGATTTCAATTTTTCTTTCTCATCGAAGTACAAGCATAAACAATCTCTGGCAACAGTGACACGAGATGGAATTTTGAATCTTGGTTGAGCCTCTTTCATGAACATATTAAATCCTTCATTTTCAACATATTTAAAAGGGAGCTCATCAATGATTATCATCTTTGCAAGTGTTAATCTAGTCCTCTCTTGATTAAAATCAACAAGTTTCAAGCTAACACTATTAGGATCATCCTCACTTTCTTTTCCAATAGTTATAATTTTTTGTTTCTTATCAACTACCCTATTTGGATTTTTCAGGCACACTTTCAAATGTTTATGCATGTTAGTAGTGCCATGACTACCACTATTTGCA
Organism: Lathyrus sativus; assembly: GCA_963859935.3. NCBI lineage: Eukaryota > Viridiplantae > Streptophyta > Magnoliopsida > Fabales > Fabaceae > Lathyrus > Lathyrus sativus. The sequence goes on along the minus strand of OZ012736.1, from coordinate 134,777,240 downwards.
GCATATTGTTTCCCACAATACTTACATATAGCCTTATCATTAACCCTTTTAAAATCTTTCCAAACTGTAGAAGGTTTTCTAGAGGGTTTTCTTTTGCTTACCTCTATTAGTGCACTTGGTGGCAATGATGACAACCCTTCTCCTTGTATTTGTTGAACTTCTTGCTCTTGTTCAAGTGGATGAGCAACATCTTCACTAACAATTTGTGATTGTTCCACTTCCATTTTCTATAAAAAAACAATTTTTAATATAAATTATTATTAAAACAACATTAAACAAAATATATTTAAATTAATAATATGAAACAGAACAGGACTTTGCATCAAAATATATTTTCATCATATGAAACAAAATAGTACATTACATTGAACCTATCATCATATTTTGCATTGATATAAAACTATTGAAGTACATACTGTAAAAACAATATATTGCATTGAAATAAATATATTGTAGAACTATAAAAAGTATAAAACCTTATTCAATATGGAGACGAAACTATGAGAGAGTCAAAGTATAGACTGTGGATTTTCGAAAGCAAGATGGAATTGGAATGTGAGAGAGTAAAATGAAAAAAAAAATCGTGAGAGAAAGAGGAGTGGTGACGTTTGAGATTTGCCGTAGTAAAAAAATAGGGTTAGGTTAAGTGGTATTGTCTTTAGTTTAGTAAGTTTCTAATATATACTTAATTATTATTAGTTAATAAAGATTCATTAAAAAAATAAAAAGGCAGTAAAGTGTAAACTAGAAGTGCATAAGTCAAGCAAGCATGATTAATATTAATAATAATGTTTAATTATAATAATAATAATAATAATTTAATGTGTGATTGGAAACTGGAAGGAAAGTGCAAAAGATCTTTGTGTACGTTACAATTTACAAAGTTATAGCAACTTTAAAATTTATAAATAATAATATAATAATAATAATAATAATTAATTATGCCACGTCAACGGGTTGGGTCAACGGGTTCATGGGTTTAGAAACTAAAACCCAATACTCGAACCAAATCTATACGGGTTGTTACGGGTTGGGTCGGGTATACCCGTAAATGAATGGGTCCGGGTAATTAGTGGGTTGGTTCGGTTTGGGTAGGCGGGTTTGCGGGTCGACCCGCACCCATGAACACCCCTAGAAATGACATGAAAAATGCAGATTGCCAGCTTCTAGGCACTGGGCTTTCGGACTTGATTCTCTGCTGAGGCAGCCATCTTCAGAGTTACTCATCGAAGTCAGTCTGAAAGGCTTCTGAACCTTCGTTCTCGGGGAACTCTTCCACGGCACGAACTGATGTGCCCACCTGGCTGGATGAAGGAAGGTCGTTAATCTGAATACCCTGAGGTGTAATCGAGAATCTGTTGGCGTCCAATAGAGTTTGAATCTTGCTCTTAAGCACCTTACAGTTTTCAGTTGAGTACCCTTGTGCCCCCGCGTGGTAATCACAATGGGCGCTTGCAATAGAACCTGGTGGATACAGCGGAATCACCAGGTTAATCTCCTTTGGCACTATCAGACCACCCTTGATCGGATATGGCAATACCTGACTGTAAGACATGGGCAACTGAGCGAACTGCCTTTTTGGCTTCTTCGGTCTTTGCTTGGCGTGCCGTCCCTGTTGATGGTGATATGATCGTTGACTCCAGGAGGGAGTTGATGTCTGATGCATGGACCCTAGGGGTTGTTGACTCTGAACGGTCAAGACATCCGGAGATTGAGCCTGAGATACCAAGGACTCCTTTTGCTCGGATGCACTCATCCTCAAGTTTAGTCCCGGAATTAGCAATAGCTGCAGGCACAGATATTTAGAAGTCATAAATTGCGAGGCATCCTTCGGGTCCAATGCAGTTTTGGGAATGAAAGCAGGAGTGTCCATCTTTTCTATAATGTCTGGAATGAGACCCTCCGTTATACTCGTGTCGCCCGACGCGAACTTAACGGCCTTTGAATCGATCAAATCATGAACTACGTGCTTAAAAGCTTTGCAGTTCTCAATGTGGTGTCTGGGTGCCCCATCATGGAAATCACAACGGGCGTTTTCATTATAGCCAGGTGGTGGGGTCCTAGTTAGTGGATGTAACTTCCGTAGTTCAACCAACCGAAGCTGAAGCAAGACTTGCAGCAACTGAGTGTAAGTCATAGGGATCTTATCAAAAATTCTATCGGGCTGCTTCAGCCTCGGCGCATACCTCATAACCTTAGGAGTGTCTTGGGGAGTGAGAGATAGTTGCTGACGTGGCAAATCTGGGATCTCAGATCGTGCCACAGGTCTTCGAGGCACATCACGCCTTGGGACAGGTTCCATGGACAAAAGCGGAGCGAGCATCTCTACTACAGCTTTAGGCACCTGGTCACCTTCTTCTCTGAGCACCTTTCTTACTACCTCCATGATCAAACCCACCTGAGTTTTCAACTGCTGGTTCTCCTCTCTGAGTACTGTTGCACCCCAAAATTTGCTCAACCCTTTCTTAACTTAGTTTATGTTTCATTTCATTTCATTTTGTTCTAGCATTTGCATTGCATAGCATGTTGCATTGAACAGGGGATCAAGAAGTTTGTGCACCTCAAGAGGAGTCTTCTCAGAGGTTTGAGCCTAAGCAAGAATGGTTACTCAAGTTTGATTGGTCATCAGAGTGGTCATTGTCTTGTGAAAGAACAGATGGATGTGTACGAGTCAGCTTCTAACTGGTAGGCCAACTGAAGAGCATCAGAGGTTTGTGAAGCCATGGCTATGGGTATGAGATGTAAAGAAAGCTTATTGAGGGCTTTGAGGGTCATTGTGGAGCTTATTCAAGCTGTTGTGTGAAGTGGAACAAGCCACAGTTGAAAGTACTGTAGTTGGGGTTTTCATCTGGTAAATCCTCAGTCAACTGTGCAATTGAAGAAGATAGAAACTCAATTCAAAGTCTCTATGGTCATGGGATGTTGTGTTAAGACATACGAGACATCATTTCAAGTTCAATTCATCAAGGGTTAAGTGTGTGAGAAGTTACTAAATTAGGGTTCTTAGGGTAAAATTCCCTATTTAGTGTTTGACTTCAAGACCACCTACCTCAAGATACAAGTCTCATCTCAATTTTTGGCCAACATGGAACTTGTATAGCATGTTCTTAGCTTTAATTTTAGTACTATAAGTCCTCGATTGGATTTATAGAACTCAAGTTATGATCCAGACAAGTTACAGGTCATTAGAGGTATGTGATTTTGGTCAACAAAAGTCAACCAACTTTCAATCCAGTTTTGACCTAGAAAGGTGTTTCTCCTTAACTTTTGGCCAACCTGAAAGTTGTAGTTCTTGATCTTAGCTTTCCAAATTGTAATAGAAGTCTTTCATCTGATTTGTAGAACTCATGTTATGAGGTTTACAAGTCAGGGGTATTTTGGGAAAGTAAGATTACAGATCATAAAATTATAGGTCCATTTCACCAACTTGCACACTTCAAATGGAAATCTTTTCAACATGACACTTGCTTCAAATGGGACCATTTGCACTACCAAATCATCTCTTGTCATGGTGGGGGCTTGGATTGAGAATTTGGGGTTTGAATTTTTCATAAAGGAGGCTTAAATTGAGAAATTGAGAATGAATGGATTTTAAACTTTTTCAAGGCAAGTTTGTGCATTTTTTGATTGCAAATAAAAATTCAAAGACATTTCCATATTCACATTGGAAATTTAAAGTCTCAAAATGGGCCATTTTCATGGTTTATTCCTCTTGAAGTAACAAAATGGAAATCAACCATTGGATCAAAATTAAGTCTCCAATCTCATTCCGTTAATCAACAAAACTGATTTGTAGTGGATTTGGATCAAAAAACCAGTTGGTGTAGTGGTAAAAACATGCATGGTATTTTGAAAAAGTGGTGAAATGTGAAATTTTGAAATGGGCTGCTTAGCTTGAATTAAAGCCCCATTTGATCACAAACCCATCATATAAGTATTCTAGATGAAAATTGAGGCAGAGCTAGGTCATTTTCGTGCATGAACAACCATATCACATTTTGAAAAAGTGGTGAAAAACTCAAAAACCAATTCTCAGATTCAACCACTTTCATACCAAATCAAGCCTTCAAACACCTCAATTGGAGTTCATGGAGTGATTCTGGACGTTTTTCGTTAAGCTTCATCACTATTTCAAGGCCCAGTGGAGGCTCTCCACTAGGTAAACTTTTTTTCAACCTTACACTCTTAATACTCCATGGTTTTCCACCATTTTTGTTGCATTTGAACCTCTGAGTTACATAGATCATTTCTGGATCATTTTTGTTTGTGTTTATGATATTTGATTTTGTGAGCTCAAAGTTGTGTTGTTTCGTTTTGAAGTATTTTCATGTTTGTTTTGCTTTAATTTTCATGGATTCTTACTCCTTGCAACATGTAGATGATGTTTGGACCATTTAATTTGAAATTTGGTGAAATTTATTTTTTGCACGTTTTGCTTGTTGTTCGATTTATGGAATGGTTGTTGAGAATTAATGGAAATGGAGGCTAGATTCATGATCCTCGCGGCGAGAGGATGAATTTTCATCTAAGGTTTGTGAAAAATGGTGAAGAAATGATGAAGCCACGGTGGGGGGGGGGGGGGGGGAGTAATCGCGGCGGCCGGAGTTGGGACAGGGATGACCGAAGTGAATTTCGGCGATTGGTTTGGTCTCAAGGAAGAAGACGCTGACGTGGCAGCGTTGCGTCCGTCCGATCGCGTGTTCTTTAATCGCGCGCGTTGAAACAAGACCCATGGTGGTCCGTCGTAGCATGTTTGTACCATAGAAAGACTCAATTTCATTAATTGACGTGGCTCTTCATGAGCCACTTGATTGAACTACTTTTTTGTTGATCACACGGTTCACATTGATTTCCACCATACACTAAGTCAACTCAACCATATTTTGTATACTCAGATTTTTAATTTCTTTTATTTTCGTGTGGGCCTTATACGAATTGCTACTCACACCCCCCCAGGGAGGCCCATTTTTCGTTTTACACTATGTATGTTTGCTGTTTGCACCACTATCCTTCCCATTTAATTCTTATGTTATTTTATTTTTCTGTTTTGTGCAGTTTTCATTTTAATTCAAATAAAATAGCTCTAATAGTTTAAAAATTCACCAAAATAAATTTTCATAAAATTTAAGATGTCTAGTTTTTTCTGGAAATTTTTATTTTATTTTTTGACTTTATTTTCAATTAAAAAACGAATTAAATTATGGGGCTGTTTTTATTTGATTTAAATTGTGGTTTTGTTCTTTCTTGATTTTATTTCTATGTTTAAACTTCTTATTTTTGCATGATTCTTTTTGAGCAATGTGTTAACATGTTGATTGATCCTTGGATATTTTTTCCATGATTTTTAAGTGCTTTTTCCATGTGGTTTGAATTGCTTTTTGTTCCTTCTCCATTTCTGCCTTAGTTTGGGATACTCTTGGTGTTTTCCCTCTGTTGAGGCATTTCCCTTTTGATTTTCAATCTCCCCTTTTGACCCCTGGTTCCTAATACCTTGGGGGTCCTTTGAGATTTTATTTGACATTTTTAGATGCATTTTCATATTTTTCATGTATTTTGCAAGTTGCTTCATGTTTATGCATCTTTGCTGGTGTACTTGTTTTGTTTTACTTCCAAAAGCTTGGTTGTGCATTATTGATAAACCTAATTTTGATTGTTTCATATCAGGGGCTTGTTATAGGTCTTTCATGTCAATTCATAGGTCTTTACCTTATGCATAAGTTGTTCATTTGATCTCATACTTTCATGTTTGCATATTGTGTTTCCATATGTGGTGTTTGCTTGCATTCTTTGATGTTATTGTCGGCATTTGCTTGTGATATTTTATTTTAACTTTTGAGATCTCTTCTCCTCATCCCAATTCTGTCCTATGACTTTGGAATACTACTTAAGGTTGCTTGGTCCCTTCTTAGGAGGAACTTGAATCCTACCTAAAGTAATGAATCCATGAGGACTTTTTCTCATTGTTTTTGTTACTTGTTTGTGATGCATCTTCTTCTCCATTTCTCTTGAATCTATTCATACCATGGCTTGAGGTTGAGATGAGCTTGTGGAGGTTCCAGCCCCACACATATTTCCTCCCTCACTTGCATTGCATCCTTGTCTTCCTTGTTGCATTTATGTTTGCATTCTTCATTCGCATTGTTTCTTCTTATTGTTTCTTCTTCTTTTTGTCTTCCTTCCGTTAGGATTTCTAACCTCTCTTGTTCAAGAGAGGTTATGATAGACATTAGGGTTCTAACCATGCATGATAACATTAGGTAGTTCCCTTTCAAACTCAACTTTAGGTGCAATTTGCATGACAACTTTAGGATTGGATTAGTTCCCCTTTAGTGCGTCCTTTCTCTTTTCATCTTCAAACAACTTCAATTCACTTAATAAATATAATGAATGTTGTGCCATGAGCCTTGTACTTGGGAAATGGTGATTGAGTGGTTACCTCTCAATTTCCTAGAATGTTTAGTATACGTCCTTTGGACGATATGCGACGCATTCATCCTAGGTTTTAGACTTTGTTACAACATACATTATGAACCCTCTAATTCAAAACACTTCTTCTTAAAAAAACACAAAAATAATTCAAAGCTTTTTCACCCCTTGGGGTCTTAATCAGGAAAACCTTTTCACAAGAAAGAGTGTTGTTAACTTTTAGTCCTATCGCAAACGGTAACGCCTAAGTCTCCAATGGTCGAGCTGCATACACCAAACTGCTAGAACTGTCTGTTAACCTTACTCGGGTAAAACTTTTGAACCAACCTGTGGTCCTTTTAGCCCGAACTACGTTTACTCTGATCTTTCGTACCAGACGAAAGTACGTAGGCACGAGACGCGATGTCTCAGTGAGCAACCTTCCCCCCTTCTTTAGCCGTAGTTAGGCGAACTACGTTGACTCTGACTTTCCCATTGCACGAGGGAGTACGTAGGCACAGAGCGGCGATGCTCTGCCGAGTCAGTTCTGTTTTCTTTTTCTTTTGTCTATAAGCCTTTAGCATAGATAGTTTACACACCCTTTTAGATCGATAAAAATGCGTGGATCCCGTCGAGTACGGCGGACGTGACGGGTGCTAATACCTTCCTCTTGCGTAACCGACTCCCGAACCCAGACATGGTTGCGATGACCTTGTCTTTTACTTTTCCTTTAGGCTTTTGCGATCGTTTCTTTTCCCTCTCTTTGGGATAAATAACGAAAGTGACGACTCTTCTATTTTTTCCTTCGGTTGCCTTTTCTCAGTTGCGACAGCTGGCGACTCTGTTGGGGACGGGAATATCCCCTATGCGAGTCAATTCTAGCGCTTGTCTGTTTATTTTTGGGTGTTGTATATATGTACTTTATTTACTTTCGCACTTTACTTTCCCGCATTTATTTTCCGCATCATATATCATTTATGCTGTGCTGTGGGAATATGGGAGTTCTGATGAGCGATAAGCCGAACCTGGGCTTGAGTATATACCTAGCATTAGTAGTGGAGACTAGTGGGGGGCCTGTTTGCTTAGCAGACACAGTTCCATATGAAATTCACACTCAGACGAGATTCTCTTTGATGACTTCCCAACTGGCCCTTAGGGCTCGGCGGGATGTTGGATCTGAGGATTGTCGACTCTGGGAACCGAACATTTGTGAGTCAGCTAAGTGAGGCCTCTTCAGGAGATAATGATGCCAAACCTGAAATGGTGAACGTATCATTATTTCTTGAAAGTCTGTGACGCTGACAAACGCATAGGATGCCATATCGTTATCAGTGAATAGGTCCATACTTGTGAGTGGGATTGGGGTTATGCAGGAAACCTTTACCTTCAGATTACCCAGCTTTCTCCGCAGTTTGAATCTGGATTGTTGGTATAAGTTGGTTTCTATCGGTGCAGCGCTACGTTCTTGATGAAGCAGAGCTCAGATCTTCCTCAGTCTACAGCACAACAGTCTTGATCCCTTGTGTGTGCATTAGCATTTCGCATTTAGCGTTGTTTGCATTTGCATTTCATTTTTGCATATCTATCCTCAGCCGGAACAGGGAGCTTACCCATCTTTTGTCTGCTTCGTCAGTTGATTTCCCGACATTTGTATTGGATTTGAGTTAGCTTTTGGAAGGATCATGAAATCAGGAGAGCAGAACTTGGTTGTTACGAGGGCAGAGTTTGAATTAATGAAGAATCAGTTGAGTCAGCTCGTGGAAGCCATGTCAGCTATGACTAGAGGAGAGACCGATACTCAGAAGACTCTAGTGAACAATGTGGCTCGAGCTCATCCTGTGCCGATTCCTGTTAAAGAGCATCCCATTGCCAGCAATAGAGATTCTTCTTCTCTCTATGACACAAAATATCATAGTTTCACATTCTCGGTGCCAGATTCTCAGAGGACTGTTCCAAAGGTTAATGTGGGAGATCCGCAGACTGTTGAATTTATGGGAAAATGTCAGTTGTTGGAGGAAAAGTTTAATGCCTTGATGAGTCAGAATACTCTTGATTTGAATGCTTCGAGAATGTGCTTAGTTCCAGGTCTTGTGATGCCGCCGAAATTTAAAATGCCAAATTTTGAGAAGTTCAAGGGGGACAGTTGTCCGAAGCAGCATCTGGTAATGTTCTGTAGGAGAATGACTTCGCATGTTCACAATGATCAACTTATGATTCACTGCTTCCAGGATAGTCTGAGTGGAGCATCGTTGGGTTGGTATATGCAGTTGGAGAGTGGTTGCGTACGATCATGGTCCGATTTAGCCAATGCCTTCATGAAGCAGTATGACTACAACCTCAATATGGCTCCTAGTCGCATGCAGTTGCAAGAATTATCTCAGGCAGAGAATGAATCCTTTATAGGGTATGTGCAGAGATGGAGAGAATTTGTTGCTCGTGTTCAACCACTGCTTCAGGATAGAGAGTTAGTGAATATCTTCTTGGGTACCTTGAAAGGCCATTACTTTGACAAGTTGATCAGCGGTGGAATGTCAAACTTTGTTGACTTGGTGATAATGGGCGAACGTGTCGAGAGTGGACTCAGGAATGGGAAGATTAGAGACATTCCCTTCATCTTAGTTGAGGAGAATGAATCAGTTGTTAGTTCACAAGAAGAATGGGATAAAGGAAGTGATCTTATCTCAGAATCTTCGGCGTCTCAGGTTCAGTCTTCAGAAGTTTCAAGCGTTCAAAGTCAACGGTCTTATCGTCGTCAACCGCGCCAGCACGCCAGACGAAGACCAAGGAAACCCGAGAGGCAGTTTACTCTTTTACCGGTGTTGTACGGTCAGTTGTTGCCGGATTTGGTTAAAAGTGGGCTGATAGTGCCGAAAGAGACTAATCCAATGATCCCGCCATACCCTCCAGGATTCGATGTCAATGCTCGCTGTGAGTACCATGTTGGGGCATAGAGGCATTCCACGGACGATTGTAAGGTGCTTCGAAGCCAAGTGCAGACTCTGTTAGACTCTAACAAGTTTTCCATTACGCCTCAGGGTATTATTCAGATTAATGATTCCCCTTCATCCCGCCATGAAGGCACAACAGTTCTTGTGGTGGAAGGATCCTCCGAGAGTGTGTGTTCTGAAGAGTTTCAAACTGAAGGCTCAGTTGAATATGAGGGGAAATGCTAGAAGGTTCCCTGTGGTTTCCTGTGTCGATCGCCACATCTGTTTTCTTTACTTATGCGATTAGCTTCTGTTCATTATTGTTTGCTGACCATCGCCAGGCCTTTTGGTCGAGGTCACCTTGTTTGTATTTGGTTATTTCTAGATGGTGTGATATCTGTGTGTTGGTTATCCATGATTGGATCTTGGGTTTCTTGTTGCTTTGGTGCTATTCTGAGATTTCCTTGTTGCATGCTTGTTTGCATCTTGCATTTTTTTTTGTGTAACAGGTACCTCGGAGCTATTAATCTGACTTCATGTACTCACTAGTTTTTTGCAGGTTATATAATCAGATAGTCACAGGAATTCCCGCAAAGTCATGGAGCAAGTACAAGCAGAGCTGAGAGAAGTCAAGAACCAGATGAGGCAGTTCATCATGGACATGCAAGCATTGCGCTTATATCAGAATACGCTAAGAGAGGAGAACCGTCAGTTGAAAACTCAAGTGGTTTTAATCATGGAAGTGATAAGAAACGTGCTCAGGAAAGAAGGTGATCAAATTCCTGAGGCTGCAGCAAAGATGCTTGTTCCACTTCTGCCTGTGGAACCTATCCCAGAGCGTGACATGTGTCAGAACTCTGCTGTGCAACCGGAGGTCCCGAAGTTCCCGTGTCATCAGCTGCACCCTGTTTCTCAGGAGAATCCCATGATTAGAAGATATGGTCAAAGGATAAAATCTAAAGATAGAATCTTCGATCAGATCCCTATGGATTATGTTCAGTTGGTGCAACTCTTGCTCCAACTTCAGTTGGTAAAGCCTCGAACTTTGGATCCACTTACTGGCCAACCACCATCGGGTTTCGATATCAATGCTTATTGTGATTTCCACTCTGGAGGCCAGGGGCACGACATTGCGAAATGTAAAGCTTTTAAGCATAAGGTTCAGGACCTGATTGATTCGAAGACGATTGAATTCACGCCTAGCGGCATGAAGGTATCAGGCGAGTTAGCTCCCTGTCGTGAAAAAGAGATGGATACTCTTTTTCCTATTCCTAAAGCTGCAGTAGGTCAAGAGTATATCCTACAATCTTTGTTGTCAGAATCTCCCTGCCCACAGTTGTTGCCTGTTCCTGGGTCAAGTTTACGGATAAAAGCGCCCGAGCAAAGAGAGTTCTCAAGAATCCATGCCCAGTCTCCAGATGTTTCTGCTGTTCAGAATCCATGACCTTTCGCATCCTCGCAGCAAGGCTATCAGTACCAGAATCAGAATAGGCCTCACAACAATAATTTGAAAAGAAGGAGTGCTCCTTTGCGCCTGGTGCCTATGTCGTACAGTCAGCTGCTGCCGTGCCTAGTTCGGAATTCTTTGGTAGATCCTAAAGCTCTCAAAATGGTGCCAGAACCTTACCCTCCCGGGTACGATCCTAGGGCCCAATGCGGATATCATGGAGGATCCATAGGGCATGCTACTGAAGATTGCGAGGCTTTTCAAGCCAAGCTACAACAGTTGATGGACCGAAGGTGTATATCTTTTCCAAGAGGAAGATTGGTCGTACATCGCTCGTCTGACTAAGTTCGAAGACTTCAAGGGCCGCATCTCCCTAAGCAACAAATCAGTGTGAAAGCCCAGTTCCCAGAAGCTGGAAATTCTCATTTTATCCTGTTATTTCTTTATGTTTGTAATTTCCTTTCCCGTTTAAAGTGCAATCTCATTTGTAAAACTTGTTGTTTTTGATTGATATTAATGAAATGAATATGCATGTTTTGATTTAATCCATTCTTGTTCACTAATTGCTTTTTACAGATGTTATATGCTTGTTTAAGCGGAATCTGGGGAGGATGACGAAGTTTAAAGACGCCAAGCTTCCGATTGTATGCTTTCAATATAAAACCTGCTGATGATGTACAAGCATTGTTTCAAATTCCCAAAGACCGAAGATATAAGGATGATAATCCCTTGTCAACCCCTTTGAGCCTAGTAGTAGGAGTTTCTTTCTAAAAACGAAAAAACCCTAAATTTTAACCTGGGGCAGGGTAGGTGTCAGCTAATTTGACCAAGCGGTCAAGTTACAATACGAGTGTTCCCGTTCGAGGATAAATCACACCTGTATAGGTCGTGCCTAAAGAACCACAATGGTTAAGCCTTGCCGATAAGGAGTGAAACAGTCACGTTATTTCCCCAAAGATTCAGATAAGCCGATGTCACACGATTTGTTCGAAAAGAAAAGAAAAAAGAAAGAACAAAGCCCGCTAAGTCGAATCTTGAAAAAAAAACGAAGAAAACAAGCAACTTAGGCAAAAATTAGGGCATCCCGCTGCCGCTGGACGTTGAAATCAAAAGAAGCTCAAAAGAGCCAGTCCAGGCAAAAGTTAGGGAAATAAAAAAAATGATGATGAAAAACAAGTCGTGTGATTCAGGCACCAAAGACGAAAAGGTGAGTGAATGTCACTCCGAAGAACTTGTGATTTCTCGAACCATCACTCCTGTCATCCAACATCTGAAAGGTGAGCGTTAGCGTCGAATTAGCTGAATATAGGATTGGAGAACATCATGGAGAATGGGTGGGTTAAAATAAACTTTGAGCCTTTATCCTTTTCTTGTAAACTGTGAACCCGACCAAGTTACAACCTAAAAAAGTCCTAATTGAAGCAGGTTTGTTTCGAAATCATACTTCGGTAAAGATCACATCGAAACCGACTCCTGAAAGGATTCCTCTTACAATGTTGTACTGATGTTGACATGTTGATATTTGATTTCACACACTTTATGTCATAATTTTTTCTAGTGAACAGATTGGAATGTCAAAGCTGTCATATGCATTGTATTTAATATATCTTTTATGCAGGACAAATTGTTTTACTTGCGAGTAAGCGTTTAATAGCGGGAAAGTTTCCACAGTGGAAAGATTGATCAGGATAGAATGCAGATTGCTTGAATACTCCATCAAACTGGGTCAAGTTTATATCGAATAATCATGGGAGTCAGCCATCCAGAAGTTAGTTAATCTGAGATAGTCAAATCGAGATTCGGTGAATCTATCACGACCAAGAAGTACTTTCCTCACAAATCAGCCAACCCGGGGCAAAGCCGTTGCAGACTGTGGCAAACCACCCCAAAGAGCGCAGAAACTACTCTTTGTCCGTGGGGCAATTAATGTGAAGTACCTCTCTGAGGTTCAAGGTGTTTAAGCAGTGCATATCAAGCCATCAGGGCATGAGATTTCAGATTTCCTTTTGAGGAATATCCCCACAGGGATCCCCACGAGCTGGGGCAGATTGGAAGCGTAGGATTTGTTCCTCTCCATGTCTTTAAGAGCTAATCAAGTGGGTTTGATCAACTTTCGAGTGTAAGAAGAATGTCGGGAAGTCATGTTAACCAATCACCGTTAGGTTTCACCTGCCTTCCCCAGCAGAAGCCCAATCATCATTGGCACGTGTAAGTTATCCCCAGTAAAGTCTGATCGTACTGGGCACATCTGGTTATCCCCAGTGGAGTTGGCTTCACCTTTCTAGCATTTATTTTGCTGGAATGTTCTGTTGTATCCAGCTTTCCCCGGCAGCCCGTGCCTGCATCTGTATCTTTGCATATATCATCATATTTGCATTTCATCCTCAAATGCGTAGCATTTCCATTTCGTATGGAGCATTACACCATTTTCAAACATACGCATATGCACGCGAAGCATAAGCCAGTTTGTTATCAGCCTGCCGTGGCAACTTTAATCACTTCGCAATCAATACAGGAGCATTTATCCAGCAGCTTTGTTCAGACAGCTTATCGGTTTACTTGGATTTCAGATCATCCGACGGTTATGCTTTGTCCATCAGTCTTCTGATGATGACATCCCCAAGCAGTTTTTCTTTTCGTCAGTTCCTATCGACGACGTGTTTCCCCAGCAAGTTTTCTCTCGTCTATCATTAGACGATGCGAGCTTTGGATATGATTTTCCTCTCGTCTATCATTAGATGATGCGAGCTTTGGATATGGTTTTCTCTCGTCTATCATTAGACAATGCGAGCTTTGGATGTGGTTTTCTCTCCGTCTATCTTTAGACGCTGGGAGGTTTCAAGGCGACCTTTCAGATTTGGTTTTCTTTATGTTTATTGGTTGAGATGACATTCCAAGAAGGGTTTTTCCTGGATGCCGATTCTTATTAACGTCAGAGCTCTTTGAAGAATGTTAAGATTTCCTAGTTATTGATTCTTATTAACGACATGGCTCTTTGAAAGTGGGTTTTTTCCTGTCAGTTCTTATTGATGATGTGGCCCCTTTGAAGATATTTTTCCATCAATTCCTATGGACGAAAGGATTCTGAAATTTGATGGGTGGTTTTGAGGTTCATTGATGTGGTCTTTATTTTTCCTCTCGTCTATCATTAGACGATGCGAGAATTTTGGATATACATTTTCCTCTCGTCTATCATTAGACGATGCGAGATTCGGATATGATTTTTCTCTCGTCTATCATTAGACGATGCGAGATTCAGATATGATTTTTCTCTCGTCTATCATTAGATGATGCAAGATTTGGATATGATGTTTTTCTTCTTGTCTATCATTAGACGATGTGAACCTTCGGGATTGGTTTTCTTCCTGTCTATCATTAGACGACGTGAACCTTCAGGATTTTTTTTCTTCCTGTCTATCATTAGACGATGTAAACCTTCGGGATTATTTTTCTTCCTGTCTATCATTAGACGATGTGAACCTTCGGGATTGTTTTTCTTCTTGTCTATCATTAGATGATGTGAACCTTCGGGATGGTTCTTCTTCTTGCCTATCAGTAGACGATGTGAAACGATCAAGTGCATGTTGATCCGGTTTTAGACAATGTGAAAAGATCAAGTGCATGTTGATCTGGTTTTGGACAATGGAAAGGATCAAGTGCATGTTGATCCGGTCCATGGGTTCAGTATCTGTGGCGTTACACAGATGACTGGAAGCGACGTCAGGTTTTCCTTATCGGATGATCAGTCAGCCGGTTTCTGTTGCAACTGTCTGCGTTCAGTTTTTCTGGATATTTGATCTTCAACCAGAGTGTTGCAGTTTATTTCTGCGGTTGGAAAATTTCCGGGTTCTTTGGTATTCAACCATCTTTCACCTTGATTGTGTGAAAGCTGTTCGCTTTTCACTCATTCAGGTCCCAGTCGTTTGAATAGGGGCAGCTGTTGCACCCCAAAATTTGCTCAACCTTTTCTTAACTTGGTTTATGTTTCATTTCATTTCATTTTGTTCTAGCATTTGCATTGCATAGCATGTTGCATTGAATAGGGGATCAAGAAGTTTTTACACCTCAAGAGGAGTCTTCTCAGAGGTTTGAGCCTAAGCAAGAGTGGTTACTCAAGTTTGATTGGTCATCAGAGTGGTCATTGTCTTGTGAAAGAACAGATGGATGTGTACGAGTCAGCTCCTAACTGGGAGGCCAACTAAAGATCATCATAGGTTTGTGAAGCCATGGATATGGGTATGAGATGTAAAGAAACCTTATTGAGGGCCTTGAGGGTCATTGTGGAGCTTATTCAAGCTGTTGTGTGAAGTGGAACAAACCACAGTTGAAAGTACTGCAGTTGGGGTTTTCATCTGGTAAATCCTCACTCAACGGTGCAATTGAAGAAGATAGAAACTCAATTCAAAGTCTATATGGTCATGGGATGTTGTGTTAAGACATATGAGACATCATTTCAAGTTCAATTCATCAAGGGTTAAGTGTGTGAGAAGTTACTAAATTAGGGTTCTCAGGGTAAAATCCCTTATTTAGTGCCTGACTTCAAGACCACCTACCTCACGATACAAGTATCATCTCAATTTTTGGCCAACATGGAACTTGTATAGCATGTTCTTAGCTTTAATTTGAGTACTAGAAGTCCTCGATTGGATTTATAGAACTCAAGTTATGATCCAGACAAGTTACAGGTCATTAGAGGTATGTGATTTTGGTCAACAAAACTCAACCAACTTCCAATCCAGTTTTGACCTAGAAGGGTGTTTCTCCTCAACTTTTGGCCAACTTGAAAGTTGTAGGTCATGATTTTAGCTTTCCAAATTGTATTAGAAGTCTTTCATATGATTTGTAGAACTCAAGTTATGACGTTTACAAGTCAGGGGTATTTTGGAAAAGTAAGATTACAAGTCATAAAATTATAGGTCCATTTCACCAGCTTGCACACTTCAAATGGAAATCTTTTCAACATGAAACTTGATTCAAATGGGACCATTTTCACTTCCAAATCATCTCTTGTCATGGTGGGGCTTGGATTGAGAATTTGGGGTTTGAATTTTTCAAAAGGAGGCTTAAATTGAGAAATTGAGAATTAATGGATTTTAAACTTTTTCAAGGCAAGTTTGTGCATTTTTTGATTGCAAATAACAATTCAAAGACATTTCCATATTCACATTGGAAATTTGAAGTCTCAAAATGGGCCATTTTCATGGTTTCTTCCTCTTGAAGTAACAAAATGGAAATCAACCATATGATCAAAATTAAGTCTCCAGTCTCATTCCTTTAATCAACACAACTTATTTGTAGTGGATTTGGATCAAAAAACCAGCTGGTGTAGTGGTAAAAACGTGCATGGTATTTTGAAAAAGTGGTGAAATGTAAAATTTTGAAATGGGTTGTTTAGCTTGAATTAAAGCCCCATTTGATCACAAACCCATCATATAAGTATTCTAGATGAAAATTGAGGCAGAGCTAGGTCATTTTCGTGCATGAACAACCATATCACATTTTGAAAAAGTGGTGAAAAACTCAAAAACCAATTCTCAGATTCAACCACTTTCAGACCAATTCAAGCCTTCAAACACCTCAATTGGAGTTCATAGAGTGATTCTGGACGTTTTTCGTTAAGCTTCATCACCATTTCAAGGCCCAGTGGAGGCTCTCCACTAGGTAAACTTTTTTTCAACCTTACACTCTTAATATTCTATGGTTTTCCACCATTTTCGTTGCATTTGAACCTTTGAGTTACATAGATCATTTCTGGATCATTTTTGTTTGTGTTTATGATATTTGATTTTGTGAGCTCAAAGTTGTGTTGTTTCGTTTTGAAGTATTTTCATGTTTGTTATGCTTTAATTTTCATGGATTCTTACTCCTTGCAACATGTAGATGATGTTTGGACCATTTAATTTGAGTTTTGGTGAACTTTATTTTTTGCACGTTTTGCTTGTTGTTTGATTTATGGAATGGTTGTTGAGAATTAATGGAAATGGAGGCTAGATTCATGATCCTCGCGGCGAGAGGATGAATTTTCATCTAAGGTTTGTGAAAAATGGTGAAGAAATGATGAAGCCACGGTGGGGGGGGGAGTAATCGCGGCGGCCGGAGTTGGGACAGGGATGACCGGAGTGAATTTCGGCGACTGGTTTGGTCTCAAGGAAGAAGACGCTGACGTGGCAGCATCGCGTCCGTCCGATCGCGTGTTCTTTAATCGCGCGCGTTGAAACAAGACCCATGGTGGTCCGTCATAGCATGTTTGTACCATAGCAAGACTCAATTTCATTAATTGATGTGGCTCTTCATGAGCCACTTGATTGAACTACTTTTTTGTTGATCACACGGTTCACATTGATTTCCACCATACACTAAGTCAACTCAACCATATTTTGTATACTCAGATTTTTACTTTCTTTTATTTTCGTGTGGGCCTTATACGAATTGCTACTCACACCCCCCAGGGAGGCCCATTTTTCGTTTTACACTATGTATGTTTGCTGTTTGCACCACTATCCTTCCCATTTAATTCTTATGTTATTTTATTTTTCTGTTTTGTGCAGTTTTCATTTTAATTCAAATAAAATAGCTCTAATAGTTTAAAAATTCACCAAAAATAATTTTCATAAACTTTAAGATGTCTAGTTTTTTCTAGAAATTTTTATTTTATTTTTTGACTTTATTTTCAATTAAAAAGCGAATTAAATATTAGGGCTGTTTTATTTGATTTAAATTGTGGTTTTGTTCTTTCTTTATTTTATTTCTATGTTTAAACTTCTCATTTTTGCATGATTTCTTTTTGAGCATTGTGTTAACATGTTGATTGATCCTTGGATATTTTTTCCATGATTTTTAAGTGCTGTTTCAATGTGGTTTGAATTGCTTTTTGTTCCCTCTCCATTTCTGCCTTAGTTTGGGACACTCTTAGTGTTTGCCCTCTGTTGAGGCATTTCCCTTTTGATTTTCAATCTCCCCTTTTGACCCCTGGTTCCTAATACCTTGAGGGTCCTTTGAGATTTTATTTGGCATATTTAGATGCATTTTCATATTTTTCATGTATTTTGCAAGTTGCTTCATGTTTATGCATCTTTGCTGGTGTACTTGTTTTGTTTTGCTTCCAAAAGCTTGGTTGTGCATTATTGATGAATCTAATTTTGATTGTTTCACATCAGGGGCTTATTATAGGTCTTGCATGTCAATTCATGCATAAGTTGTTCATTTGATCTCATACTTTCATGTTTGCATATTGTGTTTCCATATGTGGTGTTTGCTTGCATTCTTTGATGTTATTGTCGGCATTTGCTTGTGATATTTTATTTTAACTTTTGAGATCTCTTCTCCTCATCCCCATTCTGTCCTATGACTTTGGAATACTACTTAAGGTTGCTTGGTCCCTCCTTAGGAGGAACTTGAAGCCTACCTAAAGTAATGAATTCATGAGGACTTTTTCTCATTGTTTTTGTTACTTGTTTGTGATGCATCTTCTTCTCCATTTCTCTTGAATCTATTCATACTATGGCTTGAGGTTGAGATGAGCTTGTGGAGGTTCTAGCCCCACACATATTTCCACCCTCACTTGCATTGCATCCTTGTCTTCCTTGTTGCATTTATGTTTGCATTCTTCATTCGCATTGTTTCTTCTTATTGTTTATTCTTCTTTTTGTCTTCCTTCCCTTAGGATTTCTAACCTCTCTTGTTCAAGAGAGGTTATGATAGACATTAGGGTTCTAACCATGCATGATAACATTAGGTAGTTCCCTTTCAAACTCAACTTTAGATGCACTTTGCATGACAACTTTAGGATTGGATTAGTTCCCCTTTAGTGCGTCCTTTCTCTTCTCATCTTCAAACAACTTCAATTCACTTAATAAATATAATGAATGTTGTAACATGAGCCTTGTACTTGGGAAATGGTGATTGAGTGGTTACCTCTCAATTGCCTAGAGTGTTTAGTATACGTCCTTAGGACGATATGTGACGCATTCGATCCTAGGTTTTAGACTTTGTTACAACATACATTATGAACCCTCTAATTCAAAACACTTCTTCTTAAAAAACACAAAAACAATTCAAACCTTTTTCACCCCTTGGGGTCTTAATCAGGAAAACCTTTTCACAAGCAAGAGTGTTGTTAACTTTCAGTCATATCGCAAACGGTAACGCCTAAGTCTCCAATGGTCGAGCTGCATACACCAAACTGCTAGAACTGTGTGTTAACCTTACTCGGGTAAAACTTTTGAACCAACCTGTGGTCCTTTTAGCCCGAACTACGTTTTCTCTGATCTTTTGTACCAGACGAAAGTACGTAGGCACGAGACGCGATGTCTCGGCGAGCAACCTTCCCCCCTTCTTTAGCCGTAGTTAGGAGAACTACGTTGACTCTGACTTTCCCATTGCACGAGGGAGTACGTAGGCACAGAGCGACGATGCTCTGCCGAGTCAGTTCTGTTTTCTTTTTCTTTTGTCCATAAGCCTTTAGCATAGATAGTTTACACACCCTTTTAGATAGATAACAATGCGTGGATTCCGTCGAGTACGAGGGACGTGAGGGGTGCTAATACCTTCCCCTTGCGTAACCGACTCCCGAACCCAGACATGGTTGCGATGACCTTGTCTTTTCCTTTTCCTTTAGGTTTTTGCGATCGTTTCCTATCCCTCTCTTTGGGATAAATAACGAAATTGGAGACTCTTATGTTTTTTCCACCGGTTGCTTTTTCGCAGTTGCGACAAGTACCTGCTGGTTCGAACGTAACTCTTGCATGTTCCCCATAACCTGCTTCATCTGGCCTCGGACCTCACTCAGCTCTGCTCGTACCTGTTCCATAGCCTTATGGGGATTTCTGTAATCTTCCTAATCGGATATCCTGCAACAAACTGTTTAGCACAGGGAATAAGATCAATGGTTATGCGGTACCTGCTATGCAAAATGATATGCAGATGCAAATGCAAAAATGTAGCAAGGGATCAAGAGTGTTGCGCTGTTGACTGAAGGACCAGAATTCTGCTTCGACGAGAATATAACACAACTCTGATAATTAGGACCCACTAATACCAATAATATTGATTCATACTGTCAAGAAAAACCAGGTTGTCTGAAGGTAAAGGTTACCTGCATAACCCCAGTCCCACTCACAGGTATGGACCTAATCCACTGATAACGGTACGACATCCTATGCGTTCCTCAGTGTCACAGACTTTCATGAAATGATGATACGTTCACCATTTCTAGTTTGGAATCATCACTCCCTGAAGAGGCCTCACTTAGCTAAGTCACAAATGATCAGTCCTCGGAGTCGACAACTCTCCAGACCAACAACCCCTCAAGCCCAAAGGGCTGGAAAAGAAGTCAACCAAGAGAATTTCGTCTGAGCGTGGATTTTATGGGACATTAGTACATGCAAAGCATGCACGCGCCCACTACTTTCCACAACTAATGCTAGGTATACACTCAAGCCTGGGTCTGGCTTATCACTCATCAGAGCCCCTCCCCACAACAGCACAATAATGATATCATACTGAAAATAAAGTGCGGAAAGTAAAGTGCGATAAATAAATGCAAACTCAACAGATAAACATACAAGCGCTAGGATTGACTCGCATAGGGAACCAGAGACTCTGGGTTCGGTCCCCAGCAGAGTCGCCAGCTGCTGGGGATGAACCAAACAGCTAGGAAGAAAATCCAAGGCGAGACTCGCATAGGGAACCATCGCAAGTCCCCAGCAGAGTCGCCAGCTGCTGGGGATGACCCAGATAGCTAGGAAGAAAATCCAAGGCGAGACTCGCATAGGGGACCATCACAAGTCCCTAGCAGAGTCGCCAGCTGTCGCTACTGCGAAAATAAGGTACCGGCAAAACAAAAGAGTCGCCACCTTTCGTTAATTACCCCACAGGAAGGGAAAGGAACGATCAGAAAAACCTGACGAAAAGGTATAAGACAAGGTCATCGCAACCATGTCTGGGTTCGGGAGTCGTTTACGCAAGGGGACGGTATTAGCACCCCTCACGTCCGTTGTACTCAACGGGATCCACACTTGTTGTGTTTATCTGACGGGTTGGTTTAAGTATCTACCTATCAAGGCTGGTCTGAAAAGAAAAGAAAAACTGAAGAAAAGGGGACTCGACAGAGCATCGCTGCCCTGGGCCTACGTATTCCCTCGTGCAATGGGAAAGTCAGAGTCAACATAGTTCGACTAACTACGGGTGAAGGGAAGGTTGCTCGTCAAGATATCATATCTTGTTCCTATGTACTCTCAACAGGCTTGAGAGATCAGAGCTAACGTAGTTCGGGATAAAAAGGGGACACAGGTTTGTCTTTTTTTTCCGAGTACGGTTAACAAACAGTCCCAGCAGTTGGTGTATGCAGCTCGACCATTGGAGACTTAGGCGTTACCGTTTGCGGTAGAACTGGGAGTTAACGACACTCTTTTTATCTGAAAACGTTTTCCTCGGATTATGGGCCCCCGGGCCAAAAAGAAGGTTTGATATTTGTTTTCTGTCTTTTACGGAAGAAGTGTTTTTTATGGATGTTTGCAACTAATATTGCACTAGAGACTATGACCTAGGAGTGAATGCGTCGCATGTCACCCAAAGGGTACCATACTAAACATCCTGATAATTGGAAAGAAACCCTCCAATAATCATTTCCTAAGTAGCTTAAGGCTCGTAACGTACGATATCAATTAACCTTTATTACTATATTTTGATTTGTTTGAAGGTGAGAAGAGAACAGACACAACTAAGGGGAGCTATCAAGTCCTAACAGCTGTCATGCAAATTTGTCCTAATGGGCGAGGTTAGGAGGGAACTAACTAATGTTTTCATGCATGGTTAGAACCCTAATATTTGTCATAACTTCTCTTGAACAAGAGAAGTTAGAGTCGCTAAGGGAACATGGCAAAGGAAAGCAACAACAAAAGAAATAATCTGAAAGAATAACGGTAAGTAAAATGCATGCAATGCAGCAATACAAGCAGAAGGAGACAAACTCAACTTCTAGAGCAAACAAGAAAAAGCAACACAATACACAGGCAAGGGAGACAAACTCAACCTTCAGCCAACAAGCAAAGCCAAACAGTAACAGACAAGCAGAGGGAGCCAGACTCAACCTCTAAGGAAAACAAGCAAAGGGAGGTAAGCTCAACCTTTCAATGCACTTAGGCCTAGAACCAACTACATGAAAGCCTATTCTAATGCAACACACCAAATAAGCAGTCACACAAATACAGTTGTTAAACAGCAAACACAACAGAGCAGCACAACAACACTCCATCAGCCTGACAGTCTGTCTTCTAGTCCAAGTTATCTGTCCAAGCTATCCATCAAGAGAGAAGGGAATAAGGACTTCATCTTCAAGCTTCAACTTGCTCCATAAAGAGATGATATGAACTAACACAAAGATTATTGCATGATGAGGGGAAGCATGATGGAAACCAAGGGAATCCATCATGCCACTCAACCACTCATCTAAGATTGGTATCCTCAAAGGTTTTACCTTTTGTGGTAGGCCTTTAGTCCTTCCAAAGGAGGGACTAGGCTCCCACAAAGGAACCTTGCATCATTGGATAGGAAATGGAATGAAAACCAAAGCAAACCATAATTATGAAAAAGGAAGAAACTCCTAAAGGCTCTAAAAACCTTAATTCCACAAGCTCTAAAAGCAACCCTTCAAAGGGAACTAATGCACAAAATTAAACCTTAAGATTCAATCTACAGAGGCATTGACATGTCTACTAAACCATCAAAAAAGGTTTGGAAACTTATCATGGACTAAAGGTCACTTTTGAAGTTCAACTATGGGAATTACTATGCTAGAGGCATCCTACAAACAACCTAGATGTAAAATCTAACTAAAATAGTAAATCAACTCCTAAAAATCTATAAAAAATTCTAAGAGGTCCTAAAGGTATTAAGAACCTATGGTAAAAAGATCAGGGCCTAATTCAAAGTTTAAGGGCAGTAATGAAATTCTAAACCAAAAGTTGTCAAGTGAAAGTTCAAGTGGGGAAAGCTCTAAAAACCTAGTTCAAAACTATGCTTAGAGTTACCTAAAAATTAGAATAAAATTCCCGCAACTATGTCAAAGTGTCTACTACCAGCCAGCAAAAGATCAAATCTTAATTCTATACCAAAAACTAGCACAAAAATCAGCAAGAAGACTAGGCAATTTCTACAATTAAATGATCTAATAAAAAGAGAGAAAAAAAAAAGAAATTAAATTGGAAACTGAACAAAAATAAAATCCAATTCCACACAAAATTCATAAATAATGCAAGGATGCTTCACGAATTTTCTCATAATTTTCCAAGAAATTTTGCTATTTTTAATGCATTGAAATGAATGAAGCAATTAAAAGAAAAATGAAGTGAATTAAAGAAATTAATAAAGGCCAGAAAAATCCACAGCCACAGGATGAGAGTACTAGTCAAGCTATCCAAGGGAGGAGGGAATACCAACACATTAATGAAGTAAAGAGGAATATAGTGTAATTAGTCAAATGAGGACTACCGAAAGTCTTAATCGTGACCACACGCGGAAAAGTATGCGAATCAGACGGACGAGTCGTCGTCTTCTTCGCTCAACCTTGTCGGCGCCGGAAAAAGTTTTCTGGTCACCCCCTCCGACGCTCCGGCCGCCGCAGTTTGGGAGCTCCAACATGGCTCCTTCATTTTTCCACCATTTTTGACGTTTCTTTAACCAATCTCGCGTGATTTTTCGTGTAGAATCCGAATATGCCACTTGTTTTCACTTTCCTCCATTAAAACTCAAAAATCCAGAACATCCAAGAATCACTCAAGAAAATTCAACTTTCTCAAAACTCAAAATTTAAGATACTAATCTCTTCCTCTCACTTCCTACATCATATCAAATTCTTTTCCATTTTCATCCACTAACAAGAAAGAAAATCAAACTACAACCTAGGGTGTCAATTCTTGAAGTTTCATGGAACCTAACCAAACTAATCCTAAAAGCTTCTACATACTCCAAAGATCATAATTATGTAAAAATGAAGCAATAACTCATCAAGAACAAAGCGTATGGATGAGAAATAAGAACCTTGTTCGGAGCTTCAATGGTGGAGTGTTCTTGCACAAACTTTTGATCAAAGTTGTTCAAAATCGTTCAATGATGCTTGGAGAAGCTTCTTGAATCCTTAATTCCCTCTGAAATGGCTTCAAAGTAGAAATTCAATTTTCACCTCTAACAAGCTTTTTTCAAGTGCTTCTTACCTCATTCATGTTTTTCCAATCACCAACCTTGCTATGAATTCATCCAGAAACTTATATAGAGTTGTTTTGGATCCTTATTTGGCCTAATTGTGGCCCAATTCACTCAATCTAATTTTCCAATTTTTCTCACTTTTTCCTTTGAGTTTTCCATGAACATGGTGTGTGGAAGCTTCCAATTCTGTTCATATCAGTTCCTTATGATGCAAGGATCATGTGTGGCTGAGATTGATCCCTTGGAAATGAATGGATGGTTGATTTTGAATTTGGGACTTAAAGTTCAAGAAACCATGAATATCCCCATATAAATGAATCCATTTCTGATTTCTGGTTTTTCCATTGTTCTTAAAATATTATTTGGACTCAAAAAATGCATCAACATGACATGAATTGGTTCCAAAATGAATTGATTTAAATTCTTGACTTTTAAGGGCTTTTAAAGCTTTCTTTCATGAAAATTTTTCCAAGCATTTTCTTATCCAAGCCATATTAATGGATCCTTGAGGTTTGGTTGACCAAATGACCCCATTTGGAGCAACTTTGAAGTTGGAAATATTTTCATTTGAAGTGTGCAAATTGGTGAAATGGCCTATAATGAAAATGACATATAATCTTACTTTCCCAAAATACCCTTGCCTTGCAAAGCTCACAACTTGAGTTCTATAACTCCAAATGAGGACTTCTAGGACTTTTTGGAAAGGTGAGATCATGAGGAACAACTTTCATGTTGACCTAAAGTTGAGGAGAGACATCCTTCTTGGTCAAAAATGGCATGGAAGTTGGTTGACTTTTGTTGACTAAAATCACATTCCTTTGATGACCTGTAACTTGTCTGCCTCATAACCTGAGTTCTATAAATCCAATGAATGACTTCTAATACTCAAATTAAAGGTGTGAACATGATCTACATGTCTCATGTTTATGTCAAGATGAGATGGGACTTGCATCTTGATTTATGTGGTCTTGAAGTTAGACACTAAACCAGTGGATTTTACACTGACAAGCATAGCAACCCTAGCCTAACAACTTCTCACACCCTTGAATATTCATGAAATGATCTTGAAACAATCTTCTATGTGTCTCAACACAACATCACACGATCATAAAGACTTGGAATTGAGTCTTAATCTCCTTCGGTTCAACTATTGACTTAAGGTTGACCAGGTGAAAACCCTGATTGCACCAATCTTGACTGTGGCTTCACACACTTGATATAATGACTGACATAAGCTTCAAAATGACCCTCAAGGTCTCCCATGAGTTCTCACAATATTCTCCACCCATACCCATGGATTCAAAACCACTTGATGACCTTCATAGACCCCCAAGATAGGAGGTACACCACTCTTAACCAATAAAATTTTTCTAATGAGCTTTGCCATTCTTATGATAATGATAAGCACTTGATAGCTTGAATATAACCACTTGATTAGGATTAGAACTTTTGGCAGCCCCTTCTTGATGAACACACCTTTTGATCCCCTGCACAAATGATAATGCAATGCGTATGCTAATGTTAAGATGAATGCAATGAAACATAAGCTAGGCTAATAAAGGTTAGGTAAATTTTGGGGTGTAACACCTATAATCAACACACATCTTGACTTTTCCGTCCTTCTTAGGCACGGGCACAATGTTTGCGACCCACGGAGGGTAATTTGTCACGACAAGAAATCCGGCGTCTAATTGCTTTTGGACTTCTTCCTTGATCTTCACTACCATATCAGGCCTGGTTCTTCTCAGTTTTTGTTTAACAGGAGGACACTCTTCTCGAAGAGGCAGGTGATGAACTACAATATCCGTGTCGAGTCCAGGCATATCTTCATATGACCAAGCAAAGACATCCTTATACTCTTGGAGTAACTCAACCAGTCTTTGCTTGACATCACTTTGCAGCGCGGCCCCTATTCTGACTTCCTTCTTATCTTCCTCGGTTCCTAGGTTGATGACTTCAACTTCCTCCTAATGAGGCAGGATGACCTTCTCCTCTTGTCTCAACAATCTAGCAAGCTCTTCGGGTAGGTCTTCATCTTCATCAATCTCTTCTTCTGCTTGAAAGATCGGATTGTCAAAGTCACACCGAGTCATAAACGAGTCTGAGTCGATGGTATCTAAAATGTGTAACCTGCAATGATGATGATTTTATGCTTAAATGATATGCAAACAAAACAAACACAAACCACATTGCCATTTTAATGTTAGAAAACAAAAAGAAGAAAAAACAAGGATCACAAAATTCGAATGAGAAAAACGCCTTTTGATTAATGATAAAAAGATTGTTCAAACATAAACAAGCATGCCCTGAACAAAATACCGCTATGCTCCGGGTAGAACATAGGGTTACACAATAACTGAGAAAACAAAGTATTACTGTTCACGTGTTACTTGGACAAATTCCTCAATGGACCAATTGCATAGCTTCTGTCCGGGAGCGCTCGGCTGGATCCAAGCGTCCATGTCACAATCACTGTCTCTGGCTTCATCATCAGAAACAACATTGATTTGTTCAAAGATGACACCCCCACTGGTGAACTTGACGGGCCCCTTATAGCGTGGCGTGCTCTATGAAGATGAGGGACGATACCCCAACCCAAACTTGTCCTGCTTCTGAGGTATGTCTAGCACCTTTCCCCATCCTTGTGATTCCCCAGCCTGTATTGCCGCTTGAGCCTCCTTGAAAGATGACATAGCCACTTCTAGTTCTTTGTTCACAACTGGAGATTTGTCCTTCACTTGCACAGTTTCGAAGGCCTGAGACAAAGTCTCATGAATTTCCCCGTCTACCTCAACGTATTTGAAAGATGACAAATGGCTAATCATGATATCTTCTTCCCCACATACCGTCACAACACTGCTTCCGACCATACATTTCAGCTTTTGATGCAGAGTGGATGTAACAGCCCCAGCAGAATGTATCCATGGATGACCCAATAGATAGCTGTAAGCGGGCTGAATGTCCATGATGTAAAATACCGCCTCAAATACCTCCAGGCCCACATGGATAGGCAAAGTTATTTCCCCAAAAACAGATCTTCGGGTTCCATCAAAGGCTCGCACAACCAAATCACTTGGTGTACAATAAAGATCCTAATGATCTATCTTCATCAATGCTTTCTTTGGAAGTACATTCAAGGACGAACCTGTATCAACAAGGACGTGTGACATCACTGTTCCCCGACATTCAATTGAAATGTGCAATGCCAAATTGTGGTTTCTGCCCTTTGGCGTCAAGTCCAAATCTGTAAACCCCAGACCGTTTCCTGCATTTACATGTGCCACAATTCCTTAGAGCTGATTAACCGATATTTATTGTGGCACGTAAGCAGTGCTTAAAACCTTTAACAATGCATTTCGATGCGCTTCTGAACACAACAACAATGATAGTATAGAAATCTTGGAAGGGGTTTGTTGCAGATGGTCGACTATCTTGTAGTCGCTTTTTCTAATCAACTTCATGAACTCTCCCATATCCTTTGCCAGAGATTCCTTCTCGCCCACCCGAGGAATTTCTTCTACCACTGTCTTTCCTTTCCCTTTATCAGTTTTCTCAGCCACCACTTCGGGCGACGAAAAGATTCTACCGCTTCTGGTAATTCCTCCAGCTCCGACCAGATTATCCACCGAGTCGACAGACAAACTCTTCAATTCTACCTTCTGTCCGTTACAAAACACCTCGACTCTGTAATTCCACGGGATAGCCTTAGTATTATCGTATGGCACAGGTCCTGCTTTGGTGATGATGATTGTAGGTGGCCTTGGAGGCGCTGAAATAATGATAGTTTTATATGGGATTGAAATCGTCGCGATTTCATCCTGCTCCTCCTCTACTACTTCCACAGGTTTCCTTTCAGCGGTCCGATCAAATTGTAACATTCCTTCATCCATCATGCTTTGAATACACTTTTTCAGATCACCACATCCCTCGGGATGGCTCAAACAGTTGACACAGTCTTCACTACAGCCTGGGAACACTCCCCCTTTCAGCAGCTTCTCCTTCACAAAACTTATTGGCGTTTTCAACTTGTTCACGTCAGCTATCAGATCTAACCCTTCCTCTACCAGAACAGAACCAACCCTAGCCGGCCCATGATTTGGCATAGGGTTCTGCACAACATTTGGTGTATCATGTGAAAAATCTATAGCTTTGCTATCAATCAGATCTTGCAACTTATGTTTGAAAGCCTTGCAGTTGTCAATAGTATGGCTTGGTGCTCCGGAGTGGAACTCGCATCATGCATTCACATCAAAGCCGGGCGGTGGTGGGCCTGTCAGCAGAGCCATAGTCCTCTTTTGGATTAACTGCAATTGCAACAGAGTTTGGAGCACTTGGGAATATGGCATCGATGGTGGATCAAATACTCTATTTGCTGGCCAAACCGGATATCTTCGATAACCCTGCTGATTTTGTTAGGGTGGTTGGTGCTTCCGTTGTTGTTGTTGTTATGGTTGTTGTGGTACAAGGATCGTAACACTAGCGACTTGTCGTTGATAATATTGATTATGAGGTTGACTTCTCCATCTTCCCTGAAAACTAGATACTGAGTTGGTTTCTCCCTCGCGCCTTTTGTTGCCAAAGACTTTCTTTCCTCCTCCTCCAGCTGAGGATCCTTCGCCTGCTTGAATCTTCCCAATTTTGATACCATTCTCTATGCGTTCCCTTGTGATTATCATGTCAGAAAAGCTACCAGACATACAGTTGATAAGCTTCTCATAATACATGCCAAATAAAGTAGCCACGAACATGTCGATCAGCTCACGCTCCACCATCGGAGGTTGAACCCTTGCGGCCAATTCGCGCCACCTTTGGCCATACTCTTTGAAGCATTCATTACTTCTCTGGGTAATATTTTGCAACTGAACCCTGTTTGGAGCAAGGTCACTATTGTATTGATAATCCTTCATGAATGCATCAGCCAAATCCTTCCAGCTACGGACATTGGTAGGCTCCAATCCCATGTACCATTCAAGGGAAGGACCGGACAAACTATCTTGAAAAAAGTGCATTAACAACTTTTCATCGTCTGAGTAGGCAGACATTTTCCTGTAATACGTGCGCAAGTGAACTCTAGGACATGTAGTACCCTTGTACTTATCGAAATCAGGGACTTTGAATTTTTGCAGTATCCTTAGGTCAAGAATAAGTCCAAGGTTGGCCATATCAAGGCCCATAGAGTTCTGACTCTCAAAGCTCTTTATCCTGTCTTCCAACCATTTGAATCTTCTATTAGTCTTAGAAGGCACTTCACCACCAAAATCTCTCACCGAGAAGATCTCATCCTGTCTGTCCTCAAACAACTGCTGATTCAGGTTGCCATGAATAGCACCGTTAGCTTCAGGCCCATACACATTGCCCTGACCAGTAATTCCAACATTACCAACTCCAATGTTACCAAATCCTGTGTTACCATTGCCTCCGCCAACATTTTCGTTGGTTCCAACATTTCCATTACCGTTCCCAGTTGCGTTCCCATTTCCAGCACCATTGCCATTTCCACCAGCATTGGGGATAACGTTATTAGTGTGCTGAGTCTCACCATGAGGTGGGTTGATAGCAATCCCTCCATGTAACACACCGTCATTATCAACCCGTGCAATCAAAGGTTGCACCAAAGTCCTGAGTTGGTCTTGTCCACTAGTTATAGTCTGCATTACTTCCATAAATTGAGCCATTCTATCTCTCATTTCCTACATCTACTCTTGGATTTGTTCCATGATCTTCCTCTAATTTCCTCTAGTCGCGTACCGGTGACCTGCTTTATCAGCAATCCTAAAACACACTAAAGAAGACAGGAGATAAGAAAACAGTTTTGATGCACCTACAATGCGAAGAAAATGCTAAATGCAGACATGTATATATGCAACAGGGAGATTTCCCCCTCGATTCTAGTTTCCAGCAGAAGAAGCGACCATGAAAAATCCCACGGACAAGCAAACAGAATAATAACTCCTCATATAATAACAGGCCAACAGACAATGTGAATACATCAATTGAGTACAAATAGAAATGACCTCAATCAAAAAGCCTGATGATGGTCGATACATAAGCAAAACAATAAGATACAAAGAAGGACAATCAAGCTAAGTGCCGAGACCGGGAATCCTCTAGCAGCTTCCGTGTCTCAGGATGATCTGGTCTAGCGAGTAGGCCCTGTATGAGCAGCTCTTGCTGGCTAATGGTGCGCTCTAGACTATCAACATGGTCTTCCCAGGCTCCTTCTCCAAAGCACGCCTCAAGTCTGCATCTCTTGGTGTCCGCTCTCAACCTACAATCCTTTAGGTCTGCAATAGCCTTGCTCAATCTGTGCTCACTATTATATCTGAGTGATTCTTCCACCGAAATCTTCTTGTCCTTTGCTTTGAGTTGCATCTTCAACTTGGTGATCTGCTGCTTCAGCTTGTCCTCACGCTCTTTGTTGTTGGTGAGTGTGGCATTCCATACTGAGTCAAACTTAGAGATCTCCAAGTAAGCCTTGTCCAGATCCTTCTTCTTGGTAGCAAGCACACTATTGACAGCGTTCAAATCCCGGCCTGAGCATTCTCTGGCGCTAGTCTCCTTCGTCAAGTCCGTACCTAGCTTGTTGACAAGTTCAGTCTGCCTTTTGAAAGAATTGATAGCATCAATCTTCTCGCTTCAGAGTTGAATGATTTCTTTCTCTAATTCTTCATTTTCTTTCTTTAACTCTCCTTTCTCACGCAACAGTTGGTTGTACTTTTGGATATCCATGGTGGTGGGTTCTTCAATCATGATAGGGTACAAAGGCGCAACTAAGGGAAATGGCATCAGGGACTTAGCAGCTCTATCTTTGATCCAAACCACGTAAGGGTCCTAAGCCCGATTGTTGCTCTTTCCTAACAATGTCTTACCTCGCCTGTGAATGTTACTCCACGCATACTCCATTCTAACCAAAGTATCAGCTTCCAGCAAGCCTGTGAGATACAGAGATTCCTGTATCTCTTCTTCCTTAGGAGGACTCTTCAAAGCATATCCAAGTTGTCTAATCAACAAAGAGGGATTATAGTTAATACAACCCTTTCTTCCGACCAACGGGACATTCGTAAAACCATTGCAACTATATATGATTTCAACGCCAAGTATATCCCGATCAAACCATATAATGTTTTCTGCAGATAAACCCATTAACCTAGAAGACGAATCTGAGGTGCCAGCAGTTGCAACAAACGGACCTGTTTTCGGAAGGTGACTGAAGAACCATCTATATAGCATGGGTACACAACAAGACACATTTTTACCCCTCCGCTTCTCATTCTTGTAATGGATAGAATGGTAAACATCTCCTAACAAGGTAGGCACTGGATTCCCTGAGGCAAGGATATAGAAGGCATCTGTATCTATCGCATCGCTGCAAAAATCGAGGCCGGCAATGACAGAAGAGTCGCCACCGTTCGTTATTTATCCCAAGAGAGGGAAAGGAAATGCTCAGAGAAAACGTAACGAAAAGAGGGATAAGATCGATCATCGTAACCAAATCTCGGGTTCGGGAGTCGATTACGCAAGGGGAAGGTATTAACACCCCTCACGTCCGTCGTACTCGACGGGATCCACGCTTGTTGTCTATCTAAAAGGGTGATTGAAACTATCTAACTACAAGCTTGAGGACAAAAGAAAAATAAGTGACTCGGCAAAGCAACGGTGCTTTGTGCCTACGTATCTCATCTGAAATGAGAAGTCAGAGTCAACGTAGTTCGGCTAACTACGGGTGAA
Organism: Lathyrus sativus; assembly: GCA_963859935.3. Classification (NCBI taxonomy): domain Eukaryota; kingdom Viridiplantae; phylum Streptophyta; class Magnoliopsida; order Fabales; family Fabaceae; genus Lathyrus; species Lathyrus sativus. The sequence goes on along the minus strand of OZ012736.1, from coordinate 134,745,530 downwards.
AAGGGGGGAAGGTGGCTCGCCAAGACATCGCTTCTTGTGCCTACGTACTTTCATCTGGTATGAAAGATCAGAGCAAATGTAGTTCGGGCTAAAAGGGAACACAAGTTTGGTTCAAAAGTTTTTTAGGCCCGAGTAGGGTTAACAAGTAGTTCTAGCAGTTGGTGTATGCAGCTCGAGCATGGAAGAATTAGGCGTTACCATTTGCGATAGAACTAAGAGTTGACAACACTCTTTTTTCTGAAAAGATTTTCTTGATTAGAATCCCGAAGGATGAAAAAGGTTTGAAATGTTTTTGTGTTTTTTAGAGAAGAAATGTTTTGAATTTGAGTGTTCATGATGTATGTTGTACTAAAGTCTAAAACCTAGGATTGAATGCATCGCATATCGTCCTAAGGACGTATACTAAACACTCTAGGAAATCGAGAGGTGGCCCCTCAATCACCATTGCTTAAGTATAAGGCTCATGCCACAACATCCATTATCTTTATTAAGTATGTTAATATGGTATGAAGATGTGAAGAGAAGGGACAAACTAAAAGGGGACTAGCACAAACCTAAAGTTGTCATGCAATGGTGATCCTAAGATTGAGATTCAAAGGGAAACTACCTAATGTTATCATGCATCGTTAGGCACCTAATGTCTATCATAACCTCAAGAGGTTAGAGAACTTATGGGGAAAATGGCAAAGAAGAACCAAAGAAGAAGAAGAAATAACATGCAAATGAAAATGCAAACATAAGATGCACAAGTAGAATGAAAGTGGGAGGAAAATAGTGTGGGGCAGTAGCCTCCACAAGCTCATCTCAACCAAGCATGCATATGAGAAATCCAAAGGAGAAAAGATGAGAAGAAGTGCACAAAAAGGAACCACACAAAAGGAGATATTACACAAACAATGCAAACATAAGACATATGGAAACCCTAAATGGAAGCAACAAAAGGAATGCACAAACCAACAAGTAATGAACATAATTTTGACCTAAAAATGAACATACAGCAAGCTCAACATGTCTAATATATGAAACAAAAGGCGTTGAAAGTTTATTGGATCCACAAAGGTCATTTCCAACTCAAACTAGGTCATATACTTGTATGAGCCACCCTAGGAAATGACTTGACTTGCAATTCATCTCAAAATTAGGAAAAATGCTCAAAAGTTAACAAATAAAATACAAGAGGTGCACAAACAAATTGGAAAATATCCCTTCAAAGCATCATCAAAAGAAAATAATATTCAAGATGTACCACTTTGAAATGGGAGAATCGAGGGTCAAAAGAGAAGCACCAAAAGTCAACCCTATAGTCAACCAACCAGGGGTAAAATGGTCCTAAAAAATTGTTCAACTCATCATGGATATGAGGATCAGTTTCCAGTCATTGGATCCAAAAGAAAAAGTAAAAGCAAAATCAAGAACAAGACATGTCAAGATTGGATCCAACTAAAACACTTCCAATGTTTAATTCCATTTTTAATTGAAAATAAAATCAAAAAATAAAATATAAATATCCTAAAAATAAAGGACATCTCAAAGTGTATGAAAAACATTTTTCTGGAATTTTTTTTATCATTGGAACTATTTTTAATTGAATTAAACCTAAACAGCATTAAAACAAAAATAAAATGAAAAAAAGAAATTAAAATAAAGAAATCAGTGGTGCAGATAGTAAAATAAACATGTTAAAAAGCTAGCTGGGCCCATAAGGGGGGTGTGGAAAGCACGCAGGGGCCCAAGTTTGACAGCAGAAAAAGAAAACAAAAACAAAAAGCTTGGTGATCATGTGAAGTGAGGTCAACGTATGACCAAGGTGGAATGCAACCAGATTCGCTTGATCAGAAAGTATGCACATCTCATGGATCAGATCACGCCACGTCAATTAATGAAATTCAAACATGATTTCGTGTGATGAGTCAATGTGTGTGCAGCGTGTTTCTTAATCATGTGCGTTAAAATGAAAAGTATGCAGATCCAAAACACCATATGCTGCCACGTAATCATCTTCAACATAAATCACTCAAAATCAGCAGAAAAACCAGGTGACGGCCGGAGCTTCCTCCGGTCGTCTTCTCCGACCACACAACCACCATCAACAGTAACAGAAAAACGCAGGTGGAGAAAACTTAACCAAAATTTGAAAATTAATAGTCAAAATTCATCTACACATCACGAGGAATCCAAATATGCCATCCATTTTCACTTATCACGAATATACAAACCAAATCGAAGGAAAATAGAAAACATGCTCAAACTAAAAAGTTCGCAATCAGCAACCAAATGCACCCAGAAATCATCTACACATTACATAGAGTTCAAATCCACGGTTCATTCATCATAAAACCTCAAGAATAAGCCAAAATGTAAACAACAAGTTTCAAGCTCAAAACAAAAATCATCTCAAATGCCAGTTCATTTTACTTGTTAATGATCTACATGTTTCCTAGGTCTCAAATATGCAAAAATGGTAAGAAATCATGGCATAAACAGAGAGATATGGTGAAATAAAGATACCTAGTGGGGAGCTTCCACTGAGCCTTCAACTCTTGATGAAGCTTAAAGAAAAAGATTCAGAATCACTCCACAACGTCCAAGGAAGCCTTTGTTGTAAGTAATTTTGCTTGAAATCCACTGAATCTCAGAAATTGTATTTCAATTTTGCCTTGCTTTTTCAAGTTGCTCTCTCTGCAATTCCTTCACCAAAACGACTTCTCTAGGTCTGAAAATAATCCTCAAGTTTTATATGTTGGATTTGGATGGGAATAAGGCCCAATTACAACTGCCTTTGGTCCAATTGGATTTCAATTTTCCTTGCATTTTCAAGCTTCAAAACCGTGTGTGTTCAGCTGTAACAACCTCAAACTTGTTTCCAATCACTTGCACATGGGATATACTGATCAAAGGGCCAATAATCCTTCCTTAGTTTGATCTTAATGATTGAATTTAATCATGTGACTTAAGCTTGAAGTAAGCTTGGAAATGGCATACCAAAACTCCTCAAATCAAAATTCTAGAAATGCCATTGTATTTAGAATATGATTTGCACTCAAAAAATGCATAAACATGGTACAAAGTGATACCAAATGAATTTAGTTTGATTTTCTCATTTTAAGGCCTTTTCCATGAAAATTACTTTAGGAATTCTTCAATCCAAGCTTCAACCATGACAAGAAATGATTTGGTAATGCAAATGGCCCTATTTGGAGCAAGTTTGATGTTGGAAAAATATGCATTTGAAGTGTGCAAGTTGGTGAAATGGACTTATAATTTTATGACCTATAATCTCACTTTCCCAAAATACCCCTGACTTGCAAGCCTCATAACTTGAGTTCTACAAATCAGATGAAAGACTTCTAGTACTCTTTGGAAAGCTAAGATCATGAGGAACAACTTTCATGTTCATCAAAGGTTGAGGAGAAACATCCTTCTAGGTCAAAAATGGCTTGGAAGTTGGTTGACTTTTGTTGACCAAAACCACATTCATCTGAGGACCTATAACTTGTCAGCCTCATAACTTGAGTTCCAGAAATCAGATGAATGACTTCTAGTACTCAAAAGAAAGCTAAGAATATGATCTACACGTTTCATGACCATGTCAAGATGATATGAGACTTATATCTTGAGAAAGGTGGTCTTGAAGTTGGGGACTAAACAGGAGATTTTACACTGAGAACCCTAATTTAGTAACTTCTCACACTCTTGATTCTTGATGAATTGATCTTGAAATGATATATTAGACATCTCAACACAACATCCCATGACCATAGAGACTTGTAATTGAGTTTTAATTTCCTTCAATTTCACAGTTAACTGAGGGTTAACCAGATGAAAACCCTAGATGCAACATTCTTGACTGTGGCTTCTTCCACCTCACACAATAACTTGAATAAGCTCCAACATGGCTTTCAAAGAACTCTATAAGCTCTCTTAACATCTCATTTCCATAATTATAAATTCACTGTCTTCTGATGATCTTTAACTGGCCTCCAAGTTAAGAGCTGACCCACATACCTCCATCAATCCTTTCACAAGACTATTGACCACTTCTAGATGACCTGATGACCATTAAAACTTGAGTAACACCCCTTGCTTAGGATCAACTCTGGGTAACCTTCTCTTGCTATGCACAACCTCTCGACCCCCTACTAAATGAAAATTGTTATGCAATGCAAATGCTAGAACAATGCAAAGAAACAAAAGCCAACCAAAGAAAAAGGTTGGACAAATTTTCGGGTGCAACAACTGCCCCTATTCAAACGACTTGGACCTGAGTGGATGAAAAGCGAACAACTTTCAAACAATCAAGGTAAAATACGGTTGAATACCAAAGAAACCCGAAAATTTACCAACCATATAAATAAACTGCAAAACTTTGCTTGGAGAGACAGAAACAAAAGGTAACCACCTAACTTATGCTTCTGATGCACATGTTTGAATATGGCGTAATGCTCCATACGAAATGGAAATGCTACGCGTTTGGTTAGATGTTATGAAAAATGCAAATGCAAGGGAACCGCTCCAGCAAAATAAATGCTGGAGGAACGAAAGCCAACTCCACTGGGGATGACTGGGACATGCCAATTACAATTGGACTTTTGCTGGGGGAAAACAAACCCTGGATCTGAATTAGATAGGTCAGGCAAGAACTGACAACCGGGCGAGAAATGAGTTCTAAAAAACCAGTCAAACGAGAAAAGACTACCAGGCAAGAACTAGTTTCTTATTTTCTTGTGTTGAACATGAACTACTTCTGTGGTTTTCCAGACGATAACTGGACTTCAAAACTCTTTTCACCAGGCAGGAACTGGTATTAAAGATAACCGACCACCAGACAAAAAACCGGCGTTTCAACTGTAGGCTAAAGAAACATTGACCGTACGGGTAATGGTTTAAACAGCTGGCGTTTACCAGGCGAGAGCTGGACTCAAATGTGTCTTACCAGACAAGAACTGGTATTCCATGAAGACTTATCATACGGGAATCGAGCTTCAAAAGGAAGACAGGCCAGGCAAGGACTGGACTCTGAAACTGTTATATGGATGAGGATTGGAATGTGCTAAGCACGGTTGGGCTTTTGGTTTGAGGGTGTGACCAGGTCTATGGTTACTGGATTTATCTTTTGTTACCAACTAGAATGGATTTAAAAAAAGGGGGATGACTAGACAAGAACTAGTATCCGAGGATGGACCACCAGGCGAGAGCTGGTGTCAACAAGGTTAGGCTATCAAACAAGAACTGACTACCAAGCAGGTAACTGGAGTTCAAACAACAAGGCCATGCGAGAACTGATTACCAGGCGGGTACTGGAATCTACCAAAAAGGTTGGACAAGAACGAATTACCAGGCGGGTACTGGAATCTACAAAAAGGTTGGACGAGAACGGATTACCAGGCGGGTGTTGCACCCCAAAATTTGCCCAACCTTTTTCACAATTTGCTTTATGTTTCATTTCATTTTTCATTTGCATCTGCATACCGCATACATTGCATTTTTTAGCCGGATTGATCTTATCGGGATTACAGCCCTCTTCTCGCGCTTCAGACAGTTCAAACCAGTTCGAATACGAAGATTTATTTTGGGAGTTGTGCTCTTCCCGATGTTTTCAGTCTATACGGTTATCTTAGTGCTTTCTCGCTTTCTTATTCGCCGATTTAACTGTTTTTCCATCGTTTTCGCCTTATGGAATTATTAGCAATTTTCTAGAGTTTATTTCGTTAAATTTTAACATAGAAATAGTTGCTAGATAGCTTCTATCCTTTATTTTCAATTTTAGATATTAGAGTTTAATAGACTTTTATTTCTTTTTCTATTTTTTAGAGTTCTTTAGAATAGTCTTTTAGATTTTTTTGTAATAGATTTTTATATTCAATTTCTATTCTTAGATACTATTTTAGTTTAAGTAGTTAATTGTTGTTTTTAGAATATTATATGGATTTTAATAGGTTTTATTTTAGATCTATTTCCTTTTAGATTTTATTAGATGTTATTAGAATATTAGAGTTAATTGGTTTAGTATTAATCAGGTTTAATTAATTAGAGTTGGTTTAGCATTAATTTTCGTTTAGCATTTAAGTCAGTCCTAATCATCATTTAATTCAGCTTTAGTCTCTAATTAAGTTCATTAGGCATTAATTGATCCAGTTAATTGAAGTCCATTTTAGTTCATTTTTGTGGGCCAGGTGTCCACACCTCAGGCCCAAATCCATTTCGCTGCCATGTGGCATTATATAAGCGTCTCTCTCTCTGAGGGCATGCCACGTTTTCCCCCTATACCGCATGCACGTGACACATCACTCTCTCTCTCTCTCTCTCTCTCTCTCTCTCTCTCTCTCTCTCTCTCTCTCTCTCTCTCTCTCTCTCTCTCTCTCTCTCACTTCTTGCATGTGTGCCACGCGTTTTCCACTCACCCTTTCCCCAGCCACGTTGCGCCTATGCGCATATTCACCTGTTCCACTTCACTTCCTCTCTCTTCGGCCATGCAAACCGCCGGAGGTACTCGCCGGCAAAATCAACGGCGGCAAACTCGCCTGAATCCTCATCTCCTTCATCCATGTTCTTCAACTTTCACCCAGATCCCTACGAACATTCATCACCTTCGTACGATCATCATCCAGTTTTTTTTCCAGAAATTGCAGTGATCATGAATCCATAACCGTTTTTTCAGATCTTGATCTGTGTTCATCATTCTTTCCAGAAACCGCATAGATCTTCGTCGTGTTCATCACAATATTCATCAGTTCTTTTCCAGAACTGAGCCACATTCATCGTGTTATTCGTACTTCCCCAGAAATCTTCATAAATTATTACGGATCTTCATTCGTATTCATACCTTGTTCCAGAAATATCCAAGATCTTCATCAAGAATCTGTGGATCGACACCAATGTCTTCAAGAAACTCCAGATCGGAAACCGTCAACAAACGATGATCCATTGATCTACAACACTAGAACCTTCGGCAATCTTCAGCGCTGATGATCCTCATCGCAGCTTCAACACCGATCCAACTATGTTTTGGATCTTCAACCATTTTCCAAAAGATCTTCGTCACCTTCATCGTGTTCATCGTTGCCATGTCACCAAGGTCTTCTTATCTTCAACGCGTTCTTCAAGGAGCTTCGTCAACATTTCAAATCGAAGGCAGCAAACGAACAGTGATGCGCTTCACAATCTCCAGGTTTTCGAACTAATTCCTTCAGATTTGTGGATCTTTAACAGGTATTTTGTTTAACTTGAAAGAAGAAGATTAGCATCAAAGTTTGAGATGAGAAGAACAAGGTTATCATGAAGTTGTGGGAGAAGCAGAGAAAGAAGATGGGCGGTGAGGGAGACGGATGAGGTTCGGCGGCGGAGATGGAGGAAGAGACTCTAGGATTTTTGGCCAGAGAGAATGAGAAAGGCGATAGGGTCAAAGAGGTTTGGACGTGTAGTGGGATTTTTTTTTTCGTTTTTAGCCCAACTTCATCATTTTCAGTTTGTACACCCCGTTTCCTTATTGAACCCCTCCCCCTGTTTGTTGTTGTTGGTTTGGGCCTTCACCATAAGCCCAATGATTTCTGGACTAAACCCCTGGCTTACTGCACCCCCCTTCTGTTTATTTTTTCGTTCGGATTATGGGCTCAAGGCCCACTGTGTGATTTGTATTGTTACTGCTAAACCCCTGCTGGACTGATTACCCCTCCCCTGTGCTGTATTTTCTTTTGTACATTTTTGTTAATATTTTTTTACTATTTTTCTTGTAGAGAATTATAATATTTTCTTCTTTAGAATATTATGCATATATTTTTACATAGAATTTTCTATTTTCGTTAGATATTATTTCTTAGAGTATTATGGGCATAGATTTTATATTCTAGTTTTATATTCTATTTTCTTTTAGGATATATAGAGTTTTATATAGAATTTTCATTTTATTTTCTATATGCAATTTCCTTGTAATTTCTTTAGAGTTTTCTATTAGGAGTTTATTTTCACTTTAGGAGTAGAATATTATTTCCATTTGTCATTGGATTTTTCTCATCATTTTTGTTTTGTAGGTCGATGACGAGACTTTCGTAAACCGTTATTAATCGACTTGTTGATGGATAATGTAGGATCCGATACCACTTTTTTTCTCCTCATTTTCTTTTACATTTGATTTTATTTTGGGTTTTTTCTGTGTTGTCCGTGTGACATGATTCAATTGGAGAATGATTCTCAATATCATTTCTCTATCTTGTCTTTGACACGGATATCAATACGCTACCTCTTAAAGTTTGACTTTATTTATAAGTCAAATCATGACGGTTTAGCGTTACATTGGTTCTGATTCGAAACGTCATCATCAAGGATCCAGAGAGGAGAAGATTGGAATGGAGCTTGCGCACAATGTCAAGGGCCAATGGAACCGTTTCGTTCGATAACATCTTTCTAATTCAAGTCTTTATGCAACCGTCGAATGTTGTGAGCTGTAGCGTTAGATACGTAGGAAATGGTGATTGAGGGGCTACCTCTCAATTGCTTAGAATGTTTAGTATATGTCCTTAGGACGATATGCGACGCATTCGCTCCTACGCCTTAAGTTCTTACATGTGTGTCCCGAGTTCCTTCCTGTTTAGGCGTGTTAGGCCTGCTTCCTCTTTGTTCTCGCCCCCGTGCGATCGAAACTCTTTTCTCTTGCATCTTGGCGATTGAGATCCCTTCTCTTGCCCCTGTGCAATTGAGACTTGTTTTCCGCATGCGCCGAACTACGTTCGCTCTGATCTCTCATACCTGTTGAGAGTACGTAGGCATAGGATTGCGATAATCCTAGCGAGCTCACTTTTTCCCCCTTTTCTGTAGTTGGCCGAACTACAGCTGCTCTGATTTCTCGTACCAGATGAGAATATGTAGGCATAGGATGCGATATCCTAGCGAGCACCCTAACAACTAATTTATTTATTCTCTCGCTTCCGTGCGATCGAGACTTTCCAACTGACGACTAATCTCCCATTTCTCTTGCCCTAGCGTATTTGAGACCAGACCGTAGTTCTAGAACCCGTAGGTTCCCTTACCTTTAAACCAATGACGTACTACGTCCGTTCTACCGCAAACAGGTAACGCCTAAGTCTCCAATGGTCGAGCAGAATACACCTAACTGCTAGAATGCGTACGCTAGTATCGTCAATCCTTTCTCTCACCCCTGTGTGATCGAGAACACCCCGGTTACCCGTAGTTAGCCGGAACTACGTCTTGCTCTGATTTCTCATGCCAGATGAGAATACGTAGGCACAAGACGTGACGTCTTGGCGAGCAATCCCCCCTGTAGTTTCCCGAACTACATTGACTCTGACTTTCCCATTGCACGAGGGAATACGTAGGCATAGAGCGCGATACTCTATCGAGTCAGTTCCTTCCGTTTAGCTTTCGAAGCCGTAGATAGATTGTTTTTCACCCATAGACTAGACAACGCAAGCGTGGATCCCGTCGAGTACGACGGATGTGAGGGGTGCTAATACCTTCCCTTTGCGTAACCGACTCCCGAACCCAGAGACTTGCTTGCGATGACCTTGTCTTTCCCTTTTTTGCTAGGTTTTTTCCTGATCGTTTCCTTTCCCTTCTTTGGGATAAATAATGATAGGTGGCGACTCTTCTATCTTTGCCAGCACCTTTTTTGCAGTAACGACAGCTGGCAACTCTGTTGGGGATTCCAACGGTTCCCTATGCGAGTCAATCCTAGCGCTTGTTTGCTTGTCTTTGGGTGTTTATTTTTGTGTTGTATTTTGTATTTTGTTGTATTTACAATTTCCGCACTATATTATTATCTGTTGTTGTTATGTTGTTGGGTGGTTGTTCCTTTGAGAGATAAGCCAAAACCCAGGCTTGAGAGCATCCATAGCTTTAGTAGTGGAGAGTAGTGGGGGCGTGCATGCTTTGCATGTACTTGTTTCCCATGAAATTCACGCTCAGACGAGATTCTCCTGGATGATTTCTTTTCCAGCCCCTTGGGCTTAAGGGGATACTAGACTTGAGAGTTGTCGACTCTGGGGACCGATCACTTGTGATTCAGCTAAGTGAGGCCTCTTCAGGAGATGATGATGCCAAACCAAAAATGGTAAACGTATCATCATTTCTCGAAATTCTATGACGCTGATGAACGCATATGATGCCGAACCTTTGTTAGTTTAGGTCCATACCTATGAGTGGGAGGGTTTTTGCAGGAAACTTGACTTCCACCCAACCCGGTATTTTGGTTTTCTCTTCAGAGCGAACTTATCCAGTCAGCAGCGCAGCAGTATTAAGAGCTTTGTGGGGGCTGTGATCCCATGTTTGTTGCATCTTGCATTGCATTGCATGTGCATCTCATGTTTGCATGTCCATCCTCAGCCAGAACAGAGAGCTTACCAGTCTCTTGTCCAAACCGCAGTTGATTTCTCGACATTCGCATCGGACTCAAACTAGCTGTTGGAAGGATCATGAACTCAGAAGAGTAGAACTTGGTGGTTACGAGGGCCGAGTTTGAATTGATGAAGAATCAGTTGGGCCAACTCATGGAAGCCATAACCGCTAAGACTAGAGGAGAGGCTAATGTTCAGAGGACTCCAGTAAATAATGTTGCTCAAGCTCAGCCTGTGCGGATGCCCGTTAGAGATATAGATGCCTCTTCTCTCCATGACACAGATTACCAGAACTCCACGTTCCCTGTGCCAGATTCTCAGAGGGCTGTTCCGAAGGTTAATGCTAAGAACCCGCAGACTGTGGAGTTTATGAGAAAATGTCAGCTGTTAGAGGAAAAGCTTGACGCCTTGATGAGTCAGAACACTCTTAACCTGAATGCTGCGAGCATGTGTTTGGTGCCAGGTCTTGTGATGCCTCCGAAATTTAAGATGCCAAATTTTGAGAAGTATAAGAGGGATAGTTGTCCGAAGCAACATTTGGTAATGTTCTGCAGAAAAATGACTTCGTATGTCGCCAATGATCAGCTTATGATTCACTGCTTTCAAGATAGTCTGAGTGGAGCATCGTTGAATTGGTATATGCAGTTGGAAAGTGGTTGTATCCAATCATGGTCAGATCTAGCCAATGCCTTTGTAAAGCAATACAACTACAATCTTAACATGGCTCCTAGCTGCACGCAGTTGCAAGAACTATCTCAAGCGGACAATGAATCCTTCAGAGGGTATGTGCAGAGATGGAGAGAATTAGCTGCTCGCGTTCAACCCCTACTTCTGGACAGAGAGTTGGTTGACATATTCCTGGGTACCTTGAAAGGCCATTACTTTGACAAGCTGATCGGTGGTAGATTGTCGAACTTTGTTGACTTAGTGATAACAGGAGAACATGTTAAGAGCAGAATCAAGAGCGGAAAAATTTGAGACATCTTAGATACCTCGGTTTATGAAGGTGAATCAGTTTCCAGTTCACAAGAAGAATGGGAGAAAGGAAGTGATGTTATCCCGGAATCTCCAGTACCTCAAATTCAGTGTTCAGATACTTCGAGTGTTCAGAGCCAGCAACCTGTTGGGTCTGTATGTCAGATATCTGTTCCCCTCCAGAGTCAGCAGTCATACCGTCATCAGCCGTGTCAGCATGCTAGACGAAGACCGAGGAAGCCACAAAGGAATTTTACTCAGTTGTCGGTATCGTATAGTCAGTTATTGCCGGATTTGATCAAAGGTGGGTTGGTAGTTCCGAAGAAGATTAATTCAGAAATTCCTCCATATCCGCCAGGTTTTGATGTCAATGCCCGCTGTGAGTACCATGCTGGGGCACAAGGGCACTCAACTGAAGACTGTAGGGTGCTTAGAAGCCAGGTTCAGACTCTGCTGGATTCTAACATGATCTCAATCACGCCTCAGGGTGTTCAGATTAACGACCTTCCTTCATCCAGCCGAGTGGGCGCGTCAGTTCATACTATGGAAGAGTTCACCGAGAACGAAGGTTCAGAAGAGTATCCGGATGACTTCGACGAGCAATTCTGAAGATGGCCCGCTCAGCAGCAAATCATGTTCGAAAAGCCCGGTTCCCAGAAGCTGGCAATCTTTGTTTTATCATGTCATTTCTTTGCATTTGTAGTTTCTTTTCTGTTAAAGTGCAAATTGCATTTGTAAAACTTGTATTGTTTGCAATTGATAATGATAATGAAATGAATATGCATGTTTTGATTTAATCCATTCGTGTTCACTAAATGTTTTAACTGATGTCAAACGCTTGTTTAAGCAGAATCCGAGAAGGATGACGAAATTGAAAGAAGCGCAAGCTTCCGAATGTATGCTTTTGAATAAAAACTTGTTGATGATGTACAGACATTGTTTCAAATCCCAAACACCGGAGATATAAGGAAGATAATCCCTTGTTAATCCCTTTTAGCTGTGTAGTAGGAGTTTCTTTCTGAAAACGAAAAACCCTCAATCTTAACCTGGGGCAGGGTAGGTGTCAGCTAATTTGACCAAGCGTTCAAAACACGAAAGGAGTGTTTCCGTTCGAGGATAAATCACACCTATATAGGTCGTACCAAAAAAACCACAATGGTCAAGCCTTGCCAACAAGGAGTGAAACAGTCACAATCTCTTTCAACAAGTCAGACGAGCCGGTGTCATACGATTTGTTCAAAAAAAAAAGAGAGAAAGAAAAAATCAAAAGAATAAGCCCACTAAGTCGAATCTTGCGAACAAGCGACTTAGGCAAAAATTAGGGCATCCCGCTGGACTTCAAAATTGAAGAAACTCAAAAGAGTTAGTCCAGGCAAAAGTTAGGGAATAAAAAAGCAAAAAGCGAAAAGGATTACAAAAGAAAAATCCTCAAACAAGAACAAAATCGTGTGGCTTCGGACGCCGAAAGACGAAAAGCGAGTGAGTATCGCTTCGAGAACGTGTGGTTTTCCCGAACTGTCACTCCTATTATGTAACCTTTGAAAGGTGAGCACTAAGGTCGAATTAGCTGAATGTAGGATTGGAGAACATCATGGAGAATGGGTGGGTTTAAATGAATTTTGAGCCTATATCCTTTCTTTCTTAAACCGTGAACCTGGCCACGTTACAACCTGAAAAAGTCCTAATTGAAGCAGGTTCGTTTCGAAAGCATACTTTGGTAAAGATCGCATCGAAACTGACTCCCAAAAGGATTCCTCTTACAGTGTTGTATTAATGTTGACATGTTGATAAATGATTTGTTCATTATATGTCATAAAACTTTTTTCCAATGAACCGAACTGGATTTTCAAAACTGTCATATGTATTGTATTTGATATGTCTTTTATGCAGAACAGTTTGTTTTACTTACGAGTAAGCGCTTGAAAGCGGGAAAGTTTCTACGATGGAAAGTTTTGAGCAGGTCAGAATGTAAAACGCCTGAATTTTGGTGAACCGGGGCAAGCTATATCAGATGATCACGACGTGGGAGTCAGCCATCCAGAGGTCAGTTAATCTGAAGCAGTCAGGTCGAGATTTGATAAATCTCTCAAAGTCAATCAGGACTATTTCCCCACAGATTAGCCAATCAGGGGAAAAGTTGTTGCAAGACTGGGGCAGGTCACCCTAAGAGCACAGAAGTTATTTCTTGCCCATGGGGCAATTAATATGAAGCACCTCTTCGAGGATTCAAAGTGCTGAAGCAGTTCATATCAGACCGTCGGGGTACGAGATTTCAGATTTCCTCTTGAGGAACATCCCCACAGAGATCCCATAGGTTGGGGCAAAATATGGAAACAAAGGAATTGTTCCTCTCTGTATCATCAGAGGCAGAGCTACTCAAGCAGGTTTGATCAACTTTCAAGTTCAAGACGAATGTCGGGGAGCCGTGCTACCATCCCTCGACCCTTCAACCAAAACCTTTGAATCCAGATAGGATATTTTCCAGCATCAATTGTACCTGACCCATCACGGATAACCTAAAGCCTGATTCCTATTGGTGATTATCAAGAAGCCCGATCCGTGTTGGTGCATCATTCCAGAATCCAATTGCCATTGGTACGCAGGAAAACTTCGTCTGTTTTTCTCCAGCAAAAGCCCAATCATCATTGGCACGTGTAAGCTATCCCCAGCAAAAGTCCAATCATACTTGGCACATCCGGTTATCCCCAGCGGAGTTGGCTTCACCTTTCCAGCATTTATTTTGCTGGAATGGTCCTGCTGTGTACAGCTTCTCTCCAGCAGCCCGAGCCTGCATTTGCATCTTTGCATATATCATCATATTTGCATTTCATCCTCAAATGCGTAGCATTTCCATTTCGTATGGAGCATTGCACCATAGAAACATTCGAGCATATGCATATGAGACATAAGCCAGTTTTCTATCAGCCTTCTGTGGCAACGTGAATCTCTCTGCAATGAATACAGGGGCATTTATTCAACAGTTGTGTTCAGATAACTCATCAGTTTACCCGTGTTCCCAATCGTGCGTCAGATTTTCTCTGTTCATCGGCCCGTTGAGGATGACTTCTCCAAGCAAATTTTCTTTGTCCATCAGTCCTCTGATGACGATATCTCAGCAGATTCTTGTTATCAATCTCTATTGACGATAAGTTTCCCTAGCAAGTTTTCTCTCCGTCTATTCTTGGACGATGCGAGATTTGGATATTTCTCTCCAACAGGTTTTCTCTCCGTCTATTCTTAGACGATGCGAGATTTCAATTTAGTATTCTCTCCGTCTAGCCTTAGACGATGTAAGTTTTGAAGATGATCTTCTGTGCGCCTAGTATTTGGATATGAGATCTGGATATGGTTTTCTCTCCGTCTATTCTTAGACGATGCGAGGTTCGGACGTGGTTTTCTTTCCGGTTATTAGATGAGATGACATTTCAAGAGGGTTTTTTCATGCTGTCGATTCATATTGACGTCGTGGCTCTTTTGAAAAAATGTTTGGTTCGTGTTGTCAATCACTATTGACGACATGACTCTTTGAAGGTTTTCTTTCTGTCAATCACTATTGACGATGGGGCCCTTCGAAGATGTTTTCTTTCCATCAATTCTAGTTAACGGAAGGATTCTGAAGTTTGCTAAATGGGTTTGAAGTTCATTGACATGATACACAGTTTTGGAGTCTTCCCGTTTTTCTTTAGACGATGTGAGTATTGGAGTCTTCCCGTCTTTCTTTAGACGATGTGAGTGTTGGAGTCTTTCCGTCTTTCTTTAGACGACGTGAGTATTGGATGTCTACCCTCAAATGACGTGAGCGGGTTGGTGACTCTCCGTCTAGCCTTAGACGATGTGAGTATTGTCTTTCTTCCTGACGAAGTAAAAGGATCAAGTGCATGTTGATCCAGCTTTAGACAATGGGAAGGATCAAGTGCATGTTGATCCGAATTGTGGGTTCAGTGCCTGTGGCATTACACAGGTGACTGGCGGCAAAGTCAGGTGTTCTTTATCAGATGAGCAGTCAGCTTGTTGCCGTTGCAACTGTCCGTATTTCGTTTTTCCGGATATTTTTTTCCCAATCAGAGTTGCAGTTTATTTCCGCGGTTGGAAAATTTCCGGGTTTCTTTGGTATTCAACCGTCTTTTACCTTGATTGTTTGAGAGTCGTTCGCTTCTCACACAGTCAAGTCCAAGCCGTTTGAATAGGGGCAGCTGTTGCACCCCAAAATTTGCCCAACCTTTTTCACAATCTGGCATATGTTTCATTTCATTTTGCATTTGCATCTGCATACCGCATACATTGCATTTTTTAGCCGGATTGATCTTATCGGGATTACAGCCCTCTTCTCGCGCTTCAGATAGTTCAAACCAGTTCGAATACGAAGATTTATTTTGGGAGTTGTGCTCTTCCCGGTGTTTTCAATCTATACGGTTATCTTAGTGCTTTCTCGCGTTCTTATTCACCGATTTAACTACTTTTCCATCGTTTTCTCCTTATGGAATTATTAGCAATTTTCTAGAGTTTATTTCGTTAAATTTTAGCACAGAAATAGTTGCTAGATAGCTTCTATACTTTATTTTCTATTCTAGATATTAGAGTTTAATAGACTTTTATTTCTTTTTCTATTTTTTAGAGTTCTTTAGAATAGTCTTTTAGATTTTTTTGTAAT
Organism: Lathyrus sativus; assembly: GCA_963859935.3. Taxonomy (NCBI): domain Eukaryota; kingdom Viridiplantae; phylum Streptophyta; class Magnoliopsida; order Fabales; family Fabaceae; genus Lathyrus; species Lathyrus sativus. The sequence goes on along the minus strand of OZ012736.1, from coordinate 134,729,558 downwards.
AGATTTTTATATTCAATTTCTATTCTTAGATACTATTTTAGTTTAAGTAGTTAATTGTTGTTTTTAGAATATTATATGGATTTTAATAGGTTTTATTTTCGATCTATTTCCTTTTAGATTTTATTAGATGTTATTAGAATATTAGAGTTAATTGGTTTAGTATTAATCAGGTTTAATTAATTAGAGTTGGTTTAGCATTAATTTTCGTTTAGCATTTAAGTCAGTCCTAATCATCATTTAATTCAACTTTAGTCTCTAATTAAGTTCATTAGGCATTAATTGATTCAGTTAATTGAAGACCATTTTAGTCCATTTTCGTGGTCCAGGTGTCCACACCTCAGGCCCAAATCCATTTCACTGCCATGTGGCATTATATAAGCGTCTCTCTCTCTCTCTCTGAGGGCATGCCACGTTTTTCCCCTATACTGCATGCACGCGACACATCACTCTTTCTCTCTCTCTCTCTCTCTCTCTCTCTCTCTCTCTCTCTCTCTCTCTCTCTCTCTCTCTCTCTCTCTCTCTCTCTCTCTCTCTCTCTCACTTCTTGCATGTGTGCCACGCGTTTTCCACTCACCCTTTCCCTAGCCACGTTGCGCATATGCTCATAGTCACCTATTCCACTTCACTTCCTCTCTCTCCGACCATGCAAACCGCCGGAGGTACTCGCCGGCAAAATCAACGGCGGCAAACACTCCGGAATCCTCATCTCCTTCATCCATGTTCTTCAACTTTCACCCATATCCCTACGAACATTCATCACCTTCATACGATCATCATCCAGTTTTTTTTCCAGAAATTGCAGTGATCATGAATCCATAACCGTTTTTTTCAGATCTTGATCTATGTTCATCATTCTTTCCAGAAACCGCATAGATCTTCGTCGTGTTCATCATAATATTCATCAGTTCTTTTCCAGAACTGAGCCACGTTCATCGTGTTCTTCGTACTTCCCCATAAATCTTCATAAATTAATACGGATCTTCATCCGTATTCATACCTTGTTCCAGAAATATCCAAGATCTTCATCAAGAATCTGTGGATCGACACCAATGTCTTCAAGAAACTCTAGATCGGAAACCGTCAACAAACGACGATCCATTGATTTACAACACTAGAACCTTCGGCAATCTTCAGCACTGATGATCCTCATCGCAGCTTCAACACGGATCCGACTATGTTTTGGATCTTCAACCGTTTTCCAGAAGATCTTCGTCACCTTCATCGTGTTCATCGTTGCCATGTCAGCAAGGTCTTCTTATCTTCAACACGTTCTTCAAGGAGCTTCGTCAACATTTCATCTTGGTTCATGAACCAACCACTCAAGCTCCAGACGAAGCTTCAATCTCCTTCAATATCACTTTGCATCACACGAATCTTCAAACAACTCCAAATCGGAAGCAGCGAACAAACAGTGATCCGCTTCACGATCTCCAGGTTTCCGAACTAATTCCTTCAGATTTGTGGATCTTTAACAGGTATTTTGTTTAACTTGAAAGAAGAAGATTAGCATCAAAGTTTGATATGAGAAGAACAAGGTTATCATGAAGTTGTGGGAGAAGCAGAGAAAGAAGATGGGCGGTGAGGGAGACGGATGAGGTTTGTTCGGCGGCGGAGATGGAGGAAGAGACTCTAGGATTTTTGGCCAGAGAGAATGAGAAAGGCGATAGGGTCAAAGAGGTTTGGACGTGTAGTGGGCTTTTTTTTTTGTTTTTAGCCCAACTTCATCATTTTCAGTTTGTACACCCCATTTCCTTATTGAACCCCTGCCCCTGTTTGCTGTTGTTGGTTTGGGCCTTCACCATAAGCCCAATGATTTCTGGACTAAACCCCTGGCTTACTGCACCCCCCTTCTATTTATTTTTTCGTTCGGATTGTGGGCTCAAGGCCCACTGTGTGATTTGTATTGTTACTGTTAAACCCCTGCTGGACTGATTACCCCTCCCCTGTGCTGTATTTTCTTTTGTACATTTTTGTTAATATTTTTTTACTATTTTTCTTGTAGAGAATTATAATATTTTCTTCTCTAGAATATTATGCATATATTTTTACATAGAATTTTCTATTTTCGTTAGATATTATTTCTTAGAATATTATGGGCATAGATTTTATATTCTAGTTTTATATTCTATTTTCTTTTAGGATATATAGAGTTTAATATAGAATTTTCATTTTATTTTCTATATGCAATTTCCTTGTAATTTCTTTAGAGTTTTCTATTAGAAGTTTATTTTCACTTTAGGAGTAGAATATTATTTCCATTTGTCATTGGATTTTTCTCATCATTTTTGTTTTGTAGGTCGATGACGAGACTTTCGTAAACCGTTATTAATCGACTTGTTGATGGATAATGTAGGATCCGAGACCACTTTTTTTCTCCTCATTTTCTTTTACATTTCATTTTATTTTGGGTTTTTTCTGTGTTGTCCGTGTGACATGATTCAATTGGAGAATGATTCTCAATATCATTTCTCTATCTTGTCTTTGACACGGATATCAATACGCTACCTCTTAAAGTTTGACTTTATTTATAAGTAAAATCATGACGGTTTAGCGTTACATTGGTTCTGATTCAAAACGTCATCATCAAGGATCCAGAGAGGAGAAGATTGGAATGGAGCTTGCGCACAATGTCAAGGGGCAATGGAACCGTTCCGTTCGATAACATCTTTCTAATTCAAGTCTTTATGCAACCGTCGAGTGTTGTGAGCTGTAGCGTTAGATACCTAGGAAATGGTGATTGAGGGGCTACCTCTCCATTGCTTAGAATGTTTAATATACGTCCTTAGGACGATATGCGACGCATCTGCTCCTACGCCTTAGGTTCTTGCGTGTGTGTCCCGAGTTCCTTCCCGTTTGGGCATGTTAGGCCTGCTTCCTCTTTGTTCTCGCCCCCGTGCGATCGAAACTCTTTTCTCTCGCATCTTGGCGATTGAGATCCCTTCTCTTGCCCCTGTGCAATTGAGACTTGTTTTCCGCATGCGCCGAACTACGTTCGCTCTGATCTCTCGTACCTATTGAGAGTACGTAGGCATAGGATTGCGATAATCCTAGCGAGCTCACTTTTTCCCCCTTTTATGTAGTTAGCCGAACTATAGCTACTCTGATTTCTCGTACCAGACGAGAATATGTAGCCATAGGATGCGGTATCCTAGCGAGCATCCTAACAAATAATTTATTTGTTCTCTCGCTTCCGTGCGATCGAGACTTTCCCACTGGCGGCTAATCTCCCATTTCTCTTTCCCTAGCGTAATTGAGACCAGACCGTAGTTCTAGAACCCGTAGGTTCCCTTACCTTTAAACCAATGACGTACTACGTCCATTCATCCGCAAACAAGTAACGCCTAAGTCTCCAATGGTCGAGCAGCATACACCTAACTGCTAGAATGCGTACGCTAGTATCGTTAATCCTTTCTCTCACCCATGTGTGATCAAGAACACCCCGGTTACCCGTAGTTATCCTGAACTACGTCTTGCTCTAATTTCTCATGCCAGATGAGAATACGTAGGCACAAGACGTGACGTCTTGGCGAGTAATCCCCCCCGTAGTTTCCCGAACTACATTGAGTCTGACTTTCCCATTGTACGAGGGAATACATAGGCATAGAGCACGATGCTCTATCGAGTCAGTTCCTTCCGTTTAGCTTTCAAAGTCGTAGATAGATTGTTTTTCACCCATAAACTAGACAACGCAAGTGTGGATCCCGTCGAGTACGACGGACGTGAGGGGTGCTAATACCTTCCCTTTGCGTAACCGACTCCCGAACCCAGAGACTTGGTTGCGATGACCTTATCTTTCCCCTTTTCATTAGGTTTTTTCCTGATCGTTTCCTTTCCCTTCTTTGGGATAAATAACGATAGGTGGCGACTCTTCTGTCTTTGCCGGCACCTTTTTCGCAGTAGTGACAGCTGGCGACTCTGTTGGGGATTCCAAAGGTTCCCTATGTGAGTCAATCCTAGCGCTTGTTTGCTTGTTGACTCTGGGGCCCGATCACTTGTGATTCAGCTAAGTGAGGCCTCTTCGGGAGATGATGATGCCAAACCAGAAATGGTGAACGTATCATCATTTCTCGAAAGTCTATGACGCTGATGAACGCATAGGATGCCGAACCTTTGTCAGTTTAGGTCCATACATGTGAGTGGGAGGGTTTTTGCAGGAAACTTGACTTCCAGCCAACCCGGTATTTTGGTTTTCTCTTCAGAGAGAACTTATCCAGTCAGCAGTGCAGCAGTATTCAGAGCTTTGTGGGGGCTGTGATCCCGTGTTTGTTGCATCTTGCATTGCATTTCATGTGCATCTCATATTTGAATGTCCATCCTCAGCCGGAACAGAGAGCTTACCAGTCTTTTGTCCAAACCGCAGTAGATTTCTCGACATTCGCATCGGACTCGAACTAGTTGTTGGAAGGATCATGAACTCAGAAGAGAAGAACTTGGTGGTTACAAGGGCTGAGTTTGAATTGATGAAGAATTAGTTGGGCCAACTCATGGAAGCCATAACCGCTATGACTAGAGGAGAGGCTAATGTTTAGAGGACTCCGGTAAATAATGTTTCTCAAGCTCAGCTTGTGCGGATCCCCGTTAGAGATAAAGATGCCTCTTCTCTCCATGACACAGATTACCAGAACTTCACGTTCCCTGTGCCAGATTCTCATAGGGTTGTTCCGAAGGTTAATGCTGAGAACCCGCAGACTGTTGAGTTTATGAGAAAATGTCAGCTGTTAGAGAAAAAGCTTGACGCCCTGATGAGTCAGAACACTCTTAACCTGAATGCTGCGAGCATGTGTTTGGTGCCAGGTCTTGTGATGCCTCCAAAATTTAAGATGCCAAATTTTGAGAAGTATAAGGGGGATAGTTGTCCGAAGCTACATTTGGTAATGTTCTGCAAAGAAATGACTTCGTATGTCGCCAATGATCAGCTTATGATTCACTGCTTTCAAGATAGTCTGAGTGGAGCATCGTTGAATTGGTATATACAGTTGGAAAGTGGTTGGACGAGAACGGATTACCAGGCGGGTACTAGAATCTACCAAAAGGTTGGACGAGAACGGATTACCAGGCGGGTACTGGAATCTACCAAAAGGTTGGACGAGAACGGATTACGAGGCGGGTACTGAAATCAAGAGGTTAGGTTGTCAGGCAAGAACTGAGCTTCTAACTTCAGGTATCAAACGAGAACTGATTTATGGTTTTGGATATCGGACGAGAGTTTCTTTTTGGTTGGCCAGACATGAATTGAACTTTGAAACTGTGTTTTCCAATCGGGGACTGATTAAACAGTGAGCTACAAAAAGGGTGACCGGACGAGAACTAGTCAAAAATCTGACATGTACTGGACAGGAACTGGTATTTACTGAAGGTTGACCAGACAAGAACTGGTTTATCAGGCGAGAACTGGGCTTCAGAAATGATTTCGGTTACAAAGCTGGACATGTAACAGGTTTCAGGTTATTTGATGAGGTAATGACACGATTCTACAATGCTCAACTCTTGCTGACGAGAACAAGTTCGCTTGAGTAACTGCCGCAGTGTACTTTAACTTGCCCTAGTCTGATCTTTGGGAAAGTTTGCGCTGAGAAGAAAATAATTTTCCATGAGACGATCTCGAGATGGCTTGCCCCAGAATCTGTATCGTGAAAAGATTCATCTTCGACTGAATAATGCTGATAATCTCTGAAGATACGGAATGGAACAGTTCCTTTGCTCCTAGGGTGTCCTGCCCCAGCTTTGCAATAACTTTGCCCTTGATTGACTAGTTTATGGGACAGTACCTTTGGCTACAAGAGAGATTCGTCGAATCTCGACCTGATTGCCTCAGATTAACTGACTTTTGGATGGCTGACTCCCATGCTGTGATCATTTGATATAACTGCCCCTGGTTCAACGGAATACTCAGGCATTCTGCGTTCTCTCTTGATCAAACCTTCCACTGTGGAAACTTTCCTGTTGTCAAGCGCTCACTCGCAAGTAAAACAAATTGTTCTGCATAAAAGATATATTAAATGCAATGCATATGACAGTTTTGAAATCCAAGTCTGTTCACTGGAAAAAGTTTGTGACATATAACAAATGAATCAATTATCAACATGTCAATATTAATACCGACGTTGCAAGAGGAATCCTTTTAGGAGTCAGTTTCGATGCGATCTTTACCGAGGTATGCTTTCGAAATAAACCTGCTTCAATTAGGACTTTGAAGGTTGTAACGTGGTCAGGTTCACGGTTTAAGAAAGAAAGGATAAAGGCTCAAAGTTTATTTTAACCCACTCATTCCCCTTGATGTTCTCCAGTCCTATATTCAGATAATTCGACACTAGCGCTTACCTTTTAAAGGTTGAACAACAAGAGTGATGATTCGGGAAACCACAAGTTTTTGGAGCGACGGTCACTCACTTTTCGTCCTTGTGCATGAATCACATGACTTGTTTTTCATCATCATTTTTTGATTTCCCTAACTTATGCCTGGACAGGCTCTTTTGAGCTTCTTTTGATTTCAAAGTCTAGCGGGATACCCTAATTTTTTCCCAAGTCGCTTGCTTTCAAGCTATCGACTTAGCGGGCTTTCTCTTTTTTTTCTTTTCTTTTAATTCTTTTTCTTTTTGAAGAAATCGTGTGACACCGACTTGTCTGACTTGTTGAAGGGATTGTGACTTTTTCACTCCTTGATCGACAAGATTTAACCATTGTGGTTTTTTAGGCACGACCTATACAGGTGTGATTTATCCTCGAGCGGGAACACTCCTTATGCAATTTGGATGCTCGGTCCAATTAGCTAACACCTACCCTGCTCCAGGTTAAGATTGAGGGTTTTTCTGTTTTCAAAAAGAAACTCTTACTACTAGGCTCAAAGGGGTTGATAAGGGATTATCATCCTTATATCTCCGGTGTTTGGGAATTCGAAACAATGCCTGTACATCATCAGCAGGTTTTATTTCAAAAGCCTACTTTCGGAAGCTTGCGCGTCTTTTAACCTCGTCATCCTCCCCGGATCCCTGCTTAAACAAGCGTTAGACATCAATTAAAAACATAAGTGAACACAAATGGATTTAATCAAAACATGCATATTCATTTCATTAATATCAATCGAAAACAAACAAATTTTACAAGTAAGATTTGCGTTCTAACAGGAAAGAAATTACAAATGCGAAGAAAATGACAAGATAAAACAAAGATTGCCAGCTTCGAGGAACTGGGCTTTCAGATCTTGCTAGCTGCTGGAGGACATGACCCTTACAGTCTTCAAATTCAATCAGATGAGAGGTCAACGTGCACAACCAAATCTCCTTCGGGAAAGGAAATGTACTCTTTATCAATCAACTACTGCACTTTGGCTTGAAAGGCTTTGCATTTGTCAGTTGCATGCCCCATGGATCCTGCATGATATTCGCATCGAGCGTTGGGATCATACCCAGGAGGGTATGGCTCTGGCAACGGTTTGAGAGCCTTAGGCTCCACCAAAGAGTTCTGAATCAATTGTGGGAGAATATCACTGTGTGGCATAGGCACTGGATGAAGAAGAGCGTTCCTTCTTTCCAGATTATTGCTGCGAGGCCTATTCTGATTCTGGCGCCGGCTGTTTTGCTGCCGAGGAGCACGAGGTTGTTGGCGACGGGCTGGCTGTTGAGCAACAGTTGAAGCATATACAACATTAGCTTCTCTTTCTTTCCCAACATAAGGCTTCTTTGCATCTTTCGAGGAATCAAGAGCAACTTCAATCTTTCCCATTTTGATGCCGTTTTCGACTCTTTCTCCTGTCATTACCAGGTCTGAAAAACTTCCAGACATGCAACCTATCAGCTTCTCATAATACACTCCGGGAAGTGTAGCCATGAACATGCCAGCCATTTCCCTCTCCGCCATGGGAGGTTGCACTCTGGCAGCTAAGTCTCGCAATCTCTAGGCGTACTCCGTGAATCCCTCAGCACTCTTCTGCGACAGACTCTGCAATTGTATCCTGTTCGGTGCCAGATCACTATTGTACTGATAGTGATGCATGAAAGCTTCATCCAATTCTCTCTAGTTGCGGATATGAGTTCTCTCAAGTCCCATATACCATTCCAAAGATGTCCCAGCCAGACTATCTTGGAAAAATGCATTAACAGCTTTTCATCCTCGGAGTAAGCAGACATCTCCCGGAAGTAGGCTCGAATGTGTACTCTAGGACATGTCATCCCTTTGTACATGTCAAACTCTGGTACCTTGAATTTGGGAGGAAACTTGACCCCAAGAACCAGACCAAGATCTGACATGTCGAGACCCAGAGAGTTTTGATTTTCAAGAGATTTCATCTTTTCCTCAATCAGTTTAAGCCTCTTATCAACCTCATTTGGCGAGCCATCCTTCATATCCTTCATGGAAAAGATATCACTCTAGTAATCTTCCCACTGAGGTCCAGTAGCACGGTGCACAGCGCCCATACTTCCACCAGCAACACTACCATTTTCATTCGCAGCACCTTCGCCCGGAGATATAGCAACAACCGAAATACCCTGTGGAACAGATCCACCAACTGGAGGAATAACATCAGCTCCTCCGTGCAAGATACCCTCTTCGTCAGCTCGTGCTATCAATGGCTGGACTAAAGTCCTCAACTGTTCCTGCCCATTGGTAACGTTCTGCATCAACTCAATGAACTGGGACATACGAGCTCTGAATTCCTGTAATTCGGCTTGAACCTGATCCATTGCTTTGTATGATTCTCTTGAGTCAGATATCCATGGACACTGAACTGCTCAAACCTATTACTGAAGAACACTAAGAGGAGATAAGAACACGAGGCCACCGAGAACAACCTGCGATGCAAATGAGAATGCAAGATGTAAAATGTAAACACACTATGATGATGCATATGCAAATGCAAAGACAGGGGATCAAGACTGTTGTGCTGTAGCTCGGGAAGAAACAGCGCTCCGCTTTGACAAGAGCACTAGCATAACCCTGATAGTAGGAACCTATGATATCGGGAACAAAGATTCATGTTGTAGAGAAAAACTAGTAATCTGGAGGTAAAAGTTTCCTGCATAACCCCAATCCCACTCACAGGTATGGACCTATACACTGATAAGGTACGACATCCTATGCGTTTGTCAGCGTCACAGACTTTCAAGAAATGATGATACGTTCACCATTTCTGGTTTGGCATCATCATCTCCCGAAGAGGCCTCACTTAGCTGACTCTCAAAAGATCAGTTCCCAGATTAAACAATTCTCAAATCCAAAATCCCAACCGATCCTAAGGATCTGAAGGAAAATCATCAAAGAGAATCTCGTCCGAGTGTGAATTTCATGGGGAACTGTATCTGCTAAGCAAACAGGCCCCCCACTAGTCTCAACTACTAATACTAGGTTTATACTCAATCCTTGGTCCGGCTTATCACTCAACGGAACCTCCCTCCCCACAGCACAACAATAATGACATATGCGGAAAGCAAATAAAGATAAAGCACATATGTACACACCCAAAAAATAAACAAACAAGCGCTAGGATTGACTCGCATATGGGATATTCTTGTCCCCAGCAGAGTTGCCAGCTGTCGCATTGCTGCGAAAATCGAGGCCGACAATGACAGAAGAGTCGCCACCGTGCGTTATTTATCCCAAGAGAGGGAAAGGAAACGCTCAGAGAAAACCTAACGAAAAGAGGGATAAGATCGGTCATCGCAACCAAATCTCGGGTTCGGGAGTCGATTACGCAAGGGGAAGGTATTAGCACCCCTCACGTCCGTCGTACTCGACAGGATCCACGCTTGTTGTCTATCTAAAAGGGTGATTGAAACTATCTAACTACAGGCTTGAGGAGAAAAGAAAAAGAAGTGACTCGGAAAAGCAACGGTGCTTTGTGCCTACGTATCTCATCTGAAATGAGAAGTCAGAGTCAACGTGGTTCGGCTAACTACAGGTGAAAAGGGGGGGAAGGTGGCTCGCCAAGACATCGCGTCTTGTGCCTACGTACTTTCATCTGGTATGAAAGATCAGAGCAAACATAGTTCGGGATAAAAGGAAACACAGGTTTGGTTCAAAAGTGTTTTAGGCCCGAGTAGGGTTAACAAGTAGTTCTAGCAGTTGGTGTATGCAGCTCGAGCATGGGAGACTTAGGCGTTACCGTTTGCGATATAACTAAGAGTTAACAACACTCTTTTTTCTGAAAATATTTTCTTGATTAGAATCCCGAAGGATGAAAAAGGTTTGAAATGTTTTTGTGTTTTTTAGAGAAAAGTGTTTTGAATTTGAGTGTTCATAATGTATGTTGTACTAAAGTCTAAAACCTAGGATCGAATGCGTCGCATATCGTCCTAAGGACATATACTAAACACTCTAGGCAATCGAGAGGTGGCCCCTCAATCACCATTCCCCAAGTATAAGGCTTAGTTTTCAGTCATTGGATCCAAAAGAAAAAGCAAAAACAAAATCAAGAACAAGACATGTCAAGATTGGATCCAACTAAAACACTTCCAATGTTTAATTCCATTTTTAATTGAAAATAAAATCAAAAAATAAAATAAAAATATCCTAAAAATAAAGGACATCTCAAAGTGTATGAAAAATATTTTTGTGGAATTTTTTTATCATTGGAACTATTTTTAATTGAATTAAACCTAAACAGCATTAAAACAAAAATAAAATGAAAAAAAGAAATTAAAATAAAGAAATCAGTGGTGCAGATAGCAAAATAAACATGTTAAAAAGCTAGTTGGGCCCATAAGGGGGTTGTGGAAAGCATGCAGGGGCCTAAGTCCGACAGCAGAAAGAAAAAAAACGAAAACAAAAAGCTTGGTGATCATGTGAGGTGAGGTCAACGTATGACCAAGGTGGAATGCAACCGGATTCGCTTGATCAGAAAGTATGCACATCTCATGGATCAGATCACGACACGTCAATTAATAAAATTCAAACATGATTTCGTGTGATGAGTCAATGTGTGTGCAGCGTGTTTCTTAATCATGTGCGTTAAAATGAAAAGTATGCAGATCCAAAACACCATATGCTGCCACGCAATCATCTTCAACATAAATCACTCAAAATCAGCAGAAAAACCAGGTGACGGCCGGAGCTTCCTCCGGTCGTCTTCTTCGACCGCACAACCACCGTCTACAGTAACAGAAAAACGCAGATGGAGAAAACTTAACAAAAACTTGAAAATTAATAGTCAAAATTCATCTACACATCACGAGGAATCCAAATATGCCATCCATTTTCACTTATCAGGCATATACAAACCAAATAGAAGGAAAATAGAAAACATGTTCAAACTGAAAAGTTCACAATCAGTAACCAAATGCACCCAGAAATCATCTACACATTACATAGAGTTCAAATCCACGGTTCATTCAATATAAAACCTCAAGAATAAGCCAAAATGCAAAAACAAGTTTCAAGCTCAAAACAAAAATCATCTCAAATGCCAGTTCATTTTACTTGTTAATGATCTACATGTTTCCTAGGTCTCAAATATGCAAAAATGGCAAGAACTCATGGCATAAACAGAGAGATATGGTGAAATGAAGATACCTAGTAGAGAGCTTCCACTGAGCCTTCAACTCTTGATGAAGCTTAAAGAAAAAGATCCAGAATCACTCCACAATGTCCAAGGAAACCTTTGTTGTGAGTAATTTTGCTTGAAATCAACTGAATCTCAGAAATCGTATTTCAATTTTGCCTTGCTTATTCAAGTTGCCCTCTCTACAATTCCTTCACCAAAACGACTTCTCTAGGTCTAAAAATAATCCTCAAGTTTTATATGTTGGATTTGGATGGGAATAAGGCCCAATTACATCTGCCTTTGGTCCAATTGGATTTCAATTTTTCCTTGCATTTTCAAGCTTCAAGACCGTGTGTGTTCAGCTGTAACAACCTCAAACTTGTTTCCAATCACTTGCACATGGGATATACTGATCAAAGGGCCAATAATCCTTCCTTGTTTTGATCTTAATGATTGAATTTAATCATGTGACTTAAGCTTGAAGTAAGCTTGGAAATGGCATACCAAAACACCTCAAATAAAAATTCTAGAAATGCCATTGTATTTAGAATATGTTTTGCACTCAAAAAATGCATGAACTTGGTACAAAGTGATCTCAAATGAATTTAGTTTGATTTTCTCATTTTAAGGCCTTTTCCATGAAAATCACTTTAGGAATTCTTCAATCCAAGCTTCAACCATGACAAGAGATGATTTGGTAATGCAAATGGCCCTATTTGGAGAAAGTTTGATGTTGGAAAAATCTCCATTTGAAGTGTGCAAGTTGGTGAAATGGACTTATAATTTTATGACCTATAATCTCACTTTCCCAAAATACCCCTGACTTGCAAGCCTCATAACTTGAGTTCTACAAATCAGATGAAAGACATCTAGTACTCTTTGGGAAGCTAATATCATGAGGAACAACTTTCATGTTCATTAAAAGTTGAGGAGAAACATCCTTCTAGGTCAAAAATTGCTTGGAAGTTGGTTGACTTTTGTTGACTAATACCACATTCATCTGAGGACCTGTAACTTGTCAGCCTCATAACTTGAGTTCTAGAAATCAGATGAATGACTTCTAGTACTCAAAAGAAAGCTAAGAACATGATCTAAAAGTTTCATGACTATGTCAATATGATATGAGACTTCTATATTGAGAAAGGTGGTCTTGAAGTTGGGGACTAAATAGGGGATTTTACACTGAGAACCCTAGTTTAGTAACTTCTCACACTCTTGATGAATTGATGAATTGATCTTGAAATGATATATTAGACATCTCAACACAACATCCCATGACCATAGAGACTTGGAATTGAGTTTTAATCTCCTTCAATTTCACAGTTAACTGAGACTTAACCAGATGAAAACCCTAGATGCAACATTCTTGACTGTGGCTTCTTCCACCTCACACAACAACTTGAATAGGCTCCAACATGGCTTTCAAAGCATTCAATGAGCTCTCTCAACATCTCATTTCCATAATTATGAATTCACAGTCTTCTGATCATCTTTAACTGGCCTCCAAGTTAGGAGCTGACCCACATACATCCATCAATCCTTTCACAAGACTATTGACAACTTCAAGATGACCTGATGACCATTCAAACTTGAGTAACACCCCTTTCTTAGGCTCAACACTCTGGGTAACCTTCTCTTGCTATTCACAACCTCTCGATCCCCGCTAAATGAAAAATTCTATGCAATGCAAATTCTAGAACAATGCAAAGAAACAAAAGCCAGCCAAAGAAAAAGGTTGGGCAAATTTTAGGGTGCAACAGTATCCACAAAGTTTAGCAAGTTAGGAAACAAGATGATACCTTATATGCATAGAGCGAGAATGGCATTGAATACAATCCAACAGCCGTCCTTTGCAAACTGTAAAGCCTTGTCAACCAGAAAAGGTAGAGGAAACCCATACACTCCATTCAGCTTGGTCAATTTTCCTGAGAAGTCTGAGGCATCAAGATGAAGAATTGCAGCAAGCCTAGCTAGATCAGGCTTAGCATCATTATGGTAAAAAGGCATTTGATCCAATACTGGAACTCCTAGTAACGCAGCATACTCTTCCAATGTCGGCGCCAAGACATAGTCAGGAAAAACAAAACATCTCAACCGAGGGTCATAAAACTGTAGCAGAGCATATAAGCCATTCAACTCGAACACTGAAGGCTTGCACACCAAACTGAGCAACTTCCCATAAGATTCCTTGAACTCTCCTCTCACTTTCTGATCTGCTGAAGCAATCAAACTCAATAGGGAACTAATGTCGGGAGAAGGGAGCTTGTAGGCAACTGTCTTCTACAAAGACTCCATGTCCGAAAAGGAACAAAATCACTAGAATCGGGGAGGAAATATGCACCTGCAACACAGATACATGTTAATGAAATGCAAATGCACATGCAAACAGGAGATCAAGATTGTTGTGCTGTAGTTTGAGAAGACCGGCGCTTCGCTTTAGTCATAACCAAACACTGATATTAGGACCCCCTTGACATCAAGAATCCAAACTGTAAAGAAGCGGGTAATCTGAAGGCTAAAGTTTCCTGCACAACCCCATCCCTCCAACAGGTAAGGACCTATCCACTGACAAGGTTTGGCATCCTATGCTTTCATCAGCGTCACAGACTTTCAAGAAATGATGATACGTTCACCATTTCTGGTTTGGCATCATCACCTCCCGAAGAGGCCTCACTTAGCTGACTCACAAATGATCGGTTCCCAGAGTCGACAATCCTCCGAGCCCAAAGGGCCAGAAAGAAAATCATTAAAGAGAATCTCGTCTGAGCGAGAATTTCATGGCTAGTTGGTGCATACAAAGCATACAGGCTCACCACTAATCTCCACTTCTAATGCTAAGTCTATACTCAAGCCTGGGTCTGTCTTATCTCTCAACGGAACAATCCCTCCCCACAACACAACAATAATGAATCATGCGAAAAGTAAAATATGGAAATCAAATAAAGATAAAGCACATATGTACACACCCAAAAATAAACAAACAAGCGCTAGGATTGACTCGCATAGGGGATGATTATGTCCCCAGCAGAGTCGCCAGCTGTCGCTACTACGAAAATCGAGGCCGACAATGACAGAAGAGTCGCCACCGTGCGTTATTTATCCCAAGAGAGGGAAAGGAAACGCTCAGAAAAAACCTAACAAAAAGAGGGATAAGATCGGCCATCACAACCAAATCTCGGGTTCGGGAGTCGGTTACACAAGGGGAAGGTGTTAGCACCCCTCACGTCCGTCGTACTCGACGGGATCCACGCTTGTTGCCTATCTAAAAGGGTGATTGAAACTATCTAACTACAGGCTTGAGGACAAAAGAAAAAGAAGTGACTCGGCAAAGCAACGACGCTTTGTGCCTATGTATCTCATCTTAAGTGAGAAGTCAGAGTCAACGTAGTTCGACTAACTACGGGTGAAAAAGGGGAAAGGTTGTTCGCCAAGGCATCGCGTCTTGTGCCTACGTACTTTCATCTGGTATGAAAGTTCAGAGCAAACGTAGTTCGGACTAAAATGAAACACAGGTTTGTTCAACAGTTTTACCCGAGTAGGGTTAACAATCAGTTCTAGCAGTTTGGTGTATGCAGCTCGACCATTGGAGACTTAGGCGTTACCGTTTGCGATAGAACCAAGAGTTAACAAAAATCTCCTTATGAAAATGATTTTCCAAGATTAAAGGCCCCAAAGGACAAAAAGGGTTTGAATGATTTGTTTTTGTGTTTTTTAGAGAAGAAATGTTTTTGAATTGTTTGGAACTCATATTGCACTAGAGACTATGACTTAGGAGTGAATGCGTCGCATATCACCCAAAGGGTGCTACACTAAACATCTAAGCCATTGAAGGGAAACCCCTCAACAACCCTTTCCCAAGTGCTTAAGGCTCGTAACGCACAATAATCATTAACCTTTATTATGTGTTTTATGATTGTTTTGAGATGAAAAGAGAAAGGACACTAAAGGGGGACTAAATCCAAACCTAAAGTTGTCATGCAATGGTGATCCTAAGATTGAGATAAAGGAATTCTACCTAATTTTATCATACATGGTTAAGATCCTAATGTCTATCATAATCTCCCTTGAACAAGAGAGATTAGAGGTCCTAAGGGAAAGGAGACAAAAGAAACAACATGAAACAACATAAACATGCAAGAATGCAAACATGGAATGCAAATGAGGGAGGAAATTGGTGTGGGGGAGTAGCCTCCACAAGCTCATCTCAACCTCATGCAACAATATGACAAATGCAAGAGATTAAAGGAACAATAAATGCATCAAGAGAAACACACAAGAGCATCAAAAATGGGATGAAATGGCCTAAACCAAACAACATCAACCATAATGCCAAAACATAAACACAAATGAAAGGCAAAAAAGACCTAAAACAAAGTGAGGATGGGAGGCTATATGAGGACAACAAGGAACTCATAATATGCACTCAACCATGAGCATCACAAGAAATGTGCACAAGAAAACACAAAGAAGTCCTCATAGATTCATCATTTTAGGCATGCTTCAAATACCTCCAAAGGAGGGACCAAGCTACCTTAATTGAGATTTCAAAGTCATTGGACAGTAAGGGAAATGAAATAAAAGTTCTCAAAAGAAAAAGCAAGTAAGCCACAAGGGAATGCAAGCAAATTCCCAAAGGAAAGCAAGCATGTTTCACATAGAAACCCTAGTTGGAAACCCAAAAGTAAACAATCAAATGAACAAGAAAAACACAATATAATGACCTAAAAATGAGCAAGCATCATCCTTAACATGTTAGCAACATGAATTAATAGGAATTGAAGGCTCAAAGGATCCATACATGTCATATCCAAAGCAAACTAGGTCAATGTGTTTGTATGAACCTCCCTTTGGGTAACTTGACTTGCAAGTTACTCTAAAATTAGGAAAATGATTCAAAAATTATCAAATAAAATGCAAAAGGCACATAAACATGTTGGTAACCAGAGGCCAAAAGATTGCAATCAGAATCAATTCACAACACCATCAAAGAAATTGATTCACAAGGGTGTTCCATTGTGAATGAGGATTGTCAAGGGTCAAATGAAGTGCAACAAAAGTCAACTCAAAAGTCAACCAATCAGGGGCAAAATGGTCCTAAAAAATTCATCAACTCATCATTGATATGAGGATTGAATTTTATTCATTGGATCAAAAGGAAATGAGAGAAATAAAATAAAAACCAAAACATGTCAAGATTTAGGTCAAATAAAACACTTCTAATGTTAAATTCCATTTTTAATTGAAAATAAAATAAAAAATAAAATAAAAAATTTCTAAAAATAATAGACATCCCAAAATATTTAAAAAATATTTTTGTGGAATTTTTACACCATTGAAAGTATTTTAAATGAAATTAAATCAAAACAAAAATAAAATAAAACAAAAAGAAAATAAAATTAAAATCAATAAAAGCTGGGTGCAAATAGCAACCCAGCAAAGTGTAAAACCAATGGGCCAGCTCAGGGGGGTGCAGATAGCAAGCCCAATCCAACATGGGGCGCTGAAGTCCAAGGATCCGGTGTGGTAAGTCAACCCAGGCGCATGGTGGAAAGCATTCATGGTAGTTGGATCAAAAAGTATGTCAATCCAAGGGACAGAAACAACACACGTGGATCAAGCCAGGGTTTAAGTGAAACGGTGAGTTTTGCTGTAGATCAAGTGTGGCAAGTCAAACGAGGAACATGGTGTGTCTTAATCAGAACCATGCAAGTGAAAAGTAAGCAAATCCTAAGATTGTGGACACACCCACGTGGCTCTGGTGGAGTTCAAACCTTGGAGGGAAACCAGACGGCCGAAACCACTGTTCCGGTCGTCTTATCCGGCGAAACATCACACACCAGTCACGGCCAAAAACCCAGGTGCCTCAAAACTTAACCAAGATGAGAAAAATAAAAGCCAAAAATGATCTCCAGGTTACGTGGATCATGAATCCACTATCCATTGTCATTGATCAGGCTTAAATAAAGCAAAACGAAAAGAAATAGAAACAAGCTCAAATGAAAAAAGTTCATGAACAACCATTAAATCAATCCAGAAACCATCTATGATATGCAAGGATTATAAATACATGAAAATGGCGTGATAAAAATGCTTAAACAGAGAGATATTTTGAAAGAAAAGAAACCTAAAACCAAGCTTCCACAGTGCTCAGTTTGTTAGTGAAGCTTGCAATAAACCACCCAGAAATGTTCTATGAAGCTCAAGGAATGTTTTGAAATGTTTTATTTGGATTGAAACTCAGTGAAAGTTGAAAAACGATTTTGACTTTTTCCTTACTTTCTCTCAATGTGTTCTTGCTCAAATTCTCACCAAAAACAGTTCTGAAGGCTTGTGAACAAAGCAGGGATTAAATATGATGGATTCTGATTGAAAGAAAGCCCAATTCTATGCTCTTTGGGCCCAATTGGATTTTCACTTTTTCACCTTATGGCCATTTCAATAGTGCATGAAAATGACCTTGCTCAGCTGTAAAAATGGCTCAGCTAGCTTGCATCTGAGGTAGGTTAATCCAAGGGCTGCAAATGGTTCCTTAATTTGATCTTATGGCAAGGTTTGGATATGTTACTTAATCTTGAAGAAAGCTTGAAAATGGCCACCAAAATGAACTCAAATCTCAAATCCAAAGTTGGCATTGTGTTTGAAATGTATTTGGCACTCAAAAAATGCACAAGGTTGGTACAAAATGATTCCAAATGAATTTAATATGATTTTCCCCTTTTAAGGCCTTTTTCATGGAAATTTCATTAGGGATCCTTCAATCCAATCCAAAACTTTGATGCCTTGATGTTTGGTTGAGAAAATGACCCCATTTATAGTTTCTAAATACCATGATCAATCCCTTCTATGAAAAACTTCATTTTCTCTTTCAACAAATTATACCCTTCTCCATTGAAGAATGTGGGTTTGCTTAACGAATAGCTTGAAGACATTTTTCCACCTAAGACGATTAATCCTTAACGGGAGTTAGGCTCTGATTCCACTTGTAGGACAAGTGACTACTAGCACAAGAGAGGGGGGGGGGTGAATTGTAGTCTTTAAAATTCGTGATTAACTTTAAAATTTTCCTGATCATGTTAGTAATTTCATTTCAGTAAATTGTAGCATAAATAAATACTGAAAAGTAAATAGCACAAATTTAAAAAGGATAAGGTTAGAAAGATTTTACCAGAGTTATCCAAGTTTGGCCAAACGTTGGCCTAGTCCTGTCCCTAAGAGGTTGTAGCACCCCAAAATTTTCCCTTTTGTTTTAACCTTAACTGGCTTTTATTTCTTTGCATTTTCGCATTTCTGCATAGCATAGCATTTTCTCTTGAGGCATGGGATCAAGTTTTTTCTGTGGCTCAGGGCTCTTTTAGTGCAAGAGACTGAACAACAAGCATCAGGAGCTCAGACATTTATTTTTCCTGGCGATCGAGCGACCGATTTTATTTTGATTTTGTAAGATAATTTGTAGCTCCGGAGGCAGCATTTAGGATATCTCAAGCATTCTCATGGTTGTAGTATTCAAGAGCAAGTTTGGGAGGCTGAACAGGGCTTAGAACGAGTGGAAACAGGCCAATGTGCAGATTTCCCTCCAAAAGGCGCCAAAATTCAAAATTTTAAGTTGTTAACCAATTAACCAAATCAAAATCAGGTCAAATTTGAATTTTTGAAGGTGTTAATCGATTAACCCATATGGTTAACCGATTAACCAAGGCAAATTTTTCCTCTGCACGTGAGTTTTCAAAGGCAGCCACTTTGGGGTCCATTTTGATCACTTGAGAAATTGATTTTACACCAAAGGAAGGATCTAGAACCACTTCAAATTTTGGTTAATTTTCAAATTAATTAAGGTTCCCTCCAATTTCCCATTCCTAATCCCATTCCAATTCTCACAAACCACATTCCAAACCACCATTCTACTCCTAATTTAGAGCATATTTAAATGAATTTGCTCCAAAACTTACACACATAATCCTCATAATCTCATTTCATTTTCAGAATTCACTCTCATTCTCTCAATTTTGCTCTTAACTTTTCCATCTCCCAAATTTTACTAAAGCTCTTTTCACCTTGAATTCTTTGATTCTCCATTGGAACCATTGAATTCTAGATCTAAAACCTTCATCCTTCATCCTTATCATCTCCAATTCTCCATTCAATTTTCGTGCTAGTTTGGATCTGAATTTTGAAGTTGATCTAGAGGAGCTTATTTGGATTATTTTGGCTTAATTTTGGTGGATCTTCATTGTTATTACAAGAACACACTTGGATCTTGAAGGATTTCCGAATTTCTTGCTTGGATCTGCTCAATTAAAGTTGAATCAACATTTACCAAAGAAAATCTTCGCTTTATAGGTTAGAAATTATAGATCTGATTCTGTTTTGAGCTTATTTGCATAATCATCATGTGGATCTTCATTTTTGATTGATTTTGTTGATTCTTGACCCATGTGATTTATGATCTTACTGTTTGAATGTGTTTACATGTTGATTGGATCACTGTTTTCTGGTTTAAATTCGTGCTTAATTGATTATATAATCATCCGAATTATTGGAGAAGTGATTAATTGCTGAAAGTGCTTTTGAGCTGCTGTTTTTTTCTGCTTCTGGTACAATGTTAATCGGTTAACCAGTTGCAGTGCAAACTGGTTAATCGATTAACCAGTGCGAATTTTCAAATTTTCAAACATTTTTAACTAGTTAATCGGTTAACCATATGTGTTAATCGATTAACACTGAACCAGAATGTCATGTTTGCTGTTTTTCAAGCTTGTTTTGGTATCATTTCACTTTGAGTCTTCATGGATCAGTATGATGCATTTGAGTGAGTTATTTTGGATATGTGTTGTTGTTCATGTTCGATTAATCTTGATTGTTCGACACGCGTTGTTCCAATCGAATGCTTACTTTTTTATATGTTGTTCAAGTGAGGATCCTTTGCATTTGCTTGAGTTTGAAGAATTGCTTGGTTGAGATGTGCTTGTGGTGGCTGCTGTCCCACACTTTTTCCTCCCACTTTTCTTTTGTGTTTGCATTTAATGTTGCATTTTATCTTCCATTTCTTTCTACTTGTGATTGATTTATCTTGTGTTTTCTTGGTTTTCCTTGCCATGATACCTTAGGATTCCTAGTCCCTTTGGGAGTAGGGGAGACATTAAGTATTCAATCCAAGCATGCTAACGTTAGGGTAGATTCCCCTTTCAATCCCAACTTTAGGACCACTTTGCATGACAACGTTAGGACCGAGTTTCTCTTAGACCTTCCCTGTGTCTCTCTTCTCATCCCAAAACACATTCTAACGCATCTAATAAATACAACGAACGTTGTACGCTACGAGCCTTAAGCACATGGGAAATGATGAGTGAGGGGTCTCCTCTCGCTTGTCTAGAGTGTTTAGTGTACGTCCCGTTTATGGGCGATATGCAACGCATTCGTTTCTATGTCATAGTCTTTAGTGCAACGGGAATCACAAATCAAACTAACACACTTCACTAAAAAACACGAACAAAACCTCAAACCTTTTTATCCTTCGGGATTAATGGAAAATCATTTTCAGAAAAGAGTGTTGTTAAGCTTTGGTTCTACCTCAAACAGGCATCGTTCCTAACTGCTAGAATGAAGGTTTAACCCTACTCGATTAAAACACTTAACCAATTTGTGGTCGTGTAAGCCCGAACTACGTTTTCTCTGATTTCTCGTACCAGATGAGGATACGTAGGCACAAGACGGCGATGTCTTGGCGAGCAACCTTCCCCATCTTCACCCGTAGTTTTCCGAACTACGTTGACTCTGACTTTGCCATTGCACGAGGGAATACGTAGGCATAGAGCAGCGATGCTCTATCGAGTCTCTTTTCTTTTCTTTTGTCCTTGTGAGTCTGTTGAAGGTGTGAAAAATACACAAGAAAGGGGGGGGGGTTTGAATTGGGTATTTACCTTCTTTAAAACTTTATCTCTTTTCTTCTTCACTTGTTGTTTTATGATATCTTAACAGATGCATTGCGGAAGCATAAATAATAAAACATAATACAAGTAAAGAACACAATATATATCCTAGTTCACTTGAGCAACTCTCAAGCTAATCCAGTTCACCCTTCCAAGGTGATTTCGCCTCACTCAAGCAAGGACTTAATCCACTATAACCAAACTGATTACAGTTGCATAAGCTAACTGCAAGTGACTAACAAATAGACAATGACACGTTCAGGGATCCCTAAGGATATAACGTTCATTGATTCCTAATAGAATCCGATCAATTAAGATCTCCTATTAGTTACCACAAATGACAACTATCACTTGTCATCTCAAGTATTCTGATCTTCACAAGATCACTTGAGGAGCCACTAATTCTAAAATGAATTTGTATTGCCGGAGATTACATGAGTGCTTCTTGTCATGCAGATTACTTCTAATTAAGTACAAGGCAAATATTGAGCAACAGCTCCTTGCTTCCTAATACAGAAACTATATAAAGATAAATCTCAAAAAGATTATTAAAACATTAGTTTCCATTTTGCTTAAAAGCTTTCTTATGTGAGCACTGTGGCTTCTTAGCATAAAGCTTTTCTTATTAATCAACTAGCTTGCTAACATGCTTGTTAACTAGCTACGTTGCTCACTCAACAACTGCATCAGCAACAACAACATTTGAAATAATCAAATGATCTTCTTTTATAGTGCAACTTTGTGAGGGTAGAAATGTCATCTCTAATTCCAACGGATATATCCCAACGAATAGAATAAGCTCACGTGTTGGAACAGTGACCTTTGCTTGTAACTTTAATATCTCAACATTGGAAACCACGCTTATGAATAGTACCAACGTCTTTGTCATAGAGAAATGTTTGCATGCGTTGTACTGTAGTCTTCTTGACTTGGTTCTTCTGATGATTCATCTGATGAGTAGTTCAGCAACTACTTTGGTATGAAAGCTTCAGCATCAGAGTTGTTTAAGCACATGTTTATCAGATTTAATAGCAGCAGCTTATCTGATGAGTAATACGCCTCTGTCTGGGTAAATCTTCTTCTGACACAATCTTCAACTTCAGAATCCAGGCTTCAGCATTCCAAGATCTAAGTTTCCTCTGAAACAGTCTTGAGAATCTTTGTGACTGATTCTTCAGAAATCATGTCTTCAGAATGTTCAGAGTCTTGATCTTGAGAACACTAAATTCTTCAGAGTCTTTCTGCACTTGGTCTTCAGAGCCTTCAGCTTTCAGAACTTCAAGTCATCAGAGTCTTCAACACTTAGTTCTTCAGAGGACTCACTCTTTAGAGATGCTTGTTAGCTTCCAGATCAGATGCACTTCTCAGAACATAATCCACAGGAGCATTGCAACTGCAATATCCAGTGTCCTTGGATCTCTCTAATCGTGACCAGATATAAATGCATATTTGCTTCTTTAAGATGCTTTGTTTGCTTTCAGATCAAATGCACTACTCAAAACAGAATCCACAGGAGCATTGCAACTGCAATATCCAGCGTCCTTGGATCTCTCTGATCGTGACCAGATATAGATGCATACTTGCTTCTTTAAGATGCTTTGTTTGCTTTCAGATTAGATGCACTACTCAAAGCAGAATCCACACGAGCATTGCAACTGCAATATCCAGCATCCTTGGATCTCTCTGATCGTGATCAGATGCATAAGCAAACTAGCTTCTCCCATAAGCGCTTTATGATACGTCACACATAGTAACTCTCATATTGTGTTAGCTACACGCGTTGATGTTTGTTTGTTTGATCTTATATATTTAATTTATCATGATCTGCACATAACAATCATTAGAATATAAAATGGTTCTTTCACAAATACTTAATTGTTATCATCAAAACATAGAGATAATCCTGTAGAGACAAATCTTGCTCTTACATCTGTAGCTTAGATAGATTAACACACCTTGTGATTAGACAACAAGCATGGATCCCATTGAGTACAACGGACGTGGGGGGTGCTAATACCTTCCCCTTGCGTAACTGACTCCCAAACCCAAGATTTGGTTGCGATGACCTTGTCTTTTCCCTTTTCGTCAGGTTTTCTTTGATCGTTTCCTTTCCCTCTCTTTGAGATAAATAATGAACGGTGGCGACTCTTCTGTTTTTCCGCCGGGTGTTTTCGCAGTTGCGACAGAGGTCTTCTTGAGAATTTTGACTATAAGCTTGTGAGCATTGTCCCCAACCAAAAATAACTTTTACCACATGCTAATCTAGAACCCTTTTGAGATTTTTAGGTTCATCTCAATAACCACAACAAAACATTTTTCAAAAGAGTTTAATAAACCACCATAGAGATTTTATGACTGGTTTATCTCACAAATCAAACTCAATCCTCTAAAGAGTATCACACTCCTAAAAATTAAAAAAAGAGCATTACTACTTACAAAACTTTTCCTCACAAGAAAAATTCACTCGCAAACAATAAGCCAATTTTAAGTGAAAGAAATATTTTCTTGGCAGAGAGAGAGAGACAGAGAGAGGGAGAGTGAGAATTAGAGAGATAAATTCCAAAGAAAATATAAACCGTTCGAAAGTGGCGTGAAATGAAGTGGAGGAAAGCCTCCATTATATAGGATTTGGAAAACCAAAAAAGGAAATAATCCATGGGTTGATTTAATGAGACAGTCAATTGGCACAAAACTCCAATCGATATGCCTGTTCATTTTTAATCGACTAGCAAGCCCAAATAGGAAATATTAGATATATAGTTTTTTCAATTCATTAATGTGTTTTCGTAGTTGCTTGGTTAATGAATCACCTCTTTTCCAATCGATTGGCTTAATGCTTCAATCAATTGGCTGGCTCCAAAAAAAATTTACGTTCGATTGACACAAGTTACTAATCAATTGGTTAGTTCAAAAATAGTTTGAAAAATTTTTGGACATCTTTTTAATCACTTGGATTTGCTTAGAAAAAAATTCAAGATAACACTGTTTGAAAATATATTTTTAGGTGTGTGTGTGTGTGTGTGTGTGTGTGTGTGTGTGTGCGTGTGTGTGTGTGTGTTTCCTTAGTAATTCTATGCTACTTCCTTACTTATAGAATACCTGGGCCACTCAGACAGGATGGCCTAGAAATTTTTTACAGTTTGCTTGAGGCTTCAAGATTCTTTGATAGATTACTTATGATCATATAAGCACTTTGATCTTGAGTTTTATTTTGTTAATGAGGCATGTGATGTTTCTTTGGTTAGATCACAATCATCAAGGTTGAAAGCTATTGCCACCGACTTTGATCATCGTTGTCATCATTAAAACTTCAGATGGATGTTTTGCGTGATTTTTAACTTTATATCTGCAAGTACATAGATCCACAAGATGTAGCAAAGTTAGCATTTTGATAGATAATTGAACTCGAGTTCAGACATTAAGATTTTTTTTAAACATGATATGATAATATTTTTTTACATGCATGATTCAATAGTATTTTATATAATTACTAATACATACTTGTTGATCTAATCGCAGTCTACTTTTGAATTTGCTAATGAAATAAGTTAAATAAAAAATGGATCTCTTATGCTCGTGAGCGTTCAAGGGGCTTTAAGTCATATTGTGTGATTACATTGCAAAATCAAAGCCTTATTGTGAGCATCTAACTGTAAATATAATTTTATTGACAAGGAAGTTTGGGAGAAGTTTGTCAAGTCTCGTACTTCTGTTGATTTCTTGATTAGTAGTAATTTTATTTTCTAAATAATAATTTACGTTTATGCTTTATATATACAATCATACAAATTAATATTTTCAATATGTTCATAATAGGTTAAAAATGAATCAGGAAAGCTTAACAAGGAAAAAAATAAATACACCCATATATTGTCTTGTGGATGGGTTACACGAAACTTGAGGAATTATTGATTGATGAAAAAAACAACAACTAGGAGATGAGGACTCCATAATTTATGATCATAGTCCATCTCTACCATCACGACGTGATAAGTGGAAGAGAGGAGAATAAAGATTGTTACTTAGCACCATTTGTCGATTCATAAGTAATTTTAAAATTATGGTATCTCTACTCTAGTTAGTTTCCATGTTTACCAAATATTAATTAGGTTTGTGTTTATTCAGTAGTCATTGCAAATTGATTATCATCTCTCTTTGAAGGAATATGGTAATTATATTATGTTTCTTGGCCAAACCACTTGAAGCAAAAATGAAATGTCTACTTTCTATGTAAATTTATATTTTATGAGGCTTTCAGTAATATTGTATTTGACTTTGTAATTCACTTAGCGTGTAATATGTTTAAATTGTTTTCAATATATAGAGTTGTGGGTTAATAAAATATGTTGAAGGAAGTTAGAAATAAAAGGTTTGTTTTATTATGCCTTTGATAAGTGGATTACTTTTGACATTCATTTATCTATAATTACATGTATGGTTATATATTCATATAATATTTAAATTTGTAGACGAGAAAATAAAAAGGAGGATACAAGTGTGGTTTATATGATATGAAACACATGTTAAATATTACCTCTACCAACATTATTGATTATTGGGATCAGACAGGAATGAAACCAGAGACTTTAAGTTGTGGAGGCTACATACTATTTTATAAATTTTTTGTATACTATATCTATCATTTATTTTTTTAAACATAAATATATATCATATTCATTTTTTGTTAGATTTATCTTTACAAAATATTTAAAAGTTTTTTTAATATTTTTATTTTTTGAATTATTTCCATTTTCTTCAATTATTTATATAGATGTTTAATGACATTGATCATTCTCACGAGAAGCCTTTAAAGACGTTTATATATGTTGGTAGAGGTGAAAACAGGCTGGGCCGAGTTAGGCTTTGTCAAGCCTAATCCTGACCTGCCCAAAAAATCGAAGCCTAAGCCTGCCATGTAGTCTGCCATAGGCTTAATTTTAAGTCTGACTCTGCCTATTCGAATGTCTGATTAGCCTACATAAAAGCCTATTTATTTTATATATATGTAAATAAGTTATTCAAATAATGTTTAATTAGAGTAACAAACTAAAAGACCAATGAGACTAAAAGTTTATTTGCATTGACTTATATTAACTTACCTATTAGCACAAAGTTTGTGAGACTATTTGTTTAAGAGAACTTATGAAAATAACCTATGACATCGTTCATAAGATATTTTAATCTTATTTTCATATGTTCTTCAAGATAATCGAGCTTTATTTATGTATTTTAATTCAAATTACAAAACATAACATAATGATAATAAAAAATTATTCATATTTATCTAAATAGGCCGACTTAATAGGTTTAAAAAAAATTTATGTTCTGTGGCCTAACTTTATTAACTAAATAGGCTTATAAAAAAGTTTAGGTCTTTTTTATTTTAAAAAAAGGTCTAGTTTTGTCTGAGCCTATGTAGACTAGGTCGTAGGTCTCTGTTAGTCGACCTGACGTATTTTCACCCTTACGTGTTAGACATCTTACTTCAATGTGATTTATAGGCAAAATTGATCACTTATGAATTTGTAATTTATGTTTGCAATATTTTTGAATTTGATGTAAATAATATTTATGTTTTTTTAACATTTTATTATTATATTGAAGTTCTATTTTAATACTTACATATAATTTATAATATAAGCTATATTTTTGTTTAAAATATTTGTGTATTTGTTGATTTATTGTGGTTGAAAACATGATACAATACATATAAGTCATATGAAATATTTATTTTAAAAAAACTATTTAAAAATAAATAAATTATTTCACCTCGTTGCAATATTCAACCACGATGAAAAATTCGGTGTTAATTATTATATATCATGATATGACCAAGAATCAAATCTATGAGTTTTATATATTTCGCCAAAGATGATTAAAATGACTGTAGTAATATGCAGCGCACTCCTTAATTTTTCACCACACTTATACGTCCGTTGTGGAAAACAACATTCTTATTACCACACGTTACGTTATCACGATTCATTAACCATGACAATATCTCATTTCAACTGTAGTTAAAAAAAACTTTTTTATTAACCATGACAATATCTCATTTCAACTGTAGTTAAAAAAAACTTTTTTTTATTGTAGCGTTTGTACAAATGATAGAAGAAAGTTGCTACAAGCAGTGAGAGGAAAAAAGAAGAAGGATCGGAAAAGCTGTGTTGCCAACAAAAAGAAATAAGAGTTTGTTGCAACTAACTAAAAAGAACTACAATATTTTTAATCATTACAAAGTTCATGTTAGTGTAAAATGGACAATGTACATTCTCATTAGAGGGCTTGCATTATATAAGCCTAAAATCATTATAAGGTCGGGAGTCCAACTCCTTAAGAAAAACAAGCAAGCAATCCTTAATTCAAACTGTGTGAGAAAAACTATAATAAATCTAATTAATTACATTTTAAATGAACAATAGTATCTACATACTTTCAGCCAACAAAATCCAGTACAAATATTCATATACTGGAAACCCAGTATAAATAATACTAATTGCTATCCAATTTGGTTACAGAGACAAACCCTTCAAACAAGTAATGAACAATTACATTTTTCAACTTCTTATAAATATCTTAAACAAAACAAACACTAGCTCAATTCTTGTTTTTTATCTGACCACTTTGTAATATGCAATTTTGCTTTCTCTGCCTGCAATTTTAACCAAAACAACAAAAATTAAATTAAATTATCCAAATTCAAAAAGACAAAAAAAAAAAGACATTGGATAATTACCTCTTTCTCCCAATCACACCTAAGTGTAATCAAACACAATATTAATGTCTGAGTTGCTGTTCCTCCAAATATCATCCCTGCCCAGATTCCCTGATTGTTCAATTTCATAACCATTAGTTCACATTCTAGCAAATTACTAACTTCACAATTTTAATTACCAATATTCAAAAAGAGTAGAGAATTTAAACATACCATAACTCCTTGCTTAAAGTACCAACCCATTAAAAATCCAAGAGGGACTCCAATAATATAATAGCAACCCAAGTTTATGTATGCAACATATGATTGCCATCCTGATCCAACAGCCACGCCTATTTTGAACATTATCGAACAATCATGATCGTTGGATTATTATAAACATAATATTTAATTTTAAAATCGTAAATATGATTTAATGCAATTTGTTGAATGTAGCACCTGATAGAACTGGCTGAATGCTGTTGAGAAGAATAGTGAAAGCTAATAGAAGAGAAAGTTTGCTTACTTCATCAATAACAGGTTTACTAGTAGAAAATATGTAGCCAAATTTATTGTGCAATGTCAAAATCAATATCCAGAAGAAAAGTCCTATTGTTAATGATGTTAACACAGCTACAATAGTTGCAAATTTTGCTCCTTTTCCATTTCCAGCTCCAAGCTCATTTGCAACTCTCACTCTACATAAACATAACATTTCATTGTAACTCACATTATTACTACTACTTTCACTGAGTTAAGATCAAAGACATGAAAACAATTGCTAACACAAAAACTTGCACAAAACACGTTTACTAGGAATGTCAACCAATATTTCACCTTGACAAATGGAGAACTCCAAAACTTGAGTTGATATCACTCTCATGTGTTAGTCCGGTTAAATGAATATATAGCATTGTTCTGAGTTAGTTACATTAAATGAATATATATCATTGTTCTAAAATTTAATTTCTAGCGTTAATATTTTATTTATTTATTTATTTAATAATTTAAAAAATTTATTGATATTTATAAATCAACAACTTAAAAAAAATCAAATGATAAAAAATAAAGTTTATTTTATTTCTTAAATTTATATTTTATTTAGTATAAAATTTTAAAGTTTCTTAAAAATTTACACTATAAAAACACTTAATCTCCCTTTCATGATATAGCAAATTCTAGTTTAACACAAATTTTTCCAATATTTTTAATTTATATATATATATATATATATATATATATATATATATATATATATATATATATATATATATATATATATATATATATATATATATATATATATATATATATATATATATATATATATATATATATATATATATATATATATATATATATATATATATATATATATATATATATATATATATATATATATTAAACTTTTTAAAATTTGAGGCCGAAATTTGAGATATACAGTAGAGAGCTTATTTTTGGCCGGCTCTGATATTCACATCTCAACAATTTTGAATGTAAGATTATGTGCTTAAAAAATTAAGCATCTAGTATATAGCGAATTTGTAACGTGAATTTAATAAAATAAACACTCTGTTAGATATATTTACTAAGGATAGCATACTTTTATTTGTTAATTGAATTAAATGAATATAATTTGTTTATCTAAGGTTCAATTTTATGAGTAAAAAAAAGGTTTGATTTTAAGTTGTAGTTGTTGGTGCAAAGATAGAATAAATGATGAAATAGGGAAATATTCTATTAAAGAGAATGACGGCTACAAAACATGATATTTGGTTACAATGATTGTCACCCTATTTATAAGCTAAAACTAGGGTTATTAGAATAAGATAAATACTAAAATACCCTCTAACAAACTTATGGGCTTAAGAAAGTAATATAATAAAATATGAATTATTACTAATACCATCCCTTAATTCATATTCCATCAAAACTTGTAACACCAATTCCATCCCTTAATCTGAGAAATTGATCAGTCTTGATAGCTTTCGTCAGAACATCTGCCAACTGCTTCTGAGTGCTGCAGTGTACAACTTCTAACACTCCACTCTGAACTTGATGTCTCAGAAAATGATACTTGGTCTCAATATGCTTGCTTCTCCCATGCAACACTGGGTTTCTGGCAAGATTGATTGCAGACTTGTTGTCAATCATCAACTTCAGAGGTTTGTCTACTTTAATCTTCAGATTCTGCAACAGATTCAGAATCCACACAGCTTGGCATGCAGTAACAGCACCTGCAATGTATTCAACTTCACAGGTTGACAACGCCACAACAGGTTGCTTCTTGGAACACCAAGAAATGGAACCTCCCAGAAATTTGAACAAGTACCCAGATGTACTTCTTCTGTCAGCTCTGTCTCCACACCAATCAGAGTCTGAATAACTCAGAAGTTCTGACTCATTATTTTCTCCAGAGGGAAATAACACTCCATACTTCAGAGTTCCTTTGATATACCTCAGAATCCTAACAGCAGCTTGATAATGGGACCACTTAGGTTTACTCATGAACCTACTAACCATCCCAACTGAGTAGCAAATATCAGGTCTGGTATTGCTAAGATACCTCAGAGAACCAACCAACTGTTTGAAGGTTGTAGCGTCCACATCCTTTCCTTCAGAGTCTGAATCCAGTTTTTGATTTGTATCAGAAGGTGTGACAGCCATCTTACAATTCTTCAGATCAAATCTCTTCAGAAGTTCTAATTCATACTTGAGTTGATGCAAAATGATACCTTTCTCAGAATATATGAACTTCATCCCTAGAAAGTATGTCATTTTGCCTAGATCAGTCATTTCAAATTCATTCATCAGAACTTTCTTGAACTTGGCTATCTCCTGTTCAGAACTTCCAGTCAATAGTATATCATCAACATATAAACATACCAGAGTCATATTGCCTTCAGAAGTATGCTGAACATAGACACCGTACTCCATCTCACATTTCTGAAAGCCTTGCTTCTTGAAAAATGAATCAATCTTCTGATTCCAAGCTCTGGGCGCTTGTTTCAGTCCATATAGAGCTTTGTATAATCTGTACACCATCCCTTCCTGATTCTTTTTCACAAATCCAGGAGGTTGTGACACGTAAACTTCTTCTTCTAATGGACCATTCAGAAATGCAGATTTTACATCTAAATGCATCAGAGGCCAATTCCTGTTAGCAGCTATTGCAATCACCATTCTGATTGTTTCATGTCTTGCTACAGGTGCAAACACTTCAGAATAATCTAGCCCAGGTTTCTGTAGAAATCCTCTGGCTACCAACCTTGCTTTATGTTTGCCAATTGAACCATCTGGCTTTAACTTCTGCTTGAAAACCCATCTGACGCTGATGGCTTTCTTGTCTTTTGGAAGTTCTGTCAGCTTTCAAGTCTTGTTTCTCTCTATAGCATCAAGTTCTTCTTTCATGGCCTTTAGCCAAAGATTCTGCTTAAGAGCCTCTTCTGTACTTATGGGTTCAGAGTCTACCATCATGGCACACTGAATAACTTCTCCTTCAGAGTCTACTTCAGTGTCTTGCAGCATGTCAAATTCTGCAAATCTTCTGGGAACGCTTCTGATTCTTTGTGGTCTTTGAACTTGTTCAGAGTCTTGAGCTTCAGAGTTTCCAGCTTCAGATGATTGACCTCCAGAGCTTTGACCATCTTCAGAGTCTGGCATATTTCCAGAGTCTTGAACTTCAGAATTTCTAGCTTCAGAGGCTTGACTTCCTCCAGAGCCTTGGCCATCTTCAGAGTCTGAATTTCCACCAGAATCTGGATTACCATCAAAGTCTGGATCATCAGAGTCACCTTCATCTTCTGAGTCTTCTCCAGAGTCAGAATCACTATCAGAGTCAGAATCAACGTCAGAGTTTACTTCAACTTCAGAAATTCTTAACTCTGGCCTTTCTTCAGAAGTTCTAACATCAGAATCAGATTGAGACTTATCCCAATTCCAAACTTCTGATTCCTTCACAATCACATCTCTGCTGAATTCAATTTTATTGGTTTCTGGCCAATAGAGCTTGTATGCACCTGTACTGTGGTACCCTATCAGAATCATCACTTTGCTTCTATCATCCAGCTTCTGTCTTCTGACTTCTGGAACATGTTTATAGCAAACAGAACCAAATACCTTCAGATGACTAACACTTTGCTTATCTCCAGTCCACTTCTGTATTGGAACTATTTCCTTCAACTTCTTCGTAGGACATCTGTTGAGTACATACGTTGCAGTGGCAACAGCTTCTCCCCAGAGCTTCTAAGGAAGCTTCTTCTCCTTTAGCATGCTTCTCACCATATCAAGCAAAGTACGGTTTCTTCTTTCAGCAAGTCCATTGTGTTGAGGGGTATAAGGAGCAGTAACCTCATGCTCAATTCCATTCTCCTCACAGAACTTCTGGAACTCTTTGGAGTTATACTCACCTCCACCATCAGTTCTAAGAATCTTTAACTTCTGACCACTCTGATTCTCAGCCTTCATTCTGAACTTCTTGAATTCATCAAACACCTCGTGTTTGAACTTAATAAGGGATACCCATGTCATTCTTGTGAATTCATCAACAAACAACACAAAGTATTTATTCCCTCCAATTGATGCTACTGGAAATGGACCACACACATCAGAGTGTACAACTCCCAAGGCATGTTTTGCTCTTGGAGCAACTTCTGATGCAAATGGCAATCTTGGTTGTTTTCCTTCCATGCAAACTTTGCATGACTTTTCATGCTTCTTAATTGCAGGAATTCCATGTACCAATTTCTTTGAATTCAGATGTTGTAAGCTTCTGAAATTCAAATGACCAAATCTTCTGTGCCACAGCTCACTCTCCTTCTCAGTACTTGTTGCACTAAGACACTCTAAGTCTGCAGTTCTGACATTCACCTTGAATGTTCTATTCCTTCCTTGTTCTGACTCCATAATCAACTTCTGATTACAGTCATACAGCTTCAGAAGATTGTCCTTCATGGTAACTGAGAAACCTTTCTCAATTAATTGTCCCACACTCATCAGATTGCTTCTGATGCCAGGTACATACCACACATTCTGAATCAATGCTATTTTCCCATTGTTCAGAGTCACTCTGACATTTCCCATACCTTCTGCATTAAGATATTTGTCATCAGCACATCTGATCTTTGTTCTCTTTTCAGAGTCAAAGTCAATCAGCCATTTCTTGTTTCCAGTAAGATGATTTGAACAGCCAGTGTCCATATACCACCAGTCTGTCAGATCCACATTATCAGATTCAGAGGCCATCAACAGCACAAATTCGTCATCAGAGCCTCTGGCTATATTTGCTTCTTCTGATTTCTTCTCCTTGTTTGACCAACAATCTCTAGCAAAATGGCCAAACTTCTTACAACAGTAACATTGTATTTTTATTTTGTCATACTTCTCTTTTCCCCTCTGAGCATTCTTTTGTCTATCAGAGGTTGAGCTTTCTGACTTCTGACCACCATCAGATCTTCTCCTGGCTTCTGACTGCTTCTGATACCTCCTATCAGAAGTTGCTTTCAGAGCCTGCTGTTCTACTTCCTTTTCAGAGTTTCTCTTAGTCAGACGCAACTCTTGCGCTTCTAGACTGCTCTGAAGCTCTTCAATTCTCATTGTGCTCAGATCTTTGGAATGTTCTATTGCTACCACAATGTAATCAAATTGAGGAGTAAGGGATCTTAGCACTTTCTCCATGATTGTTTCTTCAGAAAGAGTTTCTCCACATGCCTTCATCTCATTAGTGATCAGAATCACTCTGGAGATGTATTCAGAAACTTTCTCATTATTCTTCATGTTAAAATTCTCATATTGCTTTCTCAAGGACTGAAGCTTCACCTTCTTCACTGATGCGTCACCACCATAACATCTCACCAGAGTGTCCCATGCAGCCTTTGCTGTTGTAGAGTCTGCAATCTTCTCAAACACGTTTACATCCACACATTGATGAATGAAGAACAATGCTTTCTGATCCTTCTTCCTTACTTCCTTTTGCGCGTTTTTCTGTTCATCAGTCGCATCTGCTGCTACCGGAACATAACCATCAGTGACAAGATCCAGAACATCTTGAGCACCAAACAGTACACGCATTTGGATCATCCAACGATTCCAATTTTTATCGTCAAATACTGGAAGTTTGGTGTTCATGTTGCCGTTTCCGTTCATCTTCTACTTTGCACAATACACTCAGAGTTTTCTCACACAGTGTTTCCCAACCCACAGAATTAAAAAATTTTGATCAGATTTTGTTCAAGATTCAACAAGAATCTGAGAAACAAAATCAAACACACAAGACCTCACGTTCACTCGTGTTTCCCGTGTTTCCCAATGAATCTGAACCGGAGCTCTAGATACCAATTGTTGGTGCAAAGATAGAATAAATGATGAAATAGGGAAATATTCTATTAAAGAGAATGACGGCTACAAAACATGATATTTGGTTACAATGATTGTCACCCTATTTATAAGCTAAAACTAGGGTTACTAGAATAAGATAAATACTAAAATACCCTCTAACAAACTTATGGGTTTAAGAAAGTAATATAATAAAATATGAATTATTACTAATAGTAGTATTTATTTATATTTATGTATAAATATAAAAAATTATTAATATTTATTAACAATTTTAATTTAAAAAAACTATAATGATAATTAATTTGTAAAATATAATTAAAATTCTCTTCTAGAATAAACTAGATAATTTATTAGTCTCTTTGTCATCTGTCGGTAGTACTAAAAGATTATAATTCTTGTCCGATTTTCTAATTAAAAATGTATGATCCTTATGAAATTAGTCGTCTTTATTCTGGTACCATTTAATGGAAATCAATATTGAATGTCAACTTATAAAAATTATTGATGGCTATACCATCCCAAAACATAGACGTGGCCGTCAAGTAGAAAAATTAGTGACCACATCAAATATTTGTTCATAGTCTTCACACATGATTCACTTAACATGAAAACTGCACCATTTGGAATGTGACATCCACCAAATATTTATAATAAGAAACTACCAAGAAAATAATGAAGATTTATAAATAATATAGGGAATACAAACACGCAAGAAATCTTTGTCGTATTTTATCTTATAGCATGGTTTGGTTTTTAGAAGATTCAAAATTAATTATAGATATGGGGTATATAATTGATTTTGGATTATTTTGAGGTATTTATTTTATGAAAAGTAGAATTGATTTTATCTTTAAAATTAATTTTATTTGAAGTTAAATTTTGTAGCTTCTATCTTCAAAATTAATTTTATTATTTAACTCACTTTTACATAAATAAATGTATCTAAACATAAATGAATTCAGTTAAACTCAATTTTATTAAAATCAATTTTAACAAGCTCAATTCTACTAAAATCAATTTTGTTCACCGCAGATCCAAATAGTATATTGCATTCAAAGTCTAGAGAATTCAAATCAATAGATAACCCCTCATATTTCATTAACATAATATAAAATTTTTGTTTCACTGTTTTTCTTTTTGAAGGAATTTTTTAAATTATTAGTGTATACATGGTTATAGATTTCGCGTTTTATTTTATTTTCTTCACCAACTCCAAATGTCTCAGTCGCCACCACAATTTAAATTATTGGGTATGATATGTGCTAGTCATCCTAGAAGTTTGGTCTCATCATGCTTTAATCTTAGCCATGAGTTTGATAAGGTCTTATTTTTTTATTTATGAAGAAAACTCAAATGAGTAAAGAAAAATAAAATTAAATAAAAAAAAGAACTACAAAATTTAGAATAGCATGTAATTAAAACTAAAATAAGACAAAAATGTTACCCAGTTGCAGCAAAGAATGCCAAAGGAATCATCATCTCCAAACCATTTATTGTCATACTGTCAGACCAAAACCGTTTATGGATCAGTTCTAAAATAACCATACCCTAACAAAAATTGATCACATATAATTCTAAGAGAAATGCATTTACTGAGCGAAGAAAATTTAGATCATAAATCTATTATAAAAAATATTATTTTCAGTTGTATTATAAAATTTTATCAAAGAGTTTTATTTATCGGTAAATTAACTATAAAATATGTGTAACAAAGATTTTTTTTCTATAGTTTAATTATAAATAAATAAAAAATATAAGGTTATGTGCTCTAAAGTATCTTACACAGTATTAAAAACGATTATGATTAAAAACAAGAATCAATTTGAAATGGAGAAAGAAGTATAAAAGGACAAATAATCATAAATATAAATTTACCATATGGACAAAGCATCTACTGGAATCTCTGCATTAGGTAGATTCCCGGTCATCAATACCAGAATTCTATAATACCAATTCTCCAAACTACAAAAACAACACAAGATACAAACATAAAAACAATCAGAAACTTCAAAAACAAAACAAACATAGAATCTACAACCAATCAAACAACAAAAAACAACAAAATAATTACCATAGCATGACACCAGAAGCAGCAGAGAGTTTAAGAAATTCCCAAAGTCCAGAAAAAGCTTCCATGGAAAACCCTTTCCATGTCAAAGGACAACCGCCATAAACAGTATAAACATAAAGCCCAACCGTAAGGGCCCACCAAGAGAAATTCAAAGTAGCAGCAGCTCCAATCACACCAAGCTGAAACTTATACACAAACAACCAGCTAACTAAAACATGAACCAAAAGTGCCATCAGAGAAACCCAAGCTATAGCGGCGGTTTTAAGCTGACTCTGTAAAAACCTATTCAGAGGAAACTGAAACGCAAAGCCAAAATGTAACGGTATCATCCACATTGCAACTTCTCCTGATAATACCGCTAAATCCTCTGGTTGTCCCAACACTCGTAACACCGGTGTTGCGAAAAGATATATCGGTAATAGAAAAATACAGCAAATGAATAATACTATCCAAGATCGTTGCATGTATACTCCTAACATGTGATATTGTTTGGCTCCGAATGCTTGTCCACATAGTGTTTCTAATGCACTCGCCATTCCCAGCTGAAAATGATAAACAAAATTGAATATAGAGATAACAAAATGGGTATATATTAAAATAGAATAGTGTTATGTAAATTTACCAAAAGTCCAAAATCGAAGCCAACAATAACACTATTTGCGATAGAGATAGCAGCGAGTTCGAGGTCGCCGAGATGGCCAGCAAAGATTTGAGTGATGACCAACATAGAATAGGATGCAATACGGCTGAAAATTGCAGGACCTACTATATGCCATAGTTTCTTTGATTCAATCAAAACCTTCCTTGTAAGAGTTTGTTCTTGGTCTTCTTCATTTGGTGATATTAATGGAACCTTTGCTTCTCCTAAGGGTGAAGATAGTCTTTTGTTCGACATAGCTACCAAGCAATTTGGGCTAGCTTGCTTGGTTTATGCAGAACCCAAAAGTGAAGGATAAAAAAATAAAGATGGGAAGAAAGAATGATTGAGAGGTTCAAATTCAATTGTGTAAACTGTGGCTTTTAAAGGAAGTTAGTATTTGTCTCAAATTTGGATTTGTGTGATTGCCTCAATTTGAGTTTTGCTTACTCCATTTGCCTAATGAATGAATTTATTTGATTAATAAATACTAATAAATAATTTTTTATTAATATTTTACATTTAGAAATTTTTGTGCATTTATTATTATTATTATTATCATAAATATAAAGTAAACGATAGTATTAAAGTGAGAGTGATAGTAACATTAATTAAGCTGAAGTATTTAAGAATAGAGCAAATAACACTTAAAAATTGAAAGTGTTAATTATTTTAAGACTATTTAATTTCTTGCAAATTATCAAGAATAAGGTGAATATAAATAATTATTTTTGTTTAAATTTCTTCTGTTTTTTTATAAAATATATGAGAATAAAACAAAAATAATGTTTTAAATTTTAAATATGATTTAAATATATTATTGTTTATTGATGCGTACAATTATTTGAAAAAGTGAAAGAATTAATTTTATTAATTGGTTAAATTAGTATAGTCTGAGGCTTAACTTTATTAACTAAATAGGCTTATAAAAACGTTTAGGTCTTTTCTATTTTAAAAAAAGTCTAGTTTGGCATGTGCCTATGTAAACTAGGTGGTAGATCTCTGTTAGTCGATCTGACCTATTTTTACCCTTACACGTTAGACATCTTACTTCAACGTGATTTATAGGCCAAATTGATCACTTTTGAATTTGTAACTTATGTTTGCAATATTTTTGAATTTAATGTAAATAATATTTATGTTTTTTTAACATTTTATTATTATATCGAAGTCCTATTTTAATACTTACATATAATTTATAATATAAGCTATATTTTTGTTAAAAATATTTGTGTATTTGTTGGTTCATTGTGGTTGCAAACATGATACAATACATATAAGTCATTTGAAATTATAAAATAAAAAAAAACTATTTTAAAAAAATAAATTATTTCACCACGTTGCAATATTCAACCACGGTGAAAAATTTCGCGCTAATTATTATATATTTATTTTAGTATTTTTATCTTATTCTAGTAATCCTAGTATTAGCTTATAAATAGGGTAACAATTATTGCAATTTTGTAGTAGTGTGTAGCTGTCATTCTCTTAATAGAATATTTCTCTTTTCATCATTTATTCTACCTTTGCACCAACAATTGGTATCTAGAGCTCCGGTTCTGATTCATTGGAAAACACGGGAAACACGTGTGAACGTGAGGTCTTGTGTGTTTGATTTTGATTCTTAGATTCATGTTGAATCTTGAACAAAATCTGTGTGAGAAACATTATCGAACAATCATGTATGTTGGATTATTATAAACATAATATTTAATTTTAAAATCGTAAATATGATTTAATGCAATTTGTTGCATGTAGTGAAAGCTAATAGAAGAGAAAGCTTGCTTACTTCATCAATAACAGATTTACTAGTAGAAAATATGTAGCCAAATTTATTGTGCAATGCCAAAATCAATATCCCGAAGAAAATTCATATTGTTAATGATGTTAAGACAGCTACAATCGTAGCAAACTTTGCTCCTTTTCCATTTCCAGCTCCAAGCACGTTTGCAACTTTCACTCTGTATAAACATATCATTTCATTATAAATTAATAATAATACCAATATATTCATATTATATACTATTATTTAAATAAATAACTCAAAATCCATAATTCCCAATATTCACACCAACTACCGAAAATCACCAAAAAATGCGAATATTCATATTTAAATAAATCAAATAAATATTCCAAGAATTTGGGGTGTTATAACTCTTCCCCACTTAAAAGAATTTTCGCCCTCGAAAATTACCTCAAGGAAACAGAGTCGGATACGAATCCCTCATCTGATCCTCACGCTCCCAAGTCATACGCCCTCCATCTGGTCCTCCCTAAACTACATTTACCAAGGAAATCTCTTTACCTCGCAGTTGCTTCACTTCTCGTTCATCAATCCGAACTGGAAATGCCTCAACAATCAAATTATCTATCACTTGTACATAATCCATCTGAATCACATGTGATGGATTTGAAATGTACTTCCTCAACCGAGACACATGGAACACATCATACAAATTCGCAAGCAATGGTGGTAAAGCAATCTGATATGCTACTTCTCCCACCCACTGCGAAATTTGATACGGACCAACAAAACACGGCATGAGCTTTCTGGACGTCAAAGCTCGGCCAACACCAGTTATCGGCGTAACTCTCAAAACAACGTGATCTCCTTCATGGAACTCAAGTGCTTTCCTTCTCTTATCATGGTAACTCTTCTGACGACTCTGCGAAACTTTCATCTTTTCTTGGATCATCTTGATCTTTTCAGACGTCTCTTGCACAATCTCAGCTCCGAGTACAACATTCTCGCTTGATTCATACCAACACAAAGGAGTCCCACATCTCCTACCATACAATGCCTCATACGGTGCCATTTCGATACTAGAATAGTAATTGTTGTTGTAGGTAAACTCAATCAACGGCAAATGATTATCCCATGATCCACCTTGATCCAACACACAAGCTCTCAGCAAATCCTCTAAAGACTAAATAGTTCTCTCTGTCTGTCCATCTGTCTGCAGATGATAAGCAGAACTCAACCTCAGCTTAGTACCCAAAGATATCTGCAAGCTCTCCCAGAACCTCGATGTAAATCTCGGATCTCTATCAAACACAATACTTGAAGGAATACCATGCAGTTTCACAATCTCATCAATATATAATTCGGCCAGCATCTGCAATGAATAATTGATCCTCATCGGTATAAAATGAGCCGATTTCGTTAATCTATCGACAATCACCCAAATTGAATCATATCCCCTCAAAGTCTTCGGTAGACCTGTCACAAAATCCATAGAAATGCTATCCCATTTCCACTCTAGAATATTCAACGGTTGCATCAGACCCAACGGTATTTGATGTTCAATCTTCGACTTCTGACAAGTTAAACAAGCATACACAAACTCTGCAACTTCCTTCTTCGTCCCTGGCCACCAGAACAATTTCTTCAAGTCTTGATACATCTTTGTGGCACTCGGATGAATACTTAACCCACTTCTGTGACCTTCCTCAAAAATAATCTTCTTAATTTCTGGCACATCTGGAACACACACTCTATCTCTGAACCTCAGTACACCATTCTCATCAACCCGAAAATCACCCCCATTAACTTAGTTGATTAACGTGAGACGACCCACCAAACTCAAATCAGATTTTTGACCTTCTTTGATTTCTTGGAGAATACCACTAGTCAACTTTAGCATACCCAACTTCACAATGTTAGGAGTCTCTTCACACACTAGACTCATATCTCTGAATTGTTCAATCAGTCCTAACTCTCGAACCATAAGCATCGACATATGCAAGGACTTTCTACTTAATGTATCAGCTACAACATTAGCCTTACCAAGGTGGTAACTCAATTCAAAATCATAATCCTTCATAAGTTCAAGCCATCTCCTATGCCTTATATTCAACTCTTTCTGATCAAACAAATACTTCAGGCTCTTGTGATCACTGAACACTTCGAACCTGGACCCAAAAAGATAACGTCTCCAAACTTTCAACACAAACACCACCGCGACCAACTCTAAGTTATGCGTAGGATAATTCCTTTCATGAACCTTCAGTTGTCTGAAAGAATAGGCAATGACCTGACCATTATGCATTAGTACGCCACCAAGACCCATCTTCGATGCATCACAATACACTACAAAAGACTCACTCGGATTTGGCAAGATCAACATTGGAGCACTTGTCAACTTTTCTTTGAGTTCTACAAAAATGTTCTCACATGCAACATCCCACACATAAGCTTGACCCTTTCGAGTCAACTGAGTCAATGGTAGTGCCAACTTCGAAAAGCCTTCTATAAACCTGCGATAATTGTTAGAACACAGATTGGTGTTTAATTATATCTCTATGTTTTGATGATAACTCTAATGGATTTTTTGTATTAAGAAAATATATACTCTAATTTTGTTCAAGTGTTTTTGTTTCAGATATTAAATTAAATATCAGTATGGAAGAAAAATGCATCTGAACAGCAAGTTACGCAAGCTCTGAAGCATCAGATGCAAGCCATCAGAAGACTCTGAGCGCTGCCAGAAGACTCTGAAGCAGAAGCTGCAGAAGCATCTGAAGCGTAGCTGAAGATTTTGTATGAAGTGTTTCAAGCATTGTTTCAGAAGACTCTGAATGTACTTTACGCTACAAGTACAGAGGCTCTGATAAACAAGTATGCTCTGATCAGATTACTCACACTGAAGTACTTTGGCTGCAACTCTGATTTTATTGAATTTGATCTGAAGAACCAGAAGCCCATCAGTGGATCTGATGTTGTTTACGTTTGAAAAGATGTCATCACGTGAATAGACTTGGTACTATTCTCAACATCCTCTCCAACAGAACTATTCCTTATTTGTGATAGACACAAGGACTCAGGCAAAAAGCATTTCTCTGAACATTCTACTTGTGAGAAAGGAAAAGTCATGTGAAGACAAAAGGCTACAACTACTCTATTTTGCACAGTCTTTAAGCTTTGGACTTTCAGCAATTTAAAAGGACGTCTTCAACATCTCTTCAAAACTAACGAACTACCAACGAATCACACTCTTATACAATCATTCAAAGCTAAAATAGTTTTTTCTTATTCGTTCTTAATCTTAAGTGTAAAAATCACAGTTTGTGATATAGCATTTTTTTTAAGCATCTTAAACACTTGTTTAGTTTACATTAATTTGTAAAAGGTTCCTTAAGAAGACCAAGTTGTGGTCAGTAGTTCTTGAGAAGACTAAGACAATTGTTCTTAGTGTTCGACACAGTAATCTGTTTGAATATAGTGGATTAAGTCCTTGAGGAGAAAGGCAAATCACTCTTGATAGGGTGGACTGGATTAGTTGAGTTCAACGAACCAGGATAAAAATCATTGTGTTTTTATTGCCATAATATTTTCTAAACCCTTATTCAACCCCCCCCCCCCCCCCCCTCTTCTAAGTGTTTTCTCACCTTCAGTTGGCATCAGAGCTCCGGTTCTGTTAGTGCTATCACTTCACCGTGAATAGAAAAGATCCAGTGAGAAAACTCTTGATATATTTTGGCTGATATATTATGGTTGAAGCTTCAACATCCAACAACAACAGATATGAAGACAGAGATAAAATCAGCACTAAACCCCCTATGTTTGATGGGGAGAAATTTGACTACTGGAAAGACAGGATTGAAAGTTTCTTTCTAGGATATGATGCTGACCTTTGGGATTTAGTCATAGATGGCTATGTTCACCCCACTGATGGGGATGGCAAAAAGATAGATAGAAAATCTTTGACTGAAGCTCATAAGAAAGAATTCAGGAATCATCATAAAGCAAGAACCATACTACTAAATGATATATCTCATA
Organism: Lathyrus sativus; assembly: GCA_963859935.3. NCBI lineage: Eukaryota > Viridiplantae > Streptophyta > Magnoliopsida > Fabales > Fabaceae > Lathyrus > Lathyrus sativus. The sequence goes on along the minus strand of OZ012736.1, from coordinate 134,686,639 downwards.
CTGAGTATGAGCAGATTACTAACAGAGAAACAACATTTGGTATGTTTGAATCTTTGAAGATGACTCATGAAGGGAATTCTCAAGTCAAGGAGACCAAGGCTCTGGCGCTGATCCAGAAATATGAAGCCTTCAAAATGGAGGAATCAGAATCTATAGAAGTTATGTTCTCTAGATTCCAGATTCTCACAGCTGGCTTGAAAGTTCTGGACAAGGGTTACTCCACTATAGATCATATTAAAAAGATCATCAGGAGTTTGCCTATCAGATGGAGACCAATGGTCACTGCTCTGAAGCTAGCTAAGGATCTGAACAAGATCACGTTGGAGGAACTGATCAGCTCTCTGAGGAGTCATGAGATTAAACTAGAAGAAGACGAACCCCAGAAAAAAGGTAAGTCTGTTGCTTTAAAGTCTAACAAATCTGCCAAAGCTTTGCAGGTTCTAGAAGAAAGTTATGAAGAATCTTCTTCTGAAGAAGATGATGAATTATCCCTGCTGTCCAGAAGGATCAACAAACTCTGGAAGCATAAACATAGGAAGTTCAAGAACTTCAAGAAACCAGATCAACGTAAAGAATCTTCTGGACACAGAAGATCTGGAAAGAAAGAGGTTGTCTGCTATGAATGCAAGGAACCTGGGCACTACAAGAATGAATGCCCAAAGCTTCAGAAGGAGAAGCCAATAAGGAAGCCTGATCATAAAAAGAAAGTTCTGATGGCAACCTGAGATGATTCAGATGCATCTGAATCTTCATCAGACTCAGATGAAGAATGTGCAAACATGGCACTCATGGCTGACGTAGAAGACCATGCAAAATCATCTGGATAAAAATCAGAATCAGAATCAGATTCTGAGGAGGTATTTTCTGAACTTTCTAGAGCAGAGCTTATTGAGAGTTTATCAAAAATGTTAGAAAACTATAGTAAGATTAAGCTCAAGTACAAGAAGCTTGAAAGCAATCTTGTATCTGAGAATGATCTTCGGAAATCAGAAGTTGCTGAGCTCAAAGAAAACAATTTGAAAATTAAAAATGAATTAGAAATAGCTCAACAAGATTCTGAAGTTGAAACTAAGTCAAAATCTAAAAAGATTTTAGAAGAATATGACTATAGTTTTCAGAGATTTCTGGCAAGAAGCCTAGTGATAAGCAAGATGGCTTCAATGATCTATGGTGTAAGCAGAAATAACAGGAAGGGTATTGGATATGAATCTTCTTCTGAGAAAGATTTAAATCCAACATCTGTTGATAAACTTATCATTAAGCATCCTCCTATGTATTCTACTTTTAAGTTTGGTCATCTTAATGATATTAAACACACACGCTCTGGTCAGAACATTCCTGTGTTTAAACCTAAAGTGAGTCAGAACAAACCTGCTGTCAGAAGACAAAAGTTCCGGCAAAACTTTAAGGCAACTAACCCTAAAGGACCCAAAAAGATCTGGGTACCTAAAGACAAAATAATATTTGTTGCAGACATCTTTAGCAGCAAAGTCAAAACACCAATCTTGGTACCTGGACTCTGGCTACTCGCGTCACATGACGGGAGAAAGGTCTATGTTCCAAAGCCTAGAGCTTAGATCTGGAGGAGACGTCAAGTTTGGAGGGAACCAGAGAGGTAATCTTCCTTCCATTTCTAATGTCTTACTTGTTGAAGGACTAACTGTCGCGGTGAAATTTGGATACCAAACTATTGATTAGTTCGAACCTTTAATTCATTTAGCAACCGAACTTTGATTTGTCCAAAGGAAGGGATAAATATCGAAATTCCCACAATGCAATGCAAATGCAAGCTAGAGAATTATAGGTTCGGGGATTGGTTAAACTTAAGGAAGGTGCTAGCATCCTAAGTTTCTGTAGTACTCTACAAGAACCTCTTGTTTTGTGTTGTTTACTGCTATGGTTTATCTGCTTAATGGTTGAAAGACTTAGGTGTTTATTTCTAAGTATACTCGATAAGATATCGCATCTTATGCCTACATATCCTTACGGGAGTGGAATCAAAGTATTTGTAGTTCCCCTAAAGGGTTTGAGGAGATCTTTGACTATGGTCAAAGTTCCTACGGGTTTAGGGTAGTTGGTTGATTGATTTTAGGAGAACAGACGAGTGGTCATTTTAAGGGAGATTTAACCGCCACGAATTGTAGGAAAATAGTCTTTGCATCTTCTTAAGAGAAGGGCTCAAGTACTCAAATATTGATCGACGAGTACGCCTCTATCTCTCTTAAGGCAAAGTCCCTACATATCGATTGTATTGTTGTGGGGTGGAGATTCTATCTCGCTTAAGATGATTAACACCTATTTCTCTATTGTGTTTGAATATTTTGTTTGAGTTGTTGAATGTTTGTTCTAAGTTGTAAAGATAACGGTCCTCCTTATGGGGTAGGATATGTCCTAAAAGATCGACTTGAATGGGATCAAGGATCGTAAGGGAGTATGATGCAAATGATGTGCACTACACACAAGTGTTGAATCATGTGTAGATTTTTCCTTTGGACGGAATGTGATGTGAGAAATATAAATACGATAGTTGTAAATTGCAGGAAGAAGTAAAAGCATACACACACATGAAAGCGCTAAGTGCAAGTGTGAGTTGTGGATAACAGTGGATAAAGTAAAACGCACATACGCATGAAAGCGCTAAGTGTGTGAATGTGAATTGTGAATCTAAGTGGAGACGTAGGCGTGCTCGATTGACTTTAAGCGATGTTGATTGATTTTAAGCGGATTGATTAAAGAGAGGTTGAATTAACTTATTATTAGCGAGATTGATTTTAGGGGAAGATTATTATTTTAATTATTATACTTGGCAATAATCTATAGAGGGGATTATAAATAAATTAGATTTGGGTAGAAATGATTTTTAAATAAAAAGGTGGGTAAGAAAAGTTGTTGCTAAATATGGGTAGTTTTAATTATCGTTAATAATTATAAATTGTTTTTAAAGTTATGGGATAAATCTTTATATTTAAAAATAAAATACACTTAGTTACTATCATATTTTTTTAGGAAATCCTAATAAATAACTAAAGTTATATTATAAAAGTTTTATTGGATAGTTAAATAGGCTTTTTATTTATTTTATAAAAGGTCATTTATCTACATTATAAAAAAAGGTTTTCTTTTAATTAAATAAAAATAATTAATTAATTAGATTTTGAAAGGGAAAATTAAGTGATTAGAGATTATCATTTTTAAACCTAATTAAAGATTAAAGGGTTTTTTAATTTTAAAAAACAAACGAACAGATTTTAGTTTTGATTTGATAATATTAATTAAATAAATAAGTTAAAATGTGGGATTTGGTGTGATGTGGTGCACGGGACTTATTATGGGCGCGCGAAGTGAACCGTATGATTCTGCGGTAAGTGAATCGTGTGGTGGAGACGTGAGGGACCACGGTACTACCGTGGTCGTGCGTACAGCTTATAATGTTACAATACTTAGCAACATGAAATGAAAAAAAAACACAGAGAGAGTAAAGAAATGGCGGAGAACCCTAATCCCCCCGCCAACGCCCTTCACTCGCTCGCCTTCCCCGTTCGATCTCCCTTCAAGTTTCCCCTTTTCTTCATCGTTGCGTTTCCCTGTACCTGAAATAAGCACTGAAACATTAACCGTTCAACAATTTTAAAAGGTATGAAAGAATCTACCGAAGGTTGGTGGCGGCGGGATGTGCGACGTGAGTAGCGTTCCCCCGGCGGTCTTCGCGGTGGACTTCGGAAACGTCGATCCTCGAAGGCTTAGCGTAAGATGAGTAGTTCCTCTCCTCTTCTAATTTGATCTCTTTAAGGTTTTTCTGTGATTTTGCTGAGTTTCGATTTTTCCCAAAAGAAAAGTGTCTTCTTCGATTCCAATCCCCCTTTTTATAAACGTTTTAGGCTTTGGATCTTTAAACCAAATGATTGAATTTCTGTTTAATTGGTGTTAAAACCTTCCATTCTTGGGTTGTACAAGGTTCAAAAACCTTCCTTTTGTGTCGAATGAGTTTAATGTTGTTGATGGAAATTCAATCTGGGTGATTTGATTTGAGGAATCTTTATTTGATGCTGAGGGATCTGAATAGGATCTTAGTTTTTGAATGGGGTATATTCTTCAACCGATTTACTAACTCTGAATTGTGACTTGGCAGGTGTGAATAACAAAATGATTTGGGCCAAAAGAGAGTTAACAGCCTTGAGTATCGTCCATAGGAAATCCACCAGACTTGAAGATAAGGGTGAGCGAGGTAATATCCCTCTAGGGCTTCGTGTTTTCTCTATTTTCTGAGTTCGATAACCTTTCGTGCTAGAGGATGTACCCCTCTGTTATTTGCTGCGAAATCCTGGTGGGTGTCAAATATCTGGTTATTTCGTAACGGTTTTGTTATGTTTCTTCTTGTAGCTTGCGCACAACCTCAATTGGGAGAGACTTTGGCTAGGCTTGGAGTTGCTTTCATCATTCGCTAAAACTCTTCTCTTCTGACGACTCAAAGTTGTTCGTACCAGCTTGGGTTTTGGAGATACTTGAAGAAAGAGTGATCGAGGGGCTGCCAGAATCGTGTTTCAGATGAATGGCTGCTGAAGTTGGTGCCTTCTAATTCTGCTGCTTTATTTAATTATGGTGTTTTCGATTCCTTCGCTGGTGCTTCAGATAAACAGGTAGATCAAAGGGATTACATGACTAAACCTGGTTGGAATTTCGGTTCTGCCTTGGATACTAATATCTTGTTCGTCTCACTTGCAGGTAGCTATGGTCTTATAACTCTTGTGGAATTCTGTCACAAATTAACTCTGTGGTTAATTTAAGCAGGAGAAAGCTTGGGGTGGTGGTGCTTGCTGCTATTCGAGAAATAGAAATTGTTACTGCCAAATAGTTGGAGAAAATTTGAAGCCTGGATTGTGTTAGAGTGCTGATTATGTGGAAGGCTAGATGATGGAAACGATTGCATCATCGACAGATGCGTAGCAAATGGCGTTACATAGTGGATTACTGAGAGGTAGCTAACCGATTTGGTTGTGGAAGGCTCAGTTGTTGTCATTGTTGTGGACACCTTTGATGATGTTGTTGTTCAATTATGTAGGTTATGGCGGCTGCGTAAGCTGGTGGCAGGGCATTTGATTCCCGCAGGGCACATCAGCTAACAGGTTGGATTGTCACTTGGTATTGCTTGGAACTGTAGAATTTTTGGCATGAGAATCTGAGTAGTATGACTGTTATGACCTGTTTTGGTGGGAGTTTTGAGAAGCCTCACTCAAGATCTTTGGTTCAGGGAGATAGTCTAATGTAAGTGATTTCTTTATTGTCTTTGATACTCGTGACTTTATGTTGTCAATTGCTTTCCTTCTCTCCACTTTCAAATCTGTCGGGACTTAAATTCTCATTCATTCTGCAGCTTGGTTAACGACTCCATAATGATAGTAATTTACATAATCAGGGATTGCTGGGTTTGGGAAGTAACGACTACATGATTTGATTCGCATTAGTTCACGCGACTATCGCCAACTTGACGGTTCCTTTACAAACAAGTGCACATGGTTTTCTTGGTAATGTCTTAATCTATTGACTTGATGAATGTAACTCGAGACTTATGGCCTTTCCATCATATATACTTCTAAACTTCCCGTCTTTGTTTCAGCTTAGGTAAAACAACACTCTTCTCTGTCACTTTTTTGTGTCAACTTGGGAGGCTTGATGTTTCATGTTGAAGTAGACACGAACCTCCTTCCTTTGTTATCGTCTTGCCATTGCCGATGCTCTCAATTTTTCCTTCTATTCATGATGATTAACTATGTATGTGGGCTCGGTTGCAGGCTGCTGAAATGGTGCATGACGCAAGCAGTCCTCCATTTTCATTCATCATTTTCGCCGCCAGTCGCCATTTCGAGAAGTCATGCCAAGCTGAACTTCAACACGGCAATGAGGGGGGGTTTAACAAATGTTGCTTCTGCGGCATAGGGGGAGGAATTTTCTGTCGACTTGGGGTAGTCAAAGCTGTAATTGATTGGATGTTAGTATCAAGAGAAATCTGAGGAAATGTAGCAGACAAAACACTTTGCTGAGCCTGAGGTCTGTGGAACTGAGAACTGCATTAATGTACAGTCCCTGCGGACCAGCGGACGAAGGTTGTGGCTGACCGTGTTGCCTGAGGGATGGAAGTGCCGGTGTTGGTCGATATAACTGGTATGAAGGTGGAAACTCCTGAGATGATTGAATAGGTTTCTGTGATGGAGGTACTTGTTGATTGACCGGTGGAATTTGCGGTCGAGGCTGGTGGAACCTCTGTTGTAGCATAGCATTTCTGCTGTTGTAGTAATTGGTCAATCTGGAGTCTTGATAATCATGGATTTGTCTTGTAATTTGCTTTGAAATGAGCTGTTAATATTGATCTATTTAAATCCCACTGACATTTTTGACAGAGCTGAAACCATTCTCCTTTAGATACTCCATGTAGGCAATGTAATAATTAGAACTCCAACGTGATTATCGTATAATTGTAACATGCCCAATTATCTTTCTTTCACTTTTAAATAAATCGTATTCTCAGTGTTAGATATCAAATCCATTCTCATGTTCATCTATAATTTCCTCCAAGTGCTTCTCCGCTTTAATAAGATGGGAACAAAAACACCTTAGGATCACTTTGAGTCGGGATTGACTGGCCAGACCCTGAAATGTTTAATTCGAGAGAAATAGGCATCACCCACACCTAACATCATTGTACCTGCACAAGCTAGTTAGCCACGAAACATAAATATTAAATTAAAGTAAAAAAAACAAAAGAAACAGGTGGGATCTTACGGTAAAAAATTAGGGTGCGACAGATGCCCTTATTTAAGTTACTTCTATCCAGAGAATGGAGATTGAAATCTTCGTCTCGACGAGATAGGAGGGACTTAAATACAAACATTGCATGAATTTTTGGCCTTAAGAAGCCACCGAATGCAAATGATATGCAATGATATGAAAATGCAAGACAGACAGTCCGGTGAGGAAAAGATGTCACAGGGGATGAACTGGACACAACACGCGAGAAACAAAGGAACAGCAGACTCAACGGAGCGGGACTCAGGGGACAGGAGACAGCCAGCAAGGGAATTCTCCAAACGTGTAAAAGTGTAGCACATACACCCAGAATATGGTGATTTAACAACAGGTGAGAAACTTATAACCGAAGGATAAATTTATTACCAAATGTGGTGGTCGGTAATAGTCTAGATGAATTTTCTTGATCGAGTCAATAATCCTGTTTTGTTTCGTATTTTTTTTCCTTCTTTTTATTATTTTTGAAATCTAACTAGAAATAGTAAAATGTGTAGACCTCCCCACGCCTCATGGTCTGGGTACCATGAACGGGTCTCAGCTTCTGAAAAACCACCTCCCCACGCCTCATGGTATGGGTACCATGAACGGGTCTCAGCTTCTGAAAAATCACCTCCCCACGCCTCATGGTCTGGGTACCACGAACGGGTCTCAGCTTCTAAAAAACCATCTCCTCATGCCTCATGGTCTGGGTACCATGAACGGGTCTCAGCTTCTGAAAAATCACCTCCCTACGCCTCATGGTCTGGGTACCATGAACGGGTCTCAGTTGTAGATTGTAGATGTCGTTGTAGATGTTGTTGTAGATTGTAGAACTTCTTGGCTGTGAGCCATAATGTGTTGTAAATTGTAGAACTTCTTGGCTGTGAGCTATAATGTATTGTAGATTGTAGAACTTCTTGGCTGTGAGCCATAATGTGTTGTAGATTGTAGAATTTTGTAGATTGTAATTTGTAATGTATTGGAGATTGTAAAACTTCGCCAGGGATCTTCAGAAGAGATGTAAGCCGGTTGATTTGTGAAACATGTCTTCTCAAATAAAGAGAGACTGACTCTAATGAATTTCCTCGACTTCTCTAGGGAGATGTCACTTGATGGAATTAATCTTGTGCAATGAACTCACTGGGGAATATATTCCTGGGGAGTACCTTTGTTGTAGTTGTAGAAGTATATATCATTGTAGATTCTCAACTAAAGAGAAATATTTGTAATGTCTTTGGCCGACTTTTCTGATGGATTTGCGAAGCGATGCCATTCGACGAATTGATGATGTTGAAGAACCCACTGAGGGTGAATGAACCGTCTTGTAGAAATTGTCGTTTGTCGTTTTGAATAAGATCTTAGTCAAAACGAGTTGCTCAAATAAAGAGATTGTTTAAAGTCCAAATGTAGATGTTCGAGAAAATCTTGTGATACTATTGTCGGAGAAATATCTGTCTTCATGAATATTCTTTCTGGGGAATAGAGTGCAAAATAAATGCACACCTGATCCATGTTCAAACATTGGAGATTATCCACACTGTGATTGCCAAGGACCAAAATTCAGTTCGGGAAGTAGCCGAAGAGAAAATGTCAAGCAAGACTCGACCATTGAGGTATGAACTCAAATGGAATGTATTGGAGTAACCGTCTTCCACGAGGATCGGACTTCATGGGGAAAGTAGAAACATTGTGCTCTTTCTGCCTAGGGCTGACAACTCTATTTGGAGGGATAAGACACACCCAAACGCCTGGGGGTAACCACGACCAAAGCGATAGAATAAAACAAACACAAAGAGATGCAACAAGATGCGCATGCCATGCTATCTATCTATATGCTATGCATATGCTGACAAAACAAACGAACAAAGGCAAACGGAGATGAAAAGAACATCTCAAAGCAAACATCCGACCAATCTTCGAAGATAGAAGCACCACTGGGGATAGACGGAGAACCAAATATGGGATCACAATCCTGCTTCAAGGCTTCAAAATTTCTATTGGGGAGGTAAAGAATATTCCACTTGGGGATGTAACATCTTGATAAGTCTGAAAGGTTGTCCTGTTGAAGACCAGGAAAAGGATCTGCTAGGAACAGACCATGGAGGATCTTCATGGATAAAATAAATATCCACTTGGTTGGGGAGGTTCTTGCTGGAACTGTAGATGGAAATACCCAAACTGAAGTTTTACAGGGGATAAAATAAATATCCTCTTCAAATGAGAAACCTGTGTCATTTTAGCTGTTGAACACGTCAGGGTTGAGCTTTAGTGGGGGTGAAATAAACATTTGCTTCGCTGGAGAAGACTGGTGTTGTAGAAGATCCACTGAGGAGTCGAATAATACCTACTTCTTTGGAAATGTGAAATTTACGAACGTTCACTGGTATTTGTGTATTGAAAAGATTCATCGGAGAGTTTTGATGAAGTTCGGTGTTGATGTCGTCAAATCAATCCTCAAATTCCCCAAGTCACCTGGTTTCGAGAATCAAGAGTTTTCAAAGAGGATTTTACAGAAAACACGGTGTCCCACTGTTTTCAAACTCTTAGAGAGATTTGCCGAATCTCGACGTAACTGCCCCTGTTTGATGGTATAACTGAGTCTTCAAACTGGTTCTTCAGAAAGTCACATTTGCATTAGAACAGACCGCTGGGAAACGAACTTGCCCCAGGTCAGCAAAGTCTTCAAGTCCTAATAGGATAAACTTATTATTGATGCTCATGTGTAATCTTTCTAAGATATCAAACAAGGTTAGCAAGTCAGAAATGTTAATTCTGAATTTATCAATGCAATATACGTTTGTCTTGAGGTTTGTGTTTTTTGAAAAAAAAGGTATCCCAATAACTAGTGACCGAAATCACTGGTTAGGATATAAATTAATTTTATAATGCCAACAAAATTGAGCATGGCTCATAGGGGTCAGGAAACGATATCTCATTAAGTACGCTTTCGAACTAAACCTTACTTCAATTAGGACTTTTGAAGGTTGTGTCTGGGTTTAGTTTCTGATTGGTAAGCAAAGGAATGAAAGGCTAAAATATATTTGTGCCCACCCAAATTTTGAAAGGTGTTTTTTTTATACCCTGCCCCAGGTTAAAATGAGGGTTTTGGTTTGGGAAAAGAAACAAAATCTTCATCTAGGTTCAAGGAAGTTTAAATATTTCTAGTGTTTAGGAGGTTGAAACAATGCCTTACATCATTAGTAGGGTTTTTACTCAAAAGCATACAACGAGAGATCCTGCGTTTTACTTCATCATCCTCCTTCCAATTATTCACCAAAGTGGAAAGAAAATTGGATAAAGTTGGCAAAATGATGAAAAACATTTTTACGAGTGAAAACGAATGGATTTCTTTCAAGACAAACACTTTACTGCATTAATTATTCAAAATACGAGTTCTTACATGCCAAATATGCTTTTAATCAAAGAAACGAAAACACAAAAGCAAAATAAAGTGGAAAAAATCAAACAAGTTCTTTTCTTGGATTTTATTACGCCTTGGAATGGAGAGGCTCACGAAATCGTCTGATATGCCTTCTGACGCTATATTGATATGAGTTTCCCAAATAACTTTGGATTATGTTCTCGAAGGACGAACCATGCTGAGGCTAGGATTGGAACCTCTAAAGGATAAGATTCCATCCTTAAATAACCTTTGAACGTCTGCCTTCAAACCGTAACAGTTCTCAATATCGTGGCCTGGAGCACCTTGATGGTATGGGCAAAATTTGTCAGCTTTGTACCAGTACGGGATTTTCTCAGGTACCTTAGGTGGAGCTCTTGTCTGGATATGACCTTTCTAGATTAATGCTGGAAAAAGGTCAGCATACTTCATAGCGATGGGGTCAAACTGACGAATTCCTTTCCTCGGAATATCCAAATATTTCCTCTAATTACGAAACCGTTTCCAAAACCGTCGATTCTGTGGTCGATCTAGAGAGGCCAACTTCCGTTTGGGAGGTGGTTGCTGTTCGCGCTGAGTAGGCGTTGCATACTGATGTTGAGGAGGAGGTATTGAAGCTATGAACTCTCTGGAAGATCCATTGTCATCTTCGTTATCTGAAGCTATACCTAAATTGTAATTGTATTGCTTCACAAAAGCAATGGCTAAGTCTTCCCAAGACTGAATGTGGCTATTTTGTAGCTTCATATACCATATTAAGGATGCCCCACACAAACTTTCTTGAAAGTAGTAAATCATCAGTTTGTCATTGTCAATGTAAGCAGTCATCTTTCGACAAAACATCGTCAAACGGTATTTTGGACAGTTGACACCCTTGTATACTTCGAAGACATGCATGTTGAACTTTGGAGGGATGATTACACCTGGAACTAAACATAGGTCGTGAGCCTCAAGACCAGATGCATTAGCTCCTCTCATCATCTTCACATGTTCTTGGAGATCACAAAATCCTTTCTCAATTGCTGCAATTCTAGGATCGTCCACTTCCTTCTCAGTATGAGTATTCTGAAGATTAACAAACAGGTTATCTTGCATAGGCTGAGGTTGCACAGGAACATTTGTTGAGCAAAGTCGTCGGAAGAACTGTCAAATGTCGGATTAGTCCTTACTATGAAACTAGTCATGCGATCCATATCTTTGTTCACCTTACTATCCTTCAGTGCGTACTTCGGGCTTGGTCAAATGGTCGAGACGTCGACTGGCGAGACAAAGACAGAAAGACGAATGAGGACGCAGCGGAGAAGAGACGCATGCACATGCTAAAATGCTAAATGCTATACAGAATGCAAGATGAGACTTCAAGAAACTCAAATTATCTTCGGTATTATAACGTTGGATAAAAACTTATTTTATTTTGATATTAGAGAGGTATTACAAAGCAAAGTACTGTTTTAAGAGCTTATTACATTGAACCAAAAGCAAAAGAGAACTCGAAGATCTACTCCCTATGCTCCTTCTGTGCGCGAAGTTCTTCTTCTAACTGGTTGACGCGTTCTTACAATTCGGCCTTCTCGGTGATGAGTCGATCTACACATTCTTTCCAAGCCACAGTATCTGGGGGAAGATCATCTCTGGCGACAACCCTTGAAGATGTGTGAGAGGAAAATAAATCCTCTCGCGCTTTTCTCTTCTTTGCAAATTCTATCTCTAGCAGCTTCTGGGACCTCTCCTTCTCTACTTTGAGGGTGAAAAACTTGTTCCTCCAAGCGGCTTTCAGTTTCCGAGCCTCATCCAAGGCGGCCTTCAACTGATCTACTTCACTCACATCAAACCAATCAGGATCATGAAAGGTCAACACCATAGGTTCGTGAAAAGGGAACGACATCTTGAGGTCGAGAGCCCTTTCTCGCACCTAATGTAGATATTCTTCAGAGACAACACAGTTGGGGTATCCTAAAACAGTCTTTCCTTCCTTATTGATGTATCTCCATGCGTAAATTATGACGGTTTTCAAGTCTGGATCTTCTCCTTCCTTGAGAAAGATCCCTTCCAACCGAGCTTGGTCAGGTACTTCGATCATGGGATGCCCAAATTGGAGGCGAGCCAAAGCAGGGTTGTAACTTATGCATCCTTCTCTCCCAATGAGCAGTATGTTGGTGAATCCTCCGATGCTAGGAATCATACATATACCTCCATAGGTAGGGTCATACCTTATAATATCAGAGTGAGTAAGGGCCATGACTATCTCGGACCAACGGGGTGTTTCTATTTATTCCCAAATAGACGGATGCCGAGTTAGGCGAGCAATGAACCATGAATACAACAAAGCGGTACAACAAACGATATGTCCTCCTCCTTCAGCATTCTTCGAGTGGATTGAATAGTATGTGTCAGCTGGCAAGGTGGGAACTGGATTCTTGAGTATAAACAGTGTGATTGCATCCATATTGTTGCGGTGAAAATTGGATATCAAGCTATTAAATTAACTTGAATCTTAATTCTTTTACAACCGAACTTTATTTTATCCAAATGAAAGGTCTAAAGAAAGAAAAACCCTTTTCGCGATGTAACGACAACGCTAAGAGATTCGGGGATCGGGGGTTGGATATACCTAGGGAAGGTGTTAGCACCCTAAGCATCTGTAGACTCTACAGGAACCTTTTGTTTGATTGCTTTCTAAGTTTGTGAATATTTGCTTTGGACTTGGAAAAATGTATGAGTTGACCTAAAGTTATATACACTAAGTTTGCTCGCAAAGACATCGCGTCTACTGCCTACGTATCCTAACTAGGATAGAATCAGAGCAATCGTAGTTCACCTCACAAGAGATAAAGAACACTTGATGATGATCAAGGTTCAAGGGGGAGACAAACATGACAATGTTTGCGTGGAGTTTGAAAAAACTCCCTAATCTAAATTATAACACTCAAAAGGGGAAATAAGAAATCATGACGATGATTCTTACATAGAGTTGACAAACTCTATCCTAGGGTTCTAGTTGAAGAACACTCCTAGTACTGGTGGGTTTCTTAGACTTAAAGAAAAGTCTAGTGGCTTCTAAATTAAGGTTAAAGTGACTTATCAAAGTCAAGAGAAAGGGTGAATGAGCTATCCATGACATGAGGGTCAATGGAAAGACTTTTCCTTTGGAAAGAGAAAGGGGAGGCAACTTGGATGAGAGCTAACAAGCTTCATCACTTGGGGAAAGAAAATATTAACATAGTTTTAACATGATGAAGATAAAAGCATGGTGATAACCATTAAGTGAACATGTTAAAGATAAACACAAAATATGTATTGATGACAATCAAAGCAACTGATTAAGCAAGAAATGTGACGACAGATCGAGCTCAAGTAAATTCCTCAGAGGAAGCCAAAATGAACATGGTAACAACCAAAAATAAAATCCTAGCATGTTGACTAACATTTAAGGATATGAATGTAAACAAATATCACAAACAATCACAAGTATCACAAGAAAGAATTCATCTGCATACGTGAAAATGATCACAAAACATACTTAAATTGCAAGTAGTAAAAAAGGATGAAAATTAGGCAAACATGGAAATTTAAAATATGACATAAAAGTAGACATAAAAACAAACACAATGCAAAAAGAATGGGTGCAAAATGATAAAAATGAGGGAGATATGATTTTTTGAAGTTTGGATGAAAAATGGTGAAAAATAATAAAAGGGTTGCCCTCCTCAGGGGTCGAACCCAGGTTCAGCTGGTACAAGGCGCTTAGGTGACAAGTTGGTTACGACTGGGGTGGCTATACATTCGTTTGTAAATGCCACCCCATTAAAATATATGGGTAAGTTTCAAGGCAGGCTGGGCAAGATGAACAACCAAGAGATGAATTGCATTTTGATATGTAACTTCCTCAATTCTCAATGGTTTTAAGCAAAATTTTTGCCTAAATTGGGTGGAATTTAACAAGGAATCCAGTGGTGGTGTTGATTTTAAAATATCATGTCCCTATTTTAAAATTCGATGGTGTGTGCAAAGTGATCATTTGAAATGCATTTTCAATGCTAAATCTTAAATCAGTCAGGATCACACCAGTTTAAAAGTATGCACATGCTTCAAATATGGTATGTAAGACATTCCAAACTCAAAGGGGATTAAATTCCTGCTAGATTAGAATATGGCATATGAGTTACAGTCAATGTTTTGGAAAATGGTGTTTGGAGACTTATCAGCAAAAACTGTTGAGATTAAATTCAGCAGCAGTCTGCACCAAGTTGAAATATGCTTCTCATGGTCATGCTTAAAGGGATAAGTTCAATCTTTCCATAAATCATCAAGTGAAAATGCAAATGAATGAAATGATGTTTTTAAAAGGGATGTATCTTCTCATGAGTTTTGAAACAATGAGTTGGCAGTCATCATCTTATCAATATAAATGCGACAGATTATGAGCATTAACATTTACCAAGAATGCAGAGGTTTAGATTGAAGTGTAAGGGAGATGCATCAAAACAAAATTTGAAGGACTGTTAGTTAACAGAGGCCAGTATGCAGACATATAGAAAGTTAGCAAACTTCTTACAATGACAAACAGTCTGAGATGATGGCTGAATCAAAATCAAAACAAGTTGCACCATAAGGCCATCATAAAATGCAGTAAGTTATAACATAGGTATGAACCTTCATGGATTTTAAGAAATAAATGAGTTTTGACAGCCAAGGGTTTAAACAGCTTTGAAACAAATTTGGACAACAAAACAGATTGAAGTCTCACACAGTCATACATTATGAATCTCTGCAATGCTTTACAAAAATGGTACACACATATTGAAATTTACAACAACTCATAAATCCTAGTTTATCTAGACAGTCAAATGATTGCTCTCAGGAACTAGCAGCTCTAACATGCATGACAGATCTAACATATGGAAAGCCAAATCATTCATACACAAAATGACTACATGATTGCAAACTCAAGCAAGTTCTGGCTGGAGAGCCTAGTTATCAACAACAATAGATGCAGCCATGCCAACAAGTATTGAACAATAAGGAACAACCAAAGCAGCAAAATCAATAATGGTTTGAAAACTTCAAAGTAAAACAACACATTAACTCAGGTTCTACATCTCAGCCCAAAGGTACACATTTACCATGAATTCTTAAACAACCATGCCTTCACAAAAACAATTTTTCATAATAATGCAGACATGTAGTCCCTAAGGCATAAATGCAAAGAAAAACAAAAAGTTGATCAGTATTCAAACTAATGTGTCAAAACTTACTATGCTAGCCCTCAACATTTCTTATGGATAGTCTGAAAAGGATAGTTTTACTCAAAATGGAAAGAAACAGATTGGCAGTCAGTGGGAATATGTAAACAAAAAGGATTATGTGCCAGTTTTAATCAAATGTAATTACTGACAGCAAACAAACACTTGTTACTATGTTGATCATCTTATGTGAATCATCTCAATTATGACATAGCAAATTCTAAATCACAAACCAGTTTGAAAATTGTGAGCAGCAAGTTTTGAAAATATGAGTAGCAAGTTTTGGCAGCAATGAACACAGGTTTGGCATGAGAATGAAAGTTCAAAATTTCACCATGTGTTTCAATGGATCAGTACCTTTGCAAAAACAACAACATACACATATTTCATAATGACATCCAAATTCAAATCTCACAATGGCCTATTGGCAGCATGAACAACATTTCAAGACATAACCTCAAATTATGCAAAATCATGGCAATGTAACATATGATATGAAATTCAATGATGCATACCTCTTGTAGACAGACTTGAATAAGCAAAATAAGCTGAGAGACCCAGAGAACTTCAATCACCTCTTTGCTTTGAAGCTTTCTTCTTTTTGAAGCAAGAATGCACACTTTGTGACAATTTGAGAAACAAGCTTCACTAATGATCCTCAATGCTTTGGACAGTTGAGATATGATATATGTGAGGTGTTTTAATGGTTAGAACATCAAGAGGATGTCTAAAACAAGTTTTGACTAATTTTGTGCATTGTGGTCAAAGTATCTTGGTATGGAAGTTGACTTTTTGGAGAATGAGGTTTTTGAGAGGTTCAATGGTTGGAACACCTTCTACACAATATTAATGGATTGTGTAGATGGGTTTTGGTGAGTTTGAGTGTAGGGAAATGGTTTTGGCAGCTGGATTGTCAAGACAGATTTTTCATGGTTTTGGTGGATTTTGAGATTTTGGTGAAAATGAATCAAAGGGTGGAAAAGAGTGAGCTTTCAACTTCTATGTTTTTTAGAGGAGTTATTGTGTATTGAATGAGGTGGAGAGTGCCTCTATTTATAGGCAAATATGGGTGGTGGGCAGATTTGGAGATTTCCTTCTTAAGAAGGAAAGGTTTGCTTTTTTTTTTTGGATCCAATCTCTGAAAAGGGCTTTCTTGGCTGATAGGTAACCTTAAAGTCAAGTGTTATGATGATTTTAGTGTGTCTAAAGTTAGGATAAAGAGTGTAGGTTGATGGATGTTTGCAGAACTTACATTCCACCTCTTGCTTTTCACATTATTTTAATGCAAGTTGCATTTGCAACTTGCAAGCCAACTTGTCAAAGCTTCCAATTTCAATTATCTGCATAATTATCCACATTTCAATGCTTCAAAACATCCAAATATCAGAAATAATAAGATTCAAAGGCTGAGAAATGATCCAAGTGACCAAAGGATGAACTTATGAAAAATCACCAATGTGGGACTCAAGTATGAAAACACCATCTTGCCAAATCCATAACTCTCAGCTCACAAATTCTATTGAGATGTTCTAGTACTTTTTAGAAAGCCCTAAAATAGTTCTAAAACATTCATGTTTTCATGAGTTTTAAATTCTCAAAGGAACTTGGCCAAAAAGCCTCTCAAAGTTGCTAAAAAATGAGCTTGAAAGTGAAATTTCTCTAAGTCTTTTCCCTTCTTAAAATGAATTTGGTCATAACTCTAAATCTATGCATTTTCGGATCATGGAACACTTAGGTACTTTTGTATGATTTGTCAAAAGCTTTCCAATGAGCTTTGAACCACTTCATTTGGATGTGTGGTTAAGGAGTTATGGTTTAGCCCCTTTCAAAACTCTAATTTCCCGATTTTTCGATTACTTCCTCATCCTTGATCAAATAATCATGAAAATTGATAGGCAAGTGCAATATGACATAAGGAACATTTTTGAATCACACTTTGAAGTCCAATTCCTTAAATTTGAAGAGTTGACTTTTCGGTCAACCGTACGATCGATCGGTGACTACCGAGTCGCCTGTTGACACTCTGGACCTCCTGAGACTTTGAAACTTCTTGAATGAACTTTATTAAGCTAAATGAACTTCATGGACCATGATCCCATCATTAAAATACCTTCTAACACCAAAGTCAAACTATAGTTGACTTTTACTAGTCAAAAACCCTAATCGGGGCTCCTGGACTGCACTGTTCTTGATTCTGGAGTGACAACTTCAAATTGGATTCTCAATTGACATCATATGATACCCTTGACCTTTTTTCATGATTTAATCAACCCAAAATAACGATTGATCACCTTTTTGAAGCTTTGATTTTGACTGTACACAACCCTGATTCATCTATAACTTGATAAAGACAAACTTGCATTGGGTTAAGGTTAGATAATTCATGAGTATGCTCCTAAAATGATAATGAGAATCTAAGGGGGGGAAATTTGGGGTGCAACAGTCGCCCCTATTTAAATATCTTCACTAGATGGAACCGAGAGATGACAATCCTCGTAGAATCGCAGTGAAAGGTATTTAAATAAAGAAAACCAAATATTTTGTCCCTTAGATCCGATGATATGCAAAAGGACAGGTCATGATATGCCATGAACTCTAAATGATGCTTGGATGCAAGACATATGCAGAGGACAGAAAAACAAAACAACGAGTAACTACTCATGGGGACCTGGTTTTGTGGACTCGACACTAGGGAAAACCGAGGTATAACAATCAATAGTTCAAACATGACTAGTGATAACTGAGAGGATAACTTCACATGAGGATGCAAGAAGTCCAATGAAGATGACAACCTTACTGGGGGAGAGAATACACTTCACCGGGGAAAAAGAGCGACTTTCTACTGGGGAAGTGAAGAACTAGAGACATGAACCTCACTGGGGATGATCAGATGAGGAACTTCCTATAGTGAAGAGTTCAAACGGGATCTTCAGGAATGGACTAGAAACCAGACCAAACACACTGGGGATACTAGTAACGACTAGATCTCCGAGACTTGTCTGGGGAAAAAAGGTTTCACTAGGGATAATGACGTCACCCAATTTTAACAAATGGTTCAAACAGTGCTAGTAACCACTAGACTTTCCAAAGGTAAAGGTGACGACCAACCTGAGATAATGACAAATGAGATTTCTCGAATCCAATCGGTAACACATAGGACTTCGACTGGGGAAATTGGTGACGACTAAATTTCAAGCAATGCCAGTAACCACTGGACTTAAAGGAGATTGGTAACGACCAAGTCCGGGTACCAATGATGATTGGATTTCAAGTAATGCCAGTTACGACTGGACTTTAAAAGAAACATGGTGACGACCAAATCAGGGTATATCAACAACCTTTGGTTATAATAACACTAGCAGCCATTAGTTTTCAGCTGGGGAGGTTGGTAACGACCAAACCAAAAGATACCAATAATGATTGGATTTCGAACGATACCAGTTACGACTAGATTTCATGGGGAAAGTTGGTGACAACCAAGATACCAATGACGATTGGATTTCAAACATCTGCCAGTTACGACTGGGCTTAAACGGAAATCAACTAGTAACGACTAGACTTCACAGGGATTTGCTAGTGACGACTAGACTTCAAAGGGAAAAAGTTGGTAACGACCAAACCAAAAGATAATAACGAGTGAAGTTAAGACAATGCCAGTTACAACTGGACTTTAAAGGAAAATATGGTGACGACCAAAAAGAATACCAATAACGATTGGATTCCGAACACTGCCAGTTACGACTGGATTTAAAGGAAAAAGGTGGTAACGACCGAATCAAAAGATACCAACGAGTGGAGTTAAGACAATGCTAGTTACGACTGGTCTTAACAAGAAATATGGTGACGACCAAAAGAGTACCAATAACGATTGGCTTTTAAAACAATGCCAGTTACAACTGGACTTTAAACGGAAATTCACTAGTAACGATTAGGCCTTCACGGGGAATCGACAGATAGCACACCGAACCCGAGAGACAAGATGAATCACACTGAACCCAGGATGAAGGATGTATGTAGATTTGAGAAATAAACCCAATCCTACTGGGGAACAGAGCTTAAACAAGCAAGTCAGAGATGACAAGGTAATTTCAAACAAATGCTCAGAAATCCTCCGCTGGGGACGAGTCTTCACATCATCATAAGAAGTTCTTGAGAGACAGTCTTAAAGCTTGATAACCACACATGACCAAAGGAAAATCAGCAGTTCAACTTGCTTACACTTTACCAGGGAGTGCGATAGGATTGCGTATCAAAGTTTCTGCTACCCTGAGGTTTCGGGGAAGTATGATTTTCCTCGACTCTTTTCCATGGGTTGAAGTTTTTACGTTTGTTAATCTTTTCAAGTTTTATTCAATAATTTGACCCCTATGCTTTCAAAATTATCGTTGATCAACAAACAATATTTTGCATAACAAAGAAAATAAAGGAAATGGTAAATTTGCAAAAGAAAGAATGGCTCAAAACTGATTTTATTCAAGAATGAAATCTTGCAAATGAAAAAATTCCATAGAATTTCTACAAGTGAAAAATGATAACGTGGACAAGGTTACATTGAATCCCATGGCCAAACTATCCCTAAAGACTAAAAACTCCCCAAAATCCTTGCTTCTGACCAGAGCGGCTGGAGTGAATTCTTGTAGGACCTTCTGCAGTGGTGACAACTCATTTGATGCAGTGAAACGCCTTTGTCCCTATCTTTTGCCTGGATCGCCCTTACAGGTTTTCAATCCACCGGGACGCTCATTTTTGCCTAAGCCACCCTTTTGGGTTTTCAACTTAGCAAGCTCTTATTTTCTTTTTTCTTTTTCTCTCTCTTCTTTTTTCTTTTTCTCAACCCTAACTTTTGCATAAGCCGTTCTTCTGAGTTTTCGACTTATCGGGTTCTTTTAGGCGTAATATTTTCGGACTGCATCAGAATTCACTAGATGAGTAAGCTGCTCTCCGTCCATGGTAGTGAGAATTAATGAGCCTCCTGAGAAGACTGTTTTCACAACAAACGGGCCGTCATAGTTAGGCATCCACTTTCCTCGTGCATCTTTATGAACTGGTAAAATCTTCTTGAGTACAAGCTCCCCTTCTCGGAATTCTCGGACGTGAACTTTCTTGTCAAAAGCTCTCTTGATTATTTTCTGATATAACTGACCATGACACATCGCAGACATGCACTTCTCGTCGATAAGATTCAACTGATCGAACCTTTCTCTCACCCATTCTGCTTCTTCAAGCTTGGTTTCCATTATGATTCTCAAAGAAGGTATCTCGACCTCAATGGGAAGTACCACATCCATTCCATATACCAAAGAAAAAGGGGTTGCCCCTGTTGAAGTGCGGACAAACGTTTTGTACCCATGTAAGGCAAATGGTAGCATCTCATGCCAATCTTTGTAAGTTTTCACCATCTTTTGCAAAATCTTTTTGATGTTTTTATTCGCAGCTTCTACAACTCCATTCATCTTGGGACGATAAGGAGAGGAATGGTGATGTTCAATTTTGAAGTCATCGTACAACTCTTTCATGATTTTGTTGTTCAAGTTGGTACCATTGTCCGTTATGATTCGGCTCGGAATTCCGTAACAACAGATAATCTCCTTCTTGATAAAACGGGCCACCACTTGTCAAGTAACATTAGTGTAGGATGCAGCTTCAACCCACTTTGTGAAATAATCAATAGCAACCAGAATAAATCGGTGTCCGTTAGAAGCTTTTGGCTCAATTGCCCCAATCATATCAATGCCCCACATAGAGAAAGGCCACGGTGATGACAACAAATTTAGCAACGTCGGTGGTACATGCATCTTGTCCGCATAAATCTGACACTTGTGACATTTCCTGGCATATTAAATACAATCAGTTTCCAAAGTCAACCAGTAATAACCAGCCCTCAAAATCTTTTTAGACATAGCATATCCATTGGCATGAGTGCCAAATATTCCCTCATGAACATCTTGCATTAACAAATCTGCTTCTCGTCTGTCGACACATCTAAGCAGGACCATGTCATGATTTCTTTTGTAAAGCGCGTCATTACTGAGGAAGAACTTGGATGCTAATCGTCTCAGAGTTTTCTTGTCAAGTGACGTAGCATCTGCTGGATACTCTTGTTTTAACAGGTAATTCTTTATGTCATGGAACCATGGCTTGTCATTAGTTTCTTCTTCAACCATCTGACAGTAGGCGGGCTCAGTCTTTCGCTCAATTCGAATGAGAGTGGCATCATTGACATCCCTGACTTTCCACATTGAGGCTAACATGGCTAGGGCATCGGCAATGTGATTTTCAGATCTCGGAACATGCTTGAAGGTGATTTCATCAAAATACTCAATCATTTTAACAATGTAGGCTCTGTAAGGGATCAGATTTTCATGTCTAGTTTCCCAGTCAGCAGTAACTTAATAAATAACCAAAGTTGAATCCCCACTGACTTCAAGAAGTTTGATTCTGAGGTCGATGGCTGCTTCGAGGCCGAGAATGCATGCTTCATATTTGGCGATATTGTTCGTACATTCAAAGTCTAATCTGGCTGTGAATGGAGTGTAACCACTCTCCGGATTCATCAAAACGGCGCCTACCCCATGCCCACTGTAGTTGGAGGAACCATCAAACATCATTTTCCACCAAAGACCTGTCTGCGGACCCTCATCAGGACCTGGCTCTTCACAATCCTTTGCCAACATAATGTCCTCATCTGGGAAATCAAATTTGAGAGACTCATAATCTTCAACTGGTTGATCTGCAAGATATTCTGACAAAACACTACCCTTGATAGACTTCTGAGCTACGTACTGGATATCGTATTCTGATAATAACATATGCCAACAGGCGAGCCTTCCAGTCTGAGCAGGCTTCTCAAAAATATACTTTATCGGATCCATTTTTGAAATCAACAAAGTGGTATGACAAATCATGTACTGCCTCAAACATCTAGCAGCCCATGCCAAAGCACAACAAGTTTTCTCCAGAAGTGAATATCGGCTTTCACAATCGGTGAACTTCTTACTCAAATAATAGATAGCATGTTCTTTTCGTCCGGACTTATCCTGCTGACCTAACACACAACCCATGGAATTCTCGAGCACTGTCAAATACATGAAGAGAGGTCTTCCCGGAACAGGAGGTATCAAGATCGGGGGTTCTTGAAGATAACCCTTGATCTTATCAAACGCTTGCTGACAATCTGAATTCCAAACGACCGTCTGTTCCTTGCGTAACAATTTGAAGATGGGCTCGCAAGTAGGAGTCATATTGGAAATAAATCTGGATATGTAGTTCAATCTTCCAAGAAAACCTCTGACTTGCTTCTCAGTCTGCGGAGCTGGCATATCTTGAATGGCCTGAACTTTCTCTGGATCTACCTCAATCCCTCAGTGACTAACAATGAAACCGAGTAACTTCCCAGATCTTACCCCAAAGGTACACTTGGCTGGATTCAGTCTCAACTGATATTTCCTGAGTCTCTTAAACAATTTCAAAAGATGTTCCAAATGGTCTTCCTCACTCTGAGATTTGGCGATCATGTCCTCAACATATACCTCTATCTCCTTGTGCATCATGTCATGAAATAAAGCCACCATGGCTCTTTGATAAGTAGCACCTGCGTTCTTCAGACCGAAAGGCATAACTTTGTAACAGTAAGTCCCCCATGGAGTAATGAAAGTAGTTTTTCCATGTCATCGGGATCCATCTTAATCTGGTTGTAACAGGAGAAACCATCCATAAATGAGAAAACTGCAAAACGAGTCGTATTATCCACTAACGTATCAATATGCGGCAAAGGGAAATCATCCTTTAGGCTGGCCTTGTTTAGATCCCTGTAATCCACACACATTCTGACTTTCCCATCCTTTTTCAGTACAGGTACAATATTGGCCATCCATTCGGGGTATTTGGATACTGCTAAGAAACTTGCGTCAATCTGTTTCTTCACCTCATCTCGAATCTTAAGAGCCATGTCAGGTCTTGTTCTTCAGAGCTTTTGTTTAACCGGTGGGCATTCTGGTCGAAGCGGTAATTTGTGAACCACTATGTCAGTGTCTAAACCCGGCATATCTTGGTATGACCAAGCAAATACATCCACATACTCTTTCAGAAGCTTCTCTAGTTGCTGCTTGACTTCTGCCCCTAAAGCTGCCCCAATCTTGACTTCTTTCTTGTCTTCTTCAGTGCCAAGATTAATGACTTCTATCTGTTCTTTGTAGGGTTGAAGCTCTGTGTACTCATAGTGTGCCCATTTTACCAGTTCATCAGGGATTTCAAAATCTTCGTCCTCATCTTCAACTTGGTATATTGGTGAATCAAAGTCAGGAGGGAACGCAAAGTCATAGGATTCAATGGGTTTTAGGACATCACTGCACGTTGGAACAACTTAATTTATTAAAACACACAAAGACAAATGCAGCACACAAAAGAGAAAATTGTTTTGGTTTTTTTTTTAAGATTGCCATTTTTCTTTTAAAATGAAAGTAAAAGCAGTAAAGGAAATAACACAAGGAAATTAACAAAATAGTTCATTTTTCATTGATTTTCTTGAAAGCACGGGGCCCTTAAAAAATATTCCTATAGCCTTGGGCATGGCTATGGAGATTCAAGACAACAACAAGAAAATAAAGACAAACAAATTACTTTAACTCAGGAAAGACCATAGGAATATCAATAGCTTCCCAGTTGCTCAAGGCAGAGTTGCAATGATACATTAACTGTTCAAGGTCTCATCTTCAAAATCTTCTTCCACAACACTAACTTGGAAACCTCCACTGATGAATACCTCTTGTATAGTCTTTGGGCGTCCTTTGTCATGTGTCAGTGCTTCATCACGAGTTGGTTTGTAACCCAACCCTTGGTGATCCATCTTTGTCTTCACTTCAATAACCTCTCCCCAACCTGCAGGAGTACCTTCTTCTAGTGTAGACTTGATGCTCTGAGCGGATGCAAAAGATGGACCACTCTTAGCCACTGTTTCCTCTAACATCACTGCGTTAGCTATCTCGAGTGCCTGAAAGGAAGTTTCTAACGCGCCTTCATCTGCCTCAATATACTTGAATGATGACAGATTGCTCACCATTAGGTCCTCTTCGCCGTGTACAATCACCAGTTTGTCATTCACAACAAATTTTATTCTTTGATGTAAAGTGGAAGTCACCGCCCCGGCTGCGTGATTCCACAGTCGTCCCAACAAACAACTATAAGCTGGGTTAATGTCCATGACTTGGAATGTAATATCGAACACATGAGGTCCTATCATGATTGGCAATTCTACCTCTCCAACAACCGTTCTTCTTGAATCGTCAAAAGCTTTTACAATCAACGACGTTGGCTTCATTTCTGCCCCTGCATATGCTAACCTTGCGAGCGACCTTGCGGGCAATACATTCAATGAGGATCCAGTGTCGACTAAAACTCGTGCCATTGTGTCTTCTTGGCACCTGATAAATATGTGCAACGCACGGTTGTGATTACGTCCTTCTTTTGGCAACTCTGCATCACTAAAACTCAGGGTGTTACATGTCGTAATGTTGGCTATCACTGAATCAAATTGGCCGAGAGTTATATCTTTTGTCACATGTGCCTGCCTCAATACTTTTTGCAGAGCCTCTCTATGAGCTAGAGAGTTCATCAAGAGAGACAAGATCTATATCTTTGACGGGGTTTGGTGAAGCTGATCAATAACTCTGTAATCACTTCTCTGAATAATCCTTAAGAATTCCTCATCGTCTCCCTCAGTACATGGTACCTCTTTTTCTTTTGTCACAGCAGAGGTAACCTCTTTTGGAGTGACTACTGTTATCTTTGGCTGATAAATCCGACCACTACGGGTCATCTTGATTGTACCTACAATATTTGTCACGTCCACTTGGTCACCTTTCACTGTCTCTTTCTGACTAACCCTCCCAGATCCTCGGTCTATCACAGTCATGTCATATTTCCATGGAACGGCCTTTGTGCTTTCAAAAGGAAATGGTCTTGGTTTCTGAATAATAACCGGTCGAGGTTGATTGATAACCGATTTGCTGAAAACAGGCTTCACTCTTTTGTTGGTCATATTGAACACCAGAACTTTCTCACCTTTCTTTGGTAAATTAAAAACAGGCTCAATTACCGAAACTTCTTCTTTCCTCACCTTGCTACACACTTGCAATACTCCATCATCAATCAATCTTTGTATATCTCCTCGTACCGCATCACACTCTTTAGAATCACTAGAACATTCTTCACAATCATTATGGGTATCCTCTATCAATCCTGCTTTCAGTAGCTTCTCGTGAAGTAACCTTAACGGAGCCTTGATCTCTGACACACTCCGGACTATCCTCTCATATGAAACTTCTTCTACCGCATTAACCCCTCCATGATTCGGTAATGGGTTACTTTTAACATTAGGGGGTACATCATCAAAGGACAAGATCTTCTTTTCTATCAGCTCCCTGACAAGATGTTTTAAGGCAAGACAACCTTCTAAATCATGGCCGGCAGCGCCTTCATGAAAGGCACAATGAGCATTTGGATTATAGTGAGGAGATGTAGTGTCTGGATTTAACGGTCGCGTTGTTTCCAATCCTTGCTGCACCAAGGATGGGTACAACTCTGTGTAAGTCATCAGTATTTGAGGAAGTGGAGGTTTTGTTGTTGGTCTCCGATTCTGGTAGTTCTGTCTGGGTGCCTAAGCTCTAGGATGATGATGTTGCTGATAGGGTGGAGCGTTGGGTGCTCGTTGATACCCTTGTTGAATTGGCTGATATACAGGTGCTGGCACTGCCTGATAATTGGGAACAGGATGATTGAAAGCTGGGGTTACAGCTGCCACATATGGTTGTTGGGCATATTGCAACTGATACATTGGCCGTTGTTGCTGAGATTGCTGAACATAACTTGGTTGAGGCTGCTGAACAAAGCCTTGCTGAGGTTGCTGATACTGTTGATAAGGCGGTCTCTAGGTGCGACTCT
The DNA here is from genome assembly GCA_963859935.3 of Lathyrus sativus. Classification (NCBI taxonomy): domain Eukaryota; kingdom Viridiplantae; phylum Streptophyta; class Magnoliopsida; order Fabales; family Fabaceae; genus Lathyrus; species Lathyrus sativus. The sequence goes on along the minus strand of OZ012736.1, from coordinate 134,660,278 downwards.
TTCTTCCCACGGTTACTGCATTTGTCTCCCTTTCTTTCTTTTTATGACAATTACTGCTGAACTTCTTGACATTGTTGCTACCAGAACTGCTGGAACCACTAGCCACCTTTCCATTCTTCATTCCTAACTCTACTCTCACCCCCACTGCTACTATATCTGAGAAACTTGCGGTTACACTACTGATCATCTTCTCATAAAACTCTGGTCTTACCTTATCGACGAACCAATCGGCCAACTCTTTTTCACTCGAAGGAGGTTCTACTTGAGAGGCATTCTCCCTCCACCGTTGTGCATATTCTTTAGAGGATTCTGAACTCTTTTGCGACATACTCAGTAATTGTCTTCTATCAGGGGACAAATCCATGTTGTACTTGTAATGTTTTATGAAAGCATCGGCCAAGTCTTGGAAACTATGAATACGAGACTGATCCAGACCCAAATACCATTTAGAAGGAGCTCCTTTCAAACTATCCTGGAAACAGTGAATCATCAACTTATCATCTTCTACATGCACGGCCATTCTTCGGTAGTACATAATCAGATGCATCCGAGGACAAGTAGCACCAGAATACTGATCAAAATTGGGAACTTTGAATTTCGGCGGCATTACCAATCCAGACACTAAACACATATCTCTGGCATCAGTACCAAAGATGTTGTTTCCTTCCATTTCTCTGACCTTCCTGCCTATAGTCTCTACACTCTCTTTCAACTTTTCATGTCGTCCACTCTCTTCTTCAGACCCATCAAGACCTTCATACACTTGTGGAGGGTTATGGAAAACAGGGCGCGCTTGGGTTTGAACAGAAGGCTGAGTGTAAGTAGGAATAACTTGAGGAAATTCTGCCCCTAGGGGAACTGCTTGTTGATTGACTGTCGGTGGAGGTACAAAGCCAGGTGGTAACCCATAGGTCGGTACATTTGCAACAGTAACTGCTGTTGGGATCGGATCTACAGCTACACCAGTGATTTCAAAAATAACAGTGGCTTGAGTGTCCAGTTTTGCACGAATGACTTGTAGGGCTTCCATGATCTGCCCCATGCCTCCTCGTAGCTCTCCGAGTTCATTATCAATCCTGTCCATATCCAAATTCTGTCCTTCCATTCTCAGACGAGCTTGGGCTCGGGTGTTGTATCGGTGTTGAGGATTCAGTGTGATTCTTTCTGGAGACAAGACAACGAGATGAGACACAACACAAGAATATGCACATGCAATGCTTATGAATGCAAAATGCAACAATGCAAAATTAATCATTCAGGGAACCCAAAGAAATATTTGCAAAAAATTATAACAATGGGGAAATAAGCAAATTCAAAGTCTTCATAGATTAATAACTGAGAGTTTTACAACAACGATTCTGAAACTGAAATACAAGTCTTTAATACAGATACATGATGAAATAAAACGGAAAACAAAAGGATCTTAGATCTTCTGGTTGGAGGGCCCTTCGTCTTCTGATTGACTCTTCTTCCCACCTTGATGGATCAACTCTTGAAGCTCTTCCTTCTCTTGCATAACCCTGAAATACTTATCCCTCCAAGTCTTTCCTTCTTTTTCAGCTTTTGCCAAAGCAGCTTTCAATTCTTCTACGAGAGTAGGTTTGGGTGAGTCAGGCTCAAAGCAAGTATAGAACATCTTCAACGCTGCTTATTTCACCCAAGATAAGTAAGATTTTGAAACAGTAGTGTCGTGGTAACCTAAGGCAGTTACTCCCCTCGTGTGGACATGACGCCAAGCATACACAATTCGAGCCCTGTAAGCGGGATTCTTCCCCTCTTCAATGTAAAAGCTTCTTAAAAAATCTGGGTCTGGTTCATTCTCCATCGGGTGCCCCAACTGGCGACAAGCTAAAATAGGATTATAGTTGATGCAACCATTAACGCTGATAAGCGGTACATTCGGGAAATCCCCACAGCTTTGAATCATGGCAATCCCCCATACATAGGGTCATACCACTTAATATCTGAATGTTTGAGTAACAACAGTTTTTTAATCCATGAGAGCCCATTCTGCCTATCCCAGAGTGCTGGAATTCTTGGCAAGTGCGAAATAAACCACTTGTGTAAGAGAACGGTGCAACACTCAATCTGACCAACTCCATAACAGTTCCTATGGTGGATGGAAAAGTACACATCAGCCAACAAGGTAGGTACAGGATTCTTGATTAAGAAAAGGTTGATTGCATTTGCGTCTACAAAATCATTAGCAGTCGGGAACAGGAACAATCCGTAGATTAGTAAAACCAGGATGGCCTCAAATGCTTCAGAATTTTTCGACAAGGCATAGCTTTGAGCTTTTTCGTACAGGAACATAGCTGGAAATCCATACAACCCTCCCTTAGCAATCATATGAGATCGTACTTCGTCCACCTCCAAATACGCAGCCTCTGCAACTGCTCTTTCATTAGGAGTCCCCTCTCTTCCAGAAAATGGTCTAGGAGTGACGCCTACTCCCATCAGGGAAGAATATTCTTCCAAGGTTGGTAGCAATTGATAATCTGGAAATGTGAAACAATGATAGGTTGAATCATAGAACTGCACGAGTGCGGATACCATCTCTTCATATACTTGAACTTCTAGCAAAGACAGCATATTCCCATACTTCTCTCTGAATGCCTCGGGGTCTTCTACTAAACTTCCCAGTTTCTTCAAGTTCTCCAATTTTGGGCTTCGGAGCACAACCTCTGCTTTCTTTCCAGAATCCATCCTATAATATCTGCAAAACAATCTTTAGTTCCTTGAATGATTAATTAATGAGAATGCAAATGCAAAGGTTCTATGGAACTCAGATTTTGTAAACATCATTTCATTTCATTGATTTTCGAGTTTTGAATTACAAAATAGTACATCTTACAAAAAGTCCTAAACATAGAGCTAAAGATATTCTAACAAAAGTCCTCTCTTGTTTTGATCTTCTTGAGTTCTTCTTCTATCTACGTCTTCTCAAGAATGAGCTTGTCCACCATTAACTTCCATGGAGTTGACTGATGGCTGGAATAAAATAAATCTTCCCGCGCCTTCCTCTTCTTACAAGCAATCATTTCTTCATCCTTCAACTGAAGTTGTCTACGGAGTTCATTATTTTCTTCCACGGCCACTTGGTACTTGTATCTCCAGGCTACTTCAATTTGTTGTGATTTTCTCAAAGCAATCTTCAACTTCTCCTCTTCAGACATAAATATCAATGGGGGTTCCTCCTTCAAAACCATGGGTTCCTGCTGAGGATAAGGCATCTTTAGCTGAATAGCTCTCTTTCGGACCCATTGGAGATAAGGCTCGAGAGAGATGTAATTAGGTTTCCCTAAGTCTTCCTTTCCTTTCTTATATACATGACCCCAAGCTTTGAGAACCTCTTTTCTTAATTCTGATTCTCCCTTAAAGAAAATATTCTCCACATGAGCGCTATTGGGTTTGTCCTTCAAAGGATATCCAAGCTGTCGGCGAGCGAGAACAGGGTTGTAACTGATTCCTCCATTTGTACCAAGAAGAGGTACGTTACCAAAACTTCCACAACTGTCAATGATCTTTATCCCATCGTAATTATGGTTGTACCAATCAATGTCAGAGTGAGTGAGAGCCATAATCTTCTTAGACCACCAACCTTCCTTCCAAAAAGCATGAGCTTTGGGTAAGTGAGAAATAAACCACTTGTATAGTAACGGGACACAGCAGATAATCATTCCTCCCTTATGCAAATTCCTCAGATGAACAGAATGATAGGCGCCAGCTAGTAAAGTCGGCACAAGGTTTCTCTTCAAGAAAATCTAATGGCGTTGAGATCCACAAAATTATCAAAACTTGGAAATAAGAAGATCCCATAAATGAGAAAGGCAAGGATAGCCTCGAATGCATCCATACTCAAATGATCAGCATAGTATTGGGCTTTCCCAACCAAAAACTCTGCAGTTAAACCAAAAACTCCTCCCTTAGTAGCCATATTTTTCTGAATATCCACTAATCCCAAACGTGTAGCTTTAGCAATTTCTTCCTCCTTAGGGTCCTTCTCCATGATTGGGAAAGCAGAGTCTTCAAGAATAGGCAAACCAATCAAGCAAGAATATTCCTCAAGTGTAGGTACCAGCTGATAATCAGGAAAAGTGAAACAATGGTAGAGCGGATCATAAAACTGGAGAAGTGTGGAGAGAAGTCCCAGATCCATCTTCTTCTTTACCCTCAACAATGGCAATAAGTTCCCATACCTGCTCTTGAATCCTTCTAGATCTGTTATCAAAGTGCTCAACCTCTCTATGTCATCCAAGTTAGGACTCTTGTAAGTGTACTTCATAGTTTTATTTTTTCCACTATCCATGATGATCCTAATGTTTACAAACAAAAGTCTGAGTTCCATGAAACTTTTATGATATGATGTTCATGAATGCATGAATGCACAAACACAGGTAAGCACAGATTTCACATATACACATAGGTAAACAGATAAAGGTTTAGGGAGTACATGAGCGTGGAGCCAAGGTCTACCCATCCCAAAGGTATGTACTAGGGTTTTTCAAAACTGTAGAATAGGGTTCTAAAAAGATTCCCAGAGTCCTCGACCCATCTTTCGGATATTATCAATTTCCAAAATAACTTGGTGGTCGATAATATTCTCAAGAGAGTCTCGTCCAAGTGTAGTATCGCGTATCAACTACTTCGGAATTACTCCCTCATAGTCACCGCACTACATCCTAATAAAGCCAAAGTGGGGAAAAAGGTAACTAAAGGTCCTCAGTGTCATGGGATCCCATGTAGAAAGTAGCATTGTGTTCACGAATACTCGATCAACAATACTAACTTTCAAAAGGGCCTCTACTGAGCGGTGGTTTTCTCAAGTCAACTTGGTCGAGAATCAACTCCCTATAAGCCTTCTTGAATATACCACCATCCTATCATAATTATGCTCAAGTCCGGGTATAGGACCATCTCACCACTCAGAAGATCCTAAGATCCAACAAACAAATATACACAAATATACATGTAAAGCACATATTCACAAATATAGCAAATAAACAAACAAAATAGGCTAAACCCTCAAGCCAAGTCCCCAGTGAAGTCGCCATTTCTGTTGCGGTGAAAATTGGATATCAAACTATTAAATTAACTTGAATCTTAATTATTTTACAACCGAACTTTATTTTATCCAAAGGAAAGGTCTAAAGAAAGAAAAACTCTTTTCGCGATGTAACGACAACGCTAAGAGATTCGGGGATCAGGGGTTGGTTATACCTAGGGAAGGTGTTAGCACCCTAAGCATCTGTAGTACTCTACAGGAACCTTTTGTTTGATTGCTTTCTAATTTTGTGACTGTTTGCTTTGGACTTAGAAAAAGGTATGAGTTGACCTAAAGTTATATACACTAAGTTTGCTCGCAAAGACGTCGCGTCTTCTGCCTACGTATCCTAACTAGGATAGAATCAGAGCAATTGTAATTCACCTCACAAGGGATAAAGAACACTTGATGATGATCAAGGTTCAAGGGGGAGACAAACATGATAATGTTTGCGTGGAGTTTGACAAAACTCCCTAATCTAAATTATAACACTCAAAAGGGGAAATAAGAAATCATGACGATGATTCTTACATAGAGTTGACAAACTCTATCCTAGGGTTCTAGTTGAAGAACACTCCTAGAACTGGTGGGTTTCTTAGACTTAAAGAAAAGTCTAGTGGCTTCTAAACTAAGGTTAAAGTGACTTATCAAAGTCAAGAGAAAGGGTGAATGAGCTATCCATGACATGAGGGTTAATGGAAAGACTTTTCCTTTGGAAAGAGAAAGGGGAGGCAACTTGGATGAGAGCTAACAAGCTTCATCACTTGGGGAAAGAAAACATTAACATAGTTTTAACATGATGAAGATAAAAGCATGGTGACAACCATTAAGTGAACATGTTAAAGATAAACACAAAATATGCATTGATGACAATCAAAGCAACTGATTAAGCAAGAAATGTGACGACAGATCGAGCTCAATTAAATTCCTCAGAGGAAGCCAAAATGAACATGGTAACAACCAAAAATAAAATCCTAGCATGTTGACTAACATTTAAGGATATGAATGTAAACAAATATCACAAACAATCACAAGTATCACAAGAAAGAGTTCATCTGCATACGTGAAAACGATCACAAAACATACTTAACTTGCAAGTAGTCAAAAAGGATGAAAAATTAGGCAAACATGGAAATTTAAAATATGACATAAAAGTAGACATAAAAAAACACAATGCAAAAAGAATGGGTGCAAAATGATAAAAATGAGGGAGATATGATTTTTTGAAGTTTGGATGAAAAATTGTGAAAAATAATAAAAAGGTTTCCCTCCTCAGGGGTTGAACCCAGGTTCAGCTGGTACAAGGCGCTTAGGTGACAAGTTGGTTACCACTGGGGTGGCTATACATCCATTTGTAAATGCCACCCCATTAAAATATGTGGGTAAGTTTCAAGGCAGGCTGGGCAAGATGAACAACCAAGAGATGAATTGCATTTTGATATGTAACTTCCTCAATTCTCAATGGTTTCAAGCAAAATTTTAGCCTAAATTGGGTGGAATTTAACAAGGAATCCAGTGGTGGTGTTGATTTTAAAAGATCATGTCCCTATTTTAAAATTCGATGGTGCATGCAAAGTGATCATTTGAAATGCATTTTCAATGCTAAAACTTAAATCAGTCAGGATCACACCAGTTTAAAAGTATGCACATGCTTCAAATATGGTATGTAAGACATTCCAAACTCAAAGGGGATTAAATTCCTGCTAGAGTAGAATATGGCATATGAGTTGCAGTGAATGTTTTGGAAAATGGTGTTTGGAGACTTATCAGCAAAAACTGTTGAGATTAAATTCAGCAGCAGTCTGCACCAAGTTGAAATGTGCTTCTCATGGTCATGCTTAAAGGGATAAGTTCAATCTTGCCATAAATCATCAAGTGAAAATGCAAATGAATGAAATGATGTTTTTAAAAGGGATGTATCTTCTCATGAGGTTTGAAACAATGAGTTGGCAGTCATCATCTTATCAATATAAATGCAACAGATTATGAGCATCAACATTTACCAAGAATGCAGAGGTTTAGACTGAAGTGTAAGGGAGATGCATAAAAACAAAATTTGAAGGACTGCTAGTTAACAGAGGCCAGTATGTAGACATATAGAAAGTTAGCAAACTTCTTACAATGACAAACAGTCTGAGATGATGGTTGAATCAAAATCAAAACAAGTTGCACCATAATGCCATCATAAAATGCAGTAAGTTATAACATAGGTATGAAACTTCATGGATTTTAAGAAATAAAAGAGTTTTGACAGCCAAGGGTTTAAACAGCTTTGAAACAAATTTGGACAACAAAACAAATTGAAGTCTCACACAGTCATACATTATGAATCTCTGCAATGCTTTACAAAAATGGTACACACATATTGAAATTTACAACAGCTCATACATCCTAGTTTATCTAGACAGTCAAATGATTACTCTCAGGAACTAGCAGCTCTAACATGCATGACAGATCTAACATATGGAAAGCCAAATCATTCATACACAAAATGACTACATGATTGCAAACTCAAGCAAGTTCTGGCTGGAGAGCCTAGTTATCAACAACAATAGATGCAGCCATGCCAACAAGTATTGAACAATAAGGAACAACCAAAGCAGCAAAATCAATAATGGTTTGAAAACTTCAAAGTAAAACAACACATTAACTCAGGTTCTACATCTCAGCCCAAAGGTACACATTTACCATGAATTCTTAAACAACCATGCCTTCACAAAAACAGTTTTTGATAATAATGCAGACATGTAGTCCCTAAGGCATAAATGCAAAGAAAAAGAAAAAGTTGATCAGTATTCAAACTAATGTGTCAAAACTCACTATGCCAGCCCTCAACATTTCTTATGGATAGTCTGAAAAGGATAGTTTTACTCAAAATGGAAAGAAACAGTTTGGCAGTCAGTGGGAATATGTAAACAAAAAGGATTATGTGCTAATTTTAATCAAATGTAATTACTGACAGCAAACAAACACTTGTTACTATATTGATCATCTTATGTGAATCATCTCAATTATGACAGAGCAAATTCTAAATCACAAACCAGTTTGAAAATTGTGAGCAGCAAGTTTTGAAAATATGAGTAGCAAGCTTTGGCAGCAATGAACACAGGTTTGGCATGAGAATGAAATTTCAAAATTTCACCATGTGTTTCAATGGATCAGTACCTTTGCAAAAACAACAACATCCACATATTTCATAATGACAGCCAAATTCAAATCTCACAATGGCCTCTTGGCAGCATGAACAACATTTCAAGACATAACCTCAAATTATGCAAAATCATGGCAATGTAATGTATGAGATGAAATTCAATGATGCATACCTCTTGTAGACAGACTTGAATAAGCAAAATAAGCTGAGAAACCCAGAGAACTTCAATCACCTCTTTGCTTTGAAGCTTTCTTCTTTTTGAAGCAAGAATGCACACTTTGTGACAATTTGAGAAACAAGCTTCACTAATGATCCTCAATGCTTTGGACAGTTGAGATATGATATATGTGAGGTGTTTGAATGGTTAGAACATCAAGAGAATGTCTAGAACAAGTTTTGACTGATTTTGTGCATTGTGGTCAAAGTATCTTGGTATGGAAGTTGACTTTTTGGAGAATGAGGTTTTTGAGAGGTTCAATGGTTGGAACACCTTCTACACAATATTTATGGATTGTGTAGATGGTTTTTGGTGAGTTTGAGTGTAGGGAAATGGTTTTGGCAGCTGGACTGTCAAGACAGATTTTTCATGGTTTTGGTGGATTTTGAGATTTTGGTGAAAATGAATCAAAGGGTGGAAAAGAGTGAGCTTTCATCTTCTCTGGTTTTTAGAGGAGTTATTGTGTATTGAATGAGGTGGAGAGTGCCTCTATTTATAGGCAAATGGGGGTGGTGGGCAGATTTGGAGATTTCCTTCTTAAGAAGGAAAGGTTTGCTTTTTTTTTTGGATCCCATCTCTCAAAAGGGATTTCTTGGCTGATAGGTAACCTTAAAGTCAAGTGTTATGATGAGTTTAGTGTGTCTAAAGTCAGGCTAAAGAGTGTATGTTGATGGCTATTTGCAGAACTTACTTTCCACCCCCTGCTTTTCACATTATTTTAATGCAAGTTGCATTTGCAACTTGCAAGCTAACTTGTCAAAGCTTCCAATTTCAATTCTCTGCATAATTTTCCACATTTCAATGCTTCAAAACATCCAAATATCAGAAATAATAAGATTCAAAGGATGAGAAATGATCCAAGTGACCAAAGGATGAACTTATGAAATATCACCAATGTAGGACTCAAGTATGAAAACACCATCTTGCCAAATCCATAACTCTCAACTCACAATTGCTATTGAGATGTTCTAGTACTTTTTAGAAAGCCCTCAAATAGTTCTAAAACATTCATGTTTTCATGAGTTTTAAATTCTCAAAGGAACTTGGCCAAAAAGCCTCTCAAAGTTTCTAAAAAATGAGCTTGAAAGTGAAATTTCTCTGTCTTTTCCCTTAAAATGAATTTGGTCATAACTCCAAATCTATGCATTTTCTGATCATGGAACACTTAGGGACTTTTGTAGGATTTGTCAAAAGCTTTCCAATGAGCTTTGAACCACTTCAATTGGATGTGTGGTTAAGGAGTTATGGTTTAGCCCCTTTCAAAACCCTAATTTCCCGATTTTTTGATTACTTCCTCATCCTTGATCCAATGGTCATGAAAATTGATAGGCAAGTGCAATATGACATAAGGAAAATTTTTTATTCACACTTTGAAGTCCAATTCCTTAAATTTGAAGAGTTGACTTTTCGGCCAACCGTACGATCGATCGGTGACTACCGAGTCGCCTGTTGACACTCTGGACCTCCTGAGACTTTGACACTTCTTAAATGAACTTTATTAAGCTATATGAACTTCATGGACCATTATCCCATCATTAAAACACCTTCCAACACCAAAGTCAAACTATAGTTGACTTTTACTAGTCAAAAACCCTAATCGAGGCTCCTGGACTGCACTGTTCTTGATTCTGGAGTGACAACTTCAAATTGGATTCTCAATTGACATCATATGATACCCTTGACCTTGTTTCATTATTGAATCAATCCAAAATAATGATTGATCACCTTTTTGAAGCTTTGATTTTGACTGTACACAACCCTAATTCATCTGTAACTTGACAAAGACAAACTTGCACTGGGTTAAGGTTAGATAATTCATGAGTATGCTCCTAAAATGATAATGAGAATCTAAGGGGGCAAAATTTGGGGTGCAACAGTTGCCCCTATTTAAATATCTTCACTAGATGGAATCGAGAGATGACAATCCTCGTAGAATCGCAGTGAAAGGTATTTAAATAAAGAAAACCAAAAATTTTGTCCCTTAGATCTGATGATATGCAAAAGGACAGGTCATGATATTCCATGAATTATAAACGATGCTTTATGATGCTTGGATGCAGGACATATGCAGAGGACAGAAAAACAAAACAACGAGTAACTACTCATGGGGACCTGGTTTTGTGGACTCGACACTAGGGAAAACCGAGGTATAACAATCAATAGTTCAAACATGACTAGTGATAACTAAGAGGATAACTTCACATGAGGATGCAAGAAGTCCAATGGTACAGCGGGTCATAAAACTGTACAAGAGTGTCCAACAGCCCTTCTTTCATCTTGAGCTCGAGAAAACGGAAGACTTCTCCATATTCTGTTGCAAAAGCGTGACGGTTCTCGATGAGATCTGCTAGCTCTCTTAAGCTTTCAATGTTAGGACTCTGAAAAGTGTTCTCCAATGCTTCTCTCTTGAAGTCCATGGTTACAATACCTGTGAAATGAAATTGAGTTTCTTGAAGTAAATAAAGAAAAGAATGCAATGCAAAATGAGTAGGACTTCATGGGATCCCAACTATTTATAACCATTGCGGTAAAAGAAAACGTTTTATTAATTTGAAACGGATTACAAATAATTGCTTTTAAAAGTCCCAAATAAATAGCTAAATAGAAGCTAATGAAAGCCCTAAAGAAGTTCCGAATTCCGCTGCTTGAGCTCCTCTTTCAACTGGGTCTTCTCACGGATAAGGTTGTCCGCAATTAGTTTCCAAATAGTACACTGTGGGTCGAAGAAAAATAAATCCTCCATGACTCTCCTCTTCTTGAAAGGAAGTAACTCTTCATCCTTCAACTGTAGCTGCTTCTGAAGTTCGTCCTTTTGTTTCTGAAGTTCACCGTTCTCTACAACCACTACATGATACTTGTTCTTCCATGACTCTAAATCATACTGCGACTTCCTCAAAGCGACCTTTAACTTCTCAGCTTCGGACATAAAGACATAAGTGGGCTCTCTCTTTGGAGATATTGGATCTTGACGGGAATAGGGCATCTTCAATTTGATTGCTCTCTCTCTCTGACCCACTGAAGGTAGGGCTCCAAGGACACACAATTAAGTTTCCCAAGGTTTTTCTTCCCTTGCTTATGCAAATGATTCCATGCAGCCAGAATCTTGTCTCGGAGTTCCTTGTTATCCCTAAAGAAAATGCTCTCCACTTGAACACTCTTAGGCGGTTCCTTCAACGAAAATACTAACTGTCGACGAGCTAAGACTGGATTATAACTGATCCCTCCATTAAAACTGAGTAACTGCACATTAGCAAAATCACCATAACTGTCAATAATTAAAGTTCCATCATACGCTCGGTTGTACCAAACAATGTCTGAGTAGGTTAACTCCATAACTCTTGGAGACCAAAGCCCTCTATCAAGATTCAAAAAAGAACTAGACCTCGGCAAGTGCGAAATAAACCACCTGTAGAGTAAGGGCACACAACAGGTGATCATTCCTCCACCATAGAAGTTTCGGTGATGCACAGAATGATAAGCATTACCCAAAAGAGTTGGTACCGGGTTGTTCTTCAAAAAGATCTTAATTGCGTTAAGGTCGACAAACCCTTCAAAGCTTGGGAACAGGAGCACTCCATAAATGAGTAAGGCGAAGATTGCCTCGAATGAAGTCTTGTTCATATAATTGGCATAAAACATAGCTTTATTGATTAGGAACTTCGTGGTCAAACCAAAAATACCACCTTTACTAATTAAGTTTCCTTTGACGTTAGATACCTTTAGATAAAGAGCCTTAGCAATATCTCTTTCCTCAGGGTCCTTCTCCAAGAAAGGGAAAGGAGATTCTTCTAGGATAGGTAGACCAACCAAAAAGGAGTACTCTTCTAATGTAGGTAATAGTTGAAAGTCTGTGAACGTAAAGCAGTGATAAAGCGGATCATAAAACTGCAATAAAGTGGAAAGAAGCCCTTCGTCTACTTGGCGACTCAATAAAGATATCAACTTCCCATATTTGCTCTTGAACTTCTCTTGGTCTTCAATCAAGGTTACCAACTTCTTTAGGTCATCCAACTTAGGACTTTTGAAAGTGTACTTCAAAGTGTGTCTTCTATTGGGATCCATAGTGCCCTACAATGTTCATAAACAAAGGTAAATCCCATGAAGTTCAATGTGGTATGATGTTTTATGAATGCAACAAACACAAGTAAACACATAGATGCACAAAGATAAACAAACAAAGGGGGACCCTAGGTTTGCAACGAGCATGGAGCCAAAGGGTATACCCATTCCCAAAGGACACGGACTAAAGGTTGATTGTACCTGCAGAATAAGGTTCTAATAAGGTTCCCAAAGTCATTATCCCATCTTTTGGATATTATAAACTTCCCAAGTACTCGGTGGTTAATAATATTCTCAAGAGAACTTCTTTTGAGTGTAGCATCGCGTAGCACTATTTCGGGGGGTACCCCTCATAGCCTCGCACTACATCCTAATAAAGGCCAAAGTGGGGTTAAGGTAACTACGGTCCTCAATATCATAGGCTCCAACATCGAATATAGTGCATGTTTTCACGATTAAGAACTCGTTCAACAATACAATTTTCGAGAGTGCCTCAATTGAGCGTGATTTTCAAGTCAGCTTGGTCGAGATTCCACCCCCTATAAGCCTCTTTGAACATATCACTATCCTATCTTAAGTTCACTCAAGTCCGGATGTAGGACTTTATCTCACCACTCAAGAGTAACAACCCAAGGCAATAAACAAACAAGTAAACAGTTATACAAATAACAGATATAAAGCAATAAACAAGTAGAAACAAGATAGGGAAACCCACTGAGGACTCCCCAGTGAAGTCACCATTTTTGTCGCAGTGAAATTTGGATACCAAACTATTGATTAGTTCGAATCTTTAATTCATTTTGCAACCGAACTTTGATTTGTCCAAAGGAAGGGATAAGATCGAAATTCCCACAATGCAATGCAAATGCAAGCTAGAGAGTTATAGGTTCGGGGGTTGGTTAAACTTTGGGAAGGTGCTAGCATCCTAAGTTTCTGTAGTACTCTAAAGGAACCTCTTGTTTTGTGTTGTTTATTACTATGGTTTATCTGCTTAATGGTTGAAAGACCTAGGTGTTTATTTCTAAGTATACTCGATAAGATATCGCATCTTATGCCTACATATCCTTACGGGAGTGGAATCAGAGTATCTATAGTTCCCCTAAAGGGTTTGAGGAGATCTTTGATTGTGGTCAAAGTTCCTACGGGTTTAGGGTAGTTGGTTTATTGATTTTAGGAGAAAAGACGAGCGGTCATTTTAAGGGAGATTTAACCGCCACGAATTGTAGGAAAATAGTCTTTGCATCGTCTTAAGAGAAGGGCTCAAGTACTCGGATATTGATCGACGAGTACGCCTATATCTCTCTTAAGGAAAAGTCCCTACATATCGATTGTATTATTGTAGGGTGGAGATTCTATCTCGCTTAAGATGATTAACATCTATTTCTCTATTGTGTTTGAATATTTTGTTTGAGTTGTTGAATGTTTGTTCTAAGTTGTAAAGATAACGGTCCTCCTTATGGGGTAGGATCTGTCCTAAAAGATCGACTTAAATGGGATCAAGGATCGTAAGGGAGTATGATGCAAATGATGTGCACTACACACAAGTGTTGAATCATGTGTAGGTTTTTTCTTTGGACGAAATGCGATGCGAGAAATATAAATAAGATAATTGTAAATTGCGGGAAGAAGTAAAAGCATACACACGCATGAAAGCGCTAAGTGCAAGTGTGAGTTGTGGATAACAGTGGATAAAGTAAAACGCACATACGCATGAAAGCGCTAAGTGTGTGAATGTGAATTGTGAATCGAAGTGGAGACGTAGGCTTTCTCGACTAATTTTAAGCGATGTTGATTGATTTTAAGCGGATTGATTAAAGAGAGGCTGAATTAACTTATTATTAGCGAGATTGATTTTAGGGGGAGATTATTATTTTAATTATTATACTTGGCAATAATCTATAGAGGGGATTATAAATAAATTAGATTTGGGTAGAAATGATTTTTAAATAAAAAGGTGGGTAAGAAAAGGTTTTGTTAAATATGGGTAGTTTTAATTATCGTTAATAATTATAAATTGTTTTTAAAGTTATGGGATAACTCTTTATATTTAAAAATAAAATACACTTAGTTACTATCATATTTTTTTAGGAAATCCTAATAAATAACTAAAGTTATATTATAAAAGTTTTATTGGATAGTTAAATAGGTTTTTTATTTATTTTATAAAAGATCATTTATCTACATTATAAAAAAAGGTTTTCTTTTAATTAAATAAAAATAATTAATTAATTAGATTTTGAAAGGGAAAATTAAGTGATTAGAGATTATCATTTTTAAACCTCATTAAAGATTAAAGGATTTCTAAATTTTAAAAAACAAACGAACAGATTTTAGTTTTGATTTTATAAGATTAATTAAATAAATAAGTTAAAATGTGGGATTTGGTGTGATGTGGTGCACGAGACTTATTATGGGCGCGCGAAGTGAACCGTATGATCCTGCGGTAAGTGAATCGTGTGGTGGAGACGTGAGGGACCACGGTACTACCGTCGTCGTGCGTACAACTCATAATGTTACAATACTCAGCAACATGAAATGAAAAAAAAAACACAGAGAGAGTAAAGAAACGGCGGAGAACCCTAATCCCCCCCCCCAACGCCCTTCACTCGCTCGCCTTCCCCGTTCGATCTCCGTTCAAGTTTCCCCTTTTCTTCATCGTTGTGTTTCCCTGTACCTGAAATAAGCACTGAAACGTTAACCGTTCAACAATTTTAAAAGGTATGAAAGAATCTACCGAAGGTTGGTGGCAGCGAGATGTGCAACGTGAGTAGCGTTCCTCCGGCGGTCTTCGCGGTGGACTTCGGAAACGTCGATCCTCGAAGGCTTAGCATAAGATGAGTAGTTCCTCTCCTCTTCTGATTTGATCTCTTTAGGGTTTTTTTGTAATTTGCTGAGTTTCAATTTTTCCCAAAAGAAAAGTGTCTTCTTCGATTCCAATCCCCCTTTTTATAAATGTTTTGGGCTTTGGATCTTTAAACCAAATGATTGAATTTCTGTTTAATTGGTGTTAAAACCTTCCATTCTTGGGTTGCACAGGGTTCAAAAACCTTCCTTTTGTGTCGAATGAGTTTAATGTTGTTGATGGAAATTCAATCTGGGTGATTTGATTTGAGGAATCTTTATTTGATGCTGAGGGATCTGATAGGATCTGAATAGGATCTTAGTTTTTGAATGGGGTATATTCTTCAACCGATTTACTAACTCTGAATTGTGACTTGGCAGGTGTGAATAACAAAATGATTTGGGCCAAAAGAGAGTTAACAGCCCAGAGTATCGTCCATAGGAAATCCACCAGACTTGAAGATAAGGGTGAGCGAGGTAATGTCCCTCGAGGGCTTCGTGTTTGCTCTGTTTTCTGAGTTTGATAATCTTTCGTGCTAGAGGATGTACCCCTCTGTTATTTGCTGCGAAATCCTGGTGGCTGTCAAAGATCTGGTTATTTCGTAATGGTTTTGTTATGTTTCTTCTTGTAGCTTGCGCACAACCTCAACTGGGAGAGACTTTGTCTAGGCTCAGAGTTGCTTTCACCATTCTCTAAAACTCTGCTCTTCTGACGACTCAAAGTTGTTCGTACCGGCTGGGGTTTTGGAGATACTTGAAGAAAGAGTGATCGAGGGGCTGCCAGAATCGTGTTTCAGAGGAATGGCTGCTGAAGTTGGTGCCTTCTAATTCTGCTGCTTTGTTTAATTATGGTGTTTTTGATTCCTTCGTCGGTGCTTCAGATAAACAGGTAGATCAAAGGGATTACATGACTAAACTTGGTTGGAATTTCGGTTCTACCTTGGATACTAATATCTTGTTCGTCTCACTTGCAGGTAGCTACGGTCTTGTAACTCTTGTGGAATTCTGTCACGAATTAACTCTGTGGTTAATTTAAGCAGGAGAAAGCTTGGGGTGGTGGTGCTTGCTGCTATTCGAGAAACAGAAATTGTTGCTGCCAAATAGTTGGAGAAAATTTGAAGCCTAGATTGTGTTAGAGTGCTGATTCTGTGGATGGAAACGATTGCATCATCGACAGATGCGTAGCAGATGGCGTTACATAGTGGATTACTGAGAGGTAGCTAACCGATTTGGCTGTGGAAGGCTCAGTTGTTGTCATTGTTATGGACTCCTTTGATGATGATGTTGTTCAATTATGTAGGTTATGGCGGTTGCGTAAGCTGGCGGTAGGGCGTTTGATTCTCGCAGGGCACATCAGCTAACAGGTTGGATTGTCACTTGGTATTGCTTGGAACTGTAGGATTTTTGGCATGAGAATCTGAGTAGTATGACTGTTATGACCTGTTTTAGTGGGATTTTTGAGAAGCCTCACTCAAGTTCTTTGGTTCAGGGAGATAGTCTAATGTAAGTGATTTCTTTATTGTCTTTGATACTCGTGACTTTATGTTGTCAATTGCTTTCCTTCTCTCCACTTTCAAATCTGTCAGGACTTAAATTCTCATTCATTCTGCAGCTTGGTTAACGACTCCATAATGATAGTAATTTACATAATCAGGGCTTGCTGGGTTTGGGAAGTAACGACTACATGATTTGATTCGCATTAGTTCACGCGACTATCGCCAACTTGACGGTTCCTTTACAAACAAGTGTGCATGGTTTTCTTGGTAATGTCTTAATCTATTGACTTGATGAATGTAACTCGAGACTTATGGCCTTTCCATCATATATACTTCTAAACTTCTCGTCTTTGTTTCAGCTCAGGTAAAACAACACTCTTCTCTGTCACATTTTTGTGTCAACTTGGGAGGCTTGATGTTTCATGTTGAAGTAGACACGAACCTCCTTCTTTTGTTACCGTCTTGCCGTTGTCGATGCTCTCAATTTCTCCTTCTATTCATGATGATTAACTATGTATGTGGGCTCGGTTGCAGGCTGCTGAAATGGTGCATAACGCAAGAAGTCCTCCATTTTCATTCATCATTTTTGCCTCCAGTCGCCATTTCGAGAAGTCATGCCAAGCTGAACTTCAACACGGCAATGAGGGGGGTTTAACAAATGTTGCTTCTGCTGCATAGGGGGAGGAATTTTCTGTCGACTTGGGGTAGTCAAAGCTGTAATATATTGGATGTTAGTATCAAGAGAAATCTGAGAAAATGTAGCAGACAAAACACTCTGCTAAGCCTGAGGTCTGTGGAACTGAGAACTGTATTAATGTCCAGTCCCTGCGGACCAGCGGACGGAGGTTGTGGCTGACCGTGTTTCCTGAGGGATGGAAGTGTCGGTGTTGGTGGATATAACTGGTATGAAGGTGGAAACTCCTGAGATGATTGAATAGGTTTCTGTGATGGAGGTACTTGTTGATTGACCGGTGGAATTTGTGGTCGAGGCTGGTGGAACCTCTGTTGTGGCATAACATTTATGCTGTTGTAGTAATTGGTCCATCTGGAGTCTTGATAATCATGGATTTGTCTTGTAATTTGATTTGAAATGAGCTGTTAATATTGATATATTTAAATCCCACTGACATTTTTGACAGAGCTAAAACCATTCTCCTTTAGATACTCCATGTAGGCAATGTAATAATTAGAACTCCAACGTGATTATCGTATAATTGTAACATGCTCGGTTATCTTTCTTTCACTTTTAAATAAATCTTATTATCAGTGTTAGATATCAAATCCATCCTCATGTTCATCTATAATTTCCTCCAAGTGCTTCTCCGCTTTAATAAGATGGGAACAAAAACACCTTAGGATCACTTTGAGTCGGGATTGACTGGCCAGACCCTTAAATGTTTAATTCGAGAGAAATAGGAATCACCCACACCTAACATCATTGTACCTGCACAAGCTAGTTAGCCGCGAAACATAAACATTAAATTAACGTAAAAAAACAAAAGAAACAGGTGGGATCTTACGGTCAAAAATTAGGGTGCGACACTAACACATAACTTATTGTCCATAAGTCAATTAAGTGACAATGGTTATGACATAATCTTCAATCAAAAATGTTGCAAGGCTGTCAGTCAAAAGGATAGCTCAATCCTATTTAATGGAAAGAGGAAGAAACTCATTTATAAAATCAATCTTTCAGAACTTAAGGTTCAGAACGTAAAATGCCTTCTGTCTGTTAATGATGAGCAATGTGTCTGACACAGAAGATTGGGGCAGATTAATATGAGACGTATATCTCAGATTAATAAACTCAATCTGGTCAGAGGACTTCCTCAGTTGAAGTTCAACTCAGATGCTCTGTGTGAAGCATTTCAGAAAGGAAAATTTTCAAATCTTCTTTTAAAACTAAAAATGTTGTTTTAACCTCAAGACCATTAGAGTTACTTCATATTGATATGTTTGGACCAGTGAAAACTGCATCCATTAGAGGCAAGAAGTATGGATTAATCATTGTTGATGACTACAGCAGATGGACATGGGTGAAATTCCTAAAACACAAGGATGAGTCACATTCTTTGTTCTTTGACTTCTGCAAACAAGTCCAGAATGAAAAAGATTTTAAAATTGTTAAAGTCAGAAGTGATCATGGTGGTGAATTTGAAAACAAACATTTTGAAAAATATTTTAATAAAAATGGAATTGCTCATGATTTCTCCTGCCCTAGAACTTCTCAACATAATGGAGTTGTAGAGAGGAAAAATAGAACATTGCAAGAAATGGCCAGAACCATGATCAACGAGACTAATCTGGCAAAGCTTTTTTTAGCAGAAGCAATAAACACAGCTTGTTATATTCAAAACAGAGTGTTTGTATGGCCTCTTCTGGAGAAGACTCCCTATGAATTATGGAGGAATAGAAAGCCCAACATTTCTTATTTCCATCCTTTTGGATGTGTATGTTTTATGTTGAATACTAAGGAGAATCTGAACAAGTTTGATTCTAAAGCACAGAAGTGTTTCATGCTTGGGTATTCTGAATGCTCTAAAGGCTACAGAGTATACAATACTGAGACACAGATTGTGGAGGAATCTATACATGTTAGATTTAATGATAAGCTTGGCAATCAAAAGCCAAAGCAGCTTGATAATTCTGCAGATAGAGAAGTAATTCTCACAGACTCTGAAGTCTCAGAGACAGAAAAGGCTCAAATGAAAGAATCAGAAGCAACGCCAGATGCGACTCCATTGGCTGCTCAGATGAACAATTTGAATATTTCTGAAGAACCAAATGTTAAGGGATCATCATACAGAATCAAGGCCTTTCACCCAGAGGATGTGATAATTGGGAAGAAGGATGATCCTATCAGAACAAGGTCTTTCCTCAGATCATCTGGAACGTTACTCTTTGGGTTGGTGTCTATCATTGAACCAACTTCTGTTGATGAAGCTCTGAATGATAGTGAGTGGATACTTGCTATGCAAGAAGAGCTAAATCAATTCACCAGAAATGACGTTTGGGATCTGGTACCAAGACCAAAAGGATTCAATATTATTGGAACCAAATGGATCTTTAGAAACAAATTGAATGAGCAAAGAGAAGTTGTAAGAAACAAAGCAAGGCTAGTTGCTCAAGGGTATAGTCAGCAAGAAGGAATTGACTACACAGAGACTTATGCTCCTGTGGCCAGGTTAGAGTCTATACGCCTACTCATTTCTTTTGCTGCACAAAATAACATCACTCTTTATCAGATGGATGTTAAGAGTTCCTTCTTAAATGGTATTATAGATGAGGAAGTTTATATACACCAACCTCCTGGCTTTGAAAATGATAAATTTCCAGAACATGTTTTTAAACTTAAAAAATCACTCTATGGTTTAAAACAAGCTCCCAGAGCTTGGTATGAGAGATTAAGTAATTTTCTTCTGGAAAAGAATTTTATCAGAGGCAAAGTGGATACAACTCTCTTCTGTAAATCATTTAAGAAAGATTTGTTAATTTGTCAAATTTACGTAGATGATATTATATTTGGATCTACCAATATTACGCTGGAAAAGGAGTTTGCTCTCTCTATGCAGGATGAATTTGAGATGAGCATGATGCGAGAACTCAGATTCTTTCTAGGAATCCAAGTCAATCAAACTCCAGAAGGCACCTACATACATCAGACCAAGTATGTGAAGGAGCTTCTGAAGAAGTTTAATATGACTGAAAGCAAGTTGGCCAAAACCCCAATGCATCCTATAAGCACTCTTGGTAAGGAAGAGGTTAGTAAGAAAGTATATCAAAAGCTCTACAGAGGTATGATTGGTTCTCTTTTGTATCTGACTGTTTCTAGACCTAATATTCTATTCAATGTTTGTCTGTGTGCCAGATTCCAATCAGATCCTAGAGAATCACACTTAACAACTCTTAAGAGGATTCTAAGGTATCTGAAAGGTGCAACTAATGTGGGTTTGTGTTACAGAAGATCTGATGATTATAAATTAGTTGGATTCTGTGATGCTGACTGTTGCACCCTAAAAATTTGCCCAACCTTATTCACTTGGTTTATGTTTCAATTTCATTAGCATTTGCATATAGGGCCATGTACATAAGTTACTCATCTGCATAGCATAAGCATAACAAGTCAGCTAACAGGGGACCAATCATTATTCTCATCTCTAGAGGCCTATCAAGAGGTTATTATCCTGATTCAACCTCATTCAAGTCATCAGAAAAGAATTTGGAAGCTATCAAGTCAATGGAGCAAGCAGTTCATCTATCTCCTAACTGAGGGTGTCTGAGGATCAACAAAGAAATGGTGAGCTGTGGGCTGAGCATGGGGAGTATCTAGACATCTTGGAGGACTTAGAAAGTCATTTGGAGAAGGATACAAGTCATTGGTGAAGTCACAAGAATTACAGTTGAAGACAGTCAACTAGGGTTTCATCTGGGTCAACCCTGGGTCAACTCTAGGTCAATTGACTGATTGAAAGGCATTAAGGGCTATTGGAGATATGTGGGGTTCATCATTTGACATGAAGAATAAGGATATGTTGTTATGCTAAGAAGAATTCAAGAGAAATCAAGGAGAAGAGGAGTTTCTAAATTAGGGTTTCTGTGTAAAATTCCCTAGTTTAAGACAAACTTCCAAGCAAGATAAGTCAAAATGCAAGCTTCAAATGGATCCTTGGATAACATGAAACTTGTAGAGGATCTCAATACCTTTAATTTGAGTGGTGGAAGACATCAAGGAGATTTATAGAACTCAAGTTATGGTCCTTGCAAGTTACAGGTCATCTGAGGTATCTGAAGTTTTGTCTGTGAAAGTGACTTGACTTCCAAGAAAATTTTACCCCTCAAGGAGATTTCAAATGAATTTTTGGTAAACATAAGAATTGTTCCTAATTGTCTTAGCTTTCTAGAATGGTATGGTATGCCTTCATATGATTTGTGGAACTCTACTTATGGTCTTGGCAAGCAAAGGGTATTTTGGTCATCTGGTGATTACAGGTCATTCTTAGCCTATACCTAAAACTCATACAAGGGAGCTTCAAATGAAAAACTTCCCAACATCAAAGTTACTCAAAATGCCATTTTAAGTCAATAAAAGAAGTCATCAAAGTTTGGAAATGCATGGAACAAGACTTGATAAAAGTTGGTGAAAAATGACTTAAAAAAGGCATATAACTTGAAAAAGTTCAAGTTGGAAAATGGTTTGAGAGATCTACAAGTCCAATATGGGTCATCCAATATACCAACTTGATTCCCAACATCATTTTAAAGATATTGGTTCAGCCACTTTTTTGAGTTAGGGTTTAAAAATTGGACTTGCTTTGTATTTTTGTTACTTGCATAATAAGGCAAGTATAGAAAACTTGGCACAAGATGAATTTTCAAGGCAAGGAGCTTACATACACTTCCCATATCTCATGTAAGGAGATTTTGACATAAGTTTGGAAAGGTGCAAGCATGAGATAAGAGATATTCAAAGTATCATGGCATGAGAAGTTCATGAAATTTCCACAACTTTCTAGAATCCTCCAAGATTATTCTAGAAACCTCTAAGTTTGTTAATCATCATCTATATATTGGATTGAGATCATTAAGAGTAAAGGTTGGTGATAGTTGATGTTGAATCCATTTGCAAATCATATTGAATTTCTTTCCATCATCTTTCCATTTTTTCCCACACTTTCACATGTTTGAATTTCCATTTTTTTCAATCCTTTTTCTCTCCATTTTTTGATCCTTTCTCATTACCAATTAATTCAATATACTACATAGGATTTTTCCATCAATTTTTGAGAAGATTTTAGTGCAATTCCATGGTTGTATCAACATGAAAAAGTGAGCTCCAAGTGCAAAAGTGATTTTCATTTCCTCACCAATTCAAGCATTTTCTTTGATCCTAATACCTCTACCAAGAATTATTGAAGGTTTCTACACTTTTTTCCAAAGAAATTCGTGCTCCATTAAAGCTCCATAATTCATTTTTCCAAGGTATAAAGAATTCGACATAACTCATGATTTATGAGTCTTTCTTGCATTATTGTTGTTGCATCACATTGCTCTCATCTCCTACATGGATTCTAGTACAAAAAAGATGGTTTTTATGACAATTTTTGGTTCTTGAGTTTTTCTTGAGGTGCCACATTTTGGGAGTTAGAGAGAGTTTCAAGAAAATATAAGACCATATTTGGATTTCTTGAATTTTTTCCTTCAAGTTTGACTAAAATTTTGTGCGAAACGGATAATTATTGATGGAGTTATGGTGCTTCAAAGTAGCAAAAAACTCATGTTCATGGGGCTGCGGGTTACTATTCACAAAGTTGAAAATTTTGATTTGGAGAAGAAGGTGTTAACACCGTCGGATGCATTTCCAAGTCAAGGTTTCTTCCATTCATCCAACGCCTCTCACTGCGCCACGTAATCGGCCACATAAGCCTCATGCCACTTTTATTTATTCATGTTATTTTCTTTTATTTTTCTATTGCCATGTTTCGTTTATTTTTTCTGTTTTATATGCTGACTTCAAATAATCATAAAAGATAGGAAAATTAGTCTTTTTGATCCCCATTTTTTTGTGCTGAATCTTTAAGATGTCTAGGATTTAATAAAACTAGAATTATAATTTTACCATTTTTTGACATTTTCTTTGGATTTTTTACATTTGGGTCGTCATAAAAAGGCCAATGCTGGTGCTATCATATTGTTGAATTTCTTTAACCTATCAAAACACAATTTAAATGTCAATCCTTTTGCAGGGATCTCATACACACGTTGAGGTATTGTGATATATTTTTGTGGGAATTTTATTGTACCATTTTAATTGGTTTTGGATGCTTTCTTTAACATGCTCCACTTTAATCTTTCCTTTGGTATACATGAGATATCTTGCAATGTTTTCATCTTGTTTGACCATTTATCTTTGGATATTTTTGTGGTATCTCTCACCCCTGGTTTGTGGCTTGATGTAGGGCATTGGAGATTTTTATTTGAATTTTTTAGCACCTTTTGCTATTTTTCTCATATTTTGTATTCGAATTTGTAATTTGGACTTCCGAACGGACTTTATTTTTGTTAAGGCTCCAACGGCCGATTTGTGTTTGCGTGGTGAATGCCGTGGTTTATATTTCTTATTATAGATAGGCTAGAGGTATTTGAAGACCCCTTAGGTGGCTGTTATTTGTATGTGTAGCTTGCCTGATTATCGACTTGTTTGCATGATAGCACGTTGCGATTCCAAATAGTGGATTACGCGTTTCATTCGGAGTTTTCACTCGATTCTTTGCATATGATCACTTGATATTTTCTTATTCCATCCATGAATGGGCTTGAGGTTGAGATGAACCTTCCTCCCTCCTTTGCATTGCATTTACCATTGCTATATTCATGTTCACTTGTATGCAGTTATTACTTGTATTTCCGTTTCTTCCTTTCGTTTCCTTTCCCGTAGGACTTCCATTCTTCCTTGTTCAAGGGAGGATGTGATAGACATTAGGAGTTAACCCATGCATGATAACATTAGGGTAGATTTTATTCCCTTTTAACCCTAGGATTTGTAGAGTGTCATCTCTTCTTCCTTCAAAACAACAGAAAAACATTAATAAAGGTTATATCAGAGATTAATTCATTTCTTCCGTCAAAAGATTTGAATAGACATCAACCTTTTGCAATAAGAAAACCCTTGTTTAAGGTGAGATTTTTCATAAAAAACAACAGACAGACTTGTGTCGTACGTGGCCCGAACTACGTTTGCTCTGATCTTTCATGCTGTGTGGAAGTACGTAGGCATAGGATGCGATATCCTAGCGAGCAACCTTCCCCTCCTTTCCCGTAGGTAGGCGAACTACGTTGACTCTGATTTCTCGTTCCAGGCGGGAATACGTAGGCATAAAGTGCGACACTTTGCCGAGTCATTTTTATTTTCATTTTATTTTCTTTTTAACCCTTGACCTATAGTTTAGATAGAATAACAATCCATACCCGAAAACAAGCGTGGATCCCGTCGAGTACGACGGACGTGAGGGGTGCTAATACCTTCCCCTTGCGTAACCGACTCCCGAACCCAGGTTTTGGTTGCGACGACCATACCTTTCCCATGTTGTGCGAGGTTTACTCTGAGCGTTTCCTTTCCCTCCCGTGGGATAAATAATGCACGGTGGCGACTCTTCTGTCAGCCGGCGCCGATTTTCGCAGTAGCGACAGCTGGCGACTCTGCTGGGGAATAAGCGTCCCTTGGCTGCTAAGGACTGCGATAGTTCTTATGCATTTGGGATCCAACGTCCCTTAAGAGAGTCAATCCTAATGCTTGTTTTCCCGTCGAGGATTTTGTATGGATTTATATTTCTGACCTTTATTTTCAGCTTTGTATATATGGATTATTATTGCTGTATCTTGGGGTGTGACGGGTGTTCTGATATTGAGTGAGAAGCCGGACCTGGGCTTGAGTGCACCTAGAATTAGAGTAGAGATTAGTTGGCGCCCGCTTGCTTTGCTTGCTTTGGTGTCCCGCGAAGTCTACACTCAGACGAGGTTCCTCTGGTTGGCCTCCTGCCCCTTCCTTTGGTTGGCGTGGGTTGCTGGTTAGTTGAATTGTCGACTCTGGGGACCGATCATTTGGAAGTTGGCTAAGTGAGGCCTCTTCAGGATTTGATGATGCCACTCCTTCTGGGAATCGTATCATCAACCCTGAAAGTCTGTGACACCGACGACCGCATAGGATGCCATACCTTTGTCAGTTACTAGGACATCCACCTGTGAGAGGGTTTGGGGTTATGCAGGTAACTAGACCTTCAGATACCGGTTATTTCTTGATCAGAGATCCTGGGTATTTATGGAGGGTTATGAGGTCTGTCAGAGACCATTTGGAGATGTGTTCTAAGGTCTGTCA
The DNA here is from genome assembly GCA_963859935.3 of Lathyrus sativus. Taxonomy (NCBI): domain Eukaryota; kingdom Viridiplantae; phylum Streptophyta; class Magnoliopsida; order Fabales; family Fabaceae; genus Lathyrus; species Lathyrus sativus. Next base: position 134,634,598 of record OZ012736.1, on the reverse strand, counting down.
GAGACCATTTGGAAATGTGTTCTGAGGTCTGTCAGAGACCAGTTGGAGATGTGATTTGAGGTCTGCCAGAGACCAGTTGGAGTTATGGTTTGAGATCTGTCAGATACCATTATTGGAGCTTGATTTTAGGTCTATCTGAGACCAGGGTTTGAGGACTTCTAGAGAATCTATCTGAGACTTCTTGATATGGTCCAGACTATTCAGCTACGGTAGTTGGCCCCCGTTGCATGTTACTTGCATTGCATTCTGTTTGCATACTCATCATCATTGCATCCCACTAACGTGTGTCTGTGCTGCAGGTGCATTTGCATTTCCCTAGTTCTAGTGTCCGGATTCCTGAGTGATTGGTCATGGCCAGCTTAAGAAGGACAGTTGCTTACAAATTTCCTACTCCTGATGTTGTTCCCCTGTTTGGGTTGATCTCTCTGGCTGATGAGGAGGTTCGTAGGAGCTTCAGAATGAGCTATGGAAGACTATTGAGATTGGTGCGCAAACCCACGGAGACAGAGCTAGATAGGCTGTACGCTTTGATGCAATTCTATGATCCCGCATTGAGATGTTTTACGTTCGCTGATTTCATTATAGGGCCTACCATTGGGGAGTATGTGGAGTTTACTAAGTTACCCGTGCAGAACCAGGTTCCATTCATTCATTCGGGCATTAAGCCCAAGCCGGAAGACTTGGCAAAAGCCTTGCATGTGGATGCTTCTGAACTATTGACTACTGTTTCCCGTGGAGTTCCAGGCTTCTCACTCCAGTTCTTGATCGGTAAAGCTCAAGAGTACGCTAAGAGCGGATGTTGGATTTCCTTCAATGCTGTGCTGGCTCTGTGCATTTACGGCATAATATTGTTTCCCAATGTACCGGATTTTGTGGACTTCGATGCCTTCTACTTGTTTGCCGCTAGTAATCCTGTACCGACCATACTCGGAGATTTCTACCACTCACTGCATTACAAGAATGAGAAGGGAAGAGGAAAGAATGTTCATTTCTGTGTACCATTGCTGGATATGTGGTTCAAGAGTCATCTTCCCATGAAGGGATCTTTTGTGGAGAGTGCAACCACCGCTAGCTGGTCAGAGCGCCTGATGAGGCTATCTTCCGAAGACGTCGAATGGTTTGATAGAGATCTGCTGGGATCCGAGCTTATCTTCAGTTGTTCTGGTTACCCTAATGTCCCGCTGATTGGAAGAAAAGGGTGTATCAACTACAACCCGTCGCTGTTGGTCCGTCAGTTCGGATATGCGCTGAAGAACCCGCCAAAGGAGGAAGAAGTACAGGAATCTCTGTACTTCACCGGAGACGTGAAGGGGGAGTTACTAGCCAAGCTGCAGCATGCCTGGACGCGTATTAACCGCAGAGGGAAGCCGTTGTTAGGGAAGAACGACTGTCAGGCCTATGCACCTTACAGGGTTTGGATCCAGGAGAGAGCAAGTCAGTTGCGGATGCCATTTCCAGATGCACCAGCCCTTGTTCCTATTCCGGTAGCAGAACTAACTACTGTCTCCAGGGAAGCCTACAAGCAAGTTGTGAAAGAAAAAGAAGCCTTGATGAAGATCAACGAAGGGTTAGAGCAGGAGTTAGCTCAGATACGCAGTGAGAAAAACAAGGCCGTGCATGCTTTCCAACAGCAAATTGAGCTAATGAACAGACTAGGGGCTGAGTTGACTGAGGAAAAAAAGAAGCGCGAACGTCTGGGGCAAGAGTTCAGAAGCTCCCATGACATGCTTGAATCCAAGAAGAAAGCACTTGACATCGCTCACCGAGAGATCTCTTCTTGCAATAAGACTTGGAATGCTACGCTCACCAACAATAAGAAGAGGGAAGATAAGTTGAAGCAGCAAATTTCCGACCTCGAAGAGCAGTTGAAGTCCAGCATCAAGAAGTGTGAGGAAGAAGTGATGACCCGGTATAGTCTACAGAATGCACTAAACAAGGCCATCAAAGGCAGAGATGAAGCTGTGTCTTAGAGGCGGAAGTTAGAAGATCGCTTCGGAGAAGGGACAAGGGAAGAAACTGCTGGAGACGTGCGACGTGTCCTTAAGAAAAGAAACCAACTTGTTGAAGGGCTGCTTACTCGACCAGGTCATCCAGAGACCAAGAAGTTGATAGAAGAGTATCAGGCTTATGGGAGTACTTGAACATTTCTTGTATTGACTTGTATGCTTTATTTGCATAGTGCTGACCATCACCAGGATTGTTGGTTGAGGTCATGCCTTCTTATTGTACTCAGTGATATTGTATTCTTGGCCTATTAGTTTTCTCAGCAATATATGGGGCTTTCTATGATTCAGCTCCGATCTTTGTATTGCTAGCACTGTCACTGCACCGGTACCTTCACACTAGAATCGGGGAATGAATTTCCCTAATGCACAGACACACACATTGCATTGCATTCATATTCATATTGCATTACAGGTAATTATTAAACTGTAGCTCATCTCCTGTATCTCTCAGGTCCCCCAGGATTATCGACTGAAGAATTCCCTAGCATTCAACCAGAAGCAGCAGCAAGGAAGTCATGAGTCAGGATCCGACTGAGATGCAAGAGGTGCACGACAACATAATGCGGCTCATACAGGTAATGGAAGCCATGGCCGAGAGTCAGAAACAGTTGCAGAACATGGTGCAGCCTCTGATTGCATGGGCTGATGATAGGGCTGCCGACTTTGCTCAGCTAGAGAATCAAGGTTTTCTCCCAGGCCGCATACGCCAACTTGTGGGGGTAGCAATCAAACAGGTTCAAGCAGAATTAACGGATGTTCGAGGCCAGCTGGGGCAGTTCACGAAAGATATGCAAGAGCTGTGCTCGAATCAAGAGACGCTAGAAGAAGAGAACTGCCGACTGAAGGCACAAATAGGGTTGATGGCTGAAGTATTAAGGAACGTACTCAGGAGAGAAGGATGGCAAATGTCGGAAGACGCGGCTGGCTTATCTGTTCCTCAGGGGTCTAAAGAACCATTACCCACGCAGGATAGGCTTAAGAGACCCTCTCCACGGTTCTAAGCTCAGGAGTCTCCTCGTCAGCAGTCGCAATTGATTTTGCAGGATAACTCAAGGAGGTGTGGTAAGAGAATGAGGTTTTCTAACAGAGTATTTGATGAGATCCCTGTGGATTATGATCAGCTGGTGCAACTCTTGTTCCAACTTCAACTGGTTGAGCCCCGCATTTTGGTTCCACTGACAGGGCAGCCGCCACCAGACTATGACCTGAACGCCCATTGTGCCTTCCACTCCGGAGCACCGGGGCATAGCATTGCAAACTGCAAAGCTTTTAAGCATAAGATTCAAAAGATTTGCTGGATGAGAAAATAATTGAGTTTGTACCGGGGGGCATAAAAGTTGCAGGGACTGATATTCCCATTTCTCCGCCAGAGGTTGCAGATGAATCGAGGTATATCCCAGAGCCACTGGAAGCTAAGTCTCCATGTCCACAACAGTTGCCAATGCCAGGGTTGAACTTAAGGATGATAATGCGTGAGCCTAAGGAAATGTCCGAGCAAAGCCAGCAGCCTACAAGACGCCAGTATACGACTCAGCAAAGAATTCGGGAAAAAAAGCCAAGGAGGGTGTTTGGGAAGCCTCCCTCAACGTACGCAGATTTGTTACAGACATTACTAAGATTGAACTTGGTGGAGAAAAGAACTCTGGCGCCAATAACCGGCACTCTGTCGGATGGCTATGATGCGAGCAGGCACTGTGAATTCCACTCCGGGGCTCCCGGACATGATATTGAAGGTTGCCACGCGTTCAAGCATAACGTCCAAGATTTAATCGACAGCAGGGTCATTAACTTCTCCGATAGGGTCCCCAAGGTGGTGCAAAGCCATAGACAAGCAAAAGCCGGGGTGATGAAAAGGTTTCCCAGATTTGATCGGGCCGGTGAAAGAAGATCGAGACAGCAGTAGACTACCCCTGATGATAGCTTCTAAGAATGGTTGACTCGCCAATAAGTCAAAGTGTAGGAAGTCCAGTTCTGAGACACCGACATTTTTCATGTTATCTTGTTCATGTCCGCGCATTTGTAGTTTCTTTTCTGTGTAATTGCAAATTTCGCTCTTAAAACTTGTTGTTTTTCAATTGATATTAATAAACGAAATGAATATGCATGTTTTGAATTAATCCAGTCGTGTTCACTCTTTGTTTTGCTTTAATGCTTAATGCTTGTTTTAGCAGGAATCTGGGGAGGATGACGAAAACAGATGACGAATAATATTCCGATCGTATGCTTTTGGATAAAAAAACTTGTTGATGAAATACAGGCATTGTTTCAATCCATAAACACTGGAGATATAAGGAAGGTAATCCCTTGATAACCCCTTTCGAGCCAGTAGTAGGAGGTTCTTTTCGAAAATGAAAAAACCCCAAATCTTAACCCGGGGCAGGGTAGATGTCAGTTAGTTTGACCAAGCGTTCGAATCGTGGAAAGAGTGTCCGGTTGAGGATAAATCACACTTGTATAAGTCGTGCCTAAAGAACCGCAATGGTTAAACCTTGCCGACAAAGAGTGAAACAGTCACATTACTCCACAAGAAGTCAGACAAACCAGTGTCACACGACTTGTTCAAAAAAAAAAAGAGAACGAAAAGTGAAAAGAATCAAGAGCCCGCTAAGTCAAAACTTGAAAACAAATGACTTAGGCAAAAACAGGGGCATCCCGCTGGACTGGAAAATCAAAAGAATCTCAAAAGATACTCAGTCCAGGCAAAAGTTAGGGAACGGAAAAAAACGAAAGACGAAAAGGATTGTCAAAGAAAAGAACAAATCCTCGAAAAGGACAAAAGTCGTGTGATTCTAGGCACTCAAAGACGAAAAGCAAATGACCGTCACTCAAAAAAGAAAAACGCGTGGTATCCTGAACCATCACTCCTATCATTCCACCTCTAATAGGTGAACGCTGAAGTCAGATTAGCTGAACATAGGATTGGAGAACATCACGAAGAATGGGTGGGTCGAAATAAATTTTGAGCCTATATCTTTCCTTGTTAACTGTGAACCTGACCACGTTACAACACGCAAAAGTCCTAATTGAAACAGGTTTTGTCTGAGGGCATACGTCAGTAAAGATCTCGTCGATTCTGACTCCTAAAAGGGTTCCTCTTACCAGCTTTCATATTGACATTTTGATAATTGATTCATTACATGTCACAAAATTTTTTAGTGAACAGACTTGGATTTTGAAACTGTCATATGCATTGCGTTTAATATATCTTTTATGCAGAACAACTTGTGTTACCTGCGAGTAAGCGCATGCCGACAGGAAAGATTCCTACAGTGGAAGGTATGATCAGGATAAAATGCAGAATGCCCAAATATTTCGTGAACTGGGGCAAGCTATACTGATTAATTCAGGTAGAGTCAGTCATCCTAGAATCAGTAAATCCGGGGCAGTCAGGTCAAGATTTGGCAAATCTCTCATAGCTATGGGCAGTACTCCACGACACAGTCGATCAGAGACAAAAGATTGTTACGAGACCGGGGCATGTCACCCTAGAAGCACGAAAGTTATGTTCTTGAAACACCCCTTCGAGGTCCGAAATGTAGAAGTCGTCCATGTCTGGTCGTCAGGATACAAAGACTGTAGGGTCCATTCCAAAACTGTTGCAGATTCAGGGGCAAGCTGGGCATGTTAGTATCCCCGAAGCGGAGTTCTCTCCTTTCAGCAAGTGTTCTTTCCTCCCAGTAGAACTCGAAGATTAAGACTCTCCCCAGCAGAGTTGGTTGTGGGTCCTGGCATTTATTTTGTCAGGGATACTGTGTAATATCAGTTCACTCTCCAGCAGAAATCCAATCGTACTGTGCACATCTGTTATTCCCCAGCAGAGTTATATTCCCCAGCAGGATGCTACTTCAACAAGGTGTTTGGTTTAAGTTCCTAATTTCCTAGCTGAGTCGACTTCACTCTTACAGCATTTATTTTGCTGGAATAATTCTGTAGCACCTGGCTATCCCCAACGGAGTTGGCGTTATCTTCAGCATTTATTTTGCTGAAGCGGTTCCTGTATCCCAGCAGGTGGGGAGAGCACTTGCTCAAATGAACTACCAAACACTCAAGATCTCGGCATGAGATATTCAATGATAATGTCAGTTTCGGCAGTATTCCCCACAGAGTTACCAGGATAAGTCTCTCTTTATTCCCAAGCAGAGTTATTTGTCATCAAAAGGTTTCATGAACCAGAATTTCAGAAGTGGCCTCCGGGCATCAGAACAGGCATCCGGTAGTTTGCTTTCCAGATATCCCCAGTAGAGTCCGCCTCAAAGTCGCTGTCACGTCAATGCTAAGAAGTTTGTGGGTCGGGACCAATGAAGAAGTGAGTCCTGACGTGGACAAGTTGTATTTCCCCAGCGGGTCGAAGATGCCTGAGTCCTGACGTGGACAAATCAAGACGAAACATGGGTCCTGACGTGGAACGAAGTTGTTTCCTTACGTGGAAAGATTGAGTCCTTACGTGGACATATCAAGCCAGAGTCCTTACATGGACAGATTGATAACGTATTCATTACGTGGAAAAAGATCATATTTCTTACGTGGAAAGATTGGAGTCCTTACGTGGACAGATTAAGATTGTGTTCCTAACGTGGAAAGATGGAGATTCCTTACGTGGAAAGATTTGAGTCCTCACACGGACATATCAAGATTGATTCCTTACGTGGAAAGATTAGAGTCCTTACGCGGACATATCAAGAGGAGATTCCTAACGTGGAAAGAAGGTAGATTCCTTACGTGGAAAGTTTAGTCCTGACGTGGACAGATTCAGATCAAGATCATTCCTTACGTGGAAAGATTGGAGTCCTTACGTGGACAGATTAAGATTGTGTTCCTAACGTGGAAAGATGGAGATTCCTTACGTGGAAAGATTTGAGTCCTCACGCGGACATATCAAGATTGATTCCTTACGTGGAAAGATTAGAGTCCTTACGCGGACATATCAAGAGGAGATTCCTAACGTGGAAAGAAGGTAGATTCCTTACGTGGAAAGTTTAGTCCTGACGTGGACAGATTCAGATCAAGATCATTCCTTACGTGGAAAGATTGGAGTCCTTACGTGGACAGATTAAGATGGTGTTCCTGACGTGGAAAGGTGGGTCCTAACGTGGACGATATTCTCCTTACATGGAAAGACAATGTTTCCTTACGTGGAAAGAAGATGGTTTCCTTACGTGGAAAGACGAATTTATTCCTTACGTGGAAAGAAGTTGGTATTCCTTACGTGGAAAGATTGAGTCCTTACGCGGACATATCGAGATGGATTCCTTACGGGGAGACAAGTGCATTCCTAATGTGGAAGAGTTTAGTCCTGACGCGGACAGATCCAGACGAAGTCTTATTCCTTACGTGGAAAAACGGTGATTCCTTACGTGGAAAAGAGATTGATTCCTTACGTGGAAAGTTTAGTCCTGACGCGGACAGATGGAAAAGAAGTTGATTCCTGACGTGGAAAGAGAAGGTGTTTCCTTACGTGGAAAAGTTTAGTCCTGACGTGGACAGATCAAGGTTTGATTCCTAACGTGGAAAGATCAGAGTCCTTACGTGGACATATCAAGAGCATTCCTTACGTGGAAGAAAAATGGTTTCCTTACGTGGAAAGACGAGTTTATTCCTTACGTGGAAAGATTGAGTCCTCACGCGGACATATCAAGATTGATTCCTGACGTGGAAAGAAAGAGATTATTCCTGACGTGGAAGAGTTTAGTCCTGACGCGGACAGATCAAAGAAGTTATTCCTAACGTGGAAGAAGAAGATAGATTCCTTACGTGGAAAGTTTAGTCCTGACATGGACGGAAAGAAGAAACGGTATTCCTTACGTGGAAAGAAGAAGCATTCCTAACGTGGAAAGAAAGATTGATATAGTATTCCTCACGTGGAAAGATTGGGGTTCCTTACGTGGAAAATTTGTGATTCCTAACGTGGAAAAAGAAAGAGTCCTTACGTGGACAAAGCAAAAGAAGACGTATTCCTTACGTGGAAGAGTTTGACAAAGCAGAGAAAAGTCACCCCTGACGGGGAAAAGTGATGTATTCCTTACGTGGAAAGGTGAGTCCTAACGTGGACAGTATTATTCCTAACGTGGAACGATTATTCCTTACGTGGAAAGGTGAGTCCTAACGTGGACGGTGTTATTCCTAACGTGGAACGGTTATTCCTTACGTGGAAAGGTGAGTCCTAACGTGGACGGTGGTATTCCTAACGTGGAAGAGTTTATTCCTAACATGGACGATTTATCTCTGACGAGAAGGCAGACGAGCCGTCCCCAACAAAGTTGTTGAAGTTTTTTCCGAGTTGACAGCAGATAGAGTCCTGACGTGGACAAGCAAAGGACGAAGTTTCCGATGATTCAATCTTTTTCAGGATGATGAGAAGAATCCCCAGCACGGTCGCACGAGATCAGTGGGTTGTCATAACAACTAAATTCAGTTCATGAATGTCGTTCCCCAAGCAGTGGCGCAGTTTATTTCTGCGGTTGGCAAATTTCTGGGTTCCTAGTATTCAACCGTCTCGTACCGTGAATGTCTGAAGGCTCCGGGCTCTTCACCCAATCGGGTCCAAGCCGCTTGAATAGGGGCAGTTGTTGCACCCTAAAAATTTGCCCAACCTTATTCACTTGGTTTATGTTTCAATTGCATTAGCATTTGCATATAGAGCCATGTACATAAGTTACTCATCTGCATAGCATAAGCATAGCAAGTCAGCTAACAGGGGACCAATCATTATTCTCATCTCTAGAGGCCTATCAAGAGGTTATTATCCTGATTCAACCTCATTCAAGTCATCAGAAAAGAATTTGGAAGCTATCAAGTCAATGGAGCAAGCAGTTCATCTATCTCCTAACTGAGGGTGTCTGAGGATCAACAAAGAAATGGTGAGTCGTGGGCTGAGCATGGGGAGTATCTAGACATCTTGGAGGACTTAGAAAGTCATTTGGAGAAGGAGACAAGTCATTGGTGAAGTCACAAGAATTACAGTTGAAGACAGTCAACTAGGGTTTCATCTGGGTCAACCCTGGGTCAACTCTAGGTCAATTGACTGATTGAAAGGCATTAAGGGCTATTTGAGAGATGTGGGGTTCATAATTTGACATGAAGAATAAGGATATGTTGTTATGCTAAGAAGAATTCAATAGAAATCAAGGAGAAGAGGAGTTTCTAAATTAGGGTTTCTGTGTAAAATTCCCTAGTTTAAGACAAACTTCCAAGCAAGATAAGTCAAAATGCAAGCTTCAAATGGATCCTTGGCTAACATGAAACTTGTAGAGGATCTCAATACCTTTAATTTTAGTGGTGGAAGACATCAAGGAGATTTATAGAACTCAAGTTATGGTCCTTGCAAGTTACAGGTCATCTGAGGTATCTGAAGTTTTGTCTGTGAAAGTGACTTGACTTCCAAGAAAATTTTACCCCTCAAGGAGATTTCAAATGAATTTTTGGTAAACATAAGAATTGTTCCTAATTGTCTTAGCTTTCTAGAATGGTATGGTATGCCTTCATATGATTTGTGGAACTCTACTTATGGTCTTGGAAAGCAAAGGGTATTTTGGTCATCTAGTGATTACAGGTCATTCTTAGCCTATACCTAAAACTCATACAAGGGAGCTTCAAATGAAAAACTTCCCAACATCAAAGTTGCTCAAAATGCCATTTTAAGTCAAGAAAAGAAGTCATCAAAGTTTGGAAATGCATGGAACAAGACTTGATAAAAGTTGGTGAAAAATGACTTAAAAAAGGCATATAACTTGAAAAAGTTCAAGTTGGAAAATGGTTTGAGAGATCTACAAGTCCAATATGGGTCATCCAATATACCAAATTGATTCCCAACATCATTTTAAAGATATTGGTTCAGCCACCTTTTTGAGTTAGGGTTTAAAAATTGGACTTGCTTTGTATTTTTGTTACTTGCATAATAAGGCAAGTATAGAAAACTTGGCACAAGATGAATTTTCAAGGCAAGGAGCTTACATACACTTCCCATATCTCATGTAAGGAGATTTTGACATAAGTTTGGAAAGGTGCAAGCATGAGATAAGAGATATTCAAAGTATCATGGCATGAGAAGTTCATGAAATTTCCACAACTTTCTAGAATCCTCCAAGATTATTCTAGAAACCTCTAAGTTTGTTAATCATCATCTATATATTGGATTGAGATCATTAAGAGTAAAGGTTGGTGATAGTTGATGTTGAGTCCATTTGCAAATCATATTGAATTTCTTTCCATCATCTTTCCATTTTTTCCCACACTTTCACATGTTTGAATTTCCATTTTTTTCAATCCTTTTTCTCTCCATTTTTTGATCCTTTCTCATTACCAATTAATTCAATATACTACATAGGATTTTTCCATCAATTTTTGAGAAGATTTTAGTGCAATTCCATGGTTGTATCAACATGAAAAAGTGAGCTCCAAGTGCAAAAGTGATTTTCATTTCCTCACCAATTCAAGCATTTTCTTTGATCCTAATACCTCTACCAAGAATTATTGAAGGTTTCTACACTTTTTTCCAAAGAAATTCGTGCTCCATTAAAGCTCCATAATTCATTTTTCCAAGGTATAAAGAATTCGACATAACTCATGATTTATGAGTCTTTCTTGCATTATTGTTGTTGCATCACATTGCTCTCATCTCCTACATGGATTCTAGTATAAAAAATATGGTTTTTATGACAATTTTTGGTTCTTGAGTTTTTCTTGAGGTGCCACATTTTGGGAGTTAGAGAGAGTTTCAAGAAAATATAAGACCATATTTGGATTTCTTGAATTTTTTTCTTCAAGTTTGACTAAAATTTTGTGCGAAACGGATAATTATTGATGGAGTTATGGTGCTTCAAAGTAGCAAAAAACTCATGTTCATGGGGCTGCGGGTTACTATTCACAAAGTTGAAAATTTTGATTTGGAGAAGAAGGTGTTAACACCGTCGGATGCATTTCCAAGTCAAGGTTTCTTCCATTCATCCAACACCTCTCACTGCGCCACGTAATCGGCCACATAAGCCTCATGCCACTTTTATTTATTCATGTTATTTTCTTTTATTTTTCTATTGCCATGTTTCTTTTATTTTTTCTGTTTTATATGCTGACTTCAAATAATCATAAAAGATAGGAAAATTAGTCTTTTTGATCCCCATTTTTTTGTGCTGAATCTTTAAGATGTCTAGGATTTAATAAAACTGGAATTATAATTTTACCATTTTTTGACATTTTCTTTGGATTTTTTACATTTGGGTCGTCATAAAAAGGCCAATGCTGGTGCTATCATATTGTTGAATTTCTTTAACCTATCAAAACACAATTTAAATGTCAATCCTTTTGCAGGGATCTCATACACACGTTGAGGTATTGTGATATATTTTTGTGGGAATTTTATTGTACCATTTTAATTGGTTTTGGATGCTTTCTTTAACATGCTCCACTTTAATCTTTCCTTTGGTATACATGAGATATCTTGCAATGTTTTCATCTTGTTTGACCATTTATCTTTGGATATTTTTGTGGTATCTCTCACCCCTGGTTTGTGGCTTGATGTAGGGCATTGGAGATTTTTATTTGAATTTTTTAGCACCTTTTGCTATTTTTCTCATATTTTGTATTCGAATTTGTAATTTGGACTTCCGAACGGACTTTATTTTTGTTAAGGCTCCAACGGCCGATTTGTGTTTGCGTGGTGAATGCCGTGGTTTATATTTCTTATTATAGATAGGCTAGAGGTATTTGAATACCCCTTAGGTGGCTATTATTTGTATGTGTAGCTTGCCCGATTATCGACTTGTTTGCATGATAGCACGTTGCGATTCCAAATAGTAGATTACGCGTTTCATTCGGAGTTTTCACTCGATTCTTTGCATATGATCACTTGATATTTTCTTATTCCATCCATGAATGGGCTTGAGGTTGAGATGAACCTTCCTCCCTCCTTTGCATTGCATTTACCATTGCTATATTCATGTTCACTTGTATGCAGTTATTACTTGTATTTCCGTTTCTTCCTTTCATTTCCTTTCCCATAGGACTTCCATTATTCCTTGTTCAAGGGAGGATGTGATAGACATTAGGAGTTAACCCATGCATGATAACATTAGGGTAGATTTTATTCCCTTTTAACCCTAGGATTTGTAGAGTGTCATCTCTTCTTCCTTCAAAACAACAGAAAAACATTAATAAAGGTTATATCAGAGATTAATTCATTTCTTCCGTCAAAAGATTTGAATAGACATCAACCTTTTGCAATAAGAAAACCCTTGTTTAAGGTGAGATTTTTCATAAAAAACAACAGACAGACTTGTGTCGTACGTGGCCCGAACTACGTTTGCTCTGATCTTTCATGCTGTGTGGAAGTACGTAGGCATAGGATGCGATATCCTAGCGAGCAACCTTCCCCTCCTTTCCCGTAGGTAGGCGAACTACGTTGACTCTGATTTCTCGTTCCAGGCGGGAATACGTAGGCATAAAGTGCGATACTTTGCCGAGTCATTTTTATTTTCATTTTATTTTCTTTTTAACCCTTGACCTATAGTTTAGATAGAATAACAATCCATACCCGAAAACAAGCGTGGATCCCGTCGAGTACGACGGGCGTGAGGGGTGCTAATACCTTCCCCTTGCGTAACCGACTCCCGAACCCAGGTTTTGGTTGCGACGACCATACCTTTCCCATGTTGTGCGAGGTTTACTCTGAGCGTTTCCTTTCCCTCCCGTGGGATAAATAATGCACGGTGGCGACTCTTCTGTCAGCCGGCGCCGATTTTCGCAGTAGCGACAGCTGGCGACTCTGCTGGGGAATAAGCGTCCCTTGGCTGCTAAGGACTGCGATAGTTCTTATGCATTTGGGATCCAACGTCCCTTAAGAGAGTCAATCCTAACGCTTGTTTTCCCGTCGAGGATTTTGTATGGATTTATATTTCTGACCTTTATTTTCAGCTTTGTATATATGGATTATTATTGTTGTATCTTGGGGTGTGACGGGTGTTCTGATATTGAGTGAGAAGCTGGACCTGGGCTTGAGTGCACCTAGAATTAGAGTAGAGATTAGTTGGCGCCCGCTTGCTTTGCTTGCTTTGGTGTCCCGCGAAGTCTACACTCAGACGAGGTTCCTCTGGTTGGCCTCCTGCCCCTTCCTTTGGTTGGCGTGGGTTGCTGGTTAGTTGAATTGTCGACTCTGGGGACCGATCATTTGGAAGTTGGCTAAGTGAGGCCTCTTTAGGATTTGATGATGCCACTCCTTCTGGGAATCGTATCATCAACCCTGAAAGTCTGTGACACCGACGACCGCATAGGATGCCATACCTTTGTCAGTTACTAGGACATCCACCTGTGAGAGGGTTTGGGGTTATGCAGGTAACTAGACCTTCAGATACCAGTTATTTCTTGATCAGAGATCCTGGGTATTTATGGAGGGTTATGAGGTCTGTCAGAGACCATTTGGAGATGTGTTCTAAGGTCTGTCAGAGACCATTTGGAAATGTGTTCTGAGGTCTGTCAGAGACCAGTTGGAGATGTGATTTGAGGTCTGCCAGAGACCAGTTGGAGTTATGGTTTGAGATCTGTCAGATACCATTATTGGAGCTTGATTTTAGGTCTATCTGAGACCAGGGTTTGAGGACTTCTAGAGAATCTATCTGAGACTTCTTGATATGGTCCAGACTATTCAGCTATGGCAGTTGGCCCCCGTTGCATGTTACTTGCATTGCATTCTGTTTGCATACTCATCATCATTGCATCCCACTAACGTGTGTCTGTGCTGCAGGTGCATTTGCATTTCCCTAGTTCTAGTGTCCGGATTCCTGAGTGATTGGTCATGGCCAGCTTAAGAAGGACAGTTGCTTACAAATTGCCTACTCCTGATGTTGTTCCCCTGTTTGGGTTGATCTCTCTGGCTGATGAGGAGGTTCGTAGGAGCTTCAGAATGAGCTATGGAAGACTATTGAGATTGGTGCGCAAACCCACGGAGACAGAGCTAGATAGGCTGTACGCTTTGATGCAATTCTCTGATCCCGCATTGAGATGTTTTACGTTTGCTGATTTCATTATAGGGCCTACCATTGAGGAGTATGTGGAGTTTACTAAGTTACCCGTGCAGAACCAGGTTCCATTCATTCATTCGGGCATTAAGCCCAAGCCGGAAGACTTGGCAAAAGCCTTGCATGTGGATGCTTCTGAACTGTTGACTACTGTTTCCCGTGGAGTTCCAGGCTTCTCACTCCAGTTCTTGATCGGTAAAGCTCAAGAGTACGCTAAGAGCGGATGTTGGATTTCCTTCAATGCTGTGTTGGCTCTGTGCATTTACGGCATAATATTGTTTCCCAATGTACCGGATTTTGTGGACTTCGATGCCTTCTACTTGTTTGCCACTGGTAATCCTGTACCGACCATGCTCGGAGATTTCTACCACTCACTGCATTACAAGAATGAGAAGGGAAGAGGAAAGAATGTTCATTTCTGTGTACCATTGCTGGATATGTGGTTCAAGAGTCATCTTCCCATGAAGGGATCTTTTGTGGAGAGTGCAACCACCGCTAGCTGGTCAGAGCGCCTGATGAGGCTATCTTCCGAAGACGTCGAATGGTTTGATAGAGATCTGCTGGGATCCGAGCTTATCTTCAGTTGTTCTGGTTACCCTAATGTCCCGCTGATTGGAAGAAAAGGGTGTATCAACTACAACCCATCGTTGTTGGTCCGTCAGTTCGGATATGCGCTGAAGAACCCGCCAAAGGAGGAAGAAGTACAGGAATCTCTGTACTTCACCGGAGACGTGAAGGGGGAGTTACTAGCCAAGCTGCAGCATGCCTGGACGCGTATTAACCACAGAGGGAAGCCGTTGTTAGGGAAGAACGACTGTCAGGCCTATGCACCTTACAGGGTTTGGATCCAGGAGAGAGCAAGTCAGTTGCGGATGCCATTTCCAGATGCACCAGCCCTTGTTCCTATTTCGGTAGCAGAACTAACTACTGTCTCCAGGGAAGCCTACGAGCAAGTTGTGAAAGAAAAAGAAGCCTTGATGAAGATCAACGAAGGGTTAGACCAGGAGTTAGCTCAGATACGCAGTGAGAAAAACAAGGTCGTGCATGCTTTCCAACAACAAATTGAGCTAATGAACACCTACACCACCTGTGGATCTGCCATATCTTCTGTTTAATCATCTGTGGACTCATGTTAAACAGTCAAGGGAAGAGGTCAGAACCAAAAATCAAAAGCTGAGGAACTGGATTCCAATGGGAAGACTCATCTCAGACATTCCGACTGAGAATGGTCTTGTTGGTCATCTGGTTGAAGCTGGAGTGAAGGAAGAGTTAGCTTCTGTAATTGGAAAACCTCTGAATGGGAAGAGCCTTTAGAGGATGAACGTTGTAGAAGAAGTTACTTCTGCTCCAAAGAAAATCAACGCTGAAGAGGTCACTCTAAGAAGGATTCCAGTTGATAATTTTCCTATGTTCTTTGCTAATGAACCAAGGGAGATTATTCTGAATTACATTGCAGAGTGTCTAAATGAGGGAATTCCTCTACCAGCAAATCTGGTTCAGAAGGCAGGTGAACCTGCTCCAGATCTGTATGAGGCCAGACACAAGAAGAAGAGAAAGGTTGCTGAAGAAGAACCTTCTAAACCCAAGAGGAAGGCTACTGGTGAAGCTGCTGCTGTCAAGCCTAAAAGGGTCAAGAAGCAAAAGGTCAATCCTCCAGAAGCAAGTTTGGACTCCATTCCTGAAACTGTCAAAGAGGTATTAACATCTGATCAAACTCTCCATGAACCTTTACCTTCACCCTCACCTTCACCTTCTCCTCCTCATGTTTCTAAACCTAAGAAACCATCTGTTACTACTCCTTCTGTACCCCAACCTCTAGCAACTCCATCTGAAAAGTATACATCTGAACCAACACATTCTCAACCATCTGATATTCCCCCATCTGACAAACAAACACCTACACCACAATCTTCTGTAATTCCCCCACCAGAACCACAAACTTCAAAACCTATAGAACCAACACCAGCATAACCAACACCACAAGAACCAGAACAACAACAACAACAACCACAACCAGAATAATCCATTCCTTCTAATCCTGAACCAGAATCTATCCAACCCTCTGAACCTTTCATACCTGATTCTGTTGTCCTAGATATTCAACCTTTGACAACTCTCTTTGACATTTCTTCTACATCCTGTCATTCATCTGAATCATCTGGATTAAAACTCAAACACTTTGTGATAAAACTAAGGAAATTTGCCTTCATTCTATATTATTTTAATCCCAGAACTATTATTCCATCTATACGCAGAATAAAACCATTATTTCGCCTCATGCCTGCTCAATCAAAACCACCATATCCTCGTCCTCTATTCATCATCCCAACCGTCACAATTCCATCACCATCTAAAACAACCAAAACACCCACTCTAGAACACTTCCTTAAACCTAAATCCAGGCTAGATGTTAATGCTTTGTTTGCAAATTTCAAGAAAGAAATCATAATGAGTATAGACTATGTAAAGGAGGAATGTCTCTCAAGTGTTAATCCAGAAGCTTCTGAAGAATGCTGGAATAAGTTCATTGCCAGATTCAACTTTGTGGCTTCTAATCTGAAGACCATTTGTTCTAATAACGCAAAGGTCAGATTTGCTGAAGTAATCAGACAGACTTTTCTGAACATGAGTAGACCTCAAGTTCTAGCTCTGGAAAATGCACCTGCTGCTGAATCTTTGTCTAAAGACACTCCTTCAGAAGCAGCTACTGCTGAAGAAACTGATGTGCCTAATCAGTTACCCTTGATGATTATTGACCAACCATCTGAATCTGTGCCTCCAGAATCTGCATCTGCAATGGTCATTGACTCTGCTCCTACTCCTGCATCTGAATCTGCTCCTTCTACTTCTTCTGAAGATAAGAAAGAGAATCCAGACTTAGAAGACAAGATTGTTGTGCTGGAAGCTGGTCAATCTGAAATTAAGTCTTGGATGGCAAAACAAGATGAGAAGACAGATAACATACAGAAATGGATGGCTAAGCAAGAGGAATCTACATCTGAGATGACCCACATCCTTAAGCTTCTTGCATCACGTTTATCTTAGTTCTTATGTTTGTGCACTTTAAGTGTTATTTTTTTCTGAATCATGTTTTGTTCTGAATGTACCTTGATTATCTATATATGAATCTGTCTATTTGATTATTTGTTGATTTTATTAGCTTTACTCTTTTTTCTTCTGATAATCTTTTCTGTCTTAAAACGTTTTTCTTTTTTATTATGACAAAAAGGGGGAGAAAAAGAAATTTTGTTTATTCAAATATAAATAGTTACTAAAATGAAATTCAGACATAACAAATTATATCTAACATTGAATTTTAGTCTTTCAGAACTATAATGTTTATCTGACAAAATTCATTGAAGTTACCCTGAGAATCCCCAAATCAGATCCTTATTCAAACCAGGCTTAACCAGGCTCTGATAAGTCAAACTAGGTTCTGATTACCAGGCTCTGATTCTAGAAGCCAACCAGACTCTGATCATGAAATATAAATCAGGCTCTATTCTTGGAAAGAAAATCAGTAAGAGTAAACCAGGCTCTGTTCCTGGAAAGTAAATCAAGCTATTACCCGGCCCTAATTCTGGAAGGAAAATCAAGCTCTGATTCTGGAAAGTATATACTAACCATGATTTTTACCAGAAGCTTTTCAACCAGGCTCTTAATCTGAAAAGCTTACTCATGCAAAAAGGGAAGTACTTTCTTCTATTAGAGTATTCATTTCAGGGGGAGATTCTTTATCTCAGGGGGAGTTATATATTTATTCTTTTTTTATTGAACAAAATTTCCTATGTTTTGTCATCATCAAAAAGGGGGAGATTGTTAGAACACAAATTGGTGTTTAATTATATCTCTATGTTTTAATGATAACTCTAATGGATTTTTTGTATTAAGAAAATATATACTCTAATTTTGTTCAAGTGTTTTGTGTTTCAGATATTAAATTAAATATCATTATGGAAGCAAAATGCATCTGAACAGCAAGTTACGCAAGCTCTAAAGCATCAGATGCAAGCCATCAGAAGACTCTGAATGCTGCCAGAAGACTCTGAAGCAGAAGCTGCAGAAGACTCTGAAGCAGACGCTGCAGAAGCATCTGAATCGTAGCTGAAGATTTTGTATGAAGAGTTTCAAGCATTGTTTCAGAAGACTCTGAATGTACTTTACGCTACAAGTACAGAGGCTCTGATAAACAAGTATGCTCTGATCAGATTACTCACGCTGAAGCACTTTGGCTGCAACTCTGATTTCATTGAATCTGATCTGAAGAACTAGAAGCACATCAGTAGATCTGATGTTGTTTACATTTGAAAAGATGTCATCACGTGAATAGACTTGGTACTATTCTCAACGTCCTCTCCAACGGAACTATTCCTTATTTGTGATAGACACAAGGACTTAGGCAAAAAGCATTTCTCTGAACATTCTACTCGTGAGAAAGGAAAAGTCATGTGAAGACAAAAGGCTACATCTACTCTATTTTGCACAATCTTTAAGCTTTGTACTTTTAGCAATATAAAAGGACGTCTTCAACATCTCTTCAAAACTAACGAACTACCAACGAATCACACTCTTATACAATCATTCAAAGCTGAAATAGTTTTTTCTTATTCGTTCTTAATCTTAAGTGTAAAAATCACATTTTGTGATATAGCTTTTTTTGAAGCATCTTAAACACTTGTTTAGTTTACATTAATTTGTAAAAGGTTCCTTAAGAAGACCAAGTTGTGGTTAGTAGTTCTTGAGAAGACTAAGACAGTTTTTCTTAGTGTTTGACACTGTAATCTGTTTGAATATAGTGGATTAAGTCCTTGAGGAGAAAGGAAAATCACTCTTGATAGGGTGGACTGGATTAGCTGAGTTCAACGAACTAGGATAAAAATCATTGTGTTTTTATTGCCATAATATTTTCTAAACCCTTATTCAACCCCCCTTCTAAGTGTTTTTCTCACCTTCAATAATAACCAGCCAACCCAAGGAAACATCGAATCTCAGTAGCCGACTTCGGAGTGTCCCACTGCAACACAATATCAACTTTGGACGGACCAACATCAATCCCTCCACTATAAATCAGATGGCCAAGGAAACTCACTTTCTTCAACCCAAAAGTTACACTTGGACAACTTGGCATAAAGCTTCTTGTCCCTCAAAAACTGCAATACAACTCTTAGATGTTGTGCATGTTGTTCCTCAGACTTCGAATATATCAAGATAACATCGATGAATACTACCACAAATTGATCCAAATAAGGATGAAAAATCCTATTCATATACTCCACGAATACACCAGGTGCATTAGATACACCAAACGACATCACCGTATATTCATAATAACCATACCTCGTCCTGAAAGCTGTCTTCGGAATATCATCAGGCTTAACACGGATCTGATGATAACCAAACCTCAAATAAATCTTACTAAACACGCAAGCGCCCACCAATTAATCCATCAGATCATCAATCCTCGGAAGTGGATATTTATTCTTGATCGTCACTTTATTCAACTTTCAATAATCCACACACAATCTCATGCTACCATTTTCTTCCTCACCAACAACATAGGAGCATTCCACGGAGAAACACTTGGTCGAATAAACTTCTTCTCAAGCAGTTCTTCCAACTGTTTCTTCAATTCTCCTAACTCAGATGCATACATCCGATAAGGAGCCATCGACACAGGTCTAGTGCCCGGCATCACATCAAATGTAAACTCTACCTCACGCTCAGGAGCTAAGTCACTCACGTCGTCTCGAAATACCTCTGGAAATTCCCGAACAACTGGTAGCTCCATGCTCACTACTTCATAATCAACTTGAAGTGATGCAAACAATGCAAACATTTGAGCCTCATCTTCCAAGAGTTCTTCTACTTGCTTAGCAGACACAAACATCAGCTCTCCGTAATCACCAAACTCTGGGAACCTCACAGTCTTGTTGTAGCAATCGATATGAACATAGTTTAACTCCAACTAGTTCATTTCAAGAATAACATCAATTCGATGTAAAGGTAGACAGACCGAGTCTATCACAAAATTCTTATCATAAATAGTCAAAGGGAAACTCAAACAGACTAATGCAGTAGTCATAGAACCATTAGTTGGGGTATCGATAACCATACTTCCAACCATAGAAGATAATTTCAAATCCAATCTCGCAACACATTCAAGCGAAATAAATGAATGGGTAGCACTAGTATCAATTTTAGAAATCAATTCAACATCATTAATAAAGCAAGTGTAAGAACACAGATTGTTTCTTAGTAATATCTCTATGTTTTGATGATAACACTTATGAATTTTGTATTCAAGAATTATATACTCTAAATTTGTTCTAGACTGTTTGCTACAGGTACTAAAGAAAATATTCTTAAAGAGCAAATTTGGATCTGAACAATGATATTATGAAAGGCTTCAAAGGTTCAAGAGCATCTTAAATGAAGATCTGAACGCTGTCTCCAAAAGAATCTGAGTGCTGTCTACTGAAGATTCTGAAGCAGAAGCCTCTAAAGAATAGAAGACTCTGAGAGTTCAGAAGCTTAGTCATCAGAAGACTCTGAAGATACTGCGCTGTATAGTATTGAGAATCTGAAATAGAAGACTCTGCTCTGACAGAACTACACGCTCAAGCACACAAGCTGCATATACTCTGATTCAGCATAATCTGAAGAACATCCCAAGACTCTGAAGATCCAGAAGATCTCTACACTGGAGATTCTGAAGATCCAGACTCTGATGTTGATAGCTGAACTTACTTAGTGAAGAAGATTTGAATATGTCCGTTGGCATGTCTCAACAGCTCTTTCCTCTTTTATGCTAGACACAAGAACACAGACAAAAAGGTTTTATCTGTGCATTCCATTCTAAGGAAAGTTTCTGCAACGTGAAGACAAAAGGCACCAGGCTTTTTCCGCAAAGCCTCCAACGTAAAGACAAAAGGCACCAGGCTTTTTCAGCACAGCCTCCAACGTTGAGAAGACTTCATGGATCTAAGTGCCTATATAAAGAAGTCCACTCCATCTTCTTCAAAGACAAACTTCTTGCAAAAATCACTCATCAAAGCAAATCTCTCAAAAGCTCTTATATTCTATTTGTTGTAACATTGTTCTTAAACTTAAGAGAAATATCACAGTTGTGATAATAGCTTTTTAGAAGCATTCTTACTCTTGTAATATTTTTACATTGATTGTAAAAGGTTTCCTTAAGAGGATCCAGTTGGGATCAGTAGCTCTTGAGAAGACTAAGAACAGTTGTTCTTAGGTGTTACTATTGTAATCTGTTTGATTAAATAGTGGATTAAGTCCTTGACTGAGAAAGGCAAATCACTCTTGAGAGGGTGGACTGGAGTAGTTGAGTTCAACGAACCAGGATAAAAATAACTGTGTTTGAATCTTTGATTATTTGTCATACTTATTCAACCCCCCCCCCCCTTTCTAAGTATTTTCTCACCTTCAGTTGGCATCAGAGCTCCGGTTCTGCGTGTGCTACCACTTAACCGTGTCAGTAAAGATCCAGTGAGAAAAGTTACTTTGATATATATCTGTTTGTCATTATGGGTGATGCTTCTACATCCAACTGTAACAAATATGAAGGGGATAGAATCAGCACAAAGCCTCCTATGTTTGATGGAGAGAAATTTGATTACTAGAAGGACAGGATAGAAAATTTCTTCCTTGGTTATGATGCTGATTTGTGGGACTTGGTCATTGATGGCTATGAACATCCTACAAATGAGGATGGCAAGAAAATTGATAGAAAATCAATGACAGAAGCCCAGAAGAAGGATTTCAAAAATCACCATAAGGCTAGGACAATATTGGTTAATGCAATCTCTCATACTGAGTATGAAAAGATTACTAACAGAGAAACAGCTCATGGAATGTTTGAGTCACTTAAAATGACTCATGAGGGAAATTCTCAAGTGAAGGAGACCAGGGCTTTGGCGCTAATACAGAAGTATGAAGCGTTCAAAATGGAAGAATCTGAAAATATAGAAACTATGTTTTCTAGATTTCAGATCCTCACAGCTGGTCTAAAGGTTCTGGACAAGGGATACTCCACATCAGATCATGTAAAGAAAATCATCAGAAGTCTACCTACCAGATGGAGACCAATGGTGACTGCCTTGAAGATGGCTAAAGATCTGAACAAGATCTCTTTAGAAGAACTCATCAGCTCACTGAGGAGTCATGAAATTAAGCTTGAGGAAGATGAACCTCAAAAGAAAGAGAAAGGTAAATCTATTGCTTTAAAATCTAATAAATCTGCTAAAGCTTTGCAGGTTATTGAAGAAAGCTCTGAAGAATCTTCTTCTTCTGAAGAAGATGAATTATCCATGTTGTCCAGAAGGATCAACAAACTCTGGAAGCAGAAGGGAAAGAAGTTCAACAACTTCAGAAAATTTGATCATAGAAAGGAATCTTCTGGGCACAAAAGATCTGGCAAGAAAGAAGTTGTATGCTATGAGTGCAAAGAACCTGGGCATTACAAGAATGATTGCCCCAAACTTCAAAGAGAAAAACCCAAGAAGAAGTTTGACAAAAAGAAGAAGGTTCTGATGGCAACATGGGATGACTCAGATGAATGTGAATCATCTTCTGAATCAGAAGAAGAATGTGCTAATGTTGCACTGATGGCAGACATAGAAGATCTGGAGGAAGGAACTTCAGGATCTGAATCTGATTCTGAATCTGACTCTGACGCTGAAGAGGTAATGGCTAAACTTACTAAAGAAGAACTTATCAAAGTATTATCAGAAGTTCTGAAAAGTTATAACAATATTAAGCTCAAATACAAGAAGCTGAAAAGCAGTCTTGAATCTGAGATTGATCTTCTGAAGACAGAACTTGTTGAGCAAAAAGAAATTAATCTGAAAATCAAAAATGACTTTGAAATAGCTCAACAAGAATCTGAATCTGAGACTAAGTCATGTGAAAACATTTTAGAAAAATATGACTCTAGCTTTCAGAGATTCCTTACTAAGAGTATAGACAGAAGCAAGATGGCTTCTATGATTTATGGTGTTAGTGGGAACAACAGAAGAGGTATTGGATATGAATCTTCCTCTGGAAGTAATCCAAAATCTGTTGACAAACTCTTCATCAAGAAGACACCTCTGTACTCTCAATTTAAGTTTGGTCACTTAAATGACATTAAACACATAAGCTCTGAGAAGAATACTTATGTGTTTAAACCCAAGGCAAGTCAGAATAAACATTATGTTGAAAAACAGAAGTTTAGACAAACCTACAAACCAATTAACCCTAAAGGACCCAAGAAGATTTGGGTACCTAAGAGCAAAATAATCCCTGTTGCAGATGTTCTTAGCAGCAAGGTCAGGACGCCAGTCATGGTACCTGGACTCTGGATGCTCACGACACATGACAGGAGAAAGGTCTATGTTCCAAAGCCTGGAACTTAGATCTGGAGGTGACGTGAAGTTTGGAGGGAACCAGAAAGGCAAGATCATTGGATCTGGCACTATTGGAAATGGTAAACTTCCCTCTATAACTAATGTTTTACTTGTTGAAGGCTTAAAGCATAACTTGTTGTCCATAAGTCAATTAAGTGACAATGGTTATGATATTACCTTTAATCAAAAATATTGTAAAGCTATTAGTCAGAAGGATGGCTCTATCCTATTTAGTGGTAAGAGGAAAAACAACATTTATAAAATAAATCTTTCAGAACTTAAAGTTCAGAATGTTAAATGCCTCTTGTCTGTTAATGAAGAGCAATGGGTCTGGCACAGAAGATTGGACCATATTAATATGAGACGTATATCTCAGATTAATAAACTTAATCTTGTCAGAGGACTTCCTAATCTGAAGTTCACCTCAGATGCTCTTTGTGAAGCATGCCAAAAAGGGAAGTTTTCAAAATCTTCTTTTAAATCAAAAAATGTTGTTTCTACCTCTAAGCCATTAGAACTACTTCATATTGATCTGTTTGGACCAGTGAAAACTGCATCCATCAGAGGAAAGAAGTATGGATTAGTCATTGTTGATGACTATAGTAGATGGACATGGGTAAAGTTCTTAAAACACAAGGATGAGTCACACTCTGTGTTCTTTGACTTCTGCAAACAAGTCCAGAATGAGAAAGATCTTAAAATTATTAAAGTCAGAAGTGATCATGGTGGCGAATTTGAAAATAAACATTTTGAAAAATATTTTTCTGAAAATGGCATTGCTCATGATTTTTCCTGTCCTAGAACTCCACAACAAAATGGAGTTGTAGAGAGGAAAAACAGAACTCTGCAAGAAATGGCCAGAACCATGATCAATGAGACAAATCTGACAAGACACTTTTGGGCAAAAGCAATTAACACAGCTTGTTACATTCAGAACAGAGTGTCTGTAAGACCTCTTCTGAAAAAGACTCCCTATGAATTGTGGAGGAACAGAAAGCCCAACATTGCTTATTTTCATCCTTTTGGATATACTTGTTATATACTTAACACTAAAGAGAATCTTAACAAGTTTGATTCCAAAGCATAGAAGTGTTTCATGCTTGGTTATTCTGAACGCTCTAAAGGCTACAGAGTATTCAATACTGAAACACAGATTGTGGAAGAATCTATTCATGTAAGATTTGATGATAAGCTTGGCTCTGAAAAGCCAAAGCAGTTTGAAAATTCTGCAGATAGAGAAGTGATTCTCACAGACTCTGAAGACTCAGAGGCAGAAAAGGCTAAAGAGAAGGAATCTGAAGTAACTCCAGATGCTATTCCCTTATCTTCTCAATTGGACAACTTACACATTTCTGAAAGATCAAATGTCAGAGGATCTTCTTCCAGAATCAAGGCATCTCACCCATAAGATGTGATTATTGGAAAGAAAGATGATCCAATCAGGACAAGATCCTATCTCAGAACATCTGAATCTTCATTGTTTGGCTTAGTGTCAATAATTGAACCAACATCTGTGGATGAGGCTCTGAAAGATAATGAATGGATTATTGCCATGCAAGAAGAGCTAAATCAATTCACCAGAAATGAAGTTTGGGATCTGGTTCCTAGATCTAAAGGATTCAACATTATTGGAACAAAATGGGTCTTCAGGAATAAGTTGAATGAAAAGGGAGAAGTTGAAAGGAATAAGGCAAGGCTGGTTGCTCAAGGCTACAGTCAGCAAGAAGGAATTGACTATACAGAGACTTATGCTCCTGTTGCCAGGTTAGAGTCTATACGTTTACTCATTTCTTTTGCTGCACAGAATAACATCACTCTATATCAGATGGATGTTAAAAGTGACTTTCTTAATGGTATTATAGAAGAGGAAGTATATGTCCACCAACCTCCTGGTTTTGAAAGTGAAAACTTTCCAGATCATGTTTTTAAACTAAAGAAATCTCTTTATGGTTTAAAACAAGCTCCCAAAGCTTGGTATGAAAGGTTGAGCAATTTCCTTCTGAAGAAAAATTATATCAGAGGAAAAGTGGATACAACTTTATTCTGTAAAACTCTTAAGAAAGATCTGTTGATTTGTTAAATATATGTAGATGATATTATTTTTGGATCAACAAATATTATGCTTGGAAAGGAGTTTGCTAAATGTATGCAGGCAGAGTTTGAGATGAGCATGATGGGAGAATTGAGATTCTTTTTGGGAATCCAAGTCAACCAGACTCCAGAGTGCACCTACATACATCATACCAAATATGTTAAAGAGCTTCTGAAGAAGTTCAACATGGTTGATAGTAAGATGGCAAAGACTCCAGTGCACCCTACAAGCACTATTAGTAAGGAAGAGGTACGTAAGAAGGTAGATCAGAAACTCTACAGAGGTATGATAGGATCTCTTCTATACTTGACTGCTTCTAGACCTGATACTCTATTTAGTGTCTGCTTATGTGCAAGATTCCAATCAGATCCTAGAGAATCACACTTAACAGCTGTTAAGAGGATTCTAAGGTATCTGAAAGGTACTACTAACATGCGTCTGTGTTACAGAAGATCTGATGAATTTTCATTAGTTGGATTCTGTGATGCTGATTATGCTGGAGACAGAGTTGAACGTAAAAGCACTTCTGGAAGCTGTCAGTTTCTTGGAAGTCATCTGATCTCATGGTACAGCAAGAAGCAACCCACTATTGCACTATCAACTACAGAGGCAGAATACATTGTGTCGCTACTGCGAAAATCGGCGCCGGCTGACAGAAGAGTCGCCACCGTGCGTTATTTATCCCACGGGAGGGAAAGGAAACGCTCAGAGTAAACCTCGCACAACACGGGAAAGGTATGGTCATCGCAACCAAAACCTGGATTCGGGAGTCGGTTACGCAAGGGGAAGGTATTAGCACCCCTCACGTCCGTCGTACTCGACGGGATCCACGCTTGTCTTCGGGTATGGATTGTTATTCTATCTAAACTATAGGTCAAGGGTTAAAAAGAAAATAAAATGAAAATAAAAATGACTCGGCAAAGTATCGCACTTTATGCCTACGTATTCCCGCCTGGAACGAGAAATCAGAGTCAACGTAGTTCGCCTACCTACGGGAAAGGAGGGGAAGGTTGCTCGCTAGGATATCGCATCCTATGCCTACGTACTTTCATACAGCATGAAAGATCAGAGCAAACGTAGTTCGGGCCACGTACGACACAAGCTTGCCTTGGTTGATTTTATTCCTTCTGAAAAAGGTTTTCTGATTAGCGGTCCCGGCGGACAAAAATGACGTTTTGATGAGTTCACATTCTTTTACGAAAGAAGTGTCTTTTATTGTGTTTGAAATCTTTATGTGTTTTTCTATTTGTTTTGAGAAAGAAAGAGACGGAACTCTAACCTACGGTTGCGAAAGGGAAACAAACTACCCTAATGTTATCATGCATGGGTTAAGACCTAGTGTCTATCATGCTCCTCTCTTGCACAGAGAGAAACAGAGATCCTACGGGATAGGCAGAAACAGAAACAACATCAGATATATACAGTAAAGCAATAAAATGCATGGATGCAACAGTACAAGCGAGGCAAGGGAGTCCCACTCAACCTCGAACCTAGAAAACAATAGGCAAAAGTGAACAGACTTCACTTTCAACCCAGCAGGGTAGACAGCAAACAATACAGTCCAGAAAACCAATAAATACATCAAGAAATGAAATACAGCAAAAATAAACAGCATCAGCAGCTCTGAATCAACATCTGGCTTCAAGTAATCTCCAATCAGTTACAGGTTTCAACAAGCATCAATCTCCATCTTCATGGCCTTCAGGCAAGGGCTTTGATCATCATTCTTCCATCTGCAATGGCTTTTCTTCAAGTTCAAACCTCCAGGATGAGGAATCAGTCACAAGAGTGAATTGGGTGTTAAGCAATCAGTTGACGACCAAAGGTGGTGAATAGGCTGCTTCTAACACAAAAGACATTTTCTCTCAAGAGTTCTATCTCTTAGACACTATCACCAAGCCTTCCAAAGGAAGGGGGTGAGTGTCTTAGAGAGACTCTGTATCACAGAGAAGAATGGATGCAGACAAGGCAATCCATATTTGAGAAACAAACTTTCTAACCTAGAGCTCTGCCTAGCTCCTAAACCCTAGTCTCCTCAGCAGCTGCTAGCAAGAACCTCCTCTCCAACTCTGGCAGTTGATCTTCAATCTCTGGATCTCCAATGGTCTTCATCTCCTCAAGTCTTCAGCTCTCCCAAGTCCCCAGACAATCCCAATACCCAAGCAAGCAAGCAATAATCCCCAGAGGGCACACCACACCAGTCAATCAGACATACACAGAGTATTAATAGCAGTAGGGGAATCCTGACTTTTTCTAAGGGGATCTAATAACTACCCATAGCCCCTATAATCCCATAGCTAAACTATTCAAACCCTAAGTCCTAAGGGAAATGAAATCAAACTTCTTAAGTCATCACCTAAAAAAACCCTAATTTGTTCATGTTGTTCAAGCCTACATTAAGCACCTAAAATTAATTCCTAAAAATGGGAACTAAATTGTTTCTACAAGTTCAATATCTCATCTAAACAACCTAAAAAGAATGAACAAAAAATATGAAAGCATCTAGTAGAACAAAAATTAACTAAATCATGCATGAAATGAAGCTATTTAAAATGCCATTTATTTAGAAAATATGGGAAAAATATCAAATAAAAATAAAAATGCAATTTTATTTAATGACAATTTTCTACACAGAACCAAGAAAATATAGAAAAAACAACCACTAAAAAAGAATTAATTTCCTATTTTATATGATTTTTTAAAGTTGGTAACAATTAAAATGAATTAAAAAACTAAATCAATTAAAATGAGGGGGGGGGGTTATAAAGCAAACACGCTCAGTTCAAAATCAGGATGGGCCAGCAAACGGGGGTGTGAATAGAATTCTGACTAAGCCCATGGTTCAGTTAAAATTAATCAGAAAAATAAAAACAAAGAGGCCAGCGCAGGGGGTGAGAAAAGCAGGATATTCACATTCAAATCACGTTGGGCTCAATACTGGGGGGTGGGGATATCAAAACACACCTAGGCCCGCCCGTTTCATTAAATGAAACGGTGCGTTTAGGGCACCTACAGCTCTCCCTCCAAATCTCAGAATTGAATCCCAGCCACACGATGGCTCTTTAGGTCAAAGGTCCAACAAGTCAGGGACGGCCATGATTTCGTCTTCTACATTGGTTCATGAAAACTTAGGGTTTACCTCCATGAATACACATGCACGAGCCAACTTCCACCTCTCGGTTCTCTCTCCACAGTCCATGAAATACCACGATCCAAACATGAAAAATACTCTAAATTCTTCCCTCTACAAGACTATGGTGGTAGCTTGCACTGAAACTCAGCAAATCACTCAACCCGAGCGCATGACATTCTTGGTTCCATTAAAATACTCTGCAACTCATCCTCAAGATCCTCAACCAAACCTATACTAATCTCTTCTATACTTAATGGTGGTTATTCTAAACTAACAAGCTAAGGTTATAATGCACTATGCTATGAGTTCTACATCCTAACAGTTTCAAGCACCTGCTATGAATCATCACCAAACAGCACCAAACTCATCCTAATTGTTCTACTAACAACCTAGATCACATCTAAACTAATAAAACCATGTTAAACTAACTAAATCGAGCAATGGCAGAGAAAATGCACCTGGTTTGAAAGCTTGGAAATGGATGTTGAACTCGTGGATCTGAGGCTTTTGAGGCTTGGATCTTGATCAACTAACTCAGTGCTTGATTCTGTATGCAACACCTTGATGATTCTTGCCTTGGATCTTGCTGTCCAATGGAAATTGCAATTTGTGTGTTCTTGATGGAAGTGCACGAAAATGATCAATATCCACCAAATCTTTGATTCAATTCTGATCCATGATGATGAGTGAATGTAGGAGGGTCAATGTTGATGAGAATTGATGAAGATTTTGGGAAATTTGGAGGGAATTGCAATGAGAAAGAATAGAGAGAATTTGGGAAATTTTGGTGAAAAATGAATCCAACCCTTGCTCAATTCTGATTTCATGAATATATAGGGCTCAATGGAAACTTCTAGATCCATCTTACAACTTCCCTTGCTTTCCAACTTTGATCCATTTTGGTTATGTTTCTTCAAATGCAAGTAACCATAAATAACTTTGATTTTTTCCACTAAGCTCAAAAATGTACTTGAACCATTGTTCTTAGAATGTGTTTTGGACCCAAAATCATATATTGGAAGTCTCTATTTGGACTTATAAATCTCTCAAACCATTTTTCACTTTGACTTTATTTAAGTTATAAGCCATTTTAGTTCAAATGTTGACCAATCATGCAACTTCATGTTATGAGCTTTTCCAACAATTTTTGACCTTCTTTCTAGACTCAAAATGTCATTTGGAGCAAGTTTGATGTTGTAAGTTTTTCCATTTGAGGCCTCCTTGTATGAGTTTTGGACATAGGTTAAAATGACCTGTAATTCACAAATGACCAAAATACCCTTTGCTTGCCAAGACCATAAGTTGAGTTCCACACATCATATGAGGGCATGCTATACCATTATAGAAAGCTACGACAATGAGGAACAATTCTTATGTTGACCAGAAATTCATTTGAAATCTCCTTGAGGGGTAAAACTAGCTTGGAAGTCAAGTCACTTTCACAGACAAAATTTCAGATACCTCAGATGACCTGTAACTTGCAAGGACCATAACTTGAGTTCTATAAATCTCCTTGATGTCTTCCACCACTCAAATTAAAGGTCTTGGGATCCTCTACAAGTTTCATGTTGGCCAAGAAGCCATTTGAAGCTAGCATTTTGACTTATCTTGCTTGGAAATTTGACCTAAACTAGGGGATTTTACACAAAAACCCTAATTTAGAAACTCCTCTTCTCCTTGATTTCTCTTGAATTCTTCTTGGCATATCTCCATATCCTTCTTTATATGTCCAATGATGAACCCCACATCTCTCCACTAGACTTGAATGCCCCTTAAATCAGTCAATTGGCCTAGGGTTGACCTAGGGTTGACCCAGATGAAACCCTAGTTGACTGCCTTCAGCTATAGCTCTTGTGCTCTCATCAATGACTTGTCTCCTTCTTTAAATGACTTTCTAAGTCTCTCATAATGTCTAGATACTCTCCATGCCTTCAACTCACAGCTCACAACCCTCTTGTTGACCCTCAGACACCCTCAGCTAGGAGATGGACTCGAGGTTTGATCTGCTGAACTCTTTGCTTTCAAATTCTTTCCTGATGACTTTAATGAGATTGAATTGGGATAATAACCTCTTGATAGGCTTCTAGAGATGAGAATAATGATTGGCCCCCCTGTTGTATGACTTGCTGTGCTTATGCTATGCAGATGATTAGACTATGTACATGACTCTATATGCAAATGCTAATGATATTGAAACATAAACCAAGTGAATAAGGTTGGGCAAATTTTAGGGTGCAACAGCTGCCCCTATTCAAGCGGCTTGGACCCGATTGGGTTAAGAGCCCGGAGCCTTCAGACATTCGCGGTACGAGACGGTTGAATACTAGGAACCCAGAAATTTGCTAACCGCAGAGATAAACTGCGCCACTGCTTGGGGAACGACATTCATCAGCTGAATTTAACTGTTACGGCAACCCACTGATCTCGTGCGACCGTGCTGGGAAATTGTCTTCATCGTTCTGAAGAGGATTCTGTCATAACAGATTGCTTGCTTGTCCACGCTAGGACTCTGTCTGTCATCAATACGGAGAAATCTCAACTAAGACTTGTCCACGTTAGGACTCCACTTGCTGTTAACCCAAAAAAATCTCGGCAACTCCGCTGGGGATAATTCGTCTGCACTTCCATAAACTGAATCGTCCGCGTTAGGAATAAACTCTTCCACGTTAGGAGTAACACCTGTCCACGTTAGGAATCATTTCTTCCGTATCTGTCCACGTCAGGACTAACCCTTCCATCCTTCCACGTCAGGAAGCAATCTTCTTTCCACATCAGGATAACTATATCAATCTGTCCACGTAAGGACTCCAATACCACTTGACATGTCCGCGTCAGGACTCCAATCTTTCCACGTAAGGAAATCAACTTTGGTTCTGAACCTGTCCACGTCAGGACTCAACTTTCCACGTAAGGAGTACATCATTCTTCCACGTCAGGAATCAACTTTTCTTTCCACGTCAGGAATACAAGCCTCTTTCCACGTAAGGAATGCTATCCGTTTTCCACGCAAGGAAACATAACTTTTCCACATAAGGCAACCAATTCCTTCCGATTTGTCCGCGTCCGGACTACATTTTTCCATGTAAGGAATGCCATCTTAATCGGTCCACGTAAGGACTCCACTCTTTCCACGTTAGGAATCACCTCTTAATCTGTCCACGTAAGGACTCCAACCTTTCCACGTCAGGAATGCTGTCATTTCCCCGTAAGGAAACTATCTTTTTCCACGTAAGGAATCCTCTCCTGATATGTCCGCGTAGGGACTACATCGTCCACGTTAGGACCCACTTCTCCACGTTAGGAATAATAATAATTTCTTTGATTTGTCCATGTCAGGACACTGATCTCGTCTTGATTTGTCCACGTTAGGACTCAGGCGTCTTCGACCTGCTGAGGAAATAAGACTTGTCCACGTAAGGACTCACACCCTTGTCTGATTTGTCCACGTCAGAGCTAACACACCTCACCAATCCGGGGAAATAAACCTGTCCACGTTAGGACGCCCACTTCTGAAGAAATCCCGTCAATATAGGAATAAATTGTCCGCGTCAGGACTTAGTTCTCCGATGATCCCAACCCACAAACTTCTTAGCACTGACGTGACAGCGACTTTGAGACGGACTCTACTGGGGATGCCTGGAAACCAAACTATCGGACGCCTGTTCTGATAACCGGCGGTGGCCTCTGAAATTCTGATTCATGGAACCCCTGATGACAACTAATTCTGCCTGGGAATAAAGAGAAACTTATCCTGGTAACTCTGTGGGGAATACTGCCAAAACTGACATTATCATTGGATGTCTCATGCCGAGATCTTGAATGTTTGGTTGTTCATTTAAGCAAGAATTCTCTCCACCTGAACTGTTAGAGTACAGAAACTGCTTCAGCAAAATAAATGCTAAAGATAACGCCGACTCCGCCGGGGATAGCCAGATGCTACAGAATTATTCCAGCAAAATAAATGCTGGAAGGGTGAAGTCAATCATGCTGGGAAATTGGGAACTCAAACCGAGCACCCTGTTGAGGTAACCCCCTGCTGGGGAAAATAACCTTGCTGGGGAATAGCAGATGTGCATAGTACGATCGGACTTTCTGCTGGAACGTGAACTGATATTACCCAGTATCCCTGACAAAATAAATGACAGGAACCACCATCAACTCTGCTTGGGAGAGTCTTAATTTTCGAGTTCCACTGGAAGGAATGAACACTTGCTGAACAGAGAACTCCGCTGGGGATAGGATGATTCTCTCGGGGAAAATCCACTGACTCCGCTGGGGGAGAGTGCATGACCCTGCGGGGAAAGATGAACCTGTCTGAATACAGCCTCACGATCTTGGAATCGCCAAACTCTATTGAGGACGAATAACTTTTCTGGAGCACGTCCTTTGGATAAGCTACGGCTAGCTGAGGAATTCTATCCTTCTTCGGGAAGAACATGCATGACCTACGTGGGGATTAAGTCTTTCGTTATCGCAATCTTTTGGTCATCTTCCTCGTATGGTTATGAAACCTGCAACAACACAAACAAGACGCGACAAGCCTATGCAATCAAATTAATTCAGGTTAGTGACGTTACACTCAGTTAATTCAAAGCTTTAACAATTGTTGGCAAGGGCCAGTGATGTTATACTCATGCTAGTTTCATCAAACTTAGGCGTTAATCATGCACAAAACAGTAAAGAACAGTGTCAAATGCTGAATAACGTGTTTTATTGATCGGGCCCCTGAATGGGCGGAGTTTTTATACATGGGATGTAACTCCTGAAATGAGGAAGCTACGCAAAGCAAATACATAAGTATGCACAAGAAGCATGAATATTTTGACAAATTAAATTTTGTACACATGTCGGCAACGGGATGCAGATGAACACCACGAACTGATCCTCCCATGACTCGCCCGACTCTAATGCTTTCCCGGTATCCCCACTTCTGAAGAGATTGTATCCGATAACTGGCTCCTCAAATATATTCTCCCGCATTGATGCTCATTGAATTCGGACCGCAGTCATTTGCTTTTCAAATCCCTAACTTTTGCGTGAACCGCCCTTTACGGGTTTTCGGTTCACCGGGATACCCTTTTTTGCCGAAGCCGCCCAGTGTAGGTTTTCAACTTCGCGGGTGTACATTTTTTCAATTTTATCCCTAACTTCTGCCCGAACCTTTTATTCTGTTTTTGGTTCGCCAGGATGCCCCATTTTTGCCTGGACTCTCTTTTTCTGTCCAGCGGGTCTATTTTAGGCAAAGTATTTTTTAACTGCGTCCGAATTCACAGGTGACACAAAGTCTTCTCCGTCCATGGTGGACAACAATAAAGCTCCTCCTGAAAAGACTTTTCTGACAACGTATGGCCCTTCGTAGTTGGGGGTCCACTTGCCCCTGTGATCTGCTTGCGGCGGGAGAATCCTTTTCAGCACAAGGTCGCCCGTCTGAAAGCTTCGCGGATGTATCTTCTTGTCGTACGCTTTCTTCATTCGGCTCTGGTACAAACGACCGTATGCTAGGGAAGCTAGTCTCTTCTCGTCCATTAAGCTCAGTTGGTTCAATCTATTCGTTACCCATTCTGCCTCGTCCAGCTGAACGTCTCGCAATACTCTCAGAGAAGGGATCTCAACTTCCAATGGTAATACCGCTTCCATTCCGTATACCAACGAGAACGGAGTTGCCCCGGTTGATGTGCGTACCGTCGTACGATAACCGTGCAAAGCAAAAGGTAGCATTTCATGCCAATCCTTATAGGTCACCACCATTTTCTGAACAATTTTCTTGATATTCTTATTGGCCGCCTCAACAGCGCCATTCATCTTGGGTCGGTAAGGAGAGGAGTTGTGATGTTCGATCTTGAAATTCTGACAGAGCTCCTTTATCATTTTGTTGTTCAGATTTGAACCATTATCCGTGATTATCCGCTCGGGAATCCCATATCGGCAAATGATATCTCTCTTGATGAATCTAGCCACCACTTGCTTCGTTACATTCGCGTAAGACGCCGCTTCCACCCACTTGGTGAAATAATCGATTGCTACTAGGATGAACCGATGCCCGTTAGAAGCCGTCGGCTCGATCTTTCCGATCATATCGATTCCCCACATCGAGAATGGCCATGGAGATGACATCACATTTAGAGGACTCGGAGGCACGCGTATCTTGTCAGCATAGATTTGGCACTTGTGGCACTTCCTTGCGAACTTGAAACAATCAGTTTCCATCGTCAGCCAAAAGTAACCTGCCCTCAGCAACTTTCTCGTCATAGCATGCCCACCAGCATGCGTACCAAAGGTACCTTCGTGAATTTCCTCCATGAGAAGCTTTGCCTCCTTCTCGTCTACACAACGCAACAACACCAAATCGTGGTTTCTTCTGTACAAGACGCCATCTGGATTCAGGTAGAAATTACCCGCTAATCTCCTGAGAGTCTTCTGATCTTGACTGGATGCCCCAGCCGGATACTCTTTATTCTTCAGGAAATTAAGGATATCAAAATACCACGGTTTGTCGTCAGATGCTTCATCAATAGCAAATACATAAGCTGGCCTGTCCAACCGAGAGATAGTGATTTGGGGAGCTTCGTTCCAGAAGTTGACCTTGTACATGGAAGACAAAGTGGCGAGGGCGTCAGCCATTTGATTCTCTGCCCGCGGTACGTGATGCAATTCAACCTTGTCGAAGAAAGGCAACAATCTCCTTGCATAATTCATGTAATGTATCAAATTAGGCTGCCGTGTCTCCCATTCCCCTTTTATCTGATTCACTACCAGAGCCGAGTCTCCGTATACGTCTAGATGTTTGATACGCAAATCAATGGCTTCTTCAAGCCCCATTATACAAGCTTCGTATTCGGCCTCATTGTTGGTAACGGCAAAGGTCAATCGGGCAGTAAACGGGATGTGCGACCCGTGTGGCGTGGTGATGATTGCCCCTATTCCGCTACCGTAAGCATTCATGGCTCCGTCAAATATCATCTTCCATTTGGACCCCAACTCTGGTCCCTCGTCTGGCAACGGTTCTTCACAATCTTTCATCTTTAGGTACATGATATCCTCGTCAGGAAAATCAAACCTCATCGATTGGTACTCTTCAATAGGCTGCTCCGCCAGATACTCAGACAGCGCACTCCCCTTTATAGCCTTTTGTGAGACGTATTGAATATCGTATTCAGTCAAGACCATCTGCCAACGGGCAATTCTACCTGACAACGCCTGCTTTTCGAATACATATTTGATAGGATCCATCTTCGAGATGAGCATGGTTGTATGATTCAGCATGTACTGCCTCAAACGCTTGGCGGCCCAGGCTAGCGCGCAGCAAGTTTTCTCCAGCATTGAGTACCGAGATTCACAATCTGTAAATTTCTTACTCAGGTAATAGATCGCATGCTCTTTTCTCCCTGTCTCGTCGTGTTGACCGAGAACACAACCCATGCTTCCCTCAAGAACTGTCAAATACATAATCAAGGGTCTACCTGCCACTGGGGGTATCAAAATAGGAGGTTCCTGCAGATACTTCTTTATTTTATCGAACGCCTTTTGACAATTTTCGTTCCACGTCACAGCTTGATCTTTCTTCAACAGCTTGAATAATGGTTCACACGTGGCCGTTAGGTGAGATATGAACCGAGCGATGTAGTTCAACCTCCCTAAAAACCCGCGCACCTCTTTCTATGTTTTAGGCGTCAGCATTTCTTGAATCGCTTTTATTTTAGCAGGATCGACCTCTATTCCTCTTTCGCTTACGATAAACCCCAACAGTTTACCCGATCTCACCCCGAAGGTGCATTTATTAGGGTTCAGCCTCAGCCTGAACTTCCTAAGTCTTTTAAACAACTTCAGCAGATTCACCAGATGCTCTTCCTCCGTCTGGGATTTGGCAATCATATCGTCAACATAAACTTCGATCTCTTTATGCATCATGTCATGGAAAAGAGTCGTCATCGCACGCTGATATGTTGCCCCAGCATTTTTCAAACCAAAGGGCATCACTTTGTAGCAAAATGTTCCCCACGGCGTTATGAAAGTAGTCTTCTCCATATCCTCTGGCGCCATTTTAATCTGATTATAGCCTGAAAAGCCATCCATGAAGGAGAATACGGAGTACTGGGCAGTATTATCAACTAACACGTCAATGTGAGGAAGTGGAAAATCGTCTTTTGGGCTTGCTTTATTCAAATCTCTATAATCCACGCACATCCGAACCTTGCCATCTTTCTTGGGCACTGGTACGATGTTAGCAACCCATGAAGGATACTTCGTCACAGCCAGGAAACCAGCGTCCCACTGTTTCTGAACCTCTTCTTTGATCTTCATTGCCATATCTGGTCGAGTTCTGCGAAGCTTTTGTTTGACCGGCGGGCAATCTTCTTTCAGTGGCAGGCGATGCACGACCATATCTGTATCGAGCCCTGGCATATCCTCATACGACCAAGCGAATACATCACTATACTCTTGGAGCATTTCAACCAGTCTTCGCTTGACCTCACTCTGCAGTGCGGCTCCGATACGAATATTTTTCTCAACCCCTTCCGACCCCAAATCGATAATTTCGATGACCTCGTCGTGAGGCAGAATGGCTCTTTCCTCTTGCTTTACTAACCAAGACAGTTCTTCAGGAACGTCACTATCTTCGACAACCTCTTCTTCAGCCTGAAACACCGGGTGCTCAAAGTCGGGACGAGTCATAGGTGGTTCAAGGATGTCATCTGAAAATGTTATCCTGCAAAAGGAATGGTTAAGTGCTTCAAAATGTGTATAAAGCGAATAACCATGTTGCCATTTTATTGAAAAATACAAAATAAGAAAGACAGAGATTACAGTATTTGCACATGAAAAAACGCCATTTATTTAACGATTAACACGCAATGTTTATAACAACACAGCCCTAAGCAAACTCCTGATGCCCCGGGCAAGACATCTGATTATTCAACAATTAATAAAGCAAAGCATTACTGTTTAAAAGTCACAGGAACAAGCTCCTGAATAGACCAGTTGCACAGTCCTTGTCCCGGCGTGCTTGGCTGAATCCAGGCATCCATATCACAGTCGCTGTCTCCTTCATCAGACTCCGAAGCAGCATTGACAGTTTCATGACACACTCCACTGGCAGAGATGGTAATTGACTTTCTGAAACGGGGGGCCCCCACGGAAGGAGTTGATGACGACGGTTGGTACCCCAGTCCGAACCGGTCCATCTTCACAGGAATGTCCAACACTTTGCCCCAGCCCTTGGCTTCTCCTGCTTCCACTAGAGCTTGAGCTTCCTTATACGATGAGACAGCTATCTCTGGCGCTTTGCTCGGCCCGGGACCTTTGTCCTTGATGCGCAAACCTTCGAATGCCTGGCATGGTGTTTCGTGGATCTCCCCGTCGACTTCCACATATTTAAATAAAGATAAATGGCTGACCAGGATGTCCTCTTCCCCGCACACGGTGACTACACTGTCTCCGACCATATATTTTAACTTCTGATGCAGGGTAGACGTGACGGCCCCTGCCCCATGAATCCAGGGTCTTCCAAGAAAGCAGCTATACGCAGGCTGTATATCCATGATATAAAACTCCGTTGCAAACACCTCCGGCCCCACTTGCAGAGGCAAGGTAATCGATCCGAAGACTGTTCTCCGCGTGCCGTCAAATGCTCTGACTACCAAATCACTGGGTTTACACAAAATTCCTCGAACATCCAGCTTCATCATCGCCTTCTTGGGCAACACATTCAAAGATGATCCGGTGTCAACCAATACGTGCGACATTACTGATCCTCTACACTCAACAGATACGTGTAATGCCATATTATGATCTCTCCCTTTCGGAGTCAAGTCAAAGTCAGTAAAACCCAGACTGTGGCCTGCATTCACATGTGCCAATACTCCTTCTAGCTGATTTACGGAGACGTCTTGGGGTACAAAAGAAGTGTCCAGGACTTTCAGCAAAGCATTTCTGTGAGCTTCCGAACATAAGAGCAATGACAAGATAGATATTTTGGACGGTGTCTGCTGCAGATGCTCCACAATCTTATAATCACTTTTTCGAATTAAGCGCATGAACTCTTCTACATCCTTCGATGCCGCTTCTTTTGTACTTGCTTGTACCGGAACATTTTCAACCACTTTCCCTTTTCCTTTCGCTAGTCTTTCAGCCTCCACTTCAGGAGATATAAAGATCCTGCCACTCCTCGTCATGCCTCCTGAACCAACAATATTATCCACAATCTCCGCTGGCTGCTTGTTAACATCAATCTTTATCCCATCACAATACACCTCTAACCCATATGACCATGGGACTGCTTTCGTGTTCTCGTACGGGATTGGCCCGGCCTTAGTTATGGTGATCGGTGGTCGTTGAGCTGGTGCTGCAATAGTGATCGTCTTCCGAGGAATCGTCACTGTGGCCACATCACTCCGTTCATCCACTACTGCCCCTGCAGGCTCGTCAGTTGCCGCTCGATCAAACTGCAATATGCCCTCATCAATTAAAGCCTGAATGCCTTTCTTCAAATCCTCACACCCCCCGGCCAGGGTCCAACAGTCTAAGCAATACTCGTTACATCCTGGGTAAACACCTCCTTGTAACAGTCGGCTCTTTATCTCGCTCAGCGGCATCTTCAAATCTTCCACATTCATAATCAGATTCAGACCTTCCTCAGTCAGAACGGCGTTCTCCCCATGATTAGGCATAGGTTTCTGGACTATATTCGGACCTGCCGTTCCGAAATTGATAGTCTTGTTG
The DNA here is from genome assembly GCA_963859935.3 of Lathyrus sativus. Classification (NCBI taxonomy): domain Eukaryota; kingdom Viridiplantae; phylum Streptophyta; class Magnoliopsida; order Fabales; family Fabaceae; genus Lathyrus; species Lathyrus sativus. Next base: position 134,595,239 of record OZ012736.1, on the reverse strand, counting down.
TCCAAAAGATCCTGCACAACGTGCTTAAAAGCATGGCAACCTTCTATATCGTGACCCGGGGCTCCAGAATGAAACTCACAGTGTCTGTTTGCATCGTAGCCGAACGGGGGAGCTCCCGTTATTGGTGCCAGAGTTCTTTTCTCTACCAGATTCAATCCCAACAATGTCTGCAATAAATCTGCATAGGTTGAGGGAGGCTTCTCAAACACTCTTCTCGGTTTACTACCCTGGAATCTTCGTTGAGCTTGCTGTGCCCCTTGCTGAGGCTGCTGCTGCTGTGGCATTGGTTGCTGCTGAACCGGTTGTTGTTGCTGGAGTGGTTGTTGTTGATATGGGATAGTAACACTCGCCACCTGCTGCGGCTGACGATATTGACCTCGTCCCCTGCCTCGGCCTCCAAATACTGCGCTTGCCTCGCCCTGACGGCGCCCACCATAAGCTTTCCTATTACTGCCAGATGCAGTTGATTCTTCGGCTTGGAACTTTCCTTGCTTAATGTTACGTTCAATCTTTTCCCCCATCAGAATCAGGTCTGAAAAACTGGCCAGAGACGTATGAAACAGCATATCATGAAACAGCCCTGTGAATGTGCCGACAAACATGTCATTCATTTCCTTATCTTCTACAGGAGGACGGACCCTGGCAGCCATATCGCGCCACCTTTGCGCGTACTCTTTAAAACTCTCCCCCTTCTTCTGCGAAAGCCCGGCCAACTGGACCCGATTGGGTGCCAGGTCACTGTTATACTTGTAATGGGCTACAAATGCCTCTGCTAATTGCTTCCATGTCTTGATATCAGTTGGCTCCAACCCCATGTACCATTCTAGGGAAGGGCCCGACAGACTATCCTGAAAGAAATGCATTAGCATTCTTTCATCAGTTGAGTATGCAGACATCTTTCTGTAATAAGCCCGTACATGTGTAACACCCCCTTCTATACCCAAATAAATGCATATAATACAGCTAAGCACATACAAGTTATCAGAGTAAAAAGGTTTTATAATAAGGTATAAAAGAAGAATGCCACAATTTCACCAATAAAACACTTTCACAATTTGCTCCATAAAATATGTAACATTTTCAATTTAAGCGGAAGATAAAATCATTTGATCGTTTTCAAAATATTAATCCACGTACACATAAGCTATCCAATTTAATATGTATCATATCAGTTAGATTACAAAACCACATCAGCTGATACATCGCAATGTATCACAAAAGAATGACTGCACTAGTCTAACTACCCGGTGTTACATATCAGAGCAGTGGACTCAAAAGAATGAAGACTATTCTTCACCAAAGGACTCCAGCATCCTAATCTGCAATGCCTCATAGAGCATTATAAAACAGCAGAAGGGTGAGAAATATAACCATAATAATCAAAGCATAAGATTATATATATATAGGTATCATATAACACATATTCACATTTCTCACCACACTTCATTCTCACAATCATAATCATATTACGTCACATCTATCAACATTATGAACATCCACAAGCACATCCCTTCATGCTTGGCTTCACAATCATTCACAAACACGTTTGTACCACAACAATATTATGCAATGTGACTCAACATTTCAATGCAATTCAATGCTATGCGGTACCGACTCTCGTTATCTTTTCTCGGTTTTACGTTAAACCGGGTCCACCCTTCTAGACCGATAACTCGTTATCATTTTTCGGTTTTTTACTTTAAACCGGGTCCACCCTTCTAGACCGATAACATCCAAGCCCGTCCCCTAGGCTTCAAACCCACCCTTCTAGGTTTGGGACAAGCCACTAGTTTCCACGAAACTAACAGACATTGCCTCTTGACTGAATGATGCATGTACAATCAACCAATCACAATAAATGCACTTAAGACCGTTCCCGCGTCTTAATCCCATGCATTCGAATAATTCACCCCTTCGAGAATTTCATTATGATTGCACATACAACATATATCAAACATTTATCAATGTATTCATTTCACACATCATCATATTCAACAACAATGCACACATATCACCTATGTTCCCATGCATTCTCACAACAATCGCATACATATATGCACTCACAATTCATTAGACGATACACATACATTCCTCATTGTATTCCCATGTATCTCTAATTATCACAACAATCAAGGTATTCACATCGCAATACCAATCATACAATTATAAGATACGCACACATATTCAAAATGTTCTCATGCATACTCATTACATAATTGTACACAACAATCAAACATTCACAACTCATCAATTAATACACACATAATCATCATTATGTTCTTGTGTATTTTAACCGATTACAATTAATCATTCATATCACGACTCTAGGATTCACGCCCGAAGGCTACCCACAGCAAGTGTTATCATAATAGTTCACATACTCATTCATAACATAGAAGTATAAACATATACGAATCAACCAAACAATCCCCATTGGATAACACAGCAAAGAAAAATATACTGCCACATTCGCCTTCATTCGCCTGGCGAACCCTCGCAGCGAACCTTCGCCTGGCCTTCGCCTGGCGAACTCTCTCAGCGAACACTCGCTAGGCTTCGCCTGGCGAGACTTCCCAGCGAGCCCAAGTCAGGAGCTACTGACTTCATTCACCACCATTCGCCGGCACCTTCGCTGGGCGAACCTTCGCTATCCAACTTCGCCTGGCGAACCCACCAGCGAAGTCTACTGGGACTTAATTATAATTATTCGCCAACATTCGCTAAGCTTCGCCTGGCGAAGCTTCGCCTTCGCTCGCCTGGCGAGAGCCAGCGAACCTGCGCAGAACAGAACCCCATTCTGTTCCTCCTTCACCAATCCATCATCAACCCTCTCTTACACATCCAAATCAGTACAAACAACATCAATACATGTTACCCGACTACTCTACGGTATTATTGCTCAGTTTCAACCGATTAAATCCTCAATCTACCGATTATCCAACATTTGCCCTAAATAGAAAGTGATGGAAACTCTACTAAAACCCTAACCCATCATACATAACATCATACCATGATCAAATAGAAACATTTCTCACCCTTACCTCGATTAATCGGAGCTTTGATGTTGGTTCTTGACGATTTCCACTTTTCCTCTTCTTCTCTTCTCTTTCTCTCCTTTCTTCTTCTTTCCTCTTTCTTTCCAAAATGTTTTTCTATCTTTCTTTTCTTTTCTTTCTCTCTTATATATATTTCCTTCATTTTCCTTCCTTCCAATTTCCTTCTCAATTCTCTATTAAACCCAATTAATAAAAAATTAATTTCCAACATTAATAAAATCCCACTAAATCAATTAATTACTATAATTAATTATTTAATGAAATTTGGGCTGTTACAACCCTCCCCCACTTAGGAATTTTCGTCCTCGAAAATGTTACCTGATTCAAACAGTTCTGGATAAGACTCTTTCATCCGACTCTCAAGCTCCCAAGTAACATTTCCACCAGCCGATCCTCCCCACGCGACCTTCACTAAAGCGATCTCTTTACCTCGAAGCTGCTTCAATTTCCGATCCTCTATCCGCATAGGTGATGTCTCAACAGTCAGGTTATCTCTCACCTGCACATCATCTACTTGGACTACATGAGACGGATCCGCGATGTATTTCCTCAACTGAGATACATGGAATACGTCATGAAGATTAGCAAGCGACGGTGGTAAAGCCACACGATAGGCCACTTCTCCTATCCTTTGCAAAATCTGATAAGGACCAATGAAACGCGGCGACAACTTGCGCGACTTCAGTGCCCTACCAACACCTGTCATCGGGGTGACTCGAAGAAACACATGATCTCCCTCTTGAAATTCAAGTTCCTTCCTCCTCTTGTCATAATAACTCTTCTGACGACTTTGAGCAACTCTCATCTTCTCTTGAATCATCTTGATCTTATCAGTAGTCTGTTGAACTAACTCGGGTCCAACAACCGAACTCTCTCCGGACTCGAACCAACATAATGGTGTCCTACACCGCCTACCATACAACGCCTCAAATGGTGCCATACCAATACTCGAATGGAAACTGTTGTTGTAGGTAAACTCAATCAAAGGCAAGTAGCTATCCCAAGCTCCTCCCTTTTCCAATACACAAGCTCTCAAAAGATCTTCAAGCGACTGAATCGTCCTCTCCGTCTGACCATCAGTCTGAGGATGATACGCTGAACTCAAACGCAACTTAGTACCCAAAGCACTCTGCAGGCTCTCCCAAAATCTCGAAGTAAACCGCGGATCTCTATCTGAAACAATACTTAACGGAATACCATGCAGACACACAATCCTCTCAACATACAACTTAGCCAACTTCTCCAAAGGGTAATCCATACGCATAGGGATAAAATGAGCAGATTTAGTCAACCTATCCACGATAACCCAAATAGCCTCAAAATTACTCGGCGTCCTCGGCAAACCTGATACAAAATCCATAGAGATACTATCCCATTTCCACTCAGGAATAAACAACGGCTTCATCAACCCCGATGGCTTCTGATGCTCAATCTTTGACTTCTGGCAAGTCAAACAAGAATACACAAATTCCGCGATATCTTTCTTCATACTAGGCCACCAGAATACTTTCCTCAAATCCTGATACATCTTAGTAGCACCCGGATGAATACTCAATCCGCTACGATGTCCTTCCTCAAGGATACTCTTCTTAAGCTCAACCGCATCTGGAACACAAACTCGGTCCCGACATCTCATAATACCATTCTCATCAATCCGAAAATCACCACCTTGGCCTTGGTTGATTAAAGTCAACCGATCAACTAGGCTCAAATCCGATTTCTGTCCTTCTCGAATTTCGTCCAAAATACCACTTGTCAGCTTTAACATACCCAAATTAAATCCAAAAGAAGTCCTCTCACATACCAAACTCAAATCTCGAAATTGCTCGACCAATTCTAACTCTTTCACCATCAATGCCGACATATGCAATGATTTCCGACTCAATGCATCCGCTACTACATTCGCTTTACCCGGATGGTAGTTCAAGCCAAAATCAAAATCCTTCAAAAGTTCAAGCCATCTTCTTTGTCTTGCATTCAATTCCTTTTGATCAAAAAGATACCTCAAACTCTTGTGGTCACTAAACACTTCAAATCTTGCGCCAAATAGATAATGCCTCCAAAGTTTCAACACGAACACAACGGCGGCCAACTCTAAGTCATGCGTCGGATAATTCTTCTCATGCACTTTGAGTTGCCTCAAAGCATAAGCTACAACTTGGTTATTCTGCATCAACACACCTCCTAAACCCCTCAAAGAAGCATCACAATACACAACGAATGGTTCTTCCGGATTTGGCAGAATCAAAACAGGGGCTGTCGTCAACCTTCGCTTAAGTTCTTGAAAACTCGCTTCACACTTGGCGTCCCAAACAAAGGCTTGACCTTTCCTAGTCAACTGCGTCAACGGCAATGATAACTTAGCAAATCCCTCAATAAACTTCCGATAATACCCGGCTAAACCGAGAAAACTTCTGATCTCAAAAACTGACTTCGGAGTCTCCCATTGCGACACCGCTTCAACCTTCGACGGATCGACCGCAATACCATTACTCGAAATCACATGACCCAGGAAACTAACCTCCTTCAACCAGAACTCACACTTAGAAAGCTTTGCAAACAATTGCTTCTCTCTCAACACAGTTAACACAATCTTCAGATGCTCGGCATGCTCTCCTTCGCTCTTCGAATAAACCAAGATGTCGTCAATAAACACCACCACAAACTTATCCAAATAAGGATGAAAAATCCTATTCATGTACTCCATAAATACACCTGGTGCATTAGTCACACCAAATGGCATCACGGAATACTCATAGTGTCCATACCTCGTCCGAAAGGTCGTCTTCTGAATATCCTCAGCTTTCACACGGATCTGATGATACCCAGATCTCAAATCAATCTTGCTGAACACGCTTGCACCAACCAACTGATCCATCAGATCATCAATCCTTGGAAGTGGATACTTATTCTTAATAGTCACCTTGTTCAACTATCTGTAATCCACACAGAGCCTCATAGAACCCTCTTTCTTCTTAACCAACAAGACCGGTGCACCCCACGGTGACACGCTCGGACGAATAAACCTCCTTTCAAGCAAATCCTCAAGTTGAATCTTCAACTCTTTTAACTCCGAGGCCGACATACGATATGGAGCCATCGATATCGGACTAGTTCCAGGAATCAAATCTATCGAAAACTCCACTTCTCGCTCCGGCGGTAAATCCTTTATCTCTTCAGGGAATACTTCCGGAAAATCTCTAACAATGGGCAAAGCCTCAATCTCTTCGCTCTCACTAGTCCTCAAAGTTGACATAAGCATAAATACCTTAGCCCCATCTTGCACCGATTCTTTCACTTGTTTCTTCGTCATAAACAAATCTCTTTCAACATCCGAATCGGGAAAAATAACCGTTTTGTCAAAACAGTTAATATACACACGATTGAATTTTAACCAATTCATTCCCAGAATGACATCAAGTTGATCTAAATGAAGACACACTAAATCAATCCCAAAATCTCTACCGAAAATACTCAACGGGCAATTCAAGCAAACATACGGCGTAGTTACCGAACCCATAGCAGGAGTATCAATAACCATACCGCCACCAATCACAGACAACTCAAGATTCAACCTTCTAACACAATCCAAAGAAATAAAAGAATGCGTAGCTCCGGTATCAATTATAGCGATCAAAGGTATACCATTAATAAAACACGTACCTCGGATCAATCGATCGTCGCTAGCAGTCTCAGATCCAGAAAGAGCGAACACTTTCCCGCTCCCTTGATTCTTCTTCGGCTTATCACATTTCGTACTAATGTGTCCTTGCTCACCACAGTTATAGCAAGTAACACCCGTACCGCTTCTGCACTCAAGCGCCTTGTGGCCTGGCTTGCCACACTTAAAACACGCCTTCTCAACACTTTTGCATTCGGGAGCACGATGTCCCGCTTCACCGCACCTATAACATCTCACCGGAGTAGAAACTCCCCCACTTGGCCTCTTGCCATAACCCATTCTCTGCTTCCCTTTGTCCGCAGGAGTCACATAAGGTTTTCCTCTGAATTGACCTTTTCCTTTCTTATCACTTAGGCTCTTGTAGTGGCTAGACCTAGCCCTACTGTCTTCATCATAAATTCTGCTCTTGTTAACCAACTCAGAAAACCGCCTGATTTCCTGGTATCCAATAGCTTGTCTAATCTCAGGTCTCAAACCGTTCGCAAACTTGAGGCACTTAGACCTCTCAGCATTACCAGTATTATAGTGAGGACAAAATTTGATCAACTCCTCAAATTTCGCCGCATACTCGGCAACCGTCGAATTACCTTGCTTCAACTCAAGAAATTCGATCTCTTTCTTCCCCCGCACATCCTCTGGAAAGTACTTCTCCAGAAAGGTTTCTCTAAACAAATCCCACGTAATCACAATATCATCTTCCTCAAATCTTTGGCGAGTATTACCCCACCAATCTTCAGCTTCTTCTTCGAGCATATGAGTCCCAAACTGCACCTTCTGTGCATCCGAGCAATTCATAACTCGAAAAATCTTTTCCACAGCTTTCAACCAAATTTGTGCCTTGTCCGGTTCATGAGTTCCCTTGAAGACCGGAGGGTTATTCTTTTGGAATTTCCCCAAAGCACGGAATCCATCATCAGCATGATTCCTCACATTCACATTGGCCGGAGGATTCTGCCCAATTGCCCCCGCCAATCTCGTCAATGCCTCCGCAATCGCTTCGTCGTTCCTCCCTGCAACCATCTTACTAATTCCAACAACAGAACCACGTAAGAACAACCAATATTGATAATGCATCACACGCATATCAATAACACACAGGGAAAAACACTCTAACAACTTGGCCGGACGGACCAACCTGCTCTGATACCACTATTGTAACACCCCCTTCTATACCCAAATAAATGCATATAATACAGCTAAGCACATACAAGTTATCAGAGTAAAAAGGTTTTATAATAAGGTATAAAAGAAGAATGCCACAATTTCACCAATAAAACACTTTCACAATTTGCTCTATAAAATATGTAACATTTTCAATTTAAGCGGAAGATAAAATCATTTGATCGTTTTCAAAATATTAATCCACGTACACATAAGCTATCCAATTTAATATGTATCATATCAGTTAGATTACAAAACCACATCAGCTGATACATCGCAATGTATCACAAAAGAATGACTGCACTAGTCTAACTACCCGGTGTTACATATCAGAGCAGTGGACTCAAAAGAATGAAGACTATTCTTCACCAAAGGACTCCAGCATCCTAATCTGCAATGCCTCATAGAGCATTATAAAACAGCAGAAGGGTGAGAAATATAACCATAATAATCAAAGCATAAGATTATATATATATAGGTATCATATAACACATATTCACATTTCTCACCACACTTCATTCTCACAATCATAATCATATTACGTCACATCTATCAACATTATGAACATCCACAAGCACATCCCTTCATGCTTGGCTTCACAATCATTCACAAACACGTTTGTACCACAACAATATTATGCAATGTGACTCAACATTTCAATGCAATTCAATGCTATGCGGTACCGACTCTCGTTATCTTTTCTCGGTTTTACGTTAAACCGGGTCCACCCTTCTAGACCGATAACTCGTTATCATTTTTCGGTTTTTTACTTTAAACCGGGTCCACCCTTCTAGACCGATAACATCCAAGCCCGTCCCCTAGGCTTCAAACCCACCCTTCTAGGTTTGGGACAAGCCACTAGTTTCCACGAAACTAACAGACATTGCCTCTTGACTGAATGATGCATGTACAATCAACCAATCACAATAAATGCACTTAAGACCGTTCCCGCGTCTTAATCCCATGCATTCGAATAATTCACCCCTTCGAGAATTTCATTATGATTGCACATACAACATATATCAAACATTTATCAATGTATTCATTTCACACATCATCATATTCAACAACAATGCACACATATCACCTATGTTCCCATGCATTCTCACAACAATCGCATACATATATGCACTCACAATTCATTAGACGATACACATACATTCCTCATTGTATTCCCATGTATCTCTAATTATCACAACAATCAAGGTATTCACATCGCAATACCAATCATACAATTATAAGATACGCACACATATTCAAAATGTTCTCATGCATACTCATTACATAATTGTACACAACAATCAAACATTCACAACTCATCAATTAATACACACATAATCATCATTATGTTCTTGTGTATTTTAACCGATTACAATTAATCATTCATATCACGACTCTAGGATTCACGCCCGAAGGCTACCCACAGCAAGTGTTATCATAATAGTTCACATACTCATTCATAACATAGAAGTATAAACATATACGAATCAACCAAACAATCCCCATTGGATAACACAGCAAAGAAAAATATACTGCCACATTCGCCTTCATTCGCCTGGCGAACCCTCGCAGCGAACCTTCGCCTGGCCTTCGCCTGGCGAACTCTCTCAGCGAACACTCGCTAGGCTTCGCCTGGCGAGACTTCCCAGCGAGCCCAAGTCAGGAGCTACTGACTTCATTCACCACCATTCGCCGGCACCTTCGTTGGGCGAACCTTCGCTATCCAACTTCGCCTGGCGAACCCACCAGCGAAGTCTACTGGGACTTAATTATAATTATTCGCCAACATTCGCTAAGCTTCGCCTGGCGAAGCTTCGCCTTCGCTCGCCTGGCGAGAGCCAGCGAACCTGCGCAGAACAGAACCCCATTCTGTTCCTCCTTCACCAATCCATCATCAACCCTCTCTTACACATCCAAATCAGTACAAACAACATCAATACATGTTACCCGACTACTCTACGGTATTATTGCTCAGTTTCAACCGATTAAATCCTCAATCTACCGATTATCCAACATTTGCCCTAAATAGAAAGTGATGGAAACTCTACTAAAACCCTAACCCATCATACATAACATCATACCATGATCAAATAGAAACATTTCTCACCCTTACCTCGATTAATCGGAGCTTTGATGTTGGTTCTTGACGATTTCCACTTTTCCTCTTCTTCTCTTCTCTTTCTCTCCTTTCTTCTTCTTTCCTCTTTCTTTCCAAAATGTTTTTCTATCTTTCTTTTCTTTTCTTTCTCTCTTATATATATTTCCTTCATTTTCCTTCCTTCCAATTTCCTTCTCAATTCTCTATTAATCCCAATTAATAAAAAATTAATTTCCAACATTAATAAAATCCCACTAAATCAATTAATTACTATAATTAATTATTTAATGAAATTTGGGTTGTTACAACATGCACTTTCGGACATGTGTCTCCTTTATACTTATCGAACGCAGGAGCTTTGAATTTAATTGGCACCCTCAAGCCAGGTACCAAGCCCATTGTTGCCATGTCCAAGCCCACAGCACTTTGGTTTAGGACTCCCTTCATCTGCTCTTCCAGCATTCTAATCTTTTGGGAATCATCCATCGGCCCTTCAAAACCTCCTCCGGAGAAGGCATCCTCCTGCTGATCTTCTTGCCACATACCGTTTCCAGCTCCGTACCCATCATATCCATTATTACGTCCAGCTCTGATCTGATTCATCCCCGGACCTCGGCCTCTGTTGCCGTACCCTTGAACACCTCCAGCGGGACCAAAAGCCATAAATCCAGTACCGTTCCCGTTTCCAAAGCCTCCGTAACCCTGATTGACCATACCATAACCATCTTGCCCAAAGCCTTGAGCATTAAAGCCATACTTCCCAGTGTTATCGAATCCCTGATCGTTGAATCCGAATCCAGTATTAACAAAGCCATTGCCTCCTAGATTATCTCCCAAATTGACATCACCCAGCCCAGCATTAAGGACAGCAGTCTCATTCCCCACTCCAACGTTACCATTCACAGCAGCGGTAGCGTTGTTGACATTAGCAGCAGGTGTATTGATTACAGGCGGAGCCACTGGCGTGGGAGTGCCGTCTCCATGAGCAGTATCAACCCGGACAGACTGATGATCTTCATTACCATGACCAGCGCTTCGGGCCAACAGAGGCTGGACCATGGCCTGCAAATTCTCCTGCCCTTTTGCTATAGCTTCCATGGTCTGCATGAAGAGGGCGAGCTTCTCGCGCACATCTTGCATCTCGTTCTGCATTTGGTCCATGATTTTTCGACAATTGGAGCGTGTAGAATAGCGGTGCGGATGTTGATCTGCAATCCTGTTAAGTACCTGTTAAAAGCGGGAAATAAGACACTACTCAAAGATTACCTGTAATGCAATATGAATGCAATGCAATGTGTCTGTGCATTAGGGAAGTTCATTCCCCCAGTTCTAGTGCGAAGGTGCCGGTGCAGTGACAGTGCTGACAATAGGAATATCGGAGCTGAATCATAGAAAGCCTCATATATTGCAGGGAGAATCAATAAGCCCAGGGTACAATATCACTGAGAGTACAAAGAAGGCATGACCTCAACCAACAATCCTGGTGATGGTCAGCACTATGCAAATAAAGCATACAAGTTACTACATGAAATGATCAAATCCTCCCAAAAGTCTGGTACTCTTCTATCAGCTTCCTGGTCTCCGGATGGCTTGGTCGATCAAGCAGCCCTTCAACAAGCTGGTTTCTCCTCTTAAGGACACGGCGTACGTCTTCAGCAGTTTCTTCCCATGTTGCTTCTCCGAAGCAATCTTCTAACTTTCGCTTCTGAGACACTGCTTCATCTCTGGATTTGATTGCCTTGTTCAGTGCATGCTGGACACTATACCGGGTCATCACTTCCTCCTCACACTTCTTGATGCTAGACTTCAACTTCTCTTCGAGGTCGGAAATTTGCTGCTTCAGCTTATCTTCCCTCTTCTTATTGTTGGTGAGTGTGGCATTCCAAGTCTTATTGCAAGAAGAGATCTCTCGGTGAGCGATGTCAAGCGCCTTCTTCTTGGATTCAAGCATGTCATGGGAGCTTCTGAACTCTTGCCCCAGACGTTCGCGCTTCTTCTTTTCTTCAGTCAACTCAGCCCCTAACCTGTTTAACAGCTCGATCTGTTGTTGGAAAGCATATACGGCCTTGTTTTTCTCGCTGCGTGCCTGGGCTAACTCTTGCTCTAACCTTTCATTAATCTTCATTAAGGCTTCTTTTTCTCTCACAATTTGCTCGTACGCCTCCCTAGAAACAGTAGCTGGCTCTTCTGCCGGAATAAGAGCGAGGATTGGTGCGTCTGGAAATGGCATCTTCAACTGACTTGCTCTTTCCTGGATCCAAACCCTGTAAGGTGCATAGGCCTGGCAGTCATTCTTTCCTAACAAAGGCTTCCCTCTGCGGTTAATACGCGTCCAGGCATGTTGCAACTTGGCTAGTAACTCCCCCTTCAAATCCCCTGTGAAGTACAGAGATTCCTGTACTTCTTCCTCCTGAGGTGGATTCTTCAGTGCATATCCGAACTGGCGAATGAATAGAGAAGGGTTGTAATTGATACACCCTTTTCTTCCTATCAACGGCACATTAGGGTACCCAGAACAACTGAAGATGAGCTCAGATCCCAACAGATCTCTATCAAACCACTCCATATCTTCCGACGATAGCCTCATCAGGCGCTCCGGCCAACCAACTGGGACTGTAGTCTCTGCAACAGATACTCTCTTAGGAAGGTGACTCTCAAACCACATACTCAACAAGGGTACACACAGATGAACATTCTTCCCTCTTCCCTTCTCATTCTTGTAATGCAGTGAGTGGTAGAGATCTCCGAGTAAGGTAGGTACAGGATTACCAGCGGCAAACAAGTAGAAGGCGTCAAAGTCCACAAAATCCGGTATGTTGGGAAACAAAACTATGCCATAAATGCACAAAGCCAACACAGCATTGAAAGCAACCCAGCACCCGCTCTTGGCGTACTCCTGGGCTTTACCAACTAAGAACTGAAATGAGAAGCCTGGAACTCCACGGGAAACAGTAGTCACCAGTTCAGAAGCATCAATATGCAAAGCTTTTGCCAAGTCCTCCGGCTTGGGCTTGGCGTCATAATGAATGAATGGAACCTGGTTCTGCACGGGCAGCTCAACATACTCAGCGTATTCCTCCAAGGTTGGTCCCATAATAAAGTTAGAGAACGTAAAGCATCTCAAAGCAGGGTCGTAGAATTGCATCAGAGCATACAGCCCATCTAACTCTACCTCTGTAGGTTTGCACACCAATCTCAGTAGTCTACCATAGCTCATCCGGAAGCTCCTACGAACACCCTCATCAGCAAGAGAGATCAGCCCAAGTAGAGGAACAATATCAGGCGTAGGCAATTTGTAAGCAACCGTTCTCCTTAAGCTAGTCATGATCAAACACTCAGAAGTCTGGGCACTAGAACTAGGGAAATGCAAATGCACCTGCAGCATAGACACACGTTAGTGAAATGCAAATGGTAATGGATATGCAGTGATGCAATGCAAGTAACATGCAACAGGGACCAAAGCTGTAGCTGAATAGCCTGAACCCAATCAAGAAAGGTCTCAGATAGACCATCCAGAAGTCCTCAAGCCCTGGTCTCAAATATACCTCAAACAAAGCTCCAATACTGGTCTCTGATAGACCCCATAATCACAACCTGAATGGCCTCTGGTAGACCTCAAACCATTTCTCCCACTGGTCTCTGACAGACCTCAGAACACATCTCCAAATAGTCTCTGACAGACCTCGGAACACACCAACTGGTCTCTGACAGACCTTAGAACCCTCCATAAATATCCAGGATCCTGATCAAGAAACAAACCGGTGGTCTGAAGGTCTAGTTACCTGCATAACCCTGAATCCCCTCCCAGGTGGGTGGCCCTATAACTGGCACAAGGTACGGCATCCTATGCGGTCGTCGGCGTCACAGACTTTCAAGGTTGATGATACGATTCCCAGAAGGAGTGGCATCATCAATCCCTGAAGAGGCCTCACTTAGCCAACTTCCAAATGATCGGTCCCCAGAGTCGACAATCCAACTAACCAGCAACCCACGCCAACCAAAGGAAGGGGCAGGAGGCCAACCAGAGGAACCTCGTCTGAGTGTAGATTTCATGGGACACCAAAGCAAGCAAAGCAAGCGGGCACCCACTAATTTCTACTCTAAATCTAGGTGCACTCAAGCCCAGGTCCGGCTTATCTCTCAATATCAGAACACCCGTCACACCCCAGATACAGCAATAATAATCAATATATAAAGCTGAAAAATAGAAGGTTAGAAATATAAAATAACTCCATACAAAATCCTCGACGGGAAAACAAGCGCTAGGATTGACTCTCTTAAGGGACGTTGGATCCCAAATGCATAAGGACTATCGCAGTCCTTAGCAGCCAGGGGACGTTGGATCCCCAGCAGAGTCGCCAGCTGTCGCTACTGCGAAAATCGGCGCCGGCTGACAGAAGAGTCGCCACCGTGCGTTATTTATCCCACGGGAGGGAAAGGAAACGCTCAGAGTAAACCTCGCACAACACGGGAAAGGTATGGTCATCGCAACCAAAACCTGGATTCGGGAGTCGGTTACGCAAGGGGAAGGTATTAGCACCCCTCACGTCCGTCGTACTCGACGGGATCCACGCTTGTCTTCGGGTATGGATTGTTATTCTATCTAAACTATAGGTCAAGGGTTAAAAAGAAAATAAAATGAAAATAAAAATGACTCGGCAAAGTATCGCACTTTATGCCTACGTATTCCCGCCTGGAACGAGAAATCAGAGTCAACGTAGTTCGCCTACCTACGGGAAAGGAGGGGAAGGTTGCTCGCTAGGATATCGCATCCTATGCCTACGTACTTTCATACAACATGAAAGATCAGAGCAAACGTAGTTCGGGCCACGTACGACACAAGCTTGCCTTGGTTGATTTTATTCCTTCTGAAAAAGGTTTTCTGATTAGCGGTCCCGGCGGACAAAAATGACGTTTTGATGAGTTCACATTCTTTTACGAAAGAAGTGTCTTTTATTGTGTTTGAAATCTTTATGTGTTTTTCTATTTGTTTTGAGAAAGAAAGAGACGGAACTCTAACCTACGGTTGCGAAAGGGAAACAAACTACCCTAATGTTATCATGCATGGGTTAAGACCTAGTGTCTATCATGCTCCTCTCTTGCACAGAGAGAAACAGAGATCCTACGGGATAGGCAGAAACAGAAACAACATCAGATATATACAGTAAAGCAATAAAATGCATGGATGCAACAGTACAAGCGAGGCAAGGGAGTCCCACTCAACCTCGAACCTAGAAAACAATAGGCAAAAGTGAACAGACTTCACTTTCAACCCAGCAGGGTAGACAGCAAACAATACAGTCCAGAAAACCAATCAATACATCAAGAAATGAAATACAGCAAAAATAAACAGCATCAGCAGCTCTGAATCAACATCTGGCTTCAAGTAATCTCCAATCAGTTACAGGCTTCAACAAGCATCAATCTCCATCTTCATGGCCTTCAGGCAAGGGCTTTGATCATCATTCTTCCATCTGCAATGGCTTTTCTTCAAGTTCAAACCTCCAGGATGAGGAATCAGTCACAAGAGTGAATTGGGTGTTAAGCAATCAGTTGACTACCAAAGGTGGTGAATAGGCTGCTTCTAACACAAAAGACATTTTCTCTCAAGAGTTCTATCTCTTAGACACTATCACCAAGCCTTCCAAAGGAAGGGGGTGAGTGTCTTAGAGAGACTCTGTATCACAGAGAAGAATGGATGCAGATAAGGCAATCCATATTTGAGAAACAAACTTTCTAACCTAGAGCTCTGCCTAGCTCCTAAACCCTAGTCTCCTCAGCAGCTGCTAGCAAGAACCTCCTCTCCAACTCTGGCAGTTGATCTTCAATCTCTGGATCTCCAATGGTCTTCATCTCCTCAAGTCTTCAGCTCTCCCAAGTCCCCAAACAATCCCAATACCCAAGCAAGCAAGCAATAATCCCCAGAGGGCACACCACACCAGTCAATCAGACATACACAGAGTATTAATAGCAGTAGGGGAATCCTGACTTTTTCTAAGGGGATCTAATAAGTACCCATAGCCCCTATAATCCCATAGCTAAACTATTCAAACCCTAAGTCCTAAGGGAAATGAAATCAAACTTCTTAAGTCATCACCTAAAAAAACCCTAATTTGTTCATGTTGTTCAAGCCTACATTAAGCACCTAAAATTAATTCCTAAAAATGGGAACTAAATTGTTTCTACAAGTTCAATATCTCATCTAAACAACCTAAAAAGAATGAACAAAAAATATGAAAGCATCTAGTAGAACAAAAATTAACTAAATCATGCATGAAATGAAGCTATTTAAAATGCCATTTATTTAGAAAATATGGGAAAAATATCAAATAAAAATAAAAATGCAATTTTATTTTATGACAATTTTCTACACAGAACCAAGAAAATATAGAAAAAACAACCACTAAAAAAGAATTAATTTCCTATTTTATATGATTTTTTAAAGTTGGTAACAATTAAAATGAATTAAAAAACTAAATCAATTAAAATGAGGGGGGGGTTATAAAGCAAACACGCTCAGTTCAAAATCAGGATGGGCCAGCAAACGGGGGTGTGAATAGAATTCTGACTAAGCCCATGGTTCAGTTAAAATTAATCAGAAAAATAAAAACAAAGAGGCCAGCGCAGGGGGTGAGAAAAGCAGGATATTCACATTCAAATCACGTTGGGCTCAATACTGGGGGGTGGGGATATCAAAACACACCTAGGCCCGCCCGTTTCATTAAATGAAACGGTGCGTTTAGGGCACCTACAGCTCTCCCTCCAAATCTCAGAATTGAATCCCAGCCACACGATGGCTCTTTAGGTCAAAGGTCCAACAAGTCAGGGACGGCCATGATTTCGTCTTCTACATTGGTTCATGAAAACTTAGGGTTTACCTCCATGAATACACATGCACGAGCCAACTTCCACCTCTCGGTTCTCTCTCCACAGTCCATGAAATACCACGATCCAAACATGAAAAATACTCTAAATTCTTCCCTCTACAAGACTATGGTGGTAGCTTGCACTGAAACTCAGCAAATCACTCAACCCGAGCGCATGACATTCTTGGTTCCATTAAAATACTCTGCAACTCATCCTCAAGATCCTCAACCAAACCTATACTAATCTCTTCTATACTTAATGGTGGTTATTCTAAACTAACAAGCTAAGGTTATAATGCACTATGCTATGAGTTCTACATCCTAACAGTTTCAAGCACCTGCTATGAATCATCACCAAACAGCACCAAACTCATCCTAATTGTTCTACTAACAACCTAGATCACATCTAAACTAATAAAACCATGTTAAACTAACTAAATCGAGCAATGGCAGAGAAAATGCACCTGGTGTGAAAGCTTGGAAATGGATGTTGAACTCGTGGATCTGAGGCTTTTGAGGCTTGGATCTTGATCAACTAACTCAGTGCTTGATTCTGTATGCAACACCTTGATGATTCTTGCCTTGGATCTTGCTGTCCAATGGAAATTGCAATTTGTGTGTTCTTGATGGAAGTGCACGAAAATGATCAATATCCACCAAATCTTTGATTCAATTCTGATCCATGATGATGAGTGAATGTAGGAGGATCAATGTTGATGAGAATTGATGAAGATTTTGGGAAATTTGGAGGGAATTGCAATGAGAAAGAATAGAGAGAATTTGGGAAATTTTGGTGAAAAATGAATCCAACCCTTGCTCAATTATGATTTCATGAATATATAGGGCTCAATGGAAACTTCTAGATCCATCTTACAACTTCCCTTGCTTTCCAACTTTGATCCATTTTGGTTATGTTTCTTCAAATGCAAGTAACCATAAATAACTTTGATTTTTTCCACTAAGCTCAAAAATGTACTTGAACCATTGTTCTTAGAATGTGTTTTGGACCCAAAATCATATATTGGAAGTCTCTATTTGGACTTATAAATCTCTCAAACCATTTTTCACTTTGACTTTATTTAAGTTATAAGCCATTTTAGTTCAAATTTTGACCAATCATGCAACTTCATGTTATGAGCTTTTCCAACAATTTGTGACCTTCTTTCTAGACTCAAAATGTCATTTGGAGCAAGTTTGATGTTGTAAGTTTTTCCATTTGAGGCCTCCTTGTATGAGTTTTGGACATAGGTTAAAATGACCTGTAATTCACAAATGACCAAAATACCCTTTGCTTGCCAAGACCATAAGTTGAGTTCCACACATCATATGAGGGCATGCTATACCATTCTAGAAAGCTAAGACAATGAGGAACAATTCTTATGTTGACCAGAAATTCATTTGAAATATCCTTGAGGGGTAAAACTAGCTTGGAAGTCAAGTCACTTTCACAGACAAAATTTCAGATACCTCAGATGACCTGTAACTTGCAAGGACCATAACTTGAGTTCTATAAATCTCCTTGATGTCTTCCACCACTCAAATTAAAGGTCTTGGGATCCTCTACAAGTTTTATGTTGGCCAAGAAGCCATTTGAAGCTAGCATTTTGACTTATCTTGCTTGGAAATTTGACCTAAACTAGGGGATTTTACACAGAAACCCTAATTTAGAAACTTTCTCTTGAATTCTTCTTGGCATATCTCCATATCCTTCTTTATATGTCCAATGATGAACCCCACATCTCTCCACTAGACTTGAATGCCCCTTAAATCAGTCAATTGGCCTAGGGTTGACCTAGGGTTGACCCAGATGAAACCCTAGTTGACTGCCTTCAGCTATAGCTCTTGTGCTCTCATCAATGACTTGTCTCCTTCTTTAAATGACTTTCTAAGTCTCTCATAATGTCTAGATACTCTCCATGCCTTCAACTCACAGCTCACAACCCTCTTGTTGACCCTCAGATACCCTCAGCTAGGAGATGGACTCGAGGCTTGATCTGCTGAACTCTTTGCTTTCAAATTCTTTCCTGATGACTTTAATGAGATTGAATTGGGATAATAACCTCTTGATAGGCTTCTAGAGATGAGAATAATGATTGGCCCCCCTGTTGTATGATTTGCTGTGCTTATGCTATGCAGATGATTAGACTATGTACATGACTCTATATGCAAATGCTAATGATATTGAAACATAAACCAAGTGAATAAGGTTGGGCAAATTTTAGGGTGCAACACATTGCTGCTGCTGGATGTTGTACGCAGATGCTCTGGATGAAGAGTCAGCTAGAAGACTATCAGATCTATGAGAGTAATCTTTCTATCTTCTGTGATAATACTTCTGCTATATGTTTGTCAAAAAATCCAATCTTACACTCTAAGGCTAAACATATAGAAATTAAACATCACTTCATCAGAGACTATGTTCAGAAGGGTGTAATAAATCTAGCTTTTGTTGATACAGATCATCAATGGGCTGATATTTTCACAAAACCCCTTGCTGAAGATAGGTTTAAGTTCATTCTAAAAAATATTTGTATGGATTTTTGTCCAGAGTAATATTTATCAGAGGCAACTTATCAGATGCAAAATGTTTAAAGATCTGAAGTATTTCATCTGATTATTTGTTCATTTATCTTTGATTGATTTATTTGTGTGAAACTCTAAACTAACAAACTCAGAAGATCTGAACGTTGGAAACGTTTCATTTCTTGAGAGACATCAGATGCACATATAAGTAAACACGTGTCACTCAGAATCTGAAAAGATGGAGTGCTCTACTGAATTGACGTTTGAGGTACTGCTTTGAAAATCTCATTTTTCTTGGATTTCCCCCCATTTGTCATATCTTTAAATTGAAATGATTATTTTCATTAAATGCTATGTGTAAACGTGCATATGTGTCTATTGATGTGCCCAATGTTTGATTTTTTGGTTTTCTATAAATACCACCTATCACATTGTTTTCACACTTTTCACACTCACTACACTTATGCGTTTTTGCTTACTCTTCAACCTCTACCAAAACCCTAAACCCAAATCAAAATCTTCATCTTCATCAATGGCTTCTTCATCAAATGCTGCTGAAATCTCCAACAAAAATATAATGTACAAGAAACCAGTACGCACTTTATTTACTCCAGTTGTGGATCTTGAGGTTCTGTGCGAGAGTTTCATTGATCTTGAATCAATAGAAGAAAATGGGTTTGACCTAACAACTGCCATTAAAGCTCAAGGATGGGAGAAGTATTTTGAAAGACTGATGGGTCTTGTGTACCCAACTCTTGTGAAGGAGTTCTGGATTCACGTTAGTGTTGGTCCTAAGTTCATTCACTCATCTGTCCTTGGGAAGGAGATAGTGATCACTGAGAAACTGATCAGGCAACTGTTTAGTTATAAAGAATCTGATGGTGTTACAAACCTAGCCTCTTCACGTATTGATATGGCTAAGGTGTATGAAGAGATTACTGTATCTGGAACACCAATAAGCAAGGTTAAAGATCTGAAACCTATCTATAGGATCTGGGCGAAGATATTTATGAGTACAATCTTTCACAGAAAGTCAACCAACTCACCAGACTATGTGAGTACAGAGCATCTGTACTTCATGTACTGCATCAACAAGAATATTAAGGTGGATCTGCCCTATCTGATTTTCAGTCATCTTCTGACTCATGTCAAAGAGACTAGAGAAGAGGTCAGAGCTAAAGCTGGGAAAGTTAGAACTTGGATACCTCTGGGAAGACTTATTTCAGACATCCTTACAGAGAACAAGTTGGTGAAGCATCTGACAGATGCAAAAGTAACAGAGGATCTGTCCTACATCATTGGATCTGAGATAAACGGACTTACTCTGAAAAGAATGAAGATCATTTCAGAGCTGAATGGTAAACTAAGGAAGATAAACTCTGAGGAGGTCAATGGCAGAAGGATACCAGTAGAAGATTTTCCAATGTTCAGCGCAGATGAACCAAAAGGTATTGTCTGGGCTTACATTGCAGATTGTCTGAAGAATGGAATTCCTCTACCTGCTAACCTTGTTCAGAAACAAGGAGAAGAATTGCCCAATCTGATGAAGGAAAGGGGTAGTAAGAGAAAAGCTGAAGAAGGCTCTGTTCAGAAGAAAAGGAAAGAATCTGAAGTTCCAAGGAAGAAGAAGAAAGGAGTAAAGAAAGTCATAATCAATTCTAGAGATGCTACTCTGGAAGAAATAAGAGGCACTATTCATCAGGTATTAACATCTGATCCTACCCCTGCTGTTCATTCACCCCTTCCATCTCCAACCCTTAGACATAGAACTTCTAAACCCCAACCATCTGCAAACCTTTCATCTGAACCACCTTCATCTCCCCCAGTACATTCACAACCATCTTCTTTACCAACAACCTCTGACCCCCAACCTCATACTACATCTGAACCCCCTCAACCTACTTCACCAAAAATTCCACAACCAGAAATTCCACAACCAGAAATTCCCCAACCAGATATAATCATCTCAGAACCAAACCAGCCAGAGACTGTTCAATCTGAACACTCTGAACAACCAGCTCCACCAGAAGATTCAAATCTTTCTGAAGATATTCTGGATATCCAACCCCTGAATCAATCCATTAACATTTCTTCAACATCTGTTCACTCAGAAGAATCTTCTGATTGTGAATCATCTGATTATGAATCATCTGATTTTGAACCAGAGTCTCTCAAACAAGCTCGTTCTGACATTGCTATGAAGGAACACGTTAACATTTCTATGTTTCATACTCCACCCAACTCCCCACCTCAGATAACCATCCCTCAACCATCTGAAACTCATCTATCTGAAACCCAAACCATTCCTCAACCAACTGAACTCCCTCAGTCTGACACCCAAACATATCAATCAACACCACCTCAACCACAACCATCTGAACCTACACCATCTGAACCTACTCCTGTTAACACTCCTAATCCTAAACCCTCTGAACAGTCAGATCTAGGATCATGTGTTAATACTATGTTTGAAATATTCAAGAAGGAGATAGATTCTGAGTATGCTCGTGTTAAGGAAGTGTGTTTGTCAAGTTTGGATCCGGCTGTTTCAAATGCTTCTTGGAAACGTTTCCTCTGGATGTTCAACAAAGCTGCTTTAAAAGTTAGAGCTAAATGTTCTAAGCTTGCAAAGACTCAGTTTGCAGAATTAATCAAGATAACTCTGATGAACATTCCTCCTCCTCCTCCTGTGTTGCTTCTGGAAGCTGCTCCTCCAGAGGCTCATGCATCTGAATTGGTTGAACAAGCTTCTGAAGAGAACCATTCTGACAAGAACACTGCTGCTACTGCATCTGCTTCTTCTTCATCTGTGGTCACAGAGCTTGTGAATGATGTTAAGGAAATAAAAGATTGGATGGTAAAGCAAGAGAAGACAACTGATGAGATCAAGACCTGGATGTCTAAGCAAGAAGAGTCAACAGCCAAAATGACAGAGCTTCTGACCCTTATTGCCTCACGCCAGACTTAGTTTTATTTGATGTTTTTGCACATGTTATTGCTTCTGTTGTTTTCTTATTGTTTTGTTATGCTTTTTGGCATCTATCTGTTCTTTTGTGACTCTGTTTGATTGTGAACTCTGATCTGTTTAAATGAAAGTTGATGTTTTTTCTTCTATATGCTTCTTTTCTTCTGTATCTTTATGTCTTTAAAAATCTTTTTGATTATGACAAAAAGGGGGAGAAAAAGAGAATCTGATTGTTCAACCTATAAGCAATTACTAAAACTGAAATTCAGACATTTTATTAACTTACTTTGAATTTAAGTCTTTCAGATTACATTGATATATCTGACATAATTCATTAAAGTTACCCTGAGACTTTTCCAACAAGAACCTGATCTTCCAAAGCAAATATGAGTATTCAATCAATTCTGATATCTTACTCTGAAAGATAAGTCAAGCAAGATGATAACCAGGCGCTCTGACTGAAGGAAGTCATAATTATCTGGCACCAAGATTTGATTCTGAAAGTCAAACCTCTTGCGTCAGGCTCTGAATCTGAAATATACTTAATCAAAAAGGGAAGTGTTTTCTTCTATTAGAGTATTCATTTCAGGGGGAGATTTTTAATCTCAGGGGGAGTTATAATTCATACTTTTTATTGAACAAAATTTCTCATGTTTTGTCATCATCAAAAAGGGTGAGATTGTAAGAACACAGATTGTTTCTTAGTAATATCTCTATGTTTTGATGATAACACTTATGAATTTTGTATTCAAGAATTATATACTCTAAATTTGTTCTAGACTGTTTGCTACTGGTACTAAGAAAATATTCTTAAAGAGCAAATTTGGATCTGAACAATGATATTATGAAAGGCTTCAAAGGTTCAAGAGCATCTTAAATGAAGATCTGAACGCTGTCTCCAGAAGAATATGAGTGCTGTCTACTAAAGATTTTGAAGCAGAAGCCTCTAAAGAATAGAAAACTCTGAGAGTTCAGAAGCTTAGTCATCAGAAGGCTCTAAAGATACTGCGCTGCATAGTATTGAGAATCTGAAATAGAAGACTCTGCTCTGACAGAACTACACGCTCAAGCACACAAGCTGCATATACTCTGATTCAGCATAATCTGAAGAACATCCCAAGACTCTGAAGATCCAGAAGATCTCTACTCTGGAGATTCTGAAGATCCAGACTCTGATGTTGATAGCTGAGCTTACTTAGTGAAGAAGATTTGAATATGTCTGTTGGCATGTCTCAACATCTCTTTCCTCTTTTATGCTAGACACAAGAACACAGACAAAAAGGTTTTATCTGTGCATTCCATTCTAAGGAAAGTTTCTGCAACGTGAAGGCAAAAGGCACCAGGCTTTTTCAGCACAACCTCCAACGTAAAGATAAAAGGCACCAGGCTTTTTCAGCACAACCTCCAACGTTGAGAAGACTTCATGGATCTAAGTGCCTATATAAAGAAGTCCACTCCATCTTCTTCAAAGACGAACTTCTTGCAAAAATCACTCATCAAAGCAAATCTCTCAAAAGCTCTTATATTCTATTTGTTGTAACATTGTTCTTAAACTTAAGAGAAATATCACAGTTGTGATAATAGCTTTTTAGAAGCATTCTTACTCTTGTAATAGTTTTACATTGATTGTAAAAGGTTTCCTTAAGAGGATCCAGTTGGGATCAGTAGCTCTTGAGAAGACTAAGAACAGTTGTTCTTAGGTGTTACTATTGTAATCTGTTTGATTAAATAGTGGATTAAGTCCTTGACTGAGAAAGGAAAATCACTCTTGAGAGGGTGGACTGGAGTAGTTGAGTTCAACGAACCAAGATAAAAATAACTGTGTTTGAATCTTTGATTATTTGTCATACTTATTCAACCCCCCCCCCCCCCTTCTAAGTATTTTTCTCACCTTCAGCAAGTACCTTTGATCAAGTTATCAGTCTTAGGTTCTTCTGCACCGCTCAAAGCAAACACACTTTCGTTCGTCTGAGCAGCAGTAGCAGTCTTCTTGGCTGCTGGCACTGGGTACTGATACGACCCTTCTCTCCACAGTTAAAGCAAGTCGTAGCTTCATCTTTGCAGTCAGTAATTCTATGACCTATCTTGCCTTAACGATGACATCTCAGCACCTTACAAACCTCAGTATGGTGACCTTTCTCGCCACACGTATAACACTTTCTTGGAGCAGTAGTCGTTCCCCCACTTAACTTTTTCCCATCTGAAGTCTTCTGCTTCCCTTTATCACCTGAAGTCACATAAGATTTCCCTCTATATTGTCCTTTCTCTTTCTTCTCACTCAGCTGCTTGTAGTGAGTAGATCGAGCTCGGCTATCCTCATCATAAATTCTACTCTTGTCCACCAGTTCTGCAAACTGACGAATCTGCTGGTACCCAATTCCCTGCTTAATCTCTGGTGTAATGCGGACAAAAATTCACTAAAGCCTCAAACTTTACCGCATACTCAGCCACACTCATATTCCCTTGCTTCAGCTCAAGGAATTCTACCTCTTTCTTGCCCCGAACATCTTCAGGAAAATACTTCCTCAAGAATTCTTCCTTAAACACAGTCCAAGTTATTGCAATGCCAACACCCCCCAATCTTTGACGAGTGTTATCCCACAAGTCCTCAGCTTCCTTTGCTAGCATATGTGTACCAAATTGCACCTGTTGAGCATCAGTGCACACCATAACCTGAAAAATCTTCTCAATCACTTTCAGCCACCTCTGCGCACCATCAGGATCATGAGTGCCCACAAAAGTCGGCGGATTGTTCCTCTGGAACTTCCCCAAAGCACGAAATGTAACACCCCATATTTAATTGGAATATTTTAATTAATTTATTTAATTGAGAATATTCATATTTTGGTGGTTTTCGGTGGTTTTGTGGATTATTGGGAATTATGCATTTTTGGATTAATTATTTAATTAATAGTATACAATATGGAAGTATTAGTATTATTATTAGTTAAAATAAATATAAGTGAAATAAGGATAATTTGGGCATTAAGAGGAGTTAATAAGGATGTTATGGGAAAAGCCCAATTATGTGGCCCAAGACTAGGTTTAACAAAAAGGAAATATGAAGGAATTAGGATTCATTTGTTAGACCATGGAAAGAATTGAGGCCAGAGCTCTGAGGCAGAAGATTGGAGCCAAAAGCTTCGGAGGATTCCCGGAGATATTTGAGAAGGCTTTGATCGACAATTAAGCTATGCGGAGTATAGCTTTTCATGATTTTCCATGTGTGCCTTTCGATGTGATTATGGTTGGTTTAAGGGTTTAAGGGTTTTATGGAGAATGAGAAAAATGGATTTTTGGCCTTCGTGGCCTAAATCTATTATGGAGATTGTAACCGTAGGGATTTTAAAGGTAGAAATGAGAAATAGTGATCTTTGGCCTTCGTGACCTAAACCTGTAATTGCAAATCTAATTGTGAATTATTGGGGAAAACATAAACCTAGGCCTTCGTGGCTAAAAAGCTGATTGAACTTTGCTTAACCCTGTAGGAATATTGGATAGTGAGTAACTCTAATTCCTTGGTGCAATTGTAGGGAAATTTTTGGTTTAGGGTATGAATATGACCCGGGATTAGCCTAATAAACTGTAGGTTTTATGCCTTTATCGCCGTAGTGTTGTACCCCAAAATTTGACCAACCCCTTTTCTTATTTTTGGCTTATGTTTCATTGCATTTTAGCATCTTGCATTTGTATAGCATAGTTCTTACAGGGGATCAAGTGATTGTTTGTATGTCACCCAAGAGGAGAATCTTATTGGCTTCAAGCTCAAGCAAAGGCATTGGTAGAGGTTATTATGTGTGTGTTATCATCATGAAGTTATCAGAGCTCCTAGAGAGGAGAGGTGTGCCACAACTCACTATCAAAGAACCATCAGAGGGTTGTCAAGGGATTCATGAAGACATATCATTGGTGTAATCATGAGGTAGAAGCTTTTTGAGTACCTCAGAGGTCATTGTGGAGCTGGAATGGTCACTCAGTTCATCTAAGCAATGCCTAGGCAAAAAGCATGAAATTAGGGTTTCATCTTTAATCAGGATAAACTTATTTTTAGGAGCAGGACTTGTTTCCATGGTCTTCCATATGTCCTAAGGTGTTTTGGGATGGGAGATTGATCATCAAATTTAATCAGAAGAGATTCAATTGATCAGTCAATTGAAAATCAAGAGATTTGGGGGAAAAGTCAACTCCAGACTTTTTGAGGTCAAATCATGTTCCTCAAGTTCAATATGACCAATGGATGGAATTTGATCAAGAAAAGTCAAGAGAATTATGAAAAATCATGAATTGTTGAAAGTTGCCATTTTTGGGAAATTAGGGTTTTAGAAACTTTCCATTTATGGAAAGTTTTATGTTTGAAGCAACCATCTCCAAGGCCATTTTTCTTCATGATCAAGGTTTCAAATGGACTTGGGTCAAACATAAAACTTGTTCCTCACACTCCAAGCTTTCTTTTGAGTATCAATTCATCATCATATGATACTTGGAGCTCAAGTTATGATCATTCAAAGTTGGGGATTTCAATGACTTCAAAATTGGCAAGTCTAGGCAGATTTTTGGACCAACTTTACAAGCCAATTTCCATCAGGTTCTCATTGTCAAATGAAACTTTGTCTCAAATGAAAGTTTTAGATCTTGTTCCTAGCTTTCCAAAAAGTCCTAGAAGTCCTCCATATGATTTGTGAAGCTCAAGTTATGAAGACTCAAAGTTGGAGAAAAATAGTTCAAAATCCATAACTTAGAATTTCTTCTAAGTTACCTCTAGGCAGATTTTGTGTCATGCTTTTCAACATCAAATTTCATGTACTTCCAATGATCAAATGGAACTTACACCAACATCAAATTTTCTCTATTCCAATGATCAAATGGAACTTACACCAACATCAAATTTTCTCTATTCCATACACTCTATTCCATCACACCAATATCAATCTTGTCTCTCTTGATGAACTCTCCAGCTCACAGAGAGGCTCTGCAAAAAGTATTGAAGCAGGCACATGTAACAAAAGATATAACTCTCGGCCAATTTGATTCAGTAATAGCCAACATTACAGCCTGTAACACCCTGAGCTTTAGTGATGCAGAGTTGCCGAAAGAAGGACGTAATCACAATTGTGCATTGCACATATCTGTCAGGTGCCAGGAAGACACAATGGCACGAGTTTTAGTCGATACTAGATCCTCATTGAATGTATTGCCTGCAAGGTCGCTCGCAAGGCTAGCATATGCAGGAGCAGAAATGAAACCAACGTCTTTAATTGTAAAAGCTTTTAATAGTTCAAGAAGGACGGTTGTTGGAGAGGTAGAATTGCCAATCATGATCGGACCTCAGGTGTTCAATATTACATTCCAAGTCATGGACATTAACCCAGCTTATAGTTGTTTGTTGGGAAGACCGTGGATTCACGTCGCTGGGGCAGTAACTTCCACTTTACATCAGAGAATGAAATTTGTTGTGAATGATAAGTTAGTGATTGTACACGGTGAAGAGGACCTAATGGCGAGCAATCTGTCATCATTCAAGTATATTGAAGCAGATGAGGGCGTGTTAGAAACTTCCTTTCAAGCACTTGAGATAGCTAATGCAGTGATGTTAGAAGAAATAGTGGCTAAGAGTGGTCCGTCTTTTGCATCCGCTCAAAGCATCAAGTCTACACTGGAAGAAGGCACTCTTACAGGTTAGGGAGAGGTTATTGAAATGAAACCAAAGATGGATCACCAAGGGTTGGGTTACAAACCAACTCATGATGAAACACCGACACATGACAAGGGACACCCAAAGACTATACAAGAAGTATTCATCAGTGGAGGTTTCCAAATCAGTGCTGTGGAGGAAGACTCCGAAGATGAAGACCTTGAACAGTTAGTGTATCATTGCAACACTGCTTTGAGCAACTGGGAAGCTATTGAGATTCCTTTGGTTTTTCATGAGTCAAAGTAATTTGTTTGTTTTTCTTTTCTTGTTGTTTTAAGTCTCCATAGCCATGCCCAAGGCTATAAGAATGTTTTGTAAGAGCCTCGAGCTTTCAAGAAATCAATGAAAACGAACTATTTTGTTAATTTCCTGGTGTTATTTCCTTTACTGCTTTTGCTTTCATTTTAAACGAAAAATGGCAATCTTAAAAAACCAAAACATTTTTTTTGTTGTATGTTGCATTTGTCTTTGTGTGTTTTAATAAAATAAGTCGTTCCAACGTGCAGTGATGTCCTAAAACCCATTGAATCTTATGACTTTGCATTCCCTCCAGACTTTGATTCACCAATATACCAAGCTGAAGATGAGGATGAAGATTTTGAAATACCCGATGAACTGGTAAAATTGGCACACCATGAGTATGCAGAGCTTCAACCCTACAAAGAACAGGTAGAAGTCATTAATCTTGGCACCGAAGCAAACAAGAAAGAAGTCAAGATTGGGGCAGCTCTAGGGGCAGAAGTCAAGCAGCAACTAGAAGAACTTTTGAAAGAATATGTGGATGTATTTGCTTGGTCAGACCAGGATATGCCGGGTTTAGACACTGACATAGTAGTTCACAAGTTACCGCTTCGACCAGAATGCCCACCGGTTAAGCAAAACCTCCGAAGAACAAGACCTGACATGGCTCTCAAGATTCGAGATGAGGTAAAGAAACAGATTGATGCGGGCTTCTTAGCAGTGTCCAAATACCCCGAATGGGTAGCCAATATTGTACCTGTGCCGAAAAAGGATGGGAAAGTCAGAATGTGTGTGGATTACAGGGACCTAAACAGGGCCAGTCTGAAGGATGATTTCCCTTTGCCGCATATCGACACGTTGGTGGATAATACAGCTCGTTTTGCAGTTTTCTCATTTATGGATGGGTTCTCCGGTTACAATCAGATTAAGATGGATCCCGATGACATGGAAAAAACTACCTTCATTACTCCGTGGGGGACTTACTATTACAAAGTTATGCCTTTCGGTCTGAAGAACGCAGGTGCTACTTATCAAAGGGCCATGGTAACTTTATTTCATGATATGATGCACAAGGAGATAGAAGTATATGTTGATGACATGATAGCCAAATCTCAAAGCGAGGAGGACCATTTGGAACATCTTTTGAAATTTTTAAGAGACTCAGAAAATACCAGTTGAGATTGAATGCAACCAAGTGTACCTTTGGGGTAAGGTCTGGGAAATTACTCGGTTTCATTGTCAGCCACCGAGGGATTGAGGTAGATCTAGATAAGGTCCGAGCCATTCAAGACATGCCAGCTCCACAAACAGAAAAGCAAGTCAGAGGTTTTCTTGGAAGACTGAATTACATATCCAGATTCATTTCCAATATGACTCCCACTTGCGAGCCCATCTTCAAACTATTACGCAAAGACCAGACGGTTGTCTGGAATTCAGATTGTTAGCAAGCATTTGATAAGATCAAGGGTTACCTACAAGAACCTCCAATCTTAATACCTCCGGTCCCGGGAAGACCTCTCTTCATGTATTTGACAGTGCTGGAGAATTCAATGGGTTGTGTGTTAGGTCAGCAAAATGAGTCTGGGCGAAAAGAACATGTTATCTATTATTTAAGTAAGAAGTTTACTGATTGTGAAGGCCGATATTCACTTCTGGAGAAAACTTGTTGTGCTTTGGCATGGGCTACCAGACGTTTAAAGCAGTACATGATTTGTCATACTACTTTGTTGATTTCAAAAATGGATCCAATAAAATATATTTTTGAGAAGCCTGCTCAGACTGGAAGACTCGCCAGTTGGCATATGTTATTATCAGAATACGACATCCAGTACATAACTCAGAAGTCTATCAAAAGGTAGTGTTTTATCGGAATATCTTGCAGATCAACCAGTGGAAGATTATGAGCCTCTCAAATTTGATTTCCCAGATGAAGACATTATGTTGGTAAAAGATTGTGAAGAGCCAAGTTTTGATGAAATTCCGCCGGAAGATCTTTGGTGGAAAATGATGTTCGATGGTTCCTCCAACTACAGTGGGCATGGCGTAGGCGCTGTTTTAATGAATCCAGAAGGTGGTTACACTCCATTCACAGCCAGGTTGGATTTTGACTGTACAAACAATATCGTCGAATATGAAGCATGCATTCTCGGCCTCGAGGCAGCTATCGACCTCAAAATCAAACTTCTTGAAGTCAGTGGGGATTCAGCTTTGGTTATTTATCAGGTTACTGGAGAATGGGAAACTAGACATGAAAATTTGATTCCTTATAGAGCCTATATTGTCAAAATGATGAAGTATTTTGATAAAATCACTTTCAAGCATGTCCCGAGATCTGAAAATCACATTGCCGATACCCTAGCCATGTTAGCCTCGATGTGGAAAGTCAGGGATGTCAATGATGCCACTCTCATTAGAATTGAACACAAGACCGAGCCCGCCTACTGTCAGATGGTTGAAGAAGAGACTGATGATAAGCCATGGTTCTATGACATAAAGAATTACCTGTTGAAACAAGAGTATCCAGCAGATGCTACATCACTCGACAAGAAAACTCTGAGACGATTAGCATCCAAGTTCTTTCTCAGAAATGATGTGCTTTACAAAAGGAATCATGATATGGTCCTACTTAGATGTGTTGACCGACGAGAAGCAGAGCTGTTAATGCAAGATGTTCACGAAGGAATGTTTGGTACCCATGCCAATGGATATGCTATGTCTAAAAAGATTTTAAGGGCGGGTTATTACTAGTTGACCTTGGAAACTGACTGTATTCAATATGCTAGAAGGTGTCACAAGTGTCAGATTTATGCAGACAAGATGCATGTACCTCCAACGTTGCTAAAGGTGTTGTCATCACCATGGCCTTTTTCTATGTGGGGCATCGATATGATTGGGGCAATTGAACCAAAAGCTTCTAACGGACACCGATTTATTCTGGTTGCTATTGACTATTTCACAAAGTGGGTTGAAGCTGCATCCTACACTAATGTTACTCGGCAGGTGGTGGCCCGTTTCATAAAAAGGGAGATTATCTGTCGTTACGGAATCCCGAGCCGAATCATAACGGACAATGGTACTAATTTGAACAACAAAATCATGAAAGAGTTGTGCGATGACTTCAAAATTGAACATCACAATTCTTCTCCTTACCGTCCCAAGATGAATGGAGCGGTAGAAGCTGCGAATAAAAACATCAAAAAGATTTTGCAAAAGATGGTGAAAACTTACAAAGATTGGCATGAGATGTTGCCGTTTTCCCTGCATGGATACAGAACGTCCGTCTGCACTTCAACAGGGGCAACCCCTTTTTCTTTGGTATATGGAATGGATGTGGTACTTCCTATTGAGGTCGAGATACCTTCTTTGAGAGTCATAAGGGAAACTAAGCTTGAAGAAGCAGAATGGGTGAGAGAAAGGTTTGATCAGTTGAATCTTATCGACGAAAAACGCATGTCTGCAATGTGTCATGGTCAGTTATATCAGAAAAGGATCAAGAGGGCTTTTGACAAGAAAGTTCGTGTCCGAGAATTCCGCGAAGGGGAATTTGTAATCAAAAAGATTTTACCAGTTCACAAAGATGCACGGGGAAAATGGATGCCTAATTATGATGGCCCGTTTGTTGTAAAGACAGTCTTCTCAGGAGGCTCATTGATTCTCACCACCATGGATGGAAAACAGCTTACTCATCCAGTGAATTCTGATGCAGTACGAAAATATTACGCCTAAAAAGAACCCGATAAGTCGAAAACTCAAAGGAACGGCTTATGCAAAAGTTAGGGTTGAAGAAAAAGAAAAGAAAAGAGAAAAAAGAAAAAAGAAAAATAAAAGCTCGCTAAGTTGAAAACCCGAAAGGGCGACTTAGGCAAAAATGAGCGTCCCGGTGGATTGAAAACCCGAAAGGGCGGTCCAGGAAAAAGTTAGGGACAAAGGCGCTTCACTGCATCAGAAGAGTTGTCACTACTTCAAAAGGTTGTCGCCATTGCAGAAGATTGTACAGGAGGTCCACTTCCAACTGCTCATCAGAAGCGAGGATTTGGGGGATTTTAGTCTTTAGGAATGGATAGTCATGGGATTCAATGTAACCTTATCCACGTTGCCATTTTTCACTTGTAAAATTTCTATGGAATTTTGTCATTTGCAAGATTTCATTCTTGAATAAAATCAGTTTTGAACCTTTCTTTCCTTTGCAACTTTATCATTTCCTGTATTTTCTTTGTTATGCAAAATATTGTTCGTTGATCAACGATAATTTTGAAAGCATTAGGGTCAAATTATTTGAATAAAACTTGAAAAGATTAACAAACGTAAAAACTTCAGCTCATGGAAAGTCGAGGAAAATCATACTTCCCCGAAACCTCAGGGTAGCGAAAGCTTTGATATGCGATCCAATTACATTCCCCGATGAAGCGTAAGCAAGTCGAACTGCCGATTCTCCTTTGATCATGTATGGGTATCAGAACTTGAAGACTGTGTTCTCAAGGAACCTCTTATGATCATATAAGGACTGGTCCCCAGTAGAAGATTTTTGAGCATTATTTTTTACTTTGTCATCTCTAAATAGTTTGGTTAGAAAGCTCGGTTCCCCTGTTAAGATTGGGTTTATCTTCAAGACTACATACGCCTTTCAGCCTGGGTTCAGTGTGATTCATTTTGTCTCCTAGGGTCAGTGTGCTATCTTTTGATTCCTCGTGAATGTCTAGTCACTGCTAGTGAATTTCTGTTTAAAAGTCCAGTTGTAACCGACATTGTTTTAGAAGCCAATCGTTATTGGTAGTTCTTTGGTCGTCACCATATTTCTTGTTAAAACCGGTCGTAACTGGAATTGTCTTAAATTCCACTTGTCGGTATCCCGATTGTCACCACCTTTTTCCTTTAATTCCCTAGTCGTAACTGGTAGTGTTCGAAATCCAATCGTCATTGGTATTCTTTTGGTCGTCACCATATTTTCCTTTGAAGTCCAGTCGTAACTGACGTTGTCTTAACTTCACTCGTTATTACCTCTTGGTTCGGTTGTTACCAACCTTTTCCCTCTGAAGTCTAGTCGTCACTAGCAAATCCCCTGTGAAATCTAGTCGTTACTAATTGATTTCCATTTAAGTCCAGTCATAACTGGCAGATATTTGAAACCCAATTGTCATTGGTATCTTGTTGATCGTTACCAACCATCCCCATGAAAGTCCAGTCGTAACTATCATCGCTTGGAATCTAATCGTTATTGGTATTTTCTGGTTTGGTCGTTACCAACTTCCCTAGCTAAAAGCCTAGTAGCTTGCTAGCATGCTCGTAACCACATGTGTTGGTATACCCTGATTTGGTCGTCACCATGTATTTCTTCCGAAGTCCAGTCGTGACTGACATTGTGTAAAATCCAATCATCATTAGTACCCGGACCTGGTCGTTACCAATCTCCTTTAAGTCCAGTAGTTATTGGCATTGCTTGAAATTTGGTCGTCACCAATTTCCCCAGTCGAAGTCCTGTATTACCGATTGGATTTGAAATTTCATTTGTTGTTATCTCAGGTTGGTCGTTACCATTACCTCTAGGAAGTCTAGTGGTTGCTAGCACTGTTTGAACTTCTTATTAAAACTGGGTGACATTATCCCCAGCAAGACCTTTTCCAGACAAGTCTCGGAGATCTAGTCGTCACTAGTATCCCCAATATGTTTTGTCTTTGTTTCTAGTCCATTCCTGAAGATCCCGTGTGAACTCTTCACTGTAGGAAGCTCCTCATCTGATCATCCCCAGTGAGGTTCGTGTTTTAATTTCCCCAGTAAAAAGTCGCTCGTGTCCCCGGTGGAAATCTACCTCGTTCCCCGGTGAAGTGTTTGCTTTTCCCCAGTAAGATTGTCATCTTCATCGGATTTTATGCATCCTCATGTAAATTTTTCTCTCTGCTATCACTAGTCGTGTTTGAACTATTGATTGTTATACCTCGGTATTCCCCAGTGTCGGATCCACAATGCCAGGTCCCCGCAAATAGTTACTCGTTGTTTTGTTTTTCTGTCTTCTGCATATGTCTTGCATCCAAGCATCATGAAGCATCATTTAGAATTCATGACATATCATGACCTTTCCTTTTGCATATCATCAGATCTAAGGGACAAAATTTCCGGTTTTCTATATTTAAATACCTTTCACTGCGATTCTACGAGGATCATCATCCCTCAGTTCCATCTAGTGAAGATATTTAAATATGGGCAACTGTTGCACCCCAAATTTTGACCCCTTAGATTCTCATTATCATTTTAGGAGCATACTCATGAATTTTCTAACCTTAACCCAGTGCAAGTCTGTCTTTGTCAAATTGCAGATGAATCAGGGTTTCGTGCAGTCAAAATCGAAACTTTTGGGTTTGTGATTAGTCAATGTTTTGGGCTCATTCAAATAGGAAACAAGGTCAAGGGTATTATATAATGTCAATTGAGAAGCCAATGTGAGGTTGTTACCCCAAAATTCATAGCAGTGCATTTCAGAGCACCCGATTAGGGTTTTGGACTAATAAAAGTCAACTGTAGTTTGATTTTGATGTTGGAAGATGTTTAAATGGTGGGATTGTGATTCATGAAGTTCATATAGCTTAATAAAGTTCATCCAAGAAGTTTCAAAGTCTCAGGAGGCCCAGAATGTCAACAGGCGACTCGGTAATCACCGATCGGTCGTACGGTTGACCGAAAAGTCGACTCTCCAAATTTTAGGAATTGGACTTCAAGTTGTGAAACAAAGTTGTTCCTTATGTCATATTGGACTTTCATATCAATTTTCATGACCATTGGATCAAGAATGAAGGAGTAATCAAAAAATCGGGAAATTAGGGTTTTGAAAGGGGCTAAACCATAACTCCTTAACCACACATCCAATTGAGTTGGTTCAAATCTCATTTGGAAGCTATTGACAAGTCCTACAAAAGTCACTAAGTGGTCCATGATCAGAAAATGCATAGATTTGGAGTTATGATCAGATTCATTTCAAGAGGGGAAAAAGACTTTAGCAACTTTGGAAGGCTTTATGGCCAAGTTCCTTTGGGAAATTGAAACTCATGAAAATATGAATGTTTTAGAGCTATGTGAGGGCTTTCTAAAAAGTACTAGCACATCTAAAAATGATTTGTGAGCTGAAAGTTATGGTCATGGCAAGTTGGTGTTTTTTCACTTTAGTCTCACATTGTCAAAATTCAAGAAATCATCCTTTCATCAAAATTGACCAATTCTAGCTGGTGAATCATGTTGTATCTGATATGTAGAGAGTTTGAACCCTGAAAATATGAAAGATATGCAGAGGGGATGAATTCTCCAAGCTTTGCAAATCGCCTTGCAAGTTGGTTTGCAACTTGCACCAAAAGTGAAAAAGTGAAGCATGAGGTGTAAAACAAATTCTGAACCAGCCCTCAAGCTATGCTTCTAGCCTGCAATTAGTCACACTAAACCATCATTGTTCTTGACTATTGAGGCCTGCCTTGCAGCCAAGGAAACCCTCTTGTAGAGGTTTGCTCCAAAAAGTGAAAAACCTTTCTTCAAAGTGAAGAAATCTTCAAATCTTCCCCCTCACTCCTTTTCCTATAAATAGAGACCTCCCTCACCTCCTTTTGGACATGAACAACCTTCTAAAAACCAGAGAAATTGAGAATCCTTGCTGTTTCCACTCCTTGCTCCAAAAATCACAAAATCACAAACTTGTCAAAAGTGCCAAAAATCTGTCTTTGTGCAAGGGCTGCCAAACTCATTTCTCTACATTCAAACACCCCAACAATCATCCATGCAATCCCTAAATATGGTATAGAAGGTGTCTAAACCATTAAACCATCCAAAAACTTCACCAATCAAAAAGTCAACTTCATCATCAAGTTACTTTGACCAAAAGCTACAAATTCTACCAAATCTTATTCTAAGCACTTGCCTAGTGTTTTAATCATCCTAACACCTCTTATATATTGTTTTTCAACTGTCCAAAGTGTTAGAATTCATTGGTGAGACCTATTTCTCCAACTGTCCTTGTATTTGCACATTGCTTCAAAGAAAAGAAAGGTTTCAAGGCAAAAAGGTAGATTGAAGTTCTCTGGGTTTCTTGATTATTCTAGCTTGTTCAACAAAGTCTACTAGAGGTATGTAAACACTCTTTTCTTACTTTGCACTATAATTGCATGACTTGGTATTTTTAACTCATTATGTGAAAACATGTCATGTGTAAGTTTTGTGCATACTTTCTGTCATGGCAAGAAGTAGCAGCCTAATTGATTTGAGACAACTTTAAAATCATGATTATGTTGTATATATGTGTTTGTTTCAAACTGTTTGTACCTGGTGCATGTTTCGTACACAAAGTGTCATGTTTTGCATTTTCATGTCATAGCCATGCCAATTTGAATTTCAGGCCTGAATACACTTGTGTTCTAGTTTAAGAATCATCTACGTGTGCATATATGAGTTGTGTATGCAGTTGTTTTGTTTTGAACATGACCAGAATTTGATTTGAGTTTTTTTGTGGATGTACAAAGCACAATATCACAGCTGACCTATCATTTTCTTTAACAAAACTGTTTTGGCTCATGTTGTTGACTTAGATACACTCATCTATATGGAAATGAACTGTGTGCATAATCTAAATGATCAGTATGTGTTTAGAATCAAAACTGAATGTCATGCTGCCTTGTATTTGCCAATCTTGCATTTAGAGTGTCCTTTTCCATCACAGACCCATTTGAGCTACTTTTTGTGTTTGAATCTATGTAATAACATGTATGTGAACTGTATATATGATTGGCTTGGTCAAAATATGTCTAGAACATGAATTGATTTTTCTCATGCCTTGCAAAAACACCAAATGCAGTTGTATGCCAGATCTCATAACAACCTGTTTTAAGTCTTTCTTGATGTTTAGACACTCTTGATACTAGGGATGTATGATGTGTATAAGGTTGCCCTGCCCAATTTTTGCATTCATTCTGACTTTACATACCAACTGCATAATACCATGTTTTGATTGTCATCAAAATGCCACTTTTCACAAATAACTGGTTTTGCACTGAAACTATGTCTTGACTTCACTTGTATGAATACTTGTGGTATGTGTATGTGAATCATTTGGTCAATACATGCTTAAAACTGAATTGCACTTTTCATGTCATATCCAAAATGTCATTTTTACAACTTATATCCAATTGATCAAAACAGACTGTTTTAATTTGGCTCTTGAGCATGAACACACCAATCTTTGTATGTGAAATATGTATGTATGATTAAATTGATGAATTATGTCTCAACACATGGACTGCCCAAATTCTGTTACACTTCACACACATACCACAAAGCACTCAAACTGCAACTCAAATGCTAATCTTTGACAGGCTGTGTTTGGATTTTTCTTTGGCTTGGATATCACTTATTAATGCATTTCCAAAGTGTATGTGTGATATGTATTGGCTTGCTACTCATGAACTTGAACTTTACATCATCAAGCATTTTTCAAAACATCATTAAGCAACTCACATGCCAATTTTCCATAAAAGCCTGTTCTGCATCAAATTCATGTTGAAAAACTTTGCACTAATTATTTATGAGTTGTTTGCATGATTCTTCATCATTTAAACCAACTGCCATGAGTGTTTCACTTCAAAATGCATCTTTTAACAGAAATTACCACTTGACATATCAACTTCACAAACTGTTTGCATTGAGTTATTTTTTGGACTTGGAATCATTCTTTACCATTTATGTGATCTGTGTGTGTGCTTGGTTTGGATTAAAAATGATTGAAACAAGTTATTCACATCAAAATGCATCTCATAACATACAAGAGCACACACCATCGAATTTTTCATTGGAGGAGGAATCTCAGAAAAATAATCACAGCATCATGATTCTCATGTTTTTCTGGTCCAGTTGCATATAAAGTTTGTCGCGTTTGGTTGAGAAACGAAGAAGTTACGATATAAAACGTAAATCCCTTTTTGTGTGTTTTTTTGCCAAGACAAACCAAGCATTTTACCCTTATTAATTAAAGGGTTGGCATCAATCAATGGATGTATAGCCACCCCAGTGGTAAGACCATTATGCCAAAAACGCCTTGTACCTGAGTTCGACCCCTGAGGAGGACAACTCTTTTGTTATTTTTTGTCATTTTTCACTCTATTTTCAAAAATCTGTATCTCTCTCAATTTTAATTGTTTTTCACCCGTTCTTTTTTCATTGTGTTCATATTAATGTTTACTTTCATGTCATATTTTTTATTTTCATGTTTGAAAAATTTTTCATCTTTTTTGACTTCGTGCAAGTTAAGTGCATTTTACGTTCGTTTACGCATGTGCAGATGAAATTTTCTTTGGTTATACTTGAATTTGTTTGAGATACTTGCTTGTATTCATATCCTTATATGTTAGTTAACATGCTAGGATTTTATTTTTGGTTGTCAGCATGTTTATTTTGTTCCCTCTATTGAATGTAATTGAACTTGATCTGTCGTCACAGTTCCTGTTAATTCATCTACTTTGATTGTTATCAATGCACCTTCATCTTTATCATTCCACATGTTTATTTAATGGTTGTCACCATGAATATACCTTCATCTTGTTGTTAATTCTCTTATTGTTTTCTTTCCCCAAAGTGATGAAGCTTGTTAGCTCTCATCCTGTTACCTCCTCTGTCTACTTCCAAAGGAAAAGTCTGTCCATTTGACCCTCATGTCATGGATACATCCCTTATCCCTCTCTTGACTTTGTTAAGTCACTTTAACCCTAGATTAGAAACCCTTAGACTTTGCTTTAAGTCTAAAAGACCCACCTATACTAGGAGTGTTCTTCAACTAGAACCCTAGGAAAGAGTTTGTCAACTCTGTGTAAGAATCATCGTCATGATTTCTTACTTCCCCTTTTGAATATTACAACTTAGAATAGGGAGTTTTGTCAAACTCCACACAAACATTGACATGTTTGTTCCCCCCTTGAACCTTGATCATAATTAAGTGTTCTTCTCCCCCTTGTGAGGTGAACTAAGATTGCTCTGATTCTATCCTAGTTAGGATACATAGGCAGAAGATGCGACGTCTTTGCGAGCAAACTTAGTATATAACTTTAGGTTTCAACTCATATATCTTACCAATCCCAAATCCATAGTACATATCACAAACTTAGCAAGCAATCAAACAAGAGGTTCCTGTAAAGTACTACAGATGCTTAGGATGCTAACACCTTCCCTAGGTATAACCAACCCCCGATCCCC
This sequence comes from Lathyrus sativus, assembly GCA_963859935.3. Classification (NCBI taxonomy): domain Eukaryota; kingdom Viridiplantae; phylum Streptophyta; class Magnoliopsida; order Fabales; family Fabaceae; genus Lathyrus; species Lathyrus sativus. The sequence goes on along the minus strand of OZ012736.1, from coordinate 134,555,745 downwards.
GAATCTCTTAAGCGTTGTCATTACATCGCGAAAAAGGTTTTTCTTTCTTTAGACCTTTCCTTTGGATAAAATAAAGTTCGGTTGTAAAAGAATTAAGGTTCAAGTTAATTTAATAGCTTGATATCCAATTTTCACCGCAACACATATTCTTTGTTTGCATTGCTTGGTGATTTGTGTAAGTCAACTTCTTCTCTTTCTTTTCACTTCATCTATGAGTGGATTATTTAGTGTTTACTTGGCCTTTGGCCATGATCCCTCTAGGATTCCTAGTCCCTCTGTTTAAGATGGGAGTAGGACAGACATTATGTGTTCAATCCTTTGTATGATAACATTAGGGTAGTTCGCCCCTTTTATCCCAACTTTAGGACCATTGTGCATGACAACTCTAGGGTCCAGTTTCCCCTTAGTCTGTGTCTTTCTCTTCTCATCTCCTAAATAATTCAAAACACCTAATAAAGGATAACATGTGTTGTACTCTACGAGCCTTAAGTACTTGAGGAATGATGGTTGAGGGGCCTCCTCTCAACTGTCTAGAGTGTTTAGTGTATGCCCTTTGGGCGATATGCGACACATTCTCTCTCAAGTCATAGTCTTTAGTGCAACATGGGTTACAAACCAAACTCAATTCCCTTCTTGTTTAAAAAACACAAAAACAAAAACATCAAAAAAAATTTTATCCCTCGGGATTAATGGAAAAATCATTTTCGTAAAGAGAGTGTTGTTAACTCTTGGTTCTACCGCAAACAGGTAACGCCTAAGTCTCCAATGGTCGAGCAACAATACACCTAACTGCTAGAACGAAGGTTTAACCTTACTCGGTTTAAAACACTTAACCAACATGTGGTCGTGTCGTCCCGAACTACGTTTGCTCTGATTTCTTGTACCAGACGAGGATACGTAGGCACAAGACAACGATGTCTTGGCGAGCAACCTTCCCCCCATCACCCGTAGTTTCCCGAACTACGTTGACTCTGATTTTCCCATTGCACGAGGGGATATGTAGGCATAGAGAGGCGATGCTCTATTGAGTCTCTTTTCTTTTCTTTTGCCCCCGTGAGCCTGTAGCTTAGATAGTTTTACACCCTTTTAGATAGACAACAGGCGTGGATCCCGTTAAGTACAACGGACGTGAGGGGTGCTCATACCTTCCTCTTGCGTAACCGACTCCCAAACCCAAGACTTGGTTGCGATGACATGTCTTTTCCCTTTTTCGTAGGTTTTCCCTGATCGTTTTCTTTCCCTCTCTTTGGGATAAATAACGAACAGTGGCGACTCTTCTGTCCTTGTCGGCCTCTTCTTCACAGCGATGCGACACGTAGGACCTTAGGGATGATTTAGGGATGTTTTGGGGGCATTGAGGAAGTGAATCATGTGGAATTTTGGGTTGATTTAGGTTCCGGAGCATAACAGCGTTTTGCTGTTCGTCACGACTGTTCATGTTTTCGGTCGAAATTGTTTTGGACGTAACTTTTGATCCGTAAGTCCATTTTGGCCCCCGTTCGAAGCGTTGGAAAGATAATGAATAGAGCTATAACATAGTATAGATAAATGAGTTTGGTTTTCCAATATTTTTATATCTAATTATGTTTGATAAGTCAATTGTGTATATGTTCTATTAATGAATCATGTTCTGGTTCAGTGATGTCTTGATGTTTTGATGCTACAATTTTCCTGATGAATTACCATGAGGGTAACTGTCATAATATGTGATAATATGATGAATTAACATGAGTAGGACTGTGAAGTTTATGTGATAATATGATGATTTAACATGAGTGTGACTTATGAATTCTATGGGGGTAATATGTGATAATATGATGAATTAACATGATGTATGATGATGATTATTATTATAAACTATGATGACATGATATATGACGATGATAGTTATGAGGAACTATGACGACATAATGTATAATGATGATTATTCTGATGATCTATGATGACATGATGTATGATGATGATTATTAGGATGAGCTATGATAACATGATGTATGATGATGATTATGATGATGAGCTATGACGTTTAATGATGATGAATATGATGAATGATGATGCACCTATGATGTTATTATGAGGATGATTTGTGACGTGTGCATCATGTATTCATATGCATCCGGACTTTGGTTCAGGACCTCGATTACTTTGGCTTCAATCCCATTGTACGGATGTGAAGTATCTTGATGTGCTCCAGTTCTCTAGTATAACCGATCCTATTGATGGGGATCTATGGAGGGTTGATGGCCCAGTGTCCATCGCGCTGTGATTATTGGTACCACATGCATTAAGTGTATGTTGCATTTGCATTTATGAGTCATTTGGGATAATTTATAATGTTGTGGCCTTCGAGACCTATTGATGAATATGAATGTGTTGAATATGATAATGACGCAATTATATATGTTGATTTTCATACATTGATTATTATGAATCTTTTTACTCACCCTGCCTGTTTGAATGTTACCTCTACGGTGGTAACGTGCAGATGACCAGGTTTAGTCGTGGATGCCGTTGAGGAGTTTTAAGATTTCGAGGTTGTTGGCCTTTGGTCAACTAGAGGGTCTTGCTCTGATAGTGTAACATCAGGTTGGGGTCTTTGAGTTGAGCTATGTTTTCTTTTGATTTGATTTTGATTATCTTCCCTTATGAGGAAAACCTTGATTTATGCCTTTTGAGTTCCGCTGCTTTGTGCAATTTGATGTATTTTGGGAAAACCCGTTGTTTATGGAGGCTTGACCTATTTTGAGGATTAGAGAAATGTACGCCCTTTTGAGGGGATTTTTATTGAATCAAATATTTTACTCTGAAATCTGTGTTATTTTGCCGTAATAATTGTGGGGTAGAAAAGGGTGTTACATTAGTGGTATCAGAGCAGGTCGGTCCATCCGGCCAAGTTGTCTAATGTTGTTTATTCCCTTGTATGCGACATGTGTGTGAAAACACTGTCGGTTCACGTTTGGTTTCTAACCTTGTCTACAAAGTGGGAATGAATCATGTGGGGGAGAAGCTGTGCTTCTCCAGGATGCTTCAAGTGTGGAGTGGTGGCGCAGTGCGTAGATGAACGCTCTTATAGTTTGGTAAAGATGGTTTATACCCCATCATGATTTTCGGCTGTCTATTGACAACTTGAGAGATTGATCACCCTTAATCTCTTGTTGATGGTGGACGAAGTCATGTTGGATGGGATAGATGTGTCTTGCAAGCCTAGATGGCGTTTGCAGTGAATTGCTTTAAGTTAAGCTAAGTGCTTACTGATTGTTTTGATAGGTCGGTGCAGGATGGTGCTGAGATGTTTATTTTGATGGAAACTTTGAGTGTTAATGAAAGTGGGGAAGTTGGTGGCTTGCCAATTAATTATTATTGTCCGGAGGTTTTTCCTGATGAGATAAGTGATTTACCGCCGAAACACGAAGTGGAGTTGCGATCGACTTAGTTCTTAGAACTACTCCGATATTGATGGCTCCATATCGTATGCCTGCATTGGGATTGAAAGAGTTGAAGAGGCAACTTAAAGATTTGCTTGAGAAGGTTCTGTGATGCTTTGGGTGGATTATAGATAAGTGAATAAGGTGACTATCGAGAATAAGTGTTCACTTCCAAGGATTGATGATTTGATGGATCAGTTGGTTGTTGCAAGTGTGTCCAGTAAGATAGATTTGAGAACTGGGTATCATCAGATTCGTGTGAAGGCTGAAGATATTCAGGAGACTGCTTTTAAAACAAGGTATGAACATCATGAGTATTTCGTGATGCCATTTGGTGTGACTAATGCACCATGTGGGTTTGTAGAGTATGAACAGGATTTTCCATACTTATTTGGGCAAGTTTGTGATTGATATGACGAAGGTTGGAGCTGTATAGCAATGGGAAGCTCCAAAAACTTATATTTGAGATTAAAAGTTTTATTGGGTTGGCATATTGTTATTGGAATTCAGTGAAGGATTTTTCCAAGTCATCTTTGCCATTGACGCAGTGGACTAGGAAGGTTCAAGCTATTGTTTTAGGATGCAAAGTATGAAGAAAAGTTGCAAGAGCTTTTGATAAGACTGACAACGACTCAGGTTTGATTTTGCCGAATCTGACAGAACCATTGTGGTACATTGTGATGCCTTGTTGATGGGATTGGGAGGTGTGTCAATGCAACATCAGCAAGTTTAGCTTATGCTTTAAAGTAACTTAAATGGCATAAGAGGAATTATTTGACGCGTGATTTAGAGTTGGTTGTTGTTGTGGGTGTGTCGAAGCTTTGGAAGCTTTATTTGTTTGGTTCGAGAATTGAGATGTGTAGTAATCGTAAGAGTTCGAAGTACTTCTTTGATCAGAATGAGTTGACTGTGAGGAAGAAAAGATGATTGGGACTTCTGAAGGATGATGGTTTTGGGTTGAATTACCATTCGGGTAAAATAGACGTGGCAACTGATGCATTGATTTGGAAATCTTGCATATACCGATGACGATGGTAAAAGAGTTAGAACTGATTAAGCAATTTCGTGATATGAGCTTGGTTTGTGAAGAGACTTCTTATGGATTTAAGCTTAGTATGTTGGATCTTACTAGTGGTATTCTTGATGAGATTCGATGAGGTCAGAAATCTGATTTGGGTTGGTAGATCGGTTGAATTCGATGAATCAAAGTTGAAGGACTGATTTTCGGATTAATGGAAATGGTATCATGAGATGTCGTGATAGAGTTTGTGTTCCATATATTGTTGAGTTGAAGAAGAGTATTCTTGATGAAGGACATTTAAGTGGATTGAGTATCCATCCCGGTGCTATGAAGAGGTACCCGGATTTGAGGAAATTGTTTTGGTGGCCAGGGATAAAGAAAGAAGTGGTTGAGTTTGTATATGATGGTTAGACTTGCCAGAGGTCGAAGATTGAACATCAGAGACCGTTGGGTCTGATGCAACCGTTGAATATTCCAGAGTGGAAATGGGATAGTATTTCCATGGATTTTGTGTCGGGTTTACCGAAGACTGTGAGAGGGATATGATTCAATTTGGGTGATTTTGGATAGATTGACTAGATCAGCTCATTTTATACCAATGAGGATTAATCATTCTATGTTGAAGCTAGCTGAGATGTATATTGAGGAAGTTGTGAAGTTGTATGAGATATCGTTAAATATTGTGTCAGATGGAAATCTGAGATTTACATCGAGATTTTGGGAGAGTTTGCAGACGCTTTGGGTACCATGTTGAAGTTGAACTCTGCCTATCATACGCAGACGGATGGACAGACAGAGAGAACTATCCAGTCTTTAGAGGATTTGTTGAGAGCTTGTGTGTTGGATCAAGGTGGATCGGGGGATAGTTATTTGTCGTTGGTTGAGTTTACCTACGATAACAGTTACCATTCTAGTATAAGAAAGGCACCGTATGAGGCTTTGTATGGTAGAAGGTGTAGGACTCCTTTGTGTTGGTATGAGTCAGGTGAGAGTTTGTGCTCGGACCTGAGATTGTGCAAGAGACGGCTGAGAAGATCAAGAGGATCCAAGAAAAGATGGATGTTTCGCAGGGTTTTCAGAAGAGTTACCATGATAAGAGGAGGAAAGCACTTGAATTTCAAGGGGGAGATCGTGTGTTTTGAGAGTTACGCCGGTAACTGGTGTTGGTCGAGCTTTGAAGTCTCGGAAACTCACACCGTGTTTTGTTGGTCTGTATCAAAGTGGCGCAGCGGAAGCGTGGGAGAAGTAGCATGTTAGACTGTCCTACCGCTGTCGCTTGTGAATTTTCATGATGTGTTTCATGTGTCTCCGTTGAGGAAGTACATTCCAAATCCGTCGCGTGATTCAGATGGATAATGTACAAGTGAGAGATGATTTGACTGTTGAGACATTGCTAGTTCAGATTGATGAACGAGAAGCAACTTCGAGGTAAAGAGATTGCCTTGGTAAAGGTAATTGTGCGGGGACCAGCTGGAGAAAGTTGTACTTGGAGGCATGGGGATCAAATGAGGAATTCGTATCTGACTCTGTTTCCTTGAGGTAATTTTCGAGGGCGAAAATTCTTTTAAGTGGGGGAGAGTTGTAACATCCCAAATTTAATTGGAATATTTTAGTTTATTTATTTAATTGAGAATATTCGTATTTTGGTGGTTTTCGGTGGTTGTGTGGATTATTGGGAATTATGCATTTTTGGATTAATTATTTAATTAATAGTATACAATATGGAAATATTAGTATTATTATTGGTTAAAATGAATATAAGTGAAATAAGAGTAATTTGGGCATTAAGAGGAGTTAGTAAGGGTGTTATGGGAAAAGCCCAATTGTGTGGCCCAAGACTAGGTTTAACAAAAAGGAAATATGAAGGAATTATGATTCATTTGTTAGACAGTGGAAAGAATTGAGGCCAGAGCTCTGAGGAAGAAGATTGGAGGCAAAAGCTTTGGAGGATTCCCGAAGATATTTGAGAAGGCTTTGATCGACAATTAAGGTATGAAGAGTATAGCTTTTCATGATTTTCCATGTGCGACTCTCAATGTGATTATGGTTGATTTTAGGGTTTAAGGGTTTTATGGAGAATTATGAGAAAAAGAGATTTTTGGCCTTCGTGGCCTAAATCTATTATGGAGATTGTAACCGTAGGAATTTTAAAGGTAGAGATGAGAAATAGTGATCTTTGGCCTTCGTGACCTAAACATGTAATTGCAAATCTAACCGTGAATTAATTGGGGAAAACGGAAACCTAGGCCTTCGTGGCTAAAAAGCTGATTGAACTTTGCTTAACCCTGTAGGAATATTAGATAGTGAGTAACTCTAATGTCTTGGGGCAATTGTAGGGAAATTTGTGATTTAGGGTATGAATATGACCGGGATTGGCCTAATAAACCGAAGGTTTTGTGCCTTTATCGTTGTAGGACCGTAGGTATGATTTAGGGATGTTTTGGGGGCATTAGTGAAGTGAATCGTGTGGACTTTTGGGTTGATTTAGGTTCCGGAGCGTAACAATGTTTTGCTGTCCATCACAACTGTTCATGTTTTCGGTCGAAATTGTTTTGGACGTAACGTTTGATCTGTAAGTCCTTTTTGGCTCCCGTTCGAAGTGTTGGAAAGCTAATGAATAGAGCTATAACATAATATAGATAAGGTAATTGGTTTCCCAATATTTTTATATCTAATTATGTTTGATAAGTCAATTGTGTATATGTTCTATTAAAGAATCATGTTCTGGTTCAGTGATGTCTTGATGTTTTGATGCTGCGATTTTCATGATGAATTACCATGAGGGTAACTGTGATAATATGATGAATTAACATGAGTAGGACTGTGAAGTTTATGTGATAATATGATGATTTAACATGAGTGTGACTTATGAATCCTATGGGGGTAATATGTGATAATATGATGAATTAACATGATGTATGATGATGATTATTATTATAAACTATGATGACATGATGTATGACGATGATAGTTATGAGGAACTATGACGACATAATGTATGATGATGATTATTCTGATGAGCTATGATGACATGATGTATGATGATGATTATTATGATGAGCTATGATGACATGATGTATGATGATGATTATGATGATGAGCTATGACGTTTAATGATGATGAATATGATGAATGATGATGCACCTATGATGTTATTATGAGGATGATTTGTGACGTATGTATCATGCATTCATATGCATCCGGACTTCAGTTCAGGACCTCGATTACTTTGGCTTCAATCCCACTGTGCGGATGTGAAGTATTTTGATGTGCTCTGGTTCTCTAGTAGAATCGATCCTATTGATGGGGATCTATGGAGGGTTGATGGCCCAGTGTCCATCGCGCTGTGATGATTGGTACTACATGCATTGAGTCTATGTTGCATTTGCATTTATGAGTCATTTGGGATAATTTATGATATTGTGGCCTTCGAGGCCTATTGATGAATATGAATGTGTTGAATATGATAATGACGCCATTATATATGTTGATTTTCATACATTGATTATTATTAATCGTTTTACTCACCCTGCCTATTTGAATGTTACCTCCACGTGGGTAACATGCAGATGACCAGGTTTAGTTGTGGATGTCGTTGAGGAGTTTTGAGGTTTCGAGGTTGTTAGCCTTTGGTCAACTAGAGGGTCTTGCTCTGATATTGTAACATCGGGTTGGGGTCTTTGAGTTGAGCTATGTTTTCTTTTGATTTTATTTTGATTATCTTCCCTTATAAGGAAAACCTTGATTTATGCCTTTTGAGTTCCGCTGCTTTGTGCAATTTGATGTATTTTGGGAAAACCCGTTGTTTACAAAGTCTTGACCTATTTTGAGGATTTGAGAAATGTACGCCCTTTTGAGGGGATTTTTATTGAATCAAATATTTTACTCTGAAATCTGTGTTATTTTGCCGTAATAATTGTGGGGTAGAAAAGGGTGTTACACGAAACTCATTTGGAGGTCCACCATTCTGGGCCATCACTTGGGCAAGCGATTCCAGCGCATCAGCAATAGCACGATCATTTCTTCCAGCCATCTGCAACCACCAACAGGGTTAGAAGAAACAACCCATCCAACAGTGTTCTCACACTTGATTAATAGGGGATTAACAACATAAAAACTTGGCCGGATGGACCGACCTGCTCTGATACCACTAATGTAACACCCTTTTCTACCCCACAAATATTAAGGCAAATCAATCATATTTATCAGAGTAAAATATGAACGCAATAAAATCATCTCAAAAGGGCGCACATTTCTCAATAATTCAAATATAGTCAATGCTCTATAAACAACAGGTTTTTCCAAAATTACTCAAAATATTACTCAAAAGGCAGTGGAACTCAAAAAGGCAAAATCTAAAGTTTTCCTTGCACCGCAAGGCAATCAACATAACAAAAAATCAATAAAATATAGTTTGACTCAAAGACCCCAACCTAATGTTACACTATCAGAGCAAGACCCTCTAAGTCAACCACAATGACCAACGACCCAAAAACTTCAAAAGTCCTCGATGGCATCCTCGGCTAAACCTGGTCATCTGCACGTTACCCGCGTGGAGGCAACATTCTAACAGGCAGTGTAAGTAAAACGATTCATAATAATCAATATTGGAATCAATATATAAAATGGTGTCATTTTCATATTCAACATCATCATAATCATCAAGGAACATTAAAGGCTACAACATTATAAATTACATCAAAATGTCACATAAATGCAAATGCAACAAGACGCATGCATGTGGTACCAATCAACAAAATTCAATGGACACTCGGCCATTAAGCCTCCATAGATCCACAACAGTAGGATCGATTCTACACGAGAACCGGAGCACAAAAAAATACCCCACATCCGCACAATGAGACTGAAGCCACAAAAATCAAGGTCCTGAACCGAAGTCCGAATGCATATGAATGCATGATGCACACGTCAATATCATACTCATAATAATCTCATTAGGTGCATCATCATTCATCAAAATCATCATAATAATCATGTCATCATATAATCATCAAAACTCATGGAATCAACATCATAAATCATCACAATTACTCATAGAAATCATCATACAGTCATGTATTAATCACATAGTAATCATAGTCATACTCATGGTAATTCATCAAAGGAATCACAACATCAAAACATCAAGACATCACTGCACAATATCAGAATTCGCGAAACTCTGCTACGCTCGTTAGTAAGTTTGCAGTGCGAGTCTGGGGCGAATGTTCGCCGTGCGAAGCATTCTTCACTGTGGGAACTCGCGATTACAACAAATTGTTGTTACGCACAAGCACCAAAACTAGTCCAAAAGCCTCTACGATTTCCTTCCCCAATGCCCCAAAAATATCCCTAAATCATTCCTAAGGTATTATGGCGATAAAGACACAAAATCTACGACTTATTAGGCCAATCCCGTATCATATTTACGCCTTCAATTCCCATAATATCTTATAATTACACCATGGTCATTAAGGTTCTCACAATTATTTACCCTCTGCGGTTAAAACCTCAACAAAATAGATTTTGGCCACGAAGGCCTAATTTCCTTTACTCTCAAATCAGCCTCAAACCTATCAGACCATCAGTTCAAATCCCTCAAACTCATTGAACTCGCCATCAGAAGGCAACAACAGTTCAATACTAAAAAATCCTTAAACCCTTTAATCAGCCTTAAACACATTGAATCACATATTGAAAACAATGAAGGCAATACTCCCCATACCTTAATTGTCGACTCTAAGCATTTCTCCTTGATTCTCGGAAACCTTGCAAAGCTTTTTCCTCAGTCCTCTTTTTTAGAGCTCTGCCCTCTATTTCTTCTCTTTTCACGGTCTAACAAGAATGAATCATAATTCCCTCAAAATTCGTTTTTGTTAAACCTAACCTTGGGCCTTAAAATTGGCTTTCCAACTTCACCCTCACTAACTCCTCCTCAAATGTCCACTTTTCTCTTAATTCACTTATATTTATTTAAATTAATAATAATACCAATATATTCATATTATATACTATTATTTAAATAAATAACTCAAAATCCATAATTCCCAATATTCACACCAACCACCGAAAATCACCAAAAACGCGAATATTCATATTTAAATAAACTAAATAAATATTCCAAGAATTTGGGGTATTCCATTCCCAATTACCCTTTTCTTCCTAGGTAATTTAACAAGCCTACAAGTATAATTTTTCAACCACCTTTGACTCCACCTATTTTCAAATGCCTCCTTGAAGGTTTTTCTTCTTTTACTTTGCAGTCCTTCAGCCACATTAAAAACATAATATCCAAGGCTAGCATAATCGTCCCTTTGAGATGCTACAATAACCCTCCTTATCTTATCATGAGTCAAATGATAATTAGAGGTCTCTGTAACCATTCTCTCACTACTGCTAGCATCTATAGTAGAAAACTCCACCTAAAACTGAATTTTCTCCGTTATAAATTCTCTCAGGTTTCTCCCTTACTTGTTTAAATTTTCTTATTACCACACGTTACGTTATCACGATTCATAACCATGATAGTATCTCATTTCAGCCGTAGTAAAAAGATTTTTTTTTATTATAACGTTTATACAAATGATAGAAGAAAGTTGCTTTCAGCAGTGAGACGAAAAGAAGAAGAATCTGAAAAGCTGAGTTGCGAACAAAAAGAAATAAGAGTCAGTTGCAACTAATTCAAAAAACTACAATATTTTTAATCATTACAAAGTTCATGTTAGTGTAAAGCAGACAAAGTACATTCTCATTAGACGCCTGACATTATATAAGCCTAAAATCATTATAAGGTCGGGAGCCCAACTCCTTAAAAAAAAACCAAGCTGTCCTAAATTCAAACAGAATGAGAAAAACTATAATAAATCTAATTAATTACTTTTTAAATGAACAATAGTATCTACATACTTTCAGCCAACAAAATCCAGTACAAATATTCATATACTGAAAATCCAGTATAAATAATACTAATTGCTATCCAATTTGGTTACAGAGACAAACCCTTCAAAGAAGTAATGAACAATTACATTTTTCAACTTCTTCTAAATATCTTAAACAAAACAAACACTAGCCCAATTCTTGTTTTTTATCTGACCACTTTGTAATATGCAATTTTGCTTTCTCTGCCTGCAATTTTAACCAAAACAACAAAAATTAAATTAAATTATCCAAATTCAAAAAGATAAAAATAAAAAAAAGACATTGGATAATTACCTCTTTCTCCCAATCACACCTAAGTGTAATCAAACACAATATTAATGTCTGAGTTGCTGTTCCTCCAAATATCATCCCTGCCCAGATTCCCTGATTGTTCAATTTCATAAGCATTAGTTCACATTCTAGCAAATTACTAACTTCACAATTTTAATTACCAATATTCAAAAAGAGTAGAGAATTTAAACATACCATAACTCCTTGCTTAAAGTACCAACCCATTAAAAATCCAAGAGGGACTCCAATAATATAATAACAACCCAAGTTTATGTATGCAACATATGATTGCCATCCTGATCCAACGGCCACGCCTATTTTGAACATTATCGAACAATCATGTACGTTAGATTATTATAAACATAATATTTAATTTTAAAATCGTAAATATGATTTAATGCAATTTGTTGAATGTAGTACCTGATAGAACTGGCTGAATGCTGTTGAGAAGAATAGTGAAAGCTAATAGAAGAGAAAGCTTGCTTACTTCATCAAGAACAGGTTTACTAGTAGAAAATATGTAGCCAAATTTATTGTGCAATGCCAAAATCAATATCCAGAAGAAAAGTCCTATTGTTAATGATGTTAACACAGCTACAATAGTAGCAAACTTTGCTCCTTTTCCATTTCCAGCTCCAAGCTCGTTTGCAACTCTCACTCTGCATAAACATATCATTTCATTGTAAATCACATTATTGCTACTATTTTCACCGAATTAAGATCAAAGATACATGAAAACAATTGCTAACACAAAAACTTGCACAAAACACATTTGCTAGGAATGTCAACCAATATTTCACCTTGACAAATGAAGAACTCCAAAACTTGAGTTGATATCACTCTCATGTGTTAGTCCGGTTAAATAAATATATATATATCATTGTTCTGAATTAGTTAGATTAAATGAATATATATCATTATTCGGAGATTTAATTTCTAGCGTTAATATTTATTTTTATTTATTTATTAATTTGATCAAATTATTGATATTTATAAATCAACAACTCAAAAAAAAAAAATCAAATGATAAAAAATAAAGTTTATATTATTTCTTAAATTTATATTTTATTTAGTATAAATTTTTAAAGTTTCTTAAAAATTTATAATATAATATACTAGTTTAACACAAATTCTTCTAATATTTCTAATTTATTAGATTTTTATTATAGTATATATATATATATATATATATATATATATATATATATATATATATATATATATATATATATATATATATATATATATATATATATATATATATATATATATATATATATGTATATATATATATATATATATATATATATATATGTATATATATATATATATATATATATATATATATATATATATATATATATATATATATATATATATATATATATATATATATATATATATATATATATATATATATATATATATATATATATATATATATATATATATATTAAAAAATTAAACTTTTTAAAATTTGAGGCTGAAATTTGAGATATACGGTAGAGCTTATTTTTGGCCGGCTCTGATATTCACATCTCAAAACAATTTTGAATGTAACATTATGTGCTTAGAAAATTAAGCATCTAGTATATAGCGAATTTCTAACGTGAATTCAACAAAATAAATATTCTATTAGATATATTTATTAAGGATAGCATAATTTTATCTGTTAATTGAATTAAATGAATATAATTTGTTGATTAAGGTTCAATTTTATGAGTAAAAAAAGGTTTGATTTTAAGTTGTAGTATTTATTTATGTTTATGTATAAATATAAAAAATTATTAATATTTATTAAGAATTTTAATTTAAAAAAACTATACTGATAATTAATTTATAAATATATTTAAAATTCTCTTCTAGAATAAACTAGATAATTTATTAGTCTCTTTGTCATCTGTCGGTAGTACTAAAAGATTATAAGTCTTGTCCCATTTTCTAATTAAAAATGTATGATCCTTATGAAATTAGTCGCCTTTATTCTGGTACCATTTAATGGAAATCAATATTGAATGTCAACTTATAAAAATTATTGATGGCTATACCATCCCAAAACATAGACGTGGCCGTCAAGTAGAAAAATTAGTGACCACATCAAACATTTGTTCATAGTCTTCACACATGATTCACTTAACATGAAAACTGCACCATTTGGAATGTGACATCCACCAAATACCAATATAATACAATAATATTAAAGGTTTGTCCCAGACCCCGGTCATGAAAAGTAGCCTAAATATTTATAATAAGAAACTGCCAAGAAAATAATGAAGATTTATAAATAATATAGGGAATACAAACACGTAAGAAATTTTTGTCGTTAGTATGTTTGGTTTGGTTTTTAGAAGATTCAAAATTAATTATAGAGGTGAGGTGTAAAATTGATTATGGATTATTTTGAGGTTTTTATTTTATTAAAAGTTGAATTGATTCTATTTTTAGAATTAATTCTATTTAAAATTAAATTTTGTAACTTCTTTCCGATAATTTTTATACTGAAATTCAATATTTAATTCATTTTTACATAAATGTATCTAAATATAAATTAATTCAGTTAAACTCAATTCTATTAAAATCAATTTTACCAACTCAATTCTACTAAATCAATTATGTTCACTGCGAATCTAAATAGTATTTTGCAGTCAAAGTTTAGAGCGTTCAAATCAATATCAATAGATAACCACTCATATTTCAATAAAATAATATAGAATTTTTGTTTAACTATGTTTTTTTTTAAGGAATTTTTTAATTTTAGTGTATACATGGTTATAGATTTCGTGTTTTATTTGTATTTTCTTCACCAACTCCAAATGTCTCAATCACCACCACAATTTCAATTATTGGGTATGGTATGTGCTAGTCATCCTAGATGTTTGGTCTCATCATGCTTTAATCATAGCCATGAGTTTGATAAGGTCTTATTTTTTTGTTTATGAAGAAAACTCAAATGAGTAAAGAAAAATAAAATAAAATAAAAATAAGAACTACAAAATTTAGAATAGCATGTAATTAAAACTAAAATAAGACAAAAATGTTACCCAGTTGCAGCAAAGAATGCCAAAGGAATCATCATCTCCAAACCATTTATTGTCATACTGTCAGACCAAAAACATTTATGGATCAGTTCTAAAATAAGCATACCCGGACAAAAATTGATGACATATAATTCTAAGAGAAATGCATTTACTAGCGAAGAAAATTTATATCACAAATCTGTTATAAAAAATACTATATCCTTTTTTAAAATGATCTTATTTTCAGTTGTGTTATAAAATTTTATCAAGAAATCCTATTTATCTACAAATTAACTATAAAATATGTGTATGAAAGTTTTTTTTTATAGTTTAATTATAAAAAATATATATATAAGGTCATGTGCTCAAAGCTGTCTTAGACACTCTTAAAAACAACCACCATAACTAAAACAATAATTATTTTGAAACGTATAAAAAAAACAAATAATGATAAATATAAATTTACCATATGGACAAAGCATCTACTGCAATCTCTGCGTTAGGTAGATTCCCAGTCATCAATATCAGAATTCTATAATACCAATTCTCCAAACTACAAAAACAAGACAACAAAAACATAAAAATAATCATAAACTTCAAAAACATATCAAACATAGAATCTACTATTAACCAAACAACCAAAAACAACAAAATAATTACCATAGCATAACACCAGAAGCAGCAGAGAGTTTAAGAAATTCCCAAAGTCCAGAAAAAGCTTCCATGGAAAACCCTTTCCATGTCAAAGGACAACCGCCATAAACAGTATAAACATAAAGCCCAATCGTAAGGGCCCACCAAGAGAAATTCAAAGTAGCAGCCGTTCCAATCACACCAAGCTGAAACTTATACACAAACAACCAGCTAACTAAAACATGAACCAAAAGTGCCATCAGAGAAACCCAAGCTATAGCTGCGGTTTTAAGCTGACTCTGTAAGAACCTATTCAGAGGAAACTGAAATGCAAATGCGAAATGTAACGGTATCATCCACATTGCAACTTCTCCTGATAATACCGCTAAATCCTCTGGTTGTCCCAACACTTGTAACACCGGTGTTGCGAAAAGATATATCGGTAATAGAAAAATACAGCAAATGAATAATACTATCCAAGATCGTTGCATGTATACTCCTAACATGTGATATTGTTTTGCTCCGAATGCTTGTCCACATAGTGTTTCTAATGCACTCGCCATTCCCAGCTGAAAAATGATAAACAAAATTGAATATAGAGATAACAAAATGGGTATATATTAAAATGGAATAGTGTTATGTGAATTTACCAAGAGTCCAAAATCGAAGCCAACAATAACATTATTGGCGATGGAGATAGCAGCGAGTTCGAGGTCGCCGAGATGGCCAGCAAAGATTTGAGTGATGACCAACATAGAATAGGATGCAATACGGCTGAAAATTGCAGGACCTACTATATGCCATAGTTTCTTTGATTCAATCAAAACCTTCCTTGTAAGAGTTTGTTCTTGGTCTTCTTCATTTGGTGATATTAATGGAACCTTTGCTTCTCCTAAGGGTGAAGATAGTTTTTTGTTCGACATAGCTACCAAGCAATTTGGGCTAGCTTGCTTGGTTTATGAAGAACCCAAAAGTGAAGGGAAAAAAATAAAGATGGGAAGAAAGAATGATTGAGAGTTTCAAATTCAATTGTGTAAACTGTGGCTTTTAAAGGAAGTTGGTATTTGTCTCAAATTTGGATTCGTGTGATTGGCTCAATTTGAGTTTTGCTTACTCCCTTTGCCTAATGAATGAATTTATTTGATTAATAAATACTAATAAATAATTATTCTTATTAATATATTACATTTAGAAATTTGTGTGCATTCATTATTATTATTATCATAAATATAAAGTAAACGATATTAAATTGAGAGTGATAGTTACATTAATTAAGTCAAAGTATTTAAGAATAGAGCTAATAACACTTGAAAATTTGAAAGTGTTAATTATTTTAAGACTATTTAATTTCTTGCAAATCATCAAAGAATAAGGTGAATATAAATAATTATTTTTGTTTAAATTTACGCTTTTTTTTTTTATAAAAGATACGAGAATTAACAAAAATAATGTTTTTAATTTTAAATTTAATTTAAATATATTATTGTTTATTGACGCGTACAACTATCCGAAAATTGTTACAAGAGATTATAGATGAGTTACAAGAAAATAATCTTCGCCTTCAAGTTTTCAAGAACAACTATATTTTCTACTCAAATGTTTCTCAACCTCTCTAACTCGCAATATATGAATCACTCAAACCTAAGGTGTAACAGTGTTTCATACAAACCTTAAACAACTCCAAAGATTTTCCTAAACCTTTGTTTTTCTAAGGTTTTTCTTGTGAATAACTGAAACTCTATGTTATACCTTTAAACCCTTAGTCTCCTTTGTTGGTGAAAACTCTAAGATTGTCACACACCAACCATATAAGAGATACATATTTATAATAGAAAATGTCCAACAAACAAAGCCCAAAGTCACATGGATCCATGGACCGAATCGAAAAAATCCGAAAACTCGAAAACACTTTTCACCGTACAGACAACATTATTCACCGTACGGACGTCACTATTCAACGTGTGGATAACATTATTCACCGACCGATTTTTTTTCTCGACTTCAACGTGTGCAATCTCCAAAATATGTTTTCTTTCTCTTCATCGAAAAAGGTTTTAAGGAATATTTATGACAATCTCCACCTTGACTTTAAGCCGTGTTGATACCAATTTAACAATCAACAACATTGTTGCTTTCTACCAAGTTGAACTTTAATCAATAACTTTGATCAAATTCAAGCAACCCTTAAATCTTGATCTCGCTACTTGAATCTACTTGTTCTGAATTACCCTTTTCTGCCTAGGTAATTTAACAAGCCTGCGAGTATGATTTTTCAACCACCCTTGACTCCACCTATTTTCAAATGCCTCCCTGAAGGTTTTTCTTCATTTATTTTGCAGTCCTTCAGCCACATTAAAAACATAATATCCAAGGCTAGCATAATCATCCCTTTGAGATGTTACAATAACCCTCCTTACCTTATCATGAGTAAAATGATAATCAGAGATCTTTGTAATCGTTCCCTCACTACTGCTAGCATCCATAGTAGAAAACTCCACCTCAAACTGAGTTTTCTTCATTATAGTTTCTCTCAAGTTTCTCCCTTGATTTTCACTATTCTTCTTCTGAAGAAATTCTCTACCAATCAAGTAAGTTGTTTTAACCTCATCTCTTCCCCAAAAACTCAATAACAACTCAGCGGTAACATGCATTTTTATCCCTTGATTTCTACAAAATTCATTGTACTCCTCTGAAACTTTCCCAAGGCATACATAACGCCTTAAACTCAGATCCCATAGCTCTTCCTTGTCATGAAAGCCTCCACTAGTTAACGATGAATGAATAATAACATTTGAACCTTCTAAAATATATAGACCACATATTTTATACCCTTTAGCAATAATTAATTCATCACGCGAAATCTTCAACACTCCACATTCAACTCTAATATAATAGCCTAAATCATTAAACATACTTATAGATAACAAATTTCACTTCAGTTCTAGAACATACCTCACACTGTGAATAAGATGTTCATGATCATTAAACATTTTAAACCTGACCATTTAAATACCATGAACCTTGCATGCCTTATTATTAACAAGGTAAACTACTCCACCTTGTACCATCTTCAAAATTTCAAAGTATTATATTCTTAGACACATGTGATAAAAGCAACCTGAGTCAATGACTCAACTATTTTCAGTTTCCAAACTCGATACTACTAGTGCTTCGGCATCCTCATAACTTTTCTCACCCAATACAACTACAACTTGAGCAGAATTTTCATTGACCTTTCTTTCAGGACAATCCCTTTTAAAGTGATCGATTTTCTGACAATTAAAATATTTTACCTTTGACTTATCAGACCTATTTGATTTGGACATCCCTTTACGCTCACCTCCTCCTCTTGACACATTTAAGCCTTCACCACTATCTTCAATCTTCAAAGCTTTCAACTTTGAAAATTCTTTGGATTTCACTGCCGTCTGGACTTCATCCAAAGTAATAATACCTTCCTTACCATAAAGAAGGGCATCCTTAAAGTGCTCAAAGGATCTGGGTAATGAAATCAACATGAGCAAAGCCTTGTCCTCATCATCAATATTCACTTCAATATTCTCAAGATCATCGATAATCTTGTAAAATTCTATGAGCTGTTCAACTATGAATTTGTTCTCCATCATTCAGAATGAATAGAGTTGTTGTTTCAGATACAACCTATAAGCCAAAGACTTTGTCATATACAATGATTCAAGTTTTACCCACATAGCAACCGCAATTTGCTCCCTAACGACTTCTCTTAGAACTTTATCCCCGAGGTACAAGATAATGCCACTCCTGGCCTCATCCACCATCTCGGTCTTCTGTACCTGTGTAAGCCCTGCAGGTATCAATGTTTCACTCTTAAAAGTATCGATACACTTCGCTTGAATTAAAATTGCTTGCATCTTAATTTTCCACAACCCGAAGTCGTTGTTACCGAAAAATTTCTCGATCTTCCATCTACTAACCATGGTACTCACTTGTCAACAATATCTCTTTGCTCCACGCTCACTGCACTGAAGGTGAGATAATACTTAGAAGGGGGGTTGAATAAGTATGAAAGATTAAGACTAAAAAATAATCACACAATTATTTTTATCCTGGTTCGTTTAAACAACTACTCCAGTCCACCCTTCCTAGAGTGATTTGCCTTTCTCAACAAGGACTTAATCCACTATTAAATCAAACTGATTACAATAGTAACACCTAAGAACAACTGTTCTTAGTCTTCTCAAGAGCTACTGATTCCAACTGAATCCTCTTAAGGAAAAGCCTTTACAATCAATGTAAATTAAATACAAGAGTATTAATGCTTCTATAAAGCTTTTATCACAACAGTGATTTTTCTCTTAAGTTTAAGTACAATAAATTCTAAGAAGAATATGAAAGAATGAGAGCTTAGAATAATATGATTTCTTTTCAGCAAATTGTGTAACTGAAGAATGTAGTGAAGTTCTCCTTTTATAGGCAGCTGATCCAAGGATGCTGAGCGTTGAAAAGAGAGTCCCAAAAAGGTCTGAGCCTTTTTGTCTTCACATCAAGTGACCTTTCCTAGAAGTAGATAACACAGAAAAATCCTTTTTGTCTGTGTAAGTGTGTCTAGCACAAATGAGGAAAGAGACGTTGAATACCTCCAACGGATATATTCTTGAATATTACTTCTTCAGTTTTCAGCAAGTTCTTCAGAGTCTGAATGGATCAGAGTCTTCTAATGATATTCAGAACTTTGTTGTATCAGAGTCTTCTGCAGCATGTGTGCTTTCAGCGTGTTGATCATCAGAGCATATTTGACACAGAACTTCAGTACTTGGCAGCGTTGGTACTTTCAAAAACTTCTGTAGACTTATGCTTTGAGAAACTCTTCAAACAATATTCTTCTTTGCTTCAGATGCTTCAGCTTCAGATGCTTCTGATTAACTTCAGATGCTTCTGACTCAGAATGTTCTGGAGCTTCTTGCTTCAGATCCTTCTGGAGACTACGCTCAGGATCTTCTGTAAGGAGCAATCAGATTCTTCTGTAAGATGCATCTGGCGCTTCAGAGTCAGGATAGCTTCTTGTATACAATACAAATTTCCTTCTAGAGAGTTAATTTCATTTCAATCTGCAGTAAAACTCTCAAACAAATTTTAGAGTATATAATTCTTAAATATAAATTTCCTAACAGTTATCATCAAAACAAAGAGTTATTATTAAGAATCAATCTGTGTTCTAACATGCACCACTTGTTTTGAATCTTGTTGTGAATTACGACAAAATTCAATATCAATTTGTGAGGCAAAGAACAATAGCAACCAAAATAAATGGTCTCCAGCAATAATAATCCGTATAATGATAATATAACAAAATAAGACAAGAAAAAATCGAAGGTTTGTTTACCCAGTTCGATCAAACGATCTACTCTAGGGGGGAGAGCAGCTCTCCAATTCACTATACTTAAAAAGTTGTTACAAGAGATTATAGATGAGTTACAAGAAAATAGTCTTTACCTTCAGGTTCCCAAGAACAACCATATTTTCTATCCAAGTGTTTCCTAAACTCTCCAACTCTCAATATATAAATCACTCAAAACCAAGGTGTAATAGTGTTTCACAATAACCTTAAACAACTCCAAAGATTTCAAACCTTTGTTTTTCTAAGGTTTTCCTTGTGAACAACTGAAACCCTATGTTATACCTTTAAACCCTAATTAGTATCCCTTGTTGGTGAAAACTCTAAGATTGTCACACACCAAGCATATAAGATATACATATTTATAATAACAAATATCCAACAAACAAAGCCCAAAATCACATGGATCCATGGACCGAATCGAAAAATCCAAAAACTCGAAAATACTATTCACCGTACGGACGTCACTATTCAACCGTATGGATATCACTATTCACCCGTATGGACCACACTATTTACCGGCCGATTTTTTTCCCTCGACTGTTCGTCCGATTTTCGCCACAAATACAATCTCAAAATATATTTTATTTCTCTTCATCAACAACGGTTTTAAGGAACATTTACAACACAACTACATTTAATATCTATTTTAATAGACAAATATAGTTTTGATGTTTCTATTTTATCCAATTTATAAAATTGATACTCTATTTTAAATTTAAAGTGTTTTGATTTCATCTCATTTACTTAAAATTTACGATATTTTTCATTTTTTAAATGATAATTTTCTTATAAAACATAATTAAGTATCATTAATAAATTTATTATAGAATTTTATAATACATACAAATATGAGTGTCAAAAAAATGTATATCATCAATATTTTATGAAAAAAACTATAAAAATAGATCAAAACAGTTTGAATTTATGGTCGATTAATTTCATAAATTTTATAAAATTTAGAAACCAAAACTGTAATTTAAACTTAAATATATAAAAATTGATAATTAATAAGAAGTGAATAAGTACAATTACTGAAATTTATATGTAATATATAAGTGCAATTGGAAATTTAAAGAATGAAAAAATTAATATATAGGAAAGATTTAATAAAAAAACATTATTAATATTGAAATAATATTGTAAAATAATTTAAAATTTGGAATAATTTTATTTGTAAAGTAATTTATAATATAGAATAAGTTGGTATATCATATTAGAAGTTTATAGATAGAAAACTACTTTAATTGCAATATTACTTCTTTTATATCTTACTGAATTTAACCAACACCTCTTCTGATTGTGACATAACGCAAAGCTATAGAAAATTACAACATGAACTTTCGTAATTACGTACCTTTACAAAACACGTCCATGATGATGATCATATACATGTGGATCAGAGGACAGAGTAAAGAACAGAGAATGTCACAGTCTGCCTTTCGCATAGAGTCATTGCTTACGCACGTTATATATATATATATATATATATATATATATATATATATATATATATATATATATATATATATATATATATATATATATATATATATATATATATATATATATATATATATATATATATATATATATATATATATATATATATATATATATATATATATATATATATATATATATATATATATATATATATATATATATATATATATATATATATATATATATATATATATATATATATATATATATATATATATAAAATATTTCCAACTTTAGTTTTAAATTAGTTTAGTCTTTAAACTATTTCCTCTGATCTAAATTACAAAAGGTGATTTTTTTTTAAATAACCATAAATTTTAAATAAAATATCAAAAAAACACAAAATTAAAAAAAAAATACGAAAGTGACTACATTTGTACATTGAGTCGCCATATGAAATTGTTGATCAAGGTCACCTTGACCTGAGTCGCCATTTCATATGGCGTAAAGGTGTATTGGCTAACCCTACCTTACAGAGGAGTCGCTATTTCATATGGTGCATCTCTTCTATAGGTTTTTTTTTGCTTTTTTTTTTTTACCTTTTTTTTAGTTAAATTTTTTTTAGGTTTTAATTTTTATTTTATAAAATAATTAAAATAATATTTTGTAATTTAAATAATGTAAAAAAAAAGATATAAATGGAAGAAATAGTAAAATATAATAATTTATAATATAATAAAAATTACAACAGATCAAAAAAAGAAAATTAACGGCCAACTATATCTAAACGACCACCGATACCACATTGTGAAGGATGCGCGCGGCGTTGAGGTCTACCACGAGGTTGTTGAGGTGTATCTAGTCGTTGTGTGTTGACCCGTGGAAGAGGTATTTGTTCGGATGACCCCGACGTATCAGATAAATTTTGAAGCATTTGACCCCAATAGTCGGGCGGGCCACTATCAACGGCGCTTCCGTAATGAAGTTTAATGTCCATGTTTTCGTAGTTTTGTCGGGGAGGTTGGGTGGGGTATGGACAATATGGTTGTCCGAATTGGTACATCGAATCGGTTTGGAAACGATGTATTGGTTGTTGTGGGGTTTGGTATTCAAAAAGTGGATAGGTATTTTGTTGGTAGGAAGATTGATTGTCTGGTGTGGGTTCAAAAGAGTTATCTGGGTTATAAGTGGATGAGGTAGGGTCAAAAGATGTATAAGGGCTATATGCAGAAGTGGTGTCGGTTTTAGAACGCTGACACTATGGGTAAGGCTCTTGTTGTTGTGATTGGGTTGGTGGCATGTATGGGTTACGGTTTTGGAAGATTGTTTGGGTGGGCATAGTTGGATGTTGCGTATAACATGGTGTTTGATGTTGGGCATTGGGTTGCTGTTGTGGAGTCGAGGAAGACGCACGTTGTCTCGGGTCAATCAAATATGTCGGCTCAGACACAAATGGTTGTGAGGTTGTAACCGACCTAAACCAAATCATATATTGATAACTTGGCCTAGCCCCTTCCACAATAGGATCGGTTAAGATGTGTTGACGTCGGTTCTTCCAATGCAGACACATCTCTTTCGCAAAGTCCTTCCAATGATCAACACTTAATTGTGTATCCACCCTTAGCTGATGCCAGTGTCCCAATGACGTTGGAGCATCTGGAATATCCTGATGCATCCCGAACTGTAGTTTCACCCGGTCACTTTGGTGCATATCCACTGTAGTGAACCTAATGATAGGTGTTTTAGATGTCCACAGCAGCATCATCAGCGTTGGGCTAGTGGTCGAGACCCTCGTACGACATCCAGATAAACTACATTAACAATATATGCAATGAGAAATACAAGTTTATGTTTATCAATTAGACAAAGTAAAGGTAGATAAATTACATCATCTGGCCCAATGTGTTCAATAAGGTTGCGGTACACAACTATGGAGTTCCTGGGACATCTTTAGTAATTCATTCCCGGAACAGACCGCCTAGAAAAAAGAAACACAAATAAATTAGACACTAAGACACACCGTACAAATAATTAAGTTACAAAGAAACTTTGGTTGTAAATTCGTCTTGAAAATAAACTTACTTGTTAGCGTATGGGAATGTGAATGGGTTGCGGTTGACTGTAGCAAGTGTTGACATCCTAGATCAACCCCACACTTGAAGGAGATAAGCGCAGCCATAAAAAGTAAAAGAATTGTTTTTGGCATTTTTACATAATGCATTATATAGATGGGCGAGGACAGCTGATCCCCAACTATATGTGCACACTTTATTAATATTATGCAACAATGGTAACTACATAATATTTACAATATTTCCAATACTGTCTGGAAATAAAAAATGGCCAAACAATATCATAATATAGCACCAAGTTTTAAGTATCTTCTCATACTCGGTGGACTCCTCATTTAACACGATACTATTGTAGTGTTGTCTGGGGTATTTCAAATTAATACCTTGCCCCCTTGGTCGACCCTCATGTTCTGGCTGACGTGTGTCGACACATTGAGGGGCGCCCAATAAATCTTCGCAAAGTTGGTCTTTAACACCAACTTTTCCGTTTGACGGCCTTACCATTGATGTGTAGGCCAAGTAACATGTATACATCCTGTAAAGTTACGGTACATTCACCAAAAGGTAGGTGAAATGTGTGTGTTTCTAGTTTCTAGCGGTCTAACAAAGCTAGAATAAATTTGGGATCCAGTGAGTACGATTTGATTTTAATCAAATTACCGAACCCACATGCTTCAAGGTATCCCTCTATTAAAGGGTTGTGTGGTATGTAGTCATGCATACGACAGTGAAACCGTGATACATCATGCAAAAGAATTTAAATGCCATTAGTTTTAAAGGAAAATTAAACTTCGTAAATATCGACAATAAAAAGAAAAATAGTTACAAACTCCATGATATTCTCGATTGTGCCTCTGTGATTGTTGCCCATTGTGAGTAGAGACATTGTGGGTTAAGTTTGTTGGGTGAAGTTTGCAGGGTGACAAGAAGAATTTGTTGAACGCATGAGGAGTAGAGCTAGTAATGGGATGATAAGAGTTTGAGAGTTGATGAACATGTATTTATAATCCTCAAATGTGATGAGATGAGTCATATGAAAATGCATGTTGAAGTTTGCAAGTTTCCATGTGCAGGAGTCACATGAAAATGCATGCTGGAGTGTTCAAGTTTCTAAGTACATGAGTCACATGAAAATGCATGTTGTGGTGCTGTCATGCATGCTGAGTGTTGTCAAGCATGCATGTGACATGGATGAAGGGAAGTGTGCAAGTGTAGTTTTGTCATGCATGTGAGGTAAAAAACATTGCTGAAGTGTTGTCATTCATGCAAAGTGCAACAAAAATATATATTATGCTAGAGTGTAGTGTTGTCAAGCATGCATGCAAGTGTAGGCATGTAGAGTGCAGACAGATACTGTAGCCATGTGTATACATTTATTAGTAAGAATCTTGTAGGCATGCATAAAATCAGAGTGTAGACGGTAGGCATGCAGAGTACAGATGGTAGGCATGCAGAGTGTAGAAGGATACTGTAGCCATGTGTATACATTTATTAGTAAGAATCTGGCAGGCATGCATATAATCAGAATGTAGATGGTAGGCATGCAGAGTACAAACAGTAGGCATGCAAAGTGCAGAAGGATACTGTAGCCATGTGTATACATTTATTAGTAAGAATCTTGTAGGCATGCATAGAATCAGAGTGTAGACGGTAGGCATGCAGAGTACAGATGGTAGGCATGCAGAGTGCAAACGGATACATGCAGAGTGCAGAAGGATACTATAGCCATGTGTATACATTTGTAGGCATGCAAGGTTTAGTCTAGTCATGCAGCTCACCTTGCAGGCACACAAGGTTTAGTCTAGTCATGCAGCTCACCTTGCAGGCATACATAGTGTAGTCTTGTCATGCAGCTCACCTTGGTGGCATGCAGGGTATAGTCTTGTCATGCAACTCACCTTGCAGGCACTCAAGGTTTAGTCTTGTCATGCAGCTCACCTTGCATGCACGCAGGTTTTAGCCTTGTCATGCAACTCACCTTGCAGATGTAATAATAAAAAGCAAGATTTTATTATTACTAATACAGTAGAGAGAGCTGAATTATTATCATATCAACTAGTAAAACAATCCATTCAAACACAAGTTTACTAAACTATTAGCTATGGCTCAAACACCATAATACATGATTAGTGCACATTTAAATGGTGAGGTTTTTGAATGTAACATATCCGGTTACGATTTCAGAAATACTGATGTTACGAGATTTTTGATTGACAGAAGGTCAAGTTTTTTACACTTGAAGTCAAGATTAGAAAAGAAACTACAATGTGGTCCAGTTGGCCAAATAATCTACAAGAATCCGGTGTTCTTTGACGGACACGATCAATGCAAAATTTTCCCATTAAAGATTCGAGACGACGAAGATGTGCGTAGCATGTTCCGCAGTCATGAGTATTCCCAATTCTCAGATATTGTGCTATATGTTACGTTACAACAACAACAACTGTCTCAACAATTTGATTCTTCTCAAGTTTTTTACGAATTTGATGAGGAACAAGCTGAAGTCGATGCCATTGATGACGAAGAAGAAGCAACTAAAGTCATTGTTGACGACATGGTTGATCAGTGGGTTTCAGTCATGTATTTCAAACTGTTTGTGTCGTTTGTTTTTAATGTTTTCGTCCGCTTTCGAATCTTTTGATTATGTTTTCATCTTTATTTTCATATGACATTGAACAAGTCATGTTTTGATGTTTTTATCATTTTATGTCGCTGGTGCGTTTAATTTGGTTGTTTGTAGTGTGTTTTTAGTATAGCAAGAAGTTGGTGATCTGACATCCATGCGAAGCCGTTCCGAGTACAAAGACTGCCGAGAAAATGGATGTCTTTGAAGAGAAATCTAGGCATGTCAGCAGCCTGACACGGGTGCCTGTGTCAGGATCCCTGAAGATGAAGGGCGTGACCCAAGAGTCAGCAACCTGACACGGTCCCCCGTGTCCCATGACACGACCCGTGTCAAGGCCACTGAAGATGAAGGGCGTGACCCAAGAGTCAGCAGCCTGACACCGTCACCCATGTCCCATGACACGACCCGTGTCAGGGCTACTGAAAGTGAAATGTTTTTATTTCATTTTATGCTGACTGTTGCTATCT
Source organism: Lathyrus sativus (assembly GCA_963859935.3). Taxonomy (NCBI): domain Eukaryota; kingdom Viridiplantae; phylum Streptophyta; class Magnoliopsida; order Fabales; family Fabaceae; genus Lathyrus; species Lathyrus sativus. Next base: position 134,528,455 of record OZ012736.1, on the reverse strand, counting down.
CAGAGGGCAGTTTAGGCATCTCACAGTGCAATTTGAATTTTGATATATTAGACACTTTGGAGTTTTAGTTTTTTGTTTTGTTTTTTTTTACACTTTGGAGGAGATTTTCAGAGAACAAGGATCGATCAAAAGCGGAAGCGATTGATGATCCAAGAACCCCAATCCTTATTGTAATGACTTTCTTCCTTTCATTTTTTTGTGTTTTTGTTTTGATTAAGAACATGATTGGCTAAACCCCCCATTGCTAGGGGGTGGTCCTAAATTACAATGTATTGATCTGTGTTTGAATTATTTTATGAGATCTATGTTTTTTTCCCCTTTTATCTTTTATTTTGCAACGATCTTAAGGCGGATTCGTATTGGAAAATGGAATTCAATTGACGGTTAGGTTTAGGTCTGAAAAACCAATATAATGCTTTTGCAAAATAATATTACGGTAGATATTGCCTAGGAATGGGGATACCTCGTAGTAACGTGTTATTATGTCATAACTATTGCTTGATGATTTTCATGGGCAACTAAGGAATTAGTGTGTAGGAAAATTTATCAAAGGGTTTTTCATTAAGGAATTAAGGAAAACTAATTTGGGAATTTGACATTTACCAAGGTTGGAGGCATGTCTCTTAGAATAATTTTCTCCGGTCTTTACAGAGCAATTTATCCACTTCCCTAACATTGTTCTTATTATTACTATAAACCTTTGTTTTCCTGTTTTATGTTCTTTAGTAATTTTATTAGTTTATATAACTTTTAAATATAATCCCAAGGTATTTTTGTTCCTTTGAATCATTGAAAACACTGTTGGTTCCTATGCAGTCCTCGAGATTGATACTCGAGAACTTTTCCCTTATTACTACATCAATAAAAATAGTACACTTGCTATTTTTCCGATCAAGTTTTTGGTGCCGTTGCCGGGGATTTCCAAATTAACTTTGTTTTTAGGATTCAAAAGAAATTTTGTTGCTCTGCGACTAAAATTTTTCTTTTTTTCGCTTTATTATCTTTTTGCTTAAAATATCTAACTTTTGTCTAACTGTGTATGCGAGGTCAGGCCTCAGCTAAATTTTCTTTTGATACAGAACCAGAGCGAGCATTGCGCGAAAGACTGAGAAAAGCTAGAGTTGAAAGACTGGCAGGGTCATGTTCAGGCCCCGGTGTTCTGTTGCTAGAAAAAGAAGAAGTGGTATAGATGCATAGTGAGCATAGTGATTCAGAAGCAGAGAGGGAGACAACACCAGAAACTATTCAAATGGCTGGGAATCAACCTCATCCTGAAAGAATTTTGGGAGAATATGGAGGGGCTAATGCTCAACCAAACTGGATGACCATCGTAAATCAACCGGTGAATGTGGCACACTTTCAGCTACATCCTTCCACCATTCGCCAGTTAGAGAGCAAGCCTTTCTCTAGAAGAATCAACGAAGATGCAAACAAGCATCTACAGAGATTCCTAACGACTACCACATCTTTGAAGATAGAAGGCCATTCCGAAGAGGCCAAGAGACTTGTTATGTTTCCGTTCACACTGACTGATGATGCGGAAGAATGGTTCTACTCACTTCCAGCTGGGAGTATCACCACATGGCAAGAGATGGAAACTGCATTCCTTAACGAGTATTTTCCTGCTTCAGTGTTTATTCGAAAAAGATACGACATTGTCAATTTCAAACAAAAAGAAGGGGAATCTCTAGGAGATGCATATAAGAGGTTTAAGAGGTGTCTGACGGCATGTCTTACTCATAACATGGATGCCACTGAGCAGATGCAGAACTTTGTGAATGGTTTACGACTCAAGACAAAACAACTTATAGACACTGCTTCCGGTGGCTCAACTAATTTCTCAACAGCCACTGGTATTAAGAGGATCATAGAAGCAATTGCCGCCAATGAGCATCTTGAGTTGTATGATCACACTGTGAATCAACCAGAGGGTAAGATTGATTTAAAGCTGGCTGATCAGGTTGTTAAAATGGAGGATCAAGTTGCCGCCGAGGTAGAGAGAAGGTTAAAGAAGATGAATATTGGAACTCAGATAGTGGCACAAGTTGAACCAGTTCAAGCGGTACTTTGTGAAATATGCGGTGGACCGCACTTTGCTATGCATTGTGTGGCAATTCAAGAGCAGGTTAAACAAATTAATATGTTGAGGCAAAACAATCCTTATGCCAACACATATAATCCAGGTTGGAAAAATCACCCCAATTTCTCATGGAAAGATCCGCAAGGAAATGTGTAGAAACCGGTTCAAGGCCAACAACCGTACCCACCACAACAGCAACAATATCAGCAGCCACCATACCAACCTCAATATCAACAACCTCCACAACAAGCTCCTAGAAATGCTGATTGGGAGATCGCCATTGAAAAGATGGCTGCCCAAAGTTCACAATTTCATGAAGAGACAAGGAGCAACTTAAGGAATACTGGTGCATCAATTAAAAATCTTGAAGTTTAGATGAGTCAGATTGCTCAACAACTTGCGAGTTCTCAAGCGTCGGGTACACTTCCAAGTGCTACAGTGCCAAATCCAAAAGATCACCACCAAGTTAAGGATGTAATAACAAGGAATGGTAAATCTAAGGAAGTGGAAGAAAAAGAATCTGAGTTGAATGATCATATGATTGAAGTGGAGCTGGAAATAAAAGAGAATGATGTAGTTGAAGAAGAAGTGGTAACACCAGCACCGGTAACTAAAGAAAAAGTAGTAGAACCGAAACCGGTGATCAAGCTCCGTTATCCCTCAAGGAATAAAAAGAAAGGAACCAAGGAGAAGAATTTCGAGAAGTTCCTTGAGTTGTTCAAAAAGCTAGAGCTGAACATTCCGTTATTGGAGGCACTTGAGCAAATGCCCACCTATGTTAAATTCATGAAGGATATCATCGCCAAGAAGCGAACCATTGAGTCCGAACCTGTTATTCTAACCGAAACTTGTAGTTCTATTTTGCAGGGTTTAAAGATTCCGGTGAAGAAGAAAGACAACGGAGCTGTTACTATTCCATGCACTATTAGTGATAGGTCATTCAAGAGAGCTTTAATCGATTTTGGGGCAAGTATTAGTCTCATGCCTTTGTCCATCTACAAAAAGTTGGGTATTGGTGCAGTTCAAGATACTTGGATGACTCTTCAATTTGCGGATCATTCGGTTAAGCGGCCTTGTGGAGTAGTCCAAGATGTTCTTATGAAAGTGGATAAGTTTGTGTTTCCGGTTGATTTTATGATCCTTGAAATTCCGGAAGATGAAGAAATTCCTTTAATTTTGGGCCGACCATTCTTGGAAACCGGGAGAGTCATGATAGACATGGAGGGTGCTACCCTTACCTTGAAGGTTTATGACAAGGAGTTAAAAATTGATGTTAGGAATACCATGAAGCATAAAGAGGATTTTGGCACAAGTAGCAACATACAAGTGTTAGAACAAGTGGTAGAAAGTGAACATTTGGAGAGTGTGTCCCAATTGCCTCTCGAGAGAGTGTTGAACATGTCGATTTTTAAGGAAGATAAAGAAGTTGATGGTAGTGATATGGAAGTGGTAGCAATGTTGGAGACTCAACCTATTCAAAAAGGATCTCAACCACATCGGTGGGAAGACCTAAGGCAACCTATAATGTTGGAAGGTAATGAAGAAAAGCCGAAAAGTGCAGAGTTGAAACAACTTCCTGAGAATCTCAAATATGTTTTCCTCGACACTGAAGAAAAATGTCCCGCTATCATTAGCTCTAGTTTGAAAACTGTCCAAGAGGATAAGTTGATTGGAGTTCTGAAAAAGTTTAAAGGTGCTATTGGGTGTAAAATTGAAGACCTCAAGGGTATAAGTCCTATAGTTTGCATGCACAAAATTCTTATGGAAAAAGATCACAAACCGGTTTTGCAGTCCCAAAGGAGACTGAACCCCGTTATAAAGGAGGTAGTGAGAAAGGAAGTCATGAAGTTGTTGGATGCAGGACTTATCTATCCTATATCAGACAGTTCATGGGTAAGTCCTGTTCATGTGGTGCCCAAGAAAGGAGGTACAACTGTGGTAACTAATGAAAAGAATGAGTTGATTACTACTAGAACGATCACTGGTTGGAGGGTGTGCATTGAATACAGGAGGCTACATTTAGCCACAAGAAAATATCACTTTCCGTTGCCATTCATTGACCAGATGTTAGAGAGGTCGGATGGGCATGACTACTATTGTTTTCTGGATGGATACTCCGGGTACAACCAAATTGCGGTTGCACTGGAGGATCAAGAGAATACGACATTTACATGCCCATACGGTGTCTTTGCTTATAGAAGGATGACATTCAGGTTGTGTAATGCCCCAGCGACATTTCAAAGATGCATGACTTCCATTTTTGCTGATATACTCGAGAAGCATATTGAAGTCTTCATGGATGACTTCTCTGTTTTGGTTCTTCGTTTGATAACTGTTTAACTAACCTTTCACTTGTTTTGCAGCAATGTCAGGAAAGTAACTTGATCCTAAATTGGGAAAAGTGTCATTTTATGGTACGAGAGGGCATTGTCCTTGGTCAAAAGATCTCACACAAAGGGATCGAATTCGATCAAGCCAAAGTGGAGGTGATCTCTAAGTTACCACCACCGGTGAATGAGAAAGGTATTCGAAGTTTCTTAGGCCATGCGGGTTTCTACCGTAGGTTCATAAGAGACTTTTCCAAGATAGCTAAATCGTTAACTTCCTTGTTGGTAAAGGATATAACTTTTGTGTTTGATGAGGAGTGTGTTGATGCGTTTAAAAAGCTGAAAAATAAATTAGTGTCAGCACCAATTGTGATTGCCCCCGATTGGTCTCTACCTTTTTAGATCATGTCTGATGCTAGCGACATCACCGCTGGGGCTGTGTTGGGACATCGGAGAGATAAGTTGTTGCATGTTATTTACTATGCTAGTCATGTTTTGAACCCTGCATAGATGAATTACGCAACTACCGAGAAAGAGTTGTTAGCTGTGGTGTATGCCTTTGACAAATTCAGGCAATATTTGTTGGGTTCGAAAGTGATTGTTTATACTGACCATGCTGCTTTAAAACATCTTTTTGCTAAGTAAGAATCAAAGCCCAGACTCCTGAGATGGATCTTACTTCTCCAGGAATTCGATGTGGAGATTCGTGATAAGAGAGGGTGTGAAAACACTGTAGCTGATCACCTCTCGTGAATGTCACTGATTGAAGAGAATGAGGACAAACGTCTTATAAAGGATGAGTTTGCTGATGAACACATCCTAGCTATTATTGGTGTTCCGTGGTTTGGAGATTATGCAAATTACTTGGTCAGTGGTATCATACCTGACGATTTTGATTCTAATAGAAGAAAAAAGCTTGTGTTGCAAGTTTTACATATGGGATGATCCGTTTCTCTACAAAAGAGGAGTGGATGGATTGGTCAGAAGATGTGTACCAGAGGAAGAACAGAGAGATGTGTTGAAAGCATGTCATGATTCAGAGTACGGAGGACATTTCAGTGGGGATAGAACCGCAACCAAAGTCCTCCAATCGGGTTTGTACTGGCCCTCTGTGTTTAAATATGCTCAAGAGTTGGTGAAAGAGTGCGACAAGTGTAATACCCCTTTCTATACCCCCAAAAAAACATATAAATCATTTAGGCACATATTAAAATTTTCATCAGAGTATAATTAAAAACATGGTATAAAAGAGCATGTCACATTATCCATGAAATTAAAACATACAACACCTGCTCAACAAGATATGCAACAGTGGGGTAACTTTCAAAACAGAGGAACTTAGTCCTTACACCCACATCTCAATATTTAGAATAAAAGCGGAAAATCTAAATATTGAATCACTTCAAACATATATACATATACGTATCATCCAGCCTGATTCACATCATCATTCAAACATGTTTTCATAAACACTCATCAGCAGATACATATACAAATGTATCACAAAAGAGTTCTATACAATCCTAGCTACCCGGTGCTACATATCAGAGCCAACTGACCAAAAGAAAGAAGCCACACTTCACATAAAGATACACATATCTCCATTCTCACCACATTCATCATAATTCAAACATATAAATTACAATGTATACACATATATTTATCACAAGACATTTCATCATGCAAATTTCCACATATACATCATTCTACATAAACATACACATATTATGTTTATTTCATCACCATTCACATAAACATCTACATTCATGTTTATTTCACCAATTCACAATTATAAAGATGATAAATCCACTCATAGAGACTGACTCACGACTCTATGCAGATGCAAACGCAGTACCGACTCAATCATCTCAAGTTCACTCAGGGACTTATTGGAACCATCGCTCACACCCCTACATGGGTACACAATCGTTCAGCAGATCCTCTCAGGGATCAAATATCATTCAGTAGATTCTCCAAGGAATCAATTATCGTTCAGCAGATTCTCCTAGGAATCAATTACCATTCAACAGATTCTCCTAGGAATCAATTACCATTCATCAGATTCTCCTAGGAATCAATTACCATTCAGCAGATTCTCCTAGGAATCAATTACCATTCAACAAATTCTCCTAGGAATCAATTACCATTCAACAGATTCTCCTAGGAATCAATTACCACCAATCCCCTTTTTGGGATTATGGGTACACCGTTTGTACCCTACCAGGAATAACATCTCAGTTATTCTACCCCGGCGATCATTCCACTAGGAACGACACAGTCGTTCTACCCCAGTGAGTACGAATATATCACTTATACCTCACTAGGAACAACATCTTGTTATTCTACCCCAGTTATTACGACTCTTGCACATATACATATTTTCAACATCATCATCACATTTACCAAGCGATGCACATATATTCACAATATATTCTCATGAATCCTTCACATACAATCGCATACAATTATTATGCATTTACAATTCAATGCCATCACCATATTTATCAAGCAATGCACATATATTCACAATATATTTCTCATGCATTCTATCGCATACAATCAATATGTATTCACAATATCGTGCCAAACGGCAACGAACCTCATCATGCATTTTAATCAATTTAAACAATGCACATATACACGTAACTAAGCATATTCATCATTCATGCTTCTACAATTCACATCATATCATCACATACAATCCATATGCATTCACAACAATTATGCCAAACGACCACCGAACACTCTAATTATTTAAGCCTCAATTACTTAAAATAATTAATCTCGATTAATCAGTAAAATCGGCTAAAAGTCGGCCAAAAATAATATTTCTTTTCACTAAGTTATAGAACATATTATTAGCTTCAGTTTGATATAAAGAATGACAAAATCCGATAAACGGTGAAGAAGTTGTGAATTTTCGAAGTTTTGAAAAATAATATTTTCTCACACTTACAGTGTTAATCGATTAACGTATATGGTTAACCGATTAACACCTCCAAAAACTCAGTTTTTAGGCCCCCAACACCGTGTTAATCGGTTAACGTATATGGTTAACCGGTTAACACCTGAAAAACTCAGAAAAACAGCTACGAGTTTGCACCAAAAACCCCCCAAAACCCGACCGATTTAATTATTTTCTCCCGATTAAATACCTACTCATCATTACCAATCATATAGTAACAATTTGGGACCATAAAATGTAAATTCTAGGACTTCCGATTTTCATCCAAAATCTTAACCTCCAATTGACCAAAAATGTCAAAACTTACAAAATCATCCGATTAAATTCCCACAAGCTCCAGTAGTCTTAGCCTAACATTTCTTGACTAATCTACATCACTTATTCCAACTTCTAACCGTTAAAACCTCGATTTCTAACGATTAATCTATTTCGACCTAAAAATGGAAAATGCACAAAAACACCCAAACAATCCAAACAATCCATACATAATCACATACATTGACAAGATAATAATATTTCACACCCTTACCCGGTTAATCGAATCCTAGAGGTTGTTCTTGATGATTTTCCAAGTTTTCCTCTTTTCTCCTCTTCTCTCTCTTCCTCTTTCTTTCTCTTCCTTTTCTCTTCTTTCTATTTTCCTTCTTTTTCTCTCCTCTTATATTTTTATATCTCTTTCTATTCTCATTATTTCCATCATTTATCTCTCAAAACATCCATTAATTCATTTCTCACAAAATATCCAATCTTATCATTAAATAAGAAATGTCTAAAATACCCTCCAATCTATTTTCCCCGAAAACTCTCAAAATCGGTAAAATAGCATAATATGCAAACATAACATATTAATACATCAATTCCACAAATGAAATAATAATCTCCCAATAAAATAAAAGACTCCAAAAAATAAATGGGAAATCAGAATCGGGGCGTTACAACAAGTGCCAGAGAACTGGGAATATTTCAAAAAGGAATCAAATGCCCCAAAATTTTATGCTGGAGGTTGAGTTGTTTGATGTTTGGGGCATAGACTTTATGGGGCCGTTTCCACCATCCTCTGGAAAGAACTACATTTTGATTGCAGTGGACTATGTCTCAAAATGGGTTGAAGCTGTGGCTTTGCCTACTAATGATGCAAAGGTTGTGGTAAAGTTTTTGAGAGAAAACATTTTTGCAAGGTTTGGAGTTCCGAGAGCGTTGATAAATGATGAAGGAACTAATTTCCTAAATCACCTTATGGAGAGACTCCTGCAAAAGTACAATGTGAAGCATCGGGTAGCCACTCCAGATCATCCTCAAACAAGTTGTCAGGTAGAGGTATCAAATCGACAACTCAAGCAGATTTTAGAGAAAACTGTAAGTTCGTCACGGAAAGATTGGTCAACAAAGTTGGATGATGCATTATGGGCCTACCGAACAGCTTTCAAAACGCCTATCGGTATGTCACCATACCAACTTGTCTATGGAAAAGCATGCCATCTACCTTTAGAGCTAGAACACAAGTCATTTTGGGCAACCAAATTCTTGAACATGGATTTATCTCTAGCCGGAAGTTCTAGAATTCTTCAACTGCACGAGTTGGAAGAGTTTCGGAATCACACTTATGAAAATGCAAAACTTTACAAGGAACAAACTTAGAAATGGCATGATAAGAGGATATGGAGAAAAGAGTTTTGGGAAGGACAACTTGTCCTCCTATATAATTCCCGGATGAAGCTATTCCCAGGAAAGTTACGGTCCAAATGGTTGGGACCATTTGTGGTTCACAAGGTTTTTCCACATGGAGCTATTGAGTTGAAAAATCAAGCTAATGAAGATACCTTTGTAAGTTCAGAGTATGCCTAAGAGGGGGGGGGGGGGGTGAATTAGGCTTTAGAAACTTTTTCCGGTTTTTCAAGATTCTTGAATTTTACTTGGTTATGATCTTGATGATGAAAGCAGTAAAAGCAGAATGAAAAATGGACACAGAGATTTATAGTGGTTCCCTTCATAATCTGAAGGTACTCCACTCCCCTTTCCACATGAAAGAGAGTTTTCACTATAGTTTTAGAATGTACAACCTATCACACCATCAACCAGTGAGGCCTACTATCTAACAACTATTTCAACAACTTAGTGTGCAAGAACAATCCTCTTGCAAGCACTAACCCTTGTGTCCAACAATCCTGGATCACAAGTCACAATAGAAATAATTCTGTAACTTTGTAATTTGAGAGTGATAATAATAATATCAATACAATGATTGATCTTCTCCTTTTGATCAAAATTCACTTTTCAATATCAATACAAGTGTTCAAATAATTCTGGATATGAAATGGTATGAACATTATGAACACTTTTTGAAATATTTGAAAATATTTGAAAAGTAGTGAATTTGATTGAATGATTATTTTGAAAATTATTGGAGGTGTTTTTCAATTTGAAATTTTTCAGAATTTATATGAGTCAAAACACCATTTCAAAAAGGTATAATTGAGTATGAATCAAATAGTGAAAAGGTATAACATTCAAACAAGATTTGAATTTAAAAAGAAACAATTTTTCAAAATTCGTTCAGTTTTAATCGGTTAACCATATAGGTTAATCGATTAACACTTGAATGTTAGCTCTGAGAATTTAAAATTTGAGGCCGTTAACCGATTAACCCATATGGTTAATCGGTTAACACTGTTAAAACTCAGAAAAATACTTGAGTTAAAAGTGTTATACCAGATCCAATTGATTTTAAAACCATGCATATGCAAAATGTTAATATGATAAATTATTTGAACACTTGTATATCAATTAAAGGAGTGAATATTGATATACCAAAGCTTTGAGTCCAAATCTTGAAAGTTGTATGATCATTTGCACATGAAGCTTGATTTACATCACGCCATTCCATAGTCTTGTTCTTGATCAATTTTGAAAGCTTGACTTTTTGCAAACATGGAATGAGCTTAGGTCTTTGTTGACATCATCAAAACCTTGAGATTGAAGTGTGCTTCTACATTCTCCCCCTTTTTGATGATGACAATCAAATGAGCCTGTGCGATATCTTTGACGATGATTTGATCCGATCTTGGTTTGCTTCTCCCCATATCTCCAGCAACTCCCCCTATCTAAACAGAGGCAAAAAATTCTGCACAGAGAGATATTAGAAAGCCAAGCTCTTCTCCCCTTTTGTCATTAGCAAAAAGGAAGGAGCTTTCAAACCAAAACAAGCAATATCGACATATATGACAACATATAATCAAGCACGGCATAATATATCGAAATAAAAATGCAGCAAATATTGTACGGTTACAAAAGAAATTATCAACTTAACAACTTAAACATAATCCGGAAAGAAAAGTAATGAAAACAACAGAAACACATATTTTCTAAACATCTTCATCGGACATATCCTCGTCTTCTGCTTCCACTTCTTCACTACCTTCACCTTCTTCATCCTCTTCGTCAACGGTGCCGGTGTTGGAATGCTGGGAGGTAAGGATAAGGTTGTGAAGTGAAGCAATGCCCCGGGAGGTTTCTCGATGTTGGTTCATCATAGTGGTGTAGAGGAACTCGTTTGTGATACCTCCTTCGGGAATGGGATAGGCTTGGTTGGAAGCTGATCCTTCACCCGCATACTTATATGTGCCGTCAACGTCTTTAATAATTCCAGTGTTCTTAACAATGGTGATTTCATTTATCTCATTGGTTGTCGGTTTCATCTTGGTAGATGGTTCTCGGTTAAGATCCAATTCTGTCAACTCAAGGATTCTAGAAACCAGCCTTGCATATGGAAGACGTGTCGACAGAGAAAGCTGCTGTTGAAGATGGTACATGAATGTAAGAATCCAGTTTACCCTGATCTTATTCTTAATTTCTAATAAGAGTTGAATTTCCAAGTCATTGATCTGAGCATGATTGGAGTCCTTTGGAATCAACACATAGCAAATCACATAATGTAGCATCCGGTCAGAAACCGTCAGATTCTTCGCATAACATAACATGCGAGCAGTCCGTTGGTTTGCTACAACCGTCTCCTTTAGAAACTTGCAGATTTGGTAGTAGTATTCCATCTTGTCATAGTTATACCATGGTCCTTCCACGTGGTTAACCCCTTTCCGGAGAAAGTAGCAAGAGGATGGTATTTTCAACTTCGCAGCAACATCTGACAGATTCTCTTTCAAGAGGCAGTCTCGAACAGAGGTTTCCATAATATGCTCATCGTCGGCATTCAAGTACACAGATAACTTATTCATAAAAGCTTTGACTAAATCATGGTAGCAATTCCCAGAATCAGATACAAACTTATCTATCTTTTGATATTTGAGCAGAGCAGGAAAATCAAAAGATGAAGCAGGAAAAGCCTTAAGGTTTATGTACTTTACCAGTAGAATATGACGGACCTAAACCTTGAAATCCATACGGCGTTTCTTGGTAGTTTCCATAGGAATACTATCTTCCTCAGAGGCAGAGTCATATTCTGGTATCTTCCCCTTGCCTTTGTGAGATGAAGCCAGGGATGAAGTTGAGAGATGCTGAGGGTTTTGGGTTCCTTGGAGGAGTTAGGGTTTGAGAGATGGAGAGAGTATGGTAGAGTGAAGGCAATATATATGGAGAGATATTTGAGTGGGGTTTTAAAGTGGGGTTGGAAGTCCAAAAATGTAGTCAAAAAAGAAGAAGAAGAGTTCCAAGGATATTGATTTGGATATTTAAGAAAATATTGACCACACATAAATAACACATTTAACACACTCAATTTTCCAAAATTTGAATTAATTTTTCGTTTCTGATTTTTGACCATTTTAACAGTGTTAATCGGTTAATGTTGCACCCTAAAATTTGACCAACCGGTGCCACTTTCGGTTTATGCTTCGACGCATCTTCGCATTCGCATTTACATGCTGCATATAGCGCATTTCTTCAATCATGGTGATTTTATCGGGATTACAGCCCTGCTGTCGTATGTCGGGTATCTCAGACCGGTTCGGATAATCGGGGGTTACTTTGGGAAGTCGCGCGCTTCCTGGGTGTTTTCAGCTTATGCAGTGTTTTTTTGAGATTTTTGGTGTCTGGTTATTGTTTTGCTTCGATCTGGTCTCGCGCTCTCTTTTATGATGGTTATTTGCCTTTGTTTGCATTTTTTAGGATTTAATAGCCTTTTGTGGATTTTAAATAGGCTTTTTAGATTTTTTAGAATTTAAATAGATTTTTTTATATTTTTAATAGTTTTAAATCATTTTTTAGAATTTTATAGAATTTTTAATAGGTTTTAATAGTTTTTTAATAGTTTTAATAGAATATAATAGATTTTTCTTTTATTAGCTTTAAATAGAATTTTAATAGATATTATAGGATTTAATAGTTTTTAGATATAGATTTAATAGAGTTTATTTTTAATATAGATTTAATTTTTGTTAGATATTAATTTCCTTTATTAGGTTTAATATAGGTTAATAGTTTTTTTTATAGATATTAATAGATATTATAGGATTTAATAGTTTTAGTTTAATATAGAATTTAATTAGATGTTAATTCTCCTTAATAGAGGTTAATTAGGATTTAATCTTTTGTTTAGGTTTCAATTGAGTTTATTAGACTTAATTAGGATAGTTTAATTTTCATTTAGATTTAATTGTAGTTTCAGAATTAATTAGTTGAGTATTAATTAGTTAATTAGGTTTAAGGTTTTAATTAGTTTAATTGGGTTAATCCATTTTTGTTTCAGAATTTCTGGTTTTGTCTATCATTTTCGTTTGGGCCAGTTCAGAGTTTTTGGAGGCCCAAAATCGTTTTTGTCCATCTTCAGTCTAGATGTGCCATGTGTCCATATATAAATCAGCCACGCGTTCAGCATCGAGGGACCCACCTCATTTTTTCCCTCACTCAGAATCCACACACGTGTAGTCCCCTCTCACTGCCACTACCACCCACACGTGGCCATCATGCATCACTCACCATCGCCACTTGGCAACCTCTGATCCTCACCGGTTGCATGGCCGGCGGCCATGAAACCACCGCCCCAACCGTTTCCGGCCACCCCAACCTCCAACTTCCGGCCACCGTAACCAACCCCACAACCAATTCCGGCCGCCATCTAACCCGCCGGAAACTGGAAAAAACTCAGAAATCTTCCAATCTTCATCCTCCTCCAACTTTCCTTCTCAACAACTTCCACCTGCATTCATCATCTTCCTCCATCAATTTCGCCCAGAAATTCATCAACAATAACCGTTATTTCCAGATTCTTCATGCATTCATACTAAGTTCTTCATCAATAATCATCGTGTGTGTTCTTCTCACCAAATCCATCAGCGATCTTCAACCCAGATTCGTCCAACATCATGGATCTTCAACCTTTTCCAGCAATCATCTCCGTTCATCGTCAATCCTCAACGTCCTTCCAAATGCTTCACAGAAGTCATCCAGATTCATCAGATCATCATCAATCTTCAACAAATCTCCAGAAAACACTCAAGATTCTTCAACGAATTTCCAGAAATGTTAACACGACCTTCAACCCTCAATCATCTTCGTCAACAAATCTGGATTCAAATGTCCACCTTCTTCGTATCAACATCACACCGAACAAGATCTGAGCAAATCTTCGTCATCAACATTCAAACTCCATCGCGTTCAAGAATTGTTCTCCACTTCAAGAACCTTCATGAGCTTCCAGATCGATTCATCTTCATCACCTAGTTTGTCAGGTTACGAGATCACTTCAGGTTTCCGTCAACAATTCTTCAAGACGCTCCAAGAACTCCATCGACTTCAAAGCGAGATTCCAGAAACCTCCACGGATTGCAATTTTGTTCATCCTCGAGAACGAACCCTCTGAGCAAGAACTTCCGTCAATGGATTCCAATCGATGTTTGCGTGAATCTTCTCCAGGTCTCCATCGTTAATCAAGAACGCACTCAAATCTCTAGGTTTTGTGTTACATTCTTCATTTGACGCAAGCGAGCCATGTGTCTCCGTCTTCATCGTGATCCTCCGTCAAGAGCTTCAGTAAAATTGTTGAGTTTTGGTTGCGAAGGTGGAGTTTGTGAATCAATGAGCATTGAGGAGGAAGATGAAACAAAAGGCTATTGAGGGTGAGAGAGGGAGTTCGGAGAAGATTGGGGGGGGGGGGGGGGGGGGCGCCGTTTGGACATGAACAGTAAAGGAGAAAGGGAAGAAGAATTAGGGTTTCGTTCAGAAGATGGAAAGAGAGAAGGGAGATGGACTGGGTTGGATTGGGCCGGGCCCGTTTGATTTCAGTCCGTACACCCCCCTTGTTGTGCCATACCCTCCGTTTCTTTGCTTGCTGAAGGACTATGGGCTGGGCCCAATGGCATTTTTGGCTCACACCCCCCATTTCGCTTTCTGCACCCCTTCCCCATTTTTTTGGCTAAGTTCTTGGGCTGGGCCCTTAATGCTGCTTTTCTTTATTTTTCTGCAGATTACATCCCCTTGTACTGCTGTACCCCCCTCCCTTTATATTTTCTTTTTTTATATAGTTTCATGAATATGAAAAAGAATATTTTGAGAAAAAGAAATATGAAGAAAAGAATATTGAAAAAAGGGAATATAGAAAAGAATATTGAAAAAGAAAAAAAGAATATATTTGAAAAGAGAAAAAGAAATAGAAAAAGAAAGAAATGAAAAAAGAAGAAAATAGTTGAAAAAGAATAGAGGAAAAAATAGTAAAAAAATATTAGTTTGTAGATTTAATATTTTTTAGAGTATATTTTCTTCATGGAGTTTATTGTAGGGATAGTTTTAGAGGTCCATTTGTTAGGGGACTTTTTGCATTTTTAGAGATAGTTTTTCAAAGGTCCGCTTGTTAGGGGACTATTTTCCATTTGACTTTCCATTATAGAAGGATAGGATAGTATTTCTTAGGAGTTTATTTTTCAGTTCTCCATCATTGTAACCATTTTTCAGAATGTCAATAAAACGAGATTTGAGCTGTGGTCCCGAAGTAGCCGAACTACAGCTGCTCTGATTTCTCGTACCAGACGAGAATATGTAGGCATAAGATGCGATATCCTAGCGAGCACACTAACAACTAACCTTTTGTTCTCTCGCTGCTGTGCGATCGAGACTTTCCCGCTGACGACTGATTGTTATCCCTTTCTCTTGCCCTAGTGCATTTGAGACCAGACCGTAGTTTTTCCCATAGGGTCCCGTACCTTTAAAACCAGATTAATTTCTCACTGCTGTGTGAGAACACCCAGTTTAGCCGTAGTTAGCCTGAACTACGTAAGCTCTGATCTTCCATGCAGTGTGGAAGTACGTAGGCACAAGACGCGAGGTCTTGGCGAGCCAATTTCCCCGTAGTCCCGAACTACGTTGACTCTGACTTTGTCTCTTGAGAATACGTAGGCATAGAGTGCGACGCTCTATCGAGTCAATTCCCTTCCGTTTAGATTTAGCAGCCGTAGATAGATTGTTTTGCATCCTTTAGACAACCAAGCAAGCGTGGATCCCGTCGAGTACGACGGACGTGAGGGGTGCTAATACCTTCCCCTTGTGTAACCGACTCCCGAACCCAGGTTTTGGTTGCGATGACCATACCTTTCCCGTTTTTTTGCGAGGTTTACTTCGAGCGTTTCCTTTCCCTCCGTTGGGATAAATAACGCACGGTGGCGACTCTTTTGTCAGCCGACGCCGATTTTCGCAGTAGCGACAGCTGGCGACTCTGCTGGGGATCCAACGTCCCCTGGCTGCTAAGGACTGCGATAGTCCCTGTGCATGTGGGATCCAACGTCCCCTAAGAGAGTCAATCCTAGCGCTTGTTTGCTTGTCTTTTGGGTGTTTATTTTTCATCGCTTTTATCTGTTACCGTTGTGCTGGGGAGGGTGATATTTTGAGTGATAGCCGGACCTGGGCTGCTTGAGTATGCATTTAGATGTAGTTGTGGAGATTAGTGGGCGAACCTGTCTGCTGAGCAGGCAAGAGTTCCCCACGAAATTCACGCTCAGACGAGGTTCTCTCCGAGGTGCTTCTCTAGGGTCCTGAGGATCATAGGGGAGTCCAGACGTGAGGATTGTCGACTCTGGGGATCGATCAATTGGAAGTCAGCTAAGTGAGGCCTCTCCATGAGATGACGATGCTACTCCTTCTGGGAATCGTATCATTCCTCATGAAAGTCTGTGACGCTGGCGACCGCATAGGATGCCTTGTCAGATTAGGTCCATACCCGTGAGTGGGGGGGTTTTTTTCGCGAGAACCTTGACTTCCAACATACCAGCTATCTTGGCGTTCTCTTTTAGAGAGAACGTACTCCGTCGGCTGTGCAACAGCATTTAGCGCTTGTTGTGGGGGCTGTGATCCCGTGTTTGTTGCATTGCATTGCATTTGCATAAGCATCTTTGCATCATATTGCATAGCATTTCTCCAGTTAGCCAGAGTTCTGATCCAGCCTTTGTTTCCTGAAGGTGAGTACCCGGAGTTTGGATTGAGCAACTGTTGATTGTCAGAAGACGACCAAGGGGTTGAAGCAGACTTCAGCAGATTTGAGAATCAAGCGGTGTAGTCAGTTAAAGGTAATTGATAGCTATGTCTGAAGGAAATTTCTAGTCTCCTAACACTTTGACAGGGTTTACTATGATGTCCAACCATCGGTATGATTCTATGGAAGACTTCCCGCAAGCGAACAACGTTACTGCAGACCAAGTGGTATAGCCTACTGTTGAGAACCGAGATCGACATGACCAGTTTGTTGCCCGAAATGAACGTCCTCCTCCTGTTAACAATCAAGGTGCTGTTTTCCCTGAGAGGAATCCACGCAGAGATATCCCGGTAGCCAGGACGGTAAACTCAAGAGCTCTTGAAGGTGATAGAAGGTTCCGAGTATTGAAAGAAAGAGTTAAAGCTTTGGAGGTCAAAGATGCTGTTAACCTGACTGCTGCAGACATGTGTTTGGTCCCTGACCTGGTGTTACCTTATAAGTTCAAAGTGCCGAAGTTTGAAAAGTACACGGGAGATAGCTGTCTGAAGCAACATTTGATGATGTTCTGTCGAAGAATGACTTCGTTTGTGCAAAATGACAAGCTGATGATCCATTGCTTTCAGTATAGTCTGACTGGGGCATCTTTGAGGTGGTATGTGCAGTTAGAGAGTAATCAGATTCGATCATGGGTGGATTTAGCCAGCGCTTTCCTGAAGCAGTACAATTACAACCTGGATATGGCTCCTAGTCTCGTACATCTGCAAGAATTATCTCGGGCGAAGAATGAATCATTCAGAGGGTATTTGCAAAGATGGAAAGAATTGGCTGCTAGTGTTCAACCACCGCTTCAGGAAAGAAAAATGGTTGACATCTTCTTGGGTACTCTGAAAGGCCATTATTATGACAAATTGTTCGGTTGTACAAGCTTTGTGGGCCTGATGAGAATGGGGGAGCTTGTTGAGAGAGGACTCAAGAGTGGAAAGCTTCGAGATGCTCCTTATATCCCAGTTGATAAGAATGAGTCAGTTGTCAGTTCTCAAGAAGAGTGGGAAGAAGGAAACGACGTCGTATCAGAATCTCTAGCATCTCAGGATCGGTTTTCAGACACTTCAAGTCAACGGGCATCCTGTCGTCGATCGCGTCAGCACGCCCAACGAAGACCAAGGAAACCTGAAAGGCAGTTTACTCAGCTACCGGTGTCGTACAGTCAGTTGTTGCCAGATCTGGTCAGAAGTGGATTGATAGTGCCGAAAGAGACTAATCCAATGATTCCACCATATCCTCCAGGTTTTGATGCCAGCGCCCGCTGTGAGTACCTTGTTGGGGCACAGGGGCATTCAACAAATGATTGTAAGGTGTTTAGAAGCCAGGTTCAGGATCTGTTAGACTCTAACCGGATTTTCATCGCGCCCCAGGGTTTTGTTCAGATTAACGATTCTCCGTCATCCAGTTGTGTGGATTCGTCAGTTAATGTCATGGAAGACTCCACGGGAAGTGTGTGTTCTGAAGAATGTCAAACGGAGAGTTCAGTTGAATATGGGAGAAGTTTCTAGAGGTTTCTGTGTCGGGTGTCGCATTTGTTATCTCTGCCTAACTCGTTTAGCTTTTGTGTATTAGTGCTTGCTGACCATCACCAGGATTGTTGGCTGGGGTCATTGTATTCG
The DNA here is from genome assembly GCA_963859935.3 of Lathyrus sativus. NCBI lineage: Eukaryota > Viridiplantae > Streptophyta > Magnoliopsida > Fabales > Fabaceae > Lathyrus > Lathyrus sativus. The sequence goes on along the minus strand of OZ012736.1, from coordinate 134,510,010 downwards.
TACTCATTTGCGCTTACGTGCTGCTTTTGTTGGTTGTACATGTGTGGGAGATGTTCGTCAGTGTGCTTATAGCTTGAGTTTCTCTTTGTCTTGTCATGAATATGTGTTTGCTTTCTGCTTTGCATTATCATTTAACAGGTACATCAGAACCGTGGGTCTCATTTCCTCATCGTCCAGTTTGTTGCAGGAATTCCTTCAGAGATATGGAACAGAATCGGGTTGAATTGATTGAAGTTCGAAGCCAGCTAGGGCAGATGATGAGAGATATGCAAGAGATGCGTCTGGAGCAGAAGATCCTCAAAGAGGAAAATAGTCAGCTGAAGACCCAAATGAGCTTGATCATGGAAGTAGTCAGGAATGTGCTGAGGAAAGAGGATGATCAGCTATTTGAAGCCGCAGTGAAGAAGCTCGTGCCACCTATGCCTGGGGAACCTAAGCACAATGTTCAAGACCTGGTTGACTCAAAAGATATTGAATTCACGCCAAGCGGTGTAGCTGTACGTACTGCTCCTATCCCAGTCGATGCTAAGATGATGGATGTTTCTAAAGCTGCAGTAGGTCAGAAACGTATCCTGGACTCCATGGTGTCAGAATCTCCATGCCCACAATTGTTGCCTATTCCTGGGGCAGATCTGAGAAAGAAAATGGCTAAGCATAAGGAGTGCCTTAATCAGTACGGTGAAAGTCAAGAAACCGATGTTGTATTTGCTACGAAGGTTGTTCAACAGTCAACCCGGTACCAGCGACGACAGCAACGATCTCAACAGTGGCAGAGGCAGCAGCATCCCAATCAGCGAAGAGCTCAAAATCAGAGGCCGTTGAGGGTATTTAGTGTGCCTCCGATGCCATATGCCGAACTTTTTCAGGTGTTGCTACGATTACAGTTGGTTGAGAAGAGGAAGTTAGCCCCGCTGACGGGTACGCCTCCAGCAGGGCATGATATCAAGGAGCACTGTGATTTCCATTCAGGAGTACCGGGGCACAACATTGAAGATTGTCTGGCCTTCAAGCACAAGGTGCAGGACCTACTTGATAGTGCAGCTATCAACTTCGGGCAGGAAGGGCCCAAAATCATCTGAATAAGGAGGAAGGGCTCTATAATTTGGTTGGGTCGCTGAAAGCAGATCAGGACAGCATCGAGTTGCCTCTAATAACTGATTGGGAAGATGGCTGGTTCAGCAGCTGGACAGATGTGAAAGCCCGGTTCTCGGAACCTGGCATTTTTCTTTGTTTTATCTTGTCATTTCTTTATGTTTGTAGTTTCTTTCCTGTTTAAATTGCAATCTTGTTCGTAAAACTTGTTGTTTTCATTCAATTGATGATAATGAAATAAATATGCATGTTTTGATTAAATCCATTCGTGTTCACTAATTGTCTTTACAAATGTCCAATGCTTGGTCAAGAAGGATCTGAGGAGGATGACGAAAATGGACGACATGCGACTTCCGATATTGTATGCTTTTGAAATAAAACCTGCTGATGATGTACAGGCATTGTTTCAAATCCCTAAACACCGGTGATATAAGGAAGATAATCCCTTGTCAACCCCTTTGAGCCTAGTAGTAGGAGTTCTTTCTGAAAACGAAAAACCCTCCATCTTTAACCTGGGGCAGGGTAGGTGTTAGCTAATTTGGCCGAGCGTTCGAGTTGCAAAAGGAGTGTCCGTTCGAGGATCAATCACACCTTTAGAGGTCGTGCCTAAAAAACCGCAATGGTGAGACAGTCACATTATTCTCCAATGAGTCAGGCAACCAGTGTCACACGAGTTGTTCGAAAAAAGAGAAAGCAAAGAGAATCAAAAGCCCGCTAAGTCAAAGCTTCAAAACAAATGACTTAGGCAAAAATGAGGGCATCCCGCTGGACTTAAAGAATCAAAAGAAATTCCAAAGAGTCAGTCCAGGCAAAAGTTAGGGATATGAAAAGAAAAAAGATGAAGGGATGACAAAAGAAAAAAATCCTCAAATGAAATACGAGTCGTGTGACCCTAAGTGTCAAAAACGAAGAGTGAGTGGTTGTCACTCCAAAAACTCATGGTTTCTCGAACTATCACTCCTATCTTTCAACCTCTGAGAGGTGAGCGCTAAGGTCGAACTAGCTGAACGTAGGATGGGAGAACATCAAGGAGAATGGGTGGGTTAAAATAAATTTTGAGCCTTTATCCTTTCCTTCAAAACCGTGAACCTGACCACGTTATAACCTTCAAAAGTCCTAATTGAAGCAGGTTGTTTCGAAAGCATACTCCGGTAAAGATTGCGTCGAAACGAACTCCTGAAAGGGTTCTTCTTACCATGTTGGTACTGATGTTGATATTCTTATTAAATGTTTTGTGCCTTATATGCCATAAACTATTTTTTCTTTTCCCAGTGAACAGATTGGATGTCAAAGCTGTCATATGCGTTGCATTAATATGTCTTTTATGCAGAACAACTTGTTTTACTTGCGAGTAAGCGCTTGACAGCAGGAGAGTTTTCTACAATGGAAGGTATGGTCAGGATAGAATACAGAACACCCAAATGCTCTGCAAGCCAGGGCAAGCTATCATCCAGTGATCCCCAGTCAGGTCAGCCTTTCGAAGTCAGTTATCCTGGGGCAATCAGGTTGAGATTCGGTAAAGATCTCGTAGTCAGGGGCACTATTCTGAATCAGATAATCAGGGGCAAAGTCATTGCAGTCAGGGGCAGGCCATCTTAAGAGCGCAGAAGTTATTCTTTATTCGAGAAGCATTTGATGTGAAGTATCTCTCCGAAATTCCGAACGCTTGGGCATTTCATATCAGACCATCAGGGTACAGATTTTCAGATTTCCTTTTGAGGAGCATCACCACAGAGGTCCCGCAGGCTGGGGCATATCAGAAGCGAAAGGATTGTTCTTCTCCGTATCATCAGAGTTATTCAGAGCTATTCGAGCAGATCCAGCCAATTTTCGAGTGCGAGACGAATGTCGGGAAGTCGTGTTACTATCCCTTGACCCTTCAACCAGAGAACTGTGTATTCAGACAGAATGTTTTCAAGTGTCAGTTGTACCTGACCCATCGCAGATAGCCTAAAAGTCCAAGTCCATGTTGGCGATCACTGTGAGGCCCATCCGTGTCGGCGCATCAGTTTCCAAATCCAATCGTCATCAGTACGCAGTAAGACTCAGTCTATTTTCTTCAGCAAAGTCCAATTTTTCATTGGCACGGGTAAGCTATCCCCAGAGAAGTCCAATCATACTTGGCACATCTGCTATTCCCCAGCAGAGCTATTCCCCAGCAGAGTTATATTCCCCAGCAGGGTGTTACTTCAACGAGGTGCTTGGCTAAGTTCCCAAATTCCCCAGCGGAGTTGATGTTACTCTTCCAGCATTTATTTTGCTGGAATAATTCTGTGATATCCGGTTTATCCCCAGCGGAGTTGGCTTCGTCTTCAGCATTTATTTTGCTGAAGTGGTTTTCTGTACCCGACTTTCTCCAGCAGCCCGAGCCTGCATTAGCATGTTGCATATCATCATGTTTGCATCATACTTGCATTTCATTTTCAAAATGCGTAGCATTTCCATCCTAAATGGAGCATTACGCCATAGAAAGATTCAAACATACGCATATGCATACGAAGCATAAGCCAGGTTTTCTATCAGTCTCGTATGGCACGTGAATTACTCTGTGATCAGTTCAGGGGCATTCATCCAGCAGCAGTGTTCAGGCAATTCAACAGTTTATTCGTATTTCAGATCATACAACAGTTATGCTTTGATCAATCAGTCATCTGGTATCGACAGGCTTTTCTTCCCGTCAATTCATATTGACGATGTGTTCCTCCAATAAGTGGATTTCTCCGTCTATCAGTAGACGTCTTGAGTTCGAAAGTGGTTTTCTTCCCGTCTATCATTAGACGATGTGAAGTTTCAGGTGATTTTCCAGTGGGGTTTCAAGATGGGGTTTCTCTAGCAAGTGGTGTTCTTTCCGTCTAGCAGTAGACGATGTGAAGTTTCAGTTTTTTCCAGTGGGGTTTCAAGATGGGGTTCTCTAGCAAGTGGTTTTTCTTCCTGTCTATCAGTAGACGATGTGAAGTTTCGGGTGATTTTTTCAGTGGGGTTTCAAGATGGGGTTTCTCTAGCAAGTGGTGTTCTGTCCGTCTATCAGTAGACGATGTGAAGTTTCAGGAGATTTTTTCAGCGGGTTTCTTATTGTCAGATCATACGGATGGTGTGTTTCCCCAGCGAGTCTTCTCCGGCTATCTTTAGATGTTGAGGGGTTTCAAAGCGATCTTTCGGATAGTGGTTTTCTTTCCGTTTATTGGATGAGATGACATTTCAAGAGGGATTTTCTGACCGTCAATCCTTATTGACGTCGAGGCTCTTTGAAGAATGTTCGGTTTTCCTGATTGTCGATTCTTATTGACGACATGGATCTTTGAAGGTGGTTTTCTTCCCGTCGGTTCTTACTGATGATGTGGTCCCTTTAAGGATATTGCTTTTTCCATCAATTCTCGTAGACGAAAGGATTCTGAAATTTGATGGATGGCGTTGAAGTGCGTATGGGTATCTTTCCGTCTATCCTTAGACGATGTGAGTATTGAATTTTTCCGTGGATTAAGGGTGTCTTTCCGTCTATCCTTAGACGATGTGAGTATGGATTTTGGGTGTCTTCCCGTCTATCTTTAGATGATGTGAGTATGAATTTTGGGTGTCTTCCCGTCTATCAGTTGACGATGTGAGTATTGGATTTAAGGGTGTCTTTCCGTCTATCCTTAGACGATGTGAGTATGGATTTTGGGTGTCTTCCCGTCTATCCTTAGACGATGTGAGTATTGATTGTTCCTGCGGGATGGGTGTCTTTCCGTCTATGATTAGACGATGTGAGTATGGATTTTGGGTGTCTTTCCGTCTATCTTTAGATGATGTGAGTATATTTCTCTTCCTGTCTATCAGTAGACGATGTGAGAGGATCAGGAGTTTTGTTGCAACCCTCGGGTTCGTTATTTGTGGTATCGCACAGGTAAGTGGCGTTAAAATCAGGAGTTCTTTACCAGATGATTGATCAGTTTGTTGCCGTGACGACTGGGTTCGGTTCTGGATTTCATTCCCCAAGCAGTTTTACAGTATATTCTCACGGTTGGCAAATTTTCGGGTTTATTGGTATTCAACCGTCTCGTACCTATGAATGTTTTAAGGCTACGCGCTCTTCAACCCTTCAGGTCCAAGTCGCTTGAATAGGGGCAGCTGTTGCACCCTAAAATTTGACCAACCGGTGCCACTTTCGGTTTATGCTTCGACGCATCTTCACATTCGCATTTACATGCTGCATATAACGCATTTCTTCAATCATGGTGATTTTATCGGGATTACAGCCCTGCTGTCGTATGTCGAGTATCTCAGACCGGTTCGGATAATCGGGGGTTACTTTGGGAAGTCGCGCGCTTCCTGGGTGTTTTCAGCTTATGCAGTGCTTTTTTTGAGATTTTTGGTGTCTGGTTATTGTTTTGCTTCGATCTGGTCTCGCGCTCTCTTTTATGTTGGTTATTTGCCTTTGTTTGCATTTTTTAGGATTTAATAGCCTTTTGTGGATTTTAAATAGGCTTTTTAGATTTTTTAGAATTTAAATAGATTTTTTTTATATTTTTAATAGTTTTAAATCATTTTTTAGAATTTTATAGAATTTTTAATAGGTTTTAATAGTTTTTTAATAATTTTAATAGAATATAATAGATTTTTATTTTATTAGCTTTAAATAGAATTTTAATAGATATTATAGGATTTAATAGTTTTTAGATATAGATTTAATAGAGTTTATTTTTAATATAGATTTAATTTTTGTTAGATATTAATTTCCTTTATTAGGTTTAATATAGGTTAATAGTTTTTTTATAGATATTAATAGATATTATAGGATTTAATAGTTTTAGTTTAATATAGAATTTAATTAGATGTTAATTCTCCTTAATAGAGGTTAATTAGGATTTAATCTTTTGTTTAGGTTTTAATTGAGTTTGTTAGACTTAATTAGGATAGTTTAATTTTCATTTAGATTTAATTGTAGTTTCAGAATTAATTAGTTGAGTATTAATTAGTTAATTAGGTTTAAGGTTTTAATTAGTTTAATTGGGTTAATCCATTTTTGTTTCAGAATTTCTGGTTTTGTCTATCATTTTCGTTTGGGCCAGTTCAGAGTTTTTGGAGGCCCAAAATCGTTTTTGTCCATCTTCAGTCCAGATGTGCCATGTGTCCATATATAAATCAGCCACGCGTTCAGCATCGAGGGACCCACCTCATTTTTTCCCTCACTCAGAATCCACACACGTGTAGTCCTCTCTCACTGCCACTACCACCCACACGTGGCCATCATGCATGACTAACCATCGCCACTTGGCAACCTCTGATCCTCACCGGTTGCATGGCCGACGGCCATGCAACCACCGCCCCAACCGTTTCCTGCCACCCCAACCTCCAACTTCCGGCCACCGTAACCAACCCACAACCAATTCCGGCCGCCGTCTAACCCGCCGGAAACTGGAAAAAACTCAGAAATCTTCCAATCTTCATCCTCCTCCAACTTTCCTTCTCAACAACTTCTGTAACACCCATTTTAATTATTTAGTCATTTTATTATTATTTTAAATATTATATGTTGATGTGCCCTTTGGTAGGGTGTATTTGATGATGTTTGGTGGGTGTCCCTGAGATGGGAGGATCATTGGTGGTAATTTGGTGAGTTTATAATAATATAAGAAATAATAGTAATATTGGTGGTGGTATTAATATTATTATTATTATTATTATTATTATTATTATTATTATTATTATTATTATTATTATTATTATTATTATTATTATTATTATGTTATTTTTATTAGTTATTATTATTATTATTATATTATTTTTATTAGTTATTATTATTATTGGGATAGGAAATAAAAAGGAAAATAGAATATGAAGGGGTGGGGGAAGTATTAGAGAAAATAACACGATAGAAAGAGGGAAGAGAGACAGAGCGATAGAAAGAGAGAAGAGGAAAGAACGAGAGAAGTGAGAAGAACGAAGGAAAAAGGGAACGAAGAACGGAAAGAAAAGAGGAGGCCAAGAGACCAAATCCAGGAAGAATTTCATCGATCAACCGATTAACAAGGTAAGGGGGGAGAAACTTGATTGGGAATGGTATATACATGTATAGGGTAGTGGGGATTCCTTAACCCCGTAGGAATGTATCGTTGATGAAGTTTTATATTGACATGCTATTGATTGTTGAATTATGTTGATGTTGATGGATTGAAATATGTTGAGTGTTGGTGAATTGTTGTTTTTGGTTAATTTGGCGTATAGGTTGGGTTTACGGTTTTAGGGAAGTTCTGTGTGACCTTTTTGATGTGTCGATAGATTGTTTAAGTGATGACTTTGGAATAATATGTATATGATGATGTACGGATGTTTGATGTTGCCATTGTTGATTGACTGTTGGTGTTGGTTTGGTTTGAGTAAGGTTCAGAGTAACTCTAAAGTGTCGGTAGTGTGTCGTAATGTTGATCTGGAGTAGAATTATAGGAAGATTGATAAGCCTAATATGCATTGGTCGTAATACGGATAGTATAGGAAGTGGATGTTATAAAATAGGCTTGAATCAGAGAAGAGTGAGAATTCTGAACTGTGAGAACTTGAGAAGTCGCAGGCAACTCGCTAGCACTTCGCTTAGCGAGAAGGCAGCGAGCGTTCGCTAGGTGCTCGCCTAGCGAGTGAGGTAGCGAGTGAGTCCAGTAGGTTCTGTTTGCCTTCACGAGGAGGTTCGCTAAGCGAACAGGTAGCGAGCATTCGCTGGGAGCTCGCCTAGCGAGGGTGTAGCGAGCGTAGCAGAATGGGGTTTTTCTATGCTGTTATACTGTGTGCGCTAAGAGTGTAGTGCCCTTGGACTTTGTTGATTATAGGGGAGATGATTGAGTGTTATAGAGTGAGTACTCGATGATAGTATGTGATTTCCGTTACTAATTATTTAAATGGATAATTAGTTGGTGTATGAATCATGCGGAGCATGGTGTAGTGATCAGTAGGATCGTGTATTCCCGAGTGGTGGGACGTGTTTATATCTTGGTGATAAAGTATGAACTTGTTTACTTGGTGATGGTACTCGTTTTCCTTGATATTGTTGGTGAACAATTGGTTAACGTATATGTATGTAGTGATCAGTAGGATCGTGTGTTCCCGGGTGTTGGGATGTGGTTATATATGGTGTTATAGTATGAATTTATTTACTATCTGATTGATTTATATGGTGTTGGTGTAATATATCTACACATATATGCATTGATGTATGATGATATGATCAGGAGGATCGTGTGCACTTAGTGTGCCTAAATATGATAGTTATGCATTGGTGTGTGCATATCATGGTGTTTTGGTGGGATGAATCATGTCTCAGGAGGAGCGTAAGTGATTCATCCGTACTCCTTGGTGGAGAATGGTGGGGGATAGATCATGTCTCAGGAGGAGCGTAAGTGATCTATCCAGGTTCGATTGAATGAACCAATGAGTCGGTACCGCATGCATGGTGTTGAGTTGCATATTTGCATTATAATATGTTATATTGTAATTTGAACAGTAGGTTCGTTATATGGAGTTGTTGGGGTGAATATTGGTGTGTTGGTGTGTTTTACTACCTTGTTTACATGTATTACATTACCAATATATTTTTGATCATGTTTTCTCACCCCTTGGTTGTTGTTGTGTCTGTGCTTCTCCGGAAGTACAGATAATCCAGGTACTTAGATAGCTTGGATGGTGGTGTGCCAGTCGAGTCTAGGATGCTCTGATACGTAACACGGGATATGGGTGTTTTAATTGTTTTATGTCAAACTTGTTGTAATCCTGTGACGTATCACTTTTTTTTGTGAATTATAATAATAAAGATTTTACGAAATTTGGCGGATGGCCGAGAATGTTGGAATAATGTTTTCCGCTGTATTATTTTTGAGAATAATCAATAAAGTATTTTTATAAAAATTTGGTGATGTGATATCCCACTATTTTGGGGAAAACTCTGATGTTTATTTATAATGTTTATATTTTATTTAATTTGGGAAGTGGGGTGTTACAATTGGTATCAGAGCAGGTCGGTCCGTCCGGCCAATGTTGTCTAGTGTTATTGTTTCCTGGTATGCGACATGTGTGTAAAAACACTGTCGGTACATGTTGTTGGTTAACTTCATTGGTAGAAGTGGAATGATTCCAGTGGGGGAGAAGTTGTATTTCTCCGAAAAGCTACAGTGTGGTGGCTTAGTGTGTTGAGGAGTGATATTATAGTTTGGTAAAGATGGTTTGTACCCCATCATGATTTCGGCTGTCTATTAACAAATTGAGGAACTGATCACCCTTAATCTCTTGTTAATAGTGGACGGGATTGTGTTGGATGGGATAGACGTATCTTGCAAGCTTGGGTGGCGTGAGCAGTGTATAGTCTTGAGTTAAGCTAAGTGCTTAAGGGATTATTTTGAGGAATTTGGCGTAAGACGGTGTTGAAGTGTCTATTTTGACTGAAACTTGGAATGAGAAGGAAAGTGAGAAAAATTGGGATTTGTCAATTAATTGCGATTGCCGGAGGTTTCCGGATGAGGTAGGTGATTTACTATCGGAGTGTGAAGTAAAGCTCACACGTTGACTTTGTTGTTGGAACGAGTCCGATATTAGTGACTCCATATGGTGTGTTTTCGTTGGGATTGAAGAAGTTGAAGAGTCAACTTGAAGACCTTCTAGGAGAGAGGTTCTTTTGTTTGAGTGTGCTACCGTAATGTGCACCAATTTTGTTGGTTAGACAGATAGAAGGTTTGGTGAAGCTTTGGGTGAACTATAGATAAGTGAACAGGGTGACTATCAAGGATAGGTGTTCGCTTCCAAGAGTTAATGATTTGATGGAACAATTGATCGAGGGATGTGAGTCCCTTGGTCATGTGATCTCGAGTAGAGTTCTTGTGGTGGATGGGACGAAGGTCAAAAGTTCTATCGTATTAGGAGGCTCAAAGATCTGTTGTTGAGATTGGAAGTAATTGAGTTTTAAATTATTCATAGATTTAAAATGTGTTGGATGGCTTCCTAAGTATAAAATTGTTGTTGTACGTTAAATTCCGAGATCGCAGCTTTTTACGGAATCGAAATCGGACACTCGGAAGTCGGGTAACGGTCGAAAAGAGGATTTTGGGACTGTCATGTTCGCCTGGCGAGCATACTGGCGAACGTCCATATTCGCTGCGGTGTTCGCCTGGCGAAGGGGTCCTGGGCAGAAAATGTTATTCTGGTGTTTTTGCCGTAACGGGAGAACCGTAACTCGGAATGACGTGCGGTTCGAAGCGTTGGAAAGCTATTTAAATTATCTATGAGATGGTGAAGTATTGAAATAGATTTAAGCTATTTATTGATGAAGTGTGTTTGAATGTTGTGGTAAGGACGGGCGGTACGGTATGTGTTCCCGCTATAACTCACAACTTGTTTGTCCACTTGGCATGGGATCTTCTTTAATTATTTATATAAGGCAATGGTTGTGTTAATAAATGATATTTTAAGGTATTCGAAGCGTATAGAGGATTATGTTGAGCATAAGGAACTGGAGCTATCAGTGTTGGAAAAAGAGCGGTGATATACTTCCGTAAGGAAAGTTCTGCCGAATCCGATAGAACTAATTGTGGTGTTTGTGATGCTTGTTGATATAATTAGGGGATTTGCTAAAGACAACTTCAGCGAGTTTCAATTATGCAAAAGGCAACTTGAAGTGTATAAGAGAAATCATCCGACCAGTGATTTAGAGTTGGTTACTATTGTGGTTGTACTGGAGTCGGAGTCTTCAAAAGTTCAGACTAAGATCGGAGATGTTTGGTGATCTTAAGAGTTTAAGGTGTTTGTTTAATTTGAATAAGACAAATATGAGGCATAGGAAATAATTGGGACTTCGAAAAGAGTACGACTTCGAGTTGAATTACCATTCGGGTAAAGCGGACATGGTATATGATGCAGTGAGTTAGAAATATTTGCATATACCGAAGATGATGGTGAAAAGAGTTAGAACTGATTGAGAAATTTCATAATATGCGTTTTGTGAGTAAGGATACTTCTTATGGAGTTAAGCTTTTATTATTAAGATCTGACTAGTGATATCCTTGAGAAGAATCGAGAAAGTCAGAAATCTGGGTTGAATAGTGAATTAGTTGAAATTGATAAATTAGAGTCGAAGAGTGGATTGTCGGGTTTGTGGAAATAATACCACGAGGTGTTATGATAGAGTATGTATATCAGATGTTGTTGAAGGGAGTAGGAGTACTCGTGAAGAAATACATTGAGGTAGATGGAGTATCCATCTCGGTGCTATGAAGAAGTAACCGAACTTGAGTAGATTGTTTTTGAGACCATGGATAAGGAGAGGTGGAATATGCTAGTTAGAATTGTCGGAATTCGAAGAGTGAACATCAGAGACTGTTGAGTCTGATGTAGTCGTTAAATATTCTAGAGTGGAAATCAGGTAGTATTTTCACGAAATTGGTGTTGAGATTTCCAAAGAATTTGTAAAGACATAATTTTAATTTGAATTGTTAGGAGTGGATTAACTATTTCGTGTTGAGGATATACGAGATGCATATTGAGAAAGTGGTGAAGTTGGATGAGATACTGACGAATATTGTGTCAGATGGAAATTTGAGGTTTATATTGAGATTTTGGAGGGGCTTACAGGAAGCTTCGGGTACTAAGTTGAAGCTGAGTTCGACCTATCATCCGCAAACTGATGGTCAGTCAGAGAGGACTATTGAGTCTGTAGAGAATTGGTGAGAGCTTGGGTGTCGGATCAAGGTGGAGCGTGGGATGATTAATTATCGTTGATTGAGTTACCTATAATAACGGTTACCATCCTAGTGTCGGAATGGCACTATATGTGGCTTGGTGAGATAGGGAGTGTAGGACTCTCCTGTGTTGAAATAAATCGAGTGAGAGTGTTGTACTCAGACTTGAAGATTATGCTTGAGATGGCTGAGAAGATCGAGAGGATCCGAGGCAATATGTATTTTGAGGGTCACGCCGGTGACTGGTGTTGGTCGAGCTTCGAAATTTCAGAAGTTCACACGTGTTCTGTAGTTGTATCAGAGTGGCGCAGCGGAGGCATGGGAGGAGTAACATGTTAGACTGTTTTTCTATTGTCGCTGTGAATTGGCATGATATGTTTCATGTGTCTTAGTCGAGAAAGTACATTGAACCAGGTGGATGATGTGCAAGTGAAAAATATTCTGATTGTTGAGGCATTGCTAGTTCGTTTTGGCGAGCGAGGAACAACTCCGAAGGGAGGAGATATCTTTGGTGAAAGTAGTATGGGGAGGTGCTGCAGAAGGCAGTGTGACCTGAGAATTGGAATAAAAGATGCGGGGAGCGTATCCAGAATTATTTCCATCAGATAATTTTCGAGGACGAAAATAATTAAAGTGGGGGAGAGTTGTAACACCCATTTTAATTATTTAGTCATTTTATTATTATTTTAAATATTATATGTTGATGTGCCCTTTGGTAGGGTGTATTTGATGATGTTTGGTGGGTGTCCCTGAGATGGGAGGATCATTGGTGGTAATTTGGTGAGTTTATAATAATATAAGAAATAATAGTAATATTGGTGGTGGTATTAATATTATTATTATTATTATTATTATTATTATTATTATTATTATTATTATTATTATTATTATTATTATTATTATTATTATTATTATTATGTTATTTTTATTAGTTATTATTATTATTATTATATTATTTTTATTAGTTATTATTATTATTGGGATAGGAAATAAAAAGGAAAATAGAATATGAAGGGGTGGGGGAAGTATTAGAGAAAATAACACGATAGAAAGAGGGAAGAGAGACAGAGCGATAGAAAGAGAGAAGAGGAAAGAACGAGAGAAGTGAGAAGAACGAAGGAAAAAGGGAACGAAGAACGGAAAGAAAAGAGGAGGCCAAGAGACCAAATCCAGGAAGAATTTCATCGATCAACCGATTAACAAGGTAAGGGGGGAGAAACTTGATTGGGAATGGTATATACATGTATAGGGTAGTGGGGATTCCTTAACCCCGTAGGAATGTATCGTTGATGAAGTTTTATATTGACATGCTATTGATTGTTGAATTATGTTGATGTTGATGGATTGAAATATGTTGAGTGTTGGTGAATTGTTGTTTTTGGTTAATTTGGCGTATAGGTTGGGTTTACGGTTTTAGGGAAGTTCTGTGTGACCTTTTTGATGTGTCGATAGATTGTTTAAGTGATGACTTTGGAATAATATGTATATGATGATGTACGGATGTTTGATGTTGCCATTGTTGATTGACTGTTGGTGTTGGTTTGGTTTGAGTAAGGTTCAGAGTAACTCTAAAGTGTCGGTAGTGTGTCGTAATGTTGATCTGGAGTAGAATTATAGGAAGATTGATAAGCCTAATATGCATTGGTCGTAATACGGATAGTATAGGAAGTGGATGTTATAAAATAGGCTTGAATCAGAGAAGAGTGAGAATTCTGAACTGTGAGAACTTGAGAAGTCGCAGGCAACTCGCTAGCACTTCGCTTAGCGAGAAGGCAGCGAGCGTTCGCTAGGTGCTCGCCTAGCGAGTGAGGTAGCGAGTGAGTCCAGTAGGTTCTGTTTGCCTTCACGAGGAGGTTCGCTAAGCGAACAGGTAGCGAGCATTCGCTGGGAGCTCGCCTAGCGAGGGTGTAGCGAGCGTAGCAGAATGGGGTTTTTCTATGCTGTTATACTGTGTGCGCTAAGAGTGTAGTGCCCTTGGACTTTGTTGATTATAGGGGAGATGATTGAGTGTTATAGAGTGAGTACTCGATGATAGTATGTGATTTCCGTTACTAATTATTTAAATGGATAATTAGTTGGTGTATGAATCATGCGGAGCATGGTGTAGTGATCAGTAGGATCGTGTATTCCCGAGTGGTGGGACGTGTTTATATCTTGGTGATAAAGTATGAACTTGTTTACTTGGTGATGGTACTCGTTTTCCTTGATATTGTTGGTGAACAATTGGTTAACGTATATGTATGTAGTGATCAGTAGGATCGTGTGTTCCCGGGTGTTGGGATGTGGTTATATATGGTGTTATAGTATGAATTTATTTACTATCTGATTGATTTATATGGTGTTGGTGTAATATATCTACACATATATGCATTGATGTATGATGATATGATCAGGAGGATCGTGTGCACTTAGTGTGCCTAAATATGATAGTTATGCATTGGTGTGTGCATATCATGGTGTTTTGGTGGGATGAATCATGTCTCAGGAGGAGCGTAAGTGATTCATCCGTACTCCTTGGTGGAGAATGGTGGGGGATAGATCATGTCTCAGGAGGAGCGTAAGTGATCTATCCAGGTTCGATTGAATGAACCAATGAGTCGGTACCGCATGCATGGTGTTGAGTTGCATATTTGCATTATAATATGTTATATTGTAATTTGAACAGTAGGTTCGTTATATGGAGTTGTTGGGGTGAATATTGGTGTGTTGGTGTGTTTTACTACCTTGTTTACATGTATTACATTACCAATATATTTTTGATCATGTTTTCTCACCCCTTGGTTGTTGTTGTGTCTGTGCTTCTCCGGAAGTACAGATAATCCAGGTACTTAGATAGCTTGGATGGTGGTGTGCCAGTCGAGTCTAGGATGCTCTGATACGTAACACGGGATATGGGTGTTTTAATTGTTTTATGTCAAACTTGTTGTAATCCTGTGACGTATCACTTTTTTTTGTGAATTATAATAATAAAGATTTTACGAAATTTGGCGGATGGCCGAGAATGTTGGAATAATGTTTTCCGCTGTATTATTTTTGAGAATAATCAATAAAGTATTTTTATAAAAATTTGGTGATGTGATATCCCACTATTTTGGGGAAAACTCTGATGTTTATTTATAATGTTTATATTTTATTTAATTTGGGAAGTGGGGTGTTACAACTTCCACCTGCATTCATCATCTTCCTCCATCAATTTCGCCCAGAAATTCATCAACAATAACCGTTATTTCCAGATTCTTCATGCATTCATACTAAGTTCTTCATCAATAATCATCGTGTGTGTTCTTCTCACCAAATCCATCAGCGATCTTCAACCCAGATTCGTCCAACATCATGGATCTTCAACCTTTTCCAGCAATCATCTCCGTTCATCGTCAATCCTCAACGTCCTTCCAAACGCTTCACAGAAGTCATCCAGATTCATCAGATCATCATCAATCTTCAACAAATCTCCAGAAAACACTCAAGATTCTTCAACGAATTTCCAGAAATGTTAACACGACCTTCAACCCTCAATCATCTTCGTCAACGAATCTGGATTCGAATGTCCACCTTCTTCGTATCAACATCACACCGAACAAGATCTGAGCAAATCTTCGTCATCAACATTCAAACTCCATCGCGTTCAAGAATTGTTCTCCACTTCAAGAACCTTCATGAGCTTCCAGATCGATTCATTTTCATCACCTAGTTCGTCAGGTTACGAGATCACTTCAGGTTTCTGTCAACAATTCTTCAAGACGCTCCAAGAACCCCATCGACTTCAAAGCGAGATTCCAGAAACCTCCACGGATTGCAATTTTGTTCATCCTCGAGAACGAACCCTCTGAGCAAGAACTTCCGTCAATGGATTCCAATCGATGTTTGCGTGAATCTTCTCCAGGTCTCCATCGCTAATCAAGAACGCATTCAGATCTCTAGGTTTTGTGTTACATTCTTCATTTGACGCAAGCGAGCCAGGTGTATCCGTCTTCATCGTGATCCTCCGTCAAGAGCTTCAGTAAAATTGTTGAGTTTTGGTTGCGAAGGTGGAGTTTGTGAATCAATGAGCATTGAGGAGGAAGATGAAACAGAAGGCGATTGAGGGTGAGAGAGGGAGTTCGGATAAGATTGGGGGGGGGGGCGCCGTTTGGACATGAACAGTAAAGGAGAAAGGGAAGAGGAATTAGGGTTTCGTTCAGAAGATGGAAAGAGAGAAGGGAGATGGACTGGGTTGGATTGGACCGGGCCCGTTTGATTTCAGTCCGTACACCCCCCTTGTTGTGCCATACCCTCCGTTTCTTTGCTTGCTGAAGGACTATGGGCTGGGCCCAATGGCATTTTTGGCTCACACCCCCCATTTCGCTTTCTGCACCCCTTCCCCATTTTTTTGGCTGAGTTCTTGGGCTGGGCCCTTAATGCTGCTTTTCTTTATTTTTCTGCAGATTGCATCCCCTTGTACTGCTGTACCCCCTCCCTTTATATTTTCTTTTTTTATATAGTTTCATGAATATGAAAAAGAATATTTTGAGAAAAAGAAATATGAAGAAAAGAATATTGAAAAAAGGGAATATAGAAAAGAATATTGAAAAAGAAAAAAAGAATATATTTGAAAAGAAAAAAAGAAATAGAAAAAGAAAGAAATGAAAAAAGAAGAAAATAGTTGAAAAAGAATAGAGGAAAAAATAGTAAAAAAATATTAGTTTGTAGATTTAATATTTTTTAGAGTATATTTTCTTCATGGAGTTTATTGTAGGGATAGTTTTAGAGGTCCATTTGTTAGGGGACTTTTTGCATTTTTAGAGATAGTTTTTCAAAGGTCCGCTTGTTAGGGGACTATTTTCCATTTGATTTTCCATTATAGAAGGATAGGATAGTATTTCTTAGGAGTTTATTTTGCAGTTCTCCATCATTGTAACCATTTTTTAGAATGTCAATAAAACGAGATTTGAGCTGTGGTCCCGAAGTAGCCGAACTACAACTGCTCTAATTTCTCGTACCAGACGAGAATATGTAGGCATAAGATGCGATATCCTAGCGAGCACACTAACAACTAACCTTTTGTTCTCTCGCTGCTGTGCGATCGAGACTTTCCCACTGACGACTGATTGTTATCCCTTTCTCTTGCCCTAGTGCATTTGAGACCAGACCGTAGTTTTTCCCATAGGGTCCCGTACCTTTAAAACCAGATTAATTTCTCACTGCTGTGTGAGAACACCCAGTTTAGCCGTAGTTAGCCTGAACTACGTAAGCTCTGATCTTCCATGCAGTGTGGAAGTACGTAGGCACAAGATGCGAGGTCTTGGCGAGCCAATTTCCCCGTAGTCCCGAACTACGTTGACTCTGACTTTGTCTCTTGAGAATACGTAGGCATAGAGTGCGACGCTCTATCGAGTCAATTCCCTTCCGTTTAGATTTAGCAGCCGTAGATAGATTGTTTTGCATCCTTTAGACAACCAAGCAAGCGTGGATCCCGTCGAGTACGACGGACGTGAGGGGTGCTAATACCTTCCCCTTGCGTAACCGACTCCCGAACCCAGGTTTTGGTTGCGATGACCATACCTTTCCCGTTTTTTTTGCGAGGTTTAAAACAGAATGCACAAATATTGGAAAGCATACATTATGCATACATAAACCAGAGAAAAGATCAGATATCACCTTCATCGAGAATCCCAAGTTCTCGTCGAATTTTGAAGAATGGTTCTTTCGCCAATGGTTTGGTGAAGATGTCGGCGAGTTGATTGTGTGTATTAACGAAAGTAACATCTACATCTCCATTAATACGTGATCTCGAAGGAAGTGATGCCAGATATCTATATGCTTTGTCCTTGAATGCATGACCGGGTTCTTTGTAATATTGATGGCACTTGTGTCGCTTTCGCGAAAATAAGGTGCCGGCAAAACAGAAGAGTCGCCACCTTTCGTTATTTATCCCTCCGAGCGGGAAAGGAAACGATCGGAAAAACCTAACGAAAAAAGGGTAAGACAAGGTCGTCGCAACCATTGTCTGGATTCGGGAGTCGGTTACGCAAGGGGAAGGTATTAGCACCCCTCACGTTCGTCGTACTTGACGGGATCCTCGCTTGTTGTGTTTACTTGGACGGGTTGGTTTTATTCTATCTACCTATCAAGGCTGGCTTAAAAAAAAAGGAAAATGACTCGGCAAAGCGTCGCGCTTTATGCCTACGTATTCTCATCAGAGAATGAGAAATCAGAGTCAACGTAGTTCGACCTACGACAGGGTTATAGGGGAAGGTAGCTCGCCAAGACATCGCCATCTTGTGCCTACGTACTCTCAACAGGTATGAGAGATCAGAGATCACGTAGTTCGGGAAACTACGGTTTATTTCCTGTCTTTTACAAAAGAAGTGTTTTTTATTGTGTTTGCGATTTCAATCGCACTAGAGACTATGACCTGAGAGTGAATGCGTCGCATGTCACCCAAAGGGTACCATACTAAACATCTAGACTGTGGAAAAGAAACTCTCCCACAATCCTTTCTCAAATAGCTTAAGGCTCGTAACGTACGAAAGAAATCATTCATGATTACTGTATCTTAAACTGTTTTGAGATGAGAAGAGAACAGGCCCAACTAGGAGGGAGACTATCAAGTCCCACTGTTATCATGCCATGGATTAATCCTATGGTTGAGGTTTGAACAGGGAACTCCTAGAAGTTGTCATGCATAGGTTTCAACCTAAAATTCTATCATCAATTCCTTATCAAAGGAAATGAGAGTCCTAAGGGATCATGTCAATGATACACCAAAACAGACAAAGCATCAACTTAACAGTAAAATGCATGCAATGCAAGTGAGGGAGGAAATGTGTGTGGGGCTTCAGCCTCCACAAGCTCATCTCAACCTCAAGCCAGAATGGATAACAACAATCATACTGAAATATAAAACATGCTATCAAGCAATATACAGTGAACTGCAATCATACAGAAGAAATGAAATAAAATGCCATTAGGCAAACAAACCACATGGGCAAGGGAGCTGGGCTCTACCGAATACCCGCAAGCAAAGCCACACAGTAACAATACAAGCCGAGGGAGCAACTCAACCTCTAGTGCAATCATGCTCCTAAATTCTACTTAGTCTAGATATGAACTTATTCTAATGCATCAAGCAAGTCAAACAAAACACATCAATACAGAAAAGAAAAAGATAAGAGATCCTCTCTCAACCTCAAGCTTCAGCTCTTCCTAACAGCAACTCAGTCTTCAGACTTCAATCACTCTTGAAAAATATCAATTTTCTTTTCCAGGTTTCAACCCTTCAACATGAGTTTCAACTTGTCTTCTCCTTTAAGCTTCAGCTTGATCAGCTCCACCTTCAGGCTTCACCTAATCTTCAGGGATCTTCAAGTATCAACTTGCTCTTGTTGCTCTTCAAGCTTCAGCTGGAATGGCAATGCTCAAGGATTCATCCTCTTCTACAATCTGCAATGAAGTCTTCATGTTCAAACTCAATCTCTACACCTCTCAGGATAATCAAACCAGATTAAATCACTTACTGGATAAGCTGGGGATATTGAACTGCTTATTGACCACCAAAGGTGACCTATAAGGGTTCAACATCAAAGGAATGGTTCCCTCAAAAGTTCTACTCCCTAGGTATGATCACTTATCCCTCCAAAGGAGAGAGGTGTATACCATGGAAGGACTTTGAATCATAGGGAGGAATGGAGGTGAAAGATACCATCCATGTTTAAGAAAGAAGTTATCTAAGTCTAAACTCTTCCTAATCCCTAACCCTAAAACAAACATCAAAACAAACAAGATCAAGCTCTCAAGCTCCTTAATCAATCTTCAAGTCTTCTACTATGCTCCTCCATGCTCCTTAAAGCAAGACCAAGCCCAACAAGCCAAGCAAAAACCCACAAAGCAAGGCAAAACAAAATACAAGCCCACAAGGGAAACACAAACAACAATCAACTACAAAAATCAATTAAAAATAGTATACCATTATATTAAATTCTAATATAATTTCTAGGGGATCCTATATATCTACCCTTAATACCATATATGTCCCATAGTCTAATTTGTCCTAAAAACCCAAAAATCTAAGGCTATTATGGACCTATGTTGAAGTTTAACCTAATTCTACATAACCTAATGTCATCTAATCAAAACTATCCTAAAATTCATCACATAACTATGGAATAAATCCAGGGGGAAGCTAAAACTTATATCTAACTATCCTAAAAAGAATGGCCTAAAAATGTTAAGGGAACTACCTAAACAAAATTCTACAAATTCATAGATCAACATAAAAGAAATAAAATGCAATAAAAGTAGAAAATATACAAAAAATACTAAAATGCATGAGATGAAATTTTTTTTATTTTATAATTTTCTTGACAAAAATATGAAATGGGAGCCAAAATTTCCACTTAAAAATCATCATTTTTCCATTTATTATGAATTTTCAAAGTTTGAAATAAAATGGAGAAAATAAAATCAAAATATGAAGGGGTGGGTGCAGCTAGCAACCAACTATAGTTCATTATGCGCATGGGCCCAGAATGGGGGGTACAAAAAGTAAGCGCGCTTGGCCCAACTATTAATCAGAAAATAATCAGAAAATGAAAAGAAAAATAGAAAAGGAACGGTGCAGGAAGTAACCCAATATAGTTCATTTTATTAATGGGCCAGGATTGGGGGTGTAGCTATCAAAAGGTCACCTAAGCCCAAGAAACCACCGTTTAATGAAATGGTGCGTTTCACTTATTCTGAATTCCCTCTCAAAATGCAATTGAATCGTGGCTGTTGGATTGCTTCTCAGGTCAACCAGTCTTGCTTGATCTAATGGCTAAGAGGTTGTCTTCAACCTTCAGCTAGCGTTCTTGGAACCACCATGGAAATGCAGAACATGAAGCTTCTTCTTTCTCACACACGAACTCCATCAATACCTCACCAAATGCAGCAATTAAAAACCCTAGATTGCTCCAAATTTCATCAGGAATATAGCCATGGCATCAGAATTTATTGAAACCCTCTCAAACCTAGAACCCGATAGCAACTTCCAATAATTGATCAAGAACCAATCTTAACAATTCTCAAGATTAAAGGTCCTAATCTCATCCTCATGCTTCCCTGAACATTTCTTGCTATTGAACTAAGCTTATCTCTCAATATTCAGCAAGATACAAGGTCAAACAGAAATGGTGTCCACTATTCAATCTTCACCAATTGCTCTCTAACTCTCCAAAATCCATCTCTTATTGGTCTCTAACATTTCTACACTAACAAATTAACCTAATTATGCCTAAAACATGGTGTAGGGAAGAATTTGCAAACCTGGTTAATCTTGATGAACAGATGATGAAATCCACCAATTTAGACCTTGAAACTCTTCAGAAAGTTTCCCTAGATGCCAATCTTGCTACTGTTTGCAACAAATTTGATGGAGGAAGACTCAATCTCAGAATTCGATTCTGACTTGCCACCTTGAAATTTCAATCACCAACTCTTCAATTCACCATGGATTTGATCTCAATTCAATCTGCACAGCTTCACTATGATGTATGGAATGTGTTTGAATGGAAAGAATGAATGGAAATGAAGAAGAATGAAGAAATGAAACTTGACTTGCAATGGAAGATTCTTGATCTCACTCTCTCTTCTCTGCACCAATTCTCACCAACCTTGCATCTGAGCAAGTCATACATGTTATATAGAGTGGTTTATAATCATCTAGAACCATCTAGGATCATCCAATGAGTATTTGGAAATCTCATGTCATGACATTTTGATTTCAATTCTCCTTATGTGCTATCTCATGCCATGGTCCTTGTAATCTTTGTAACTGACTTGAAATTCTCCCCATATGAGATTTATGATGTGTTACAATGCATAACCAACTTGTTTATTGAGTTTTGTTGAGTTTTGCTTTGGTACCTTAATATGCAAGTAAGCCAATTCCAAAGCAGCCCTAAGATCTAGGCCTCAAATCAAAATTGTGTCTGAACCATTGTTCTTATAATGTCCTTTGGAGTCAAAATGACCTATTATATGATATGGTTTGGATTTATAGCTTGTGATTTCCAATTTTCAATTTCACCTTATTTAACTTATGCCTCCATTTTAGGCCATTTTCATCACTTTTTGATACAAGCCTTCTCAAAATCTCATGACTTCCCTAATAGCCTTAAAACATCATTCTAAGCAAGTTTAATGTTGAATATTTTTCCATTTGAAGCTTAGAAGTAGGAGATATGGCCTTATGCTTGAAATGACCTATAACCTCTAAATGACCAAACTGCCCTTGACTTGTCAAAGCCATAAGTTGAGTTCTACAAATCCTATCAAGGACTTCTAGTACTCTCTAGAAATCTAAGAAGATTCTCTACAAGATTCATGTTGACCAAGAATCCATAGGAATCATCCTACTAGGGCAAAAGTTGGATGCAAGTTGGGTGACTTTCCAGGACCCAGATTCACATACCTCAGATGACCTGTAATTTGTCAAAGTCATAACTTGAGCTCTACAAATCCTATCAAGGACTTATAGTACTCAAATTAAAGCTAAGAACAATATCTACAACATTCATGTTATGGGGAAGATGAGATGACAATCACATCTTGAGCTAAACTGTCTTGAAGATAGGGATCAAACTAGGGGGTTTTATACTGTCGAGCCTTAGAAACCCTAGCTTAAAACTTCTCAAACTCCTCAATTATGATGAGTTGGTATAGGAATCATCCTTATAGCATCTCAATGCATCATTCCATGATCACATGGCTCTTGGATTAGGTCTCAACCCTCTCCAAATCATCAGTTGACCTAGGGTTGACCTAGTCAAACCCTAATTCCACCACTCATGGTTGAATCTTCTGAATTCTTGTACAATGACCTCTCTAGGCTTCATGATGGCTTTCAAGACATCTCACAAGCTTTCTCAAAGCTTCAAGTCCATCCTTATAGTCTCAGAATCATCTGAGGAGCTCCCACAACTCTCAAGTTATGAGGCACACAACCTTGGTTTTAACCAATCTCTCTGAGGATTTCGAGTTCTCTGATAAAGGTATCAACCTTTGAACACTTGAACAACCTTCTTGTCTAGCTTCAAAGTCTCATACAACTCTTGATGGGTAAATAAATGTTGGTCAAATTTTGGGGTGCAACAGCTGCCCCTATTCAAACGGCTTGAACCTGACTGGGTGAGGAGCGAACGACTCTCAGCCAATCAAGGTGCGAGATGGTTGAATACCGATAAACCCGGAAATTTGCCAACTGCACAAGCACACGGTACTCTGGCGGGAACAAATCTTCGAACACTGAAATGATAGCTGCACGGCAACTAGCTGAAGACGTACTGATCTGAACCTTGTCGCCAGTTATCCCCATTAAATTCCTCTATCATTGTCATCAAACACCTGACCTCACCGCCAGGCACTCATGAAAACCCAACATCGCCGCTGGAAAACTAAAGAATATGACATCACCGTCGGACAACCAAAACACCCAACATCGCCTCTGGAAAACTAAATCAACTGACATCGCTGCCAGAAACAAACATCCAACATCGCCGCTGGAGAACTAAATCACCTGACATCGCCGCCAGCCCACTGTAACTCTGGGGAACACCTGACATCGCCGTCAAGTACTCAAAATAATCTGACTTCGCTGTCAACTCTCAACATCGTCTGACCTCGCCGTCAGGTTAAAGAAACTCCATTGGGGAATTGGTCACACGGTAACCGGTAATACATAGTCGATCATGCCATCAGGCATTCAAAGAACACTGTCGGGCATCAGCCGGACTTCAACCATCGGGTTGATCATGCCATCAGGCATTCCAAGAGATTGTCGGGCATCAGTCGGACTTCAACCATCAGGTTGATCATGCCATCAAGCATTCAAAGAACTTGTCGGGCCTCAGCCGGACTTCATCAGCAAGTCGGGAATAGAATTCTTGGTCAATCATGAGCCAACTGGGAATGTCTAAACCTCTGCCATCAGGCACTCTGCATCAGCTGAGAGAATTGCTTCATTAACACGGTCGGACTTCAATCATGGAGTCTTCAAGGGAGATTTCAATTTCGCCGTTAGAAACCTGTTGGGGATGATGCTTCGCCGCTGGGGATTCTGGAGAACTATCAAGTAACTCCGCTTCGGGGATCCGAAAATTATTCTGGATGAATCAACTCCGCTGAGGACTTCAAGAGTCATCTTGGACACATAACTCCGCCGGGGACTTCAAGAATCATCTTGAACCGATAACCCACCAGGAGATTTCAGGAATCATCCTGAGCGAACACTTTGTTGGGGATTTCAGGAATCATCCTGGGCAACCTTCACTGGGGACTCTAAGTATCAACTCGAGCAACCAACTCTGGAGACTGCACTGGGTACTTAAGAATCATCTTAAGCAAACGACCCTTCTGGGGAATTCAAGAACCATCTTGAACCGAAGACTTCGCTGGGGATCTCAAGAATCATCTCGAGCAAGCGACTTCGTTGGGGAGAATGTCAGGAATCGTCCTGAGCAATCAATTCTGCGGCGGAACACCTGCAAAACAAGAACGGTAACAACCTAGATCATGTTTATTATGCATATGCTTCAGCAATGGCACAATGCTCCACACGGTGGAAATGTTATGCGTTTATGATAAATGCTATGCAATCATGCACTATGATGCGATCCCGTCAGCAAAATAAATGCCGAAGGGGGAATCTTCCTGTCAAGGAGAAAGGACTACTCAGATAGAGGAATCATCCTGCTGAGGAGAACAGAGTCACGCCAATCTCCATTGGACTCCGCAGGGGACACAACTTCAGTTGACTGCTGCGGGGGAAACAACTTCAGTTGATTGCTGCAGGGGAAAGCTCTACGGGAACCTGGACCTGCTGAGGGAAAACGATGTCAATCGCGAGAATAAGCTGCATGGCCTTCTCGACTACTTCTCTGGAGATGACGACTCTGTGGGGAAACAACTTCAGCTGTTCAACACTCCACTGGGGAAAAAATCAATCATGGTCTGAGCAACTTCCAAGGATTCGGCTCTCTTGGGGATCTGCAAACTTGGCTGGGGAAGAAGAAATCGTTCTGCTTCGCTGGAGAGAATACGACTCTGGTGAGGAATCTCAATTTCGATGGGGAAGAAGGAATCATCCGACTTCGGGGGGGGGGGGGAGTACGGCTCTGGTGGGGAATTTCAATTCTGCTGGAGACTTCAGTCTGACACCATCAGATGCTGCATACTTTGGTGTACGAATAGTTTCCTACGAAACCTGCACTTGTGACCCGGTGCTGGGGGAGTGAATTCAGGCTTCGGCGCCTGACTCAGCTGGGGGATGACGTTCCTTCAGGACGCCTCTGATTGGGGAGAGAATCATCTATGCCTGGGGAGACATATCAATGCTCATGATCTCGCATTCAGACTCTGCGGGGAGAGGCTACTGAACTCTGCTGGAGAAGGAGGAATCATCCTTCTTCGGGATGCGCACGACGCACTGTCTGGAACCTGCTACACCTGTAACAACACAAACAAACAGACAAGATACCCTTCTCAAAGGGACCTATCAAGGTTATTATCTCGTGACAACGTTCAAGAATTTAATTGTTTCAACAATCAGTAGCCTAGGCCAGTAGGTTTATGTATGCGCATTTTATCAAAAAACATCGGCGTTCTTTTTCGCAAACAAAACAGATAAATGCTAAACAGACAAACATAATTGCTGAATAGTATACGTTTTATTAATAACGAACCCCTGAATGGGTAAAAATGTTTTACAGCAGATGCGAGCTCCTGGAATGAGGAAGCCGCGCAAAAATAAAACATAAATATACATCAGTATATACAAATGTCGGCAACGAGGCGTAGACGAACACCACGAGTTGATCCCTCTATGACCCACTCGACTTCGATACTTCTCCGACGCTTCAGCTTCGGAAGAGATTGATTCAGATAAACGGCCCTCAGGTCCTCCAAACCACTAAACAATGAAAGTCCACACGCGGAACGCAGTCATTTGCTTTTTCAAATCCCTAACTTTTGCGTGAACCGCCCTTTACGGGTTTTCAGTTCACCGGGATACCCTTTTTTGCCGAAGCCGCCCAGTGTAGGTTTTCGACTTCGCGAGTGTACATTTTTCAATTTATATCCCTAATTTCCCGAACCTTTTATTCTGTTTTTGGTTCGCCAAGATGCCCCTTTTTTGCCTGGACTATCTTTTTTTGTCCAGCGGGTCACTTTCAAGCAAAGTATTTTTTAACTGCGTCCGCGTTCACCGGGGATGCAAAATCTTCACCATCCATCGTGGATAACAACAAAGCTCCTCCCGAGAGGACCTTGCTGACGATGTACGGACCTTCGTAATTCGGAGTCCACTTGCCCCGGTGATCGAAGTGTGGAGGAAGAATCTTCTTCAGGACGAGATCACCCGTCTGAAAGCTTCTATGACGCACCTTCTTATCATAAGCTTTCTTCATTCGGCTTTGGTACAGACGACCAAACGCAATCGATGCTAACCTCTTCTCGTCCATCAGGCTGAGTTGGTTCAATCGGTTCGTAATCCATTCTGCCTCGTCGAGTTTCACATCAACCAAAACTCGCAAAGAAGGGATCTCCACTTCTAACGGTAGGACAGCTTCCATACCGTACACCAAGGAGAAAGGAGTTGCCCCGGTTGATGTACGTACCATTGTACGATAACCGTGCAGTGCAAACGGCAGCATCTCGTGCCAATCTTTGTAGGTCACAACCATCTTCTGAACAATCTTCTTTATGTTCTTGTTGGCCACTTCAACGACGCCATTCATCTTCGGCCGGTAAGGAGACAAGTTGTGGTGTTCAATCTTGAAACTCTGGCACAACTCCTTCATCATCTTGTTATTCAGATTTGAACCATTATCAGTAATGATCCGCTCAGGAATTCCGTAACGACAGATGATGTCCCTCTTTATGAATTTAGCCACCACCTGCTTGGTCACATTAGCATACGAGGCTGCCTCCACCCACTTGGTGAAGTAGTCGATAGCTACTAGAATGAAGCGATGACCGTTAGATGCAGTGGGCTCGATCTTGCCTATCATGTCGATGCCCCACATGGATAACGGCCACGGGGAGGACATGACATTTAACGGGCACGGCGGCACATGAACCTTATCAGCATAAATCTGGCATTTATGACATCTCTTCGCGAATTTGAAGCAATCCGACTCCATCGTCAGCCAGTAGTATCCTGCTCTCAGGATCTTCCTCGTCATATCATGCCCACCGACGTGCGTACCAAATGTGCCCTCATGGACTTCTTCCATGAGCATACTCGCCTCTTTCTCATCTACACATCTGAGTAGCACGAGATCGTGGTTTCTCTTATACAGAACTCCATCAGGATTGAGATAAAAGTTTCTAGACAACCTCCTCAGAGTCTTCTTATCCTGGGTTGACGCACCCGCAGGATACTCCTTAGTCATAAGGAAGGTCTGGATGTCATGGAACCATGGCTTACCGTCGGTGGCTTCCTCGATTGCAAAGACAAATGCAGGTCTATCAAGACGAGATATTACAATTCTTGGAGCCTCATTCCAGAAATTGACTTTATACATCGAAGCCAACGTGGCTAAGGCATCAGCCATCTGATTTTCTGCCCTGGGTACATGATGGAGTTCCACTCGATCAAAGAACGGAAGTAGCCTTCTGACATAGTTCATGTATGGCACCAAATTTGATTGACGAGTCTCCCACTCCCCTTTAATTTGGTTGATCACAAGCGCTGAGTCACCATATACGTCTAGGTTCTTGATTCTCAAATCAATTGCCTCTTCTAGACCCATGATGCATGCTTCGTACTCCGCCTCATTATTGGTGACTGGAAATGTCAGTCTCGCAGTGAACGGGATATGGGATCCGTGGGGAGTCGTGATGATAGCCCCGATGCCACTTCCATAGGAATTAACAGCCCCATCGAATATCAATTTCCACTGGGATTTCCTATCTGGCCCCTCGTCGGGCAACGGCTTATCGCAATCCTTCGCTTTGAGAAACATAATATCCTCGTCAGGGAATTCAAACTTCATCGGCTGGTAATCCTCGATCGGCTGCTCGGCAAGGTAATCAGACAACACGCTTCCCTTGATGGCCTTCTGGGAAACGTACTAAATATCATATTCCGTTAACACCATTTGCTATCTGGCAATCCTGCCCGAAAGGGCCTGCTTCTCGAAGACGTACTTGATCGGATCCATCTTCGAAATTAGCATGGTGGTGTGATTGAGCATGTACTGGCGTAGACCTTTGGCAGCCCAGGCTAGTGCACAACACGTCTTCTCCAGCATCGAGTAGCGAGATTCACAGTCAGTGAACTTTTTACTCAAGTAGTAAATGGCATGCTCCTTTCTGCCCGTCTCGTCGTGCTGACCGAGAACACACCCCATACTATTCTCAAGAACTGTCAAGTACATGATTAGTGGTCGTCCAGCCACTGGGGGTATCAAGATTGGAGGTTCTTGAAGATACTGCTTTATCTTATCGAATGCCTTCTGGCAATCCTCATTCCAAGTAATCGCCTGATCTTTCTTTAAAAGCTTGAACATCGGTTCACAAGTGGCCGTGAGCTGAGAGATAAACCTAGCAATGTAGTTTATTCTGCCCAAGAAACCACGAACTTCTTTTTCTGTTTTCGGCGCTGGCATTTCTTGAATGGCTTTTATTTTCGCAGGATCAACCTCGATGCCTCGTTCACTCACGATAAACCCCAGTAACTTTCCGGACCGCACTCCGAAAGTGCATTTGTTAGGGTTCAGCCTCAACCTGAACTTCCTAAGCCTCTCAAAAAGCTTCAATAAGTTGACCAGATGCTCTTCCTCCGTTTGGGACTTCGCAATCATGTCATCAACATAGACCTCGATCTCATGATGAATCATGTCATGAAACAAAGTTACCATTGCTCGTTGGTAAGTGGCCCCTGCGTTCTTCAGACCGAAGGGCATTACCTTATAGCAAAATGTTCCCCATGGAGTGATAAACGTCGTTTTCTCCATGTCCTCCGGCGCCATCTTGATCTGGTTGTAACCGGAGAAGCCATCCATGAACGAAAACACGGAGAACTGGGCTGTGTTGTCGACCAACACATCGATATGAGGCAACGGGAAATCATCTTTAGGGCTCGCCCTATTCAAATCCCGATAATCGACGCACATGCGTACCTTACCGTCCTTCTTCGGTACAGGCACTATGTTGGCGACCCACGGAGGGTAAGTGGTGACCGCTAAGAAGCCAGCATCAAGCTGTTTTTGCACTTCTTCTTTGATCTTAACGGCCATATCTGGTCTCGTCCTCCTAAGCTTCTGCTTAACGGGAGGGCAATCTTCTCATAGCGGCAAGTGGTGGACCACGATGTCCGTGTCAAGTCTGGGCATATCTTCGTATGACCAAGCAAAGACGTCACTATACTCTCTTAGCATCTCGACCAATCTCTGCTTGACATCACTCTGCAGCGCAGCCCCTATCCTGACATTTCTGACGAGCTCTTCAGAACCCAGGTTCATGATTTCGATCTCCTCCTCATGAGGCAGAATAACCTTTTCCTCTTGTTTCAACAAGCGGGCCAACTCTTCAGGAAGGTCTTCGTCTTCATCAATCTCTTCTTCGGCTTGATAGATCGGGCAATCGAAGTCGAAGTGAGCCGTAGAAGGTCCAGAGTCGATGTCATCTGTTATGTGGATCCTGCAATAACAAGGGTTAAGTTTAAAACAAGAATATGCAGGTTAGCACAAACCCCATTGCCATTTTACTGTTTTTCAGAACAAATATAAAACAGGAATAACAGAGACCACAATATTTGAATACGAAGAAAATGCCTTTGATTTATTAACAAAATGCATGTACATAATCCAACAAGGCCCTGACAATAAAACCGCTATGCCCCGGGTAGGACATAGGGTTGTACAATGATTGGAAAAAGTAAATCATTACTCTTCACTTGTCATCGGGATGATATCCTTGATGGTCCAATTGTTGAGGCCCTCGCCTGGCTTGCTTGGCTGAATCCAAGAGTCGAGGTCACAATCGCTATCCCCGCTGTCTTCAGACGCCGCGTTGATGCTTTCGAAAATCACTCCGCCACTGGTAAATTGGATCGGCCCATTACCTCCAGACGCACTGCTAGACGAAGAAGAAGAAGCTTCAGCTCCAGGAGCGTACCCCAACCCAAACTTATCCTGCTTGTTGGGTATCTCCAAAATACGCCCCCAGCCTGGGGTAGATCCAGCTTGGACAACGGCCCGAGCTTCTTTAAAAGAGGAGAGATTCATCTCTGGCTTTTCTGTGACTACAGGAGCTACTTCCTTCACCTTGACGGCTTCGAACGCTTGGCAAAGAGTTTCATGTATTTCGCCATCCATTTCAACATACTTAAAGGATGAAAAATGGCTCACCATTATGTCCTCCTCGCCGCACACGGTTACGATGCTTCCCCCGACAACATACTTGAGCTTTTGGTGCAACGTGGAGGTCACGGCTCCAGCAGCATGGATCCACGGCCGGCCCAAGAGACAACTGTAGGCAGGCATGATGTCCATAATATAGAAGACCGCGTTGAACGTTTCCGGACCGACTTGGATCGGCAGGGTCACTTCCCCGAAAATGTGGCGTTTAGTCCCGTCGAATGCTTTCACCACCAGATCACTGGGTGTGCAGATTACTCCACGAGTATCCAACTTCATTAAGGCCTTCTTCGGAAGCACATTAAGCGACGAACCCGTGTCCACCAGCACGTGCGACATGATCGTGCCCCTACACTCTATCGAGATGTGCAGGGCGCTATTATGATTCCTCCCTTTTGGCGTCAGCTCTAAGTCTGTGAAACCTAGCCCATTGCCAGCATTAACGTGGGCTACCACCTCTTCTAGCTGATTCACCGATATCTCTTGCGGTACGTAGGCAGTGTTCAATACCTTCAGCAGCGCATTGCGGTGCGCTTCAGAACACAGCAACAGGTTGAGAATATAAATTTTCGAAGGCGTCTGATGGAGATGGTCTACAATCTTGTAGTCGCTCTTTTTAATCAACCGCATAAACTCCTCGACATCCTTAACAAGCAAATCTTTCTCTACCCCACACGGGACTTCTTCGACGACTTTGCTTTTGCCCTTATCGGCCGCATCAGCTCTGACCGCTTTCTCTGCCACGACTTCCGGCGGTGCAAATACTCTTCCGCTGCGAGTAATACCACTGATTCCTGCGAGATTCTCTACAGTCGACCCGTACGGCTCTAGCTCCAACCTTTGACCGTTGCAATAGACTTCAGCCCCATCATGCCACGGAACGGCGTTAGTGCTCTCGAAGGGTATCGGCCCAGCTTTGGTGATAGTAATTGTAGGCGGTCTGGGCGCAGAAATGGTTATTGGCCGGCGAGGGATGGTGATGGTGGCGACTTCATCGGCCTGCTTCAACACTACTTCTCCCGACACACTTTCAGCCTTCCGGCTAAACTGCAGAATCCCCTCAGCCATCAGACTTTGAATTCCTTCAACCAACTGCTCACATCCATCAGAATGTGTAGCACAGTCCATGCATAACTCTTCGCATCCTGGAAAGAACCCTCTTTTCAACAACTTAGCTTTAACGAAGCTAACCGGCGTCTTTAGGTCTCTGACATCAGTCAACAGATCTGCACTCTCTTCTTCGATAATGGCGTTCACTCCGCCTCCCCTATGATTCGGCATAGGATTCTTCATGACATTGGGCACATTATCGGAGAAGTTAATGATCTTGGCATCTACCATGTCCTGCACCTTGTGCTTAAAGGCTTTGCAGTTCTCGATTGTGTGGCCAGGTGCCCCTGAGTGGAAATCGCAAGTGGCATTTGCGTCGTACCCTGGTGGAGGTGCCCCTGTCAAGGGAGCCATCGTCCTCTTCTGAACCAACTGAAGCTGAAGCAAGGTCTGCAAGAGTTGCACGTACGACATGGGTGGTGCCTCGAAGTGATGGTTTGCCAAAGGTGCCCGATTCTGGTACTTTCTATATCCCTGCTGATTAGGTTGTTGCTGCTGCTGTTGCTGCTGCGGCTGCGGGGCTGCTGGGATATTTATACTGGCTATCTGCTGCTGAGGGCCCTTGCCCTTTCTTCGAGCGTTGGTCACAACGCTCGTCTCGCCTTCTCGTCATTTGCCAGCATAAGGTTTCTTTCCACCTCCTCCAGCTGAGGATGACTCACCTTGGATTTTCCCTATCTTGATTCCATTCTCGACGTGCTCGCCCATGATAATGAGAACTGAGAATGTCCCAGACATACCGCTGACTAACTTTTCATAGTAAACCCCCGGGAGGGTGGCAACAAACATCTGCACGAGCTCGCGTTCAACCATCGGCGGCTGAACCCGGACTGCCAACTCACGCCACCGCTGGGCGTACTCCTTAAATCCTTCATTATTCCTCTGCGACAGGTTCTGGAGATGGACTCGGTTCGGGGCCAAGTCGCTGTTGTACTGGTAATGGTGGACAAACGCTTCAGCGAGGTCCTTCCATGTGCGCACACTAGTGGGCTCCAGACCCATGTACCACTCAAGGGATGGCCCGGAAAGACTGTCTTGGAAGAAGTGCATCAGCAACTTCTCATCTTCGGAATAAGCAGACATCTTCCTGTAGTACGATCTAAGGTGGACACGAGGGCAAGTGGTGCCCTTATATTTCTCAAAGTCAGGTACCCTGAACTTATGAGGTACCTTGAAATCAGCAATTAATCCCAGCTTGGACATATCAACGCCCAAAGTATTCTGATTCTCAATATCTCTCATTTTATCTTCCAGTGCCTTGAATCTAAGTCGCGCTTCAGCATTCAGCTCCCCTTCAGCACCTCTTTGAGAGAACACATCATCCTGATGATCCTCAAGCCATGGTTAAGGCACCAACAGATTCCCGACGCCTGCATTGCCGTTGCCCGGCCCGATGTTGACATTAGCTCCCAGACTCCCATTACCGACGCCCGTCGTATTGAGTCCGATGTTGGCCATCACATTGACATTAGCACTGCCGTTGCCCCCGGCCACGGGGACACCATTCTGCGGAGTATCAACTGGTGGAGGAGTAGGCACAACCCCACCGTGGAGTATGCCGTTGCTATCAACCCTGGAGATCAAAGGCTGAACCAAAGTCCTGAGCTGGTCTTGGCCATTGGCGACCACTTGCATGAGTTCCATGAAGCGATCCATCCTCTCGCGGAGCTCCTGAACATCTCTTTGCACTTGATCCATGATCCTGGTCTGATTAGCTCTAGTCGGGTAACGGTGAATTAGTCTCTGATCAATCCTGGAACCACCGGGAACAACCTGGGACCTGTAAACCTGGAAACACTAAAGGGTTAGGAAAAACAACAAAATGCTCGCCATGCAAATGCTTCATGCAAATGCATGCGTGTGTCTGTGTGTTTGGGAGATTTCCCCCGATCCTAGTGCCTGAGTGCCAGTGTTGATAATAATAAGAAGAAGAAGTCCGAGTCCAATCATGGAAACAACAATCTCATATATAAAGAAAGCCTGTCAAGGCAGTACATAGCATCAGCGAGTACAAGACGAATCAACAGCGTGACCTCAGCCAACAAGCCTGGTGATGGTCAGCATACAACAATGATCAAAACAAAAGGAATACAAATAGTCAAGCACGGCCACGGGCGCGATACTCTTCTAACAACTCCTTCGTCTCTGGATGATCTGGCAGAGTGAGCAACCCCTCGACGAGTAATTCCCTCTGCACAATGGTATACTGAAGTCCTTCAACCGAACTTTCCCATGCTCCTTCGCCAAAGCATTCTTCTAACTTCCGCTTTTTGGACTCAAACGTCAGCTTGCGCTCCTTCAGGTTAGCGAGAGCTTTGTTGAGTTGGCCTTCGACGGCGTATCTGTGGGCGGTTTCTTCATCAAACCTCTACTCACTGTCCTTCACCTGGGCTTCCAGCTTGGAGATCTGCAGCATCAGCTTATCCTCTCGCTCCTTCCTGGTGGCCAGGGAAGCCTTCCAGTGCTGGTTGAACTTAGATATCCTCCGATATGCCTCGTCCAAGTGCTGCTTCTTTGTAGCCAGTACGTCGTTGACAGATTTGAAGTCTCGACCCATGCGTTCACGCTCGGCTATCTGTTTTGTCAGGTCTGTACCTAGCTGGTTCACCAACTCTGTCTGCCTTTTGAAAGAATGAACGGCTTCGTTCCTCTCGCTTCGGAGCTGAGCTAATTCCTTCTCCAGTTCCTCATTTGCCCGCTTCAACTCATCCCGCTCGGCTAACACCTGATTATGCTGCTGAATGGGCACAGTAGTAGGCTCTTCGATTATTGGAGGACTTTCTGGCTTGGCATGAGGAAACGGCATCCCTATAGCATTTGCTCTGGCTCTGATCCAAGTCAAATATGGAGGGTAGGCTTGATTGTTGCTTTTTCCCAGGAATGGCTTTCCTCGCTTACTGATACCATTCCACGCGCGCTGAAGCTTGGACAACAGATCCCCTTCCAGAAGACCAGTGAGGTACAGAGATTCCTGTACCTCTTCATCCTTCGGCGGAGTTCTCAAAGCATACGCGAACTGGCGGACCAACAACGACGGATTGTAGTTTATATAGCCCTTCCTACCTATCAAAGGCACATTAGGAAACCCGCTGCAACTGAAGATCACCTCAGTACCCAACCTATCTCTGTCGAACCAATCAATATCCTCTACCGTTAAGCTCATCAGACGCTCAGGCCACTCAGCTGTGGCTGCAGACGAGACAAAAGGACCCCTCTTGGGCAGATGACTATCAAGCCATTTGTACAGCAAGGGTACGCAGCACGAGACATTCTTCCCCCTCCTGTTCTCGTTTTTGTAGTGGACTGAATGATAGACATCTCCTATCAAGGTAGGGACTGGATTCCCTGAAGCAAAGATATGAAATGCATCGAAGTCTACAAAATCGGGCATGTTAGGGAACAGAATGATGCCATATATGCATAGAGCGAGGATGGCATTGAACGCGACCCAACACCCGTCCTTGGCACACTGCTGAGCTTTACCCACCAGAAACTGCAAGGAGAACCCAGGAGCCTTGTTCCAACTAGTCAATACTAACTCGGAGGCGTCCAGGTGAAGTGAAGGAGCTAAACCAGCCAGATCAGGCTCAACATCCATATGAACAAAAGGCATCTACCTCTTGATAGGCACACCTAGCAAATCAGCATACTCTTCCAGCGTAGGTGCGAGAACAAAATCCTGGAAAGTGAAACATCTCAGCGGAGGGTCGTAGAACTGCAGCAGAGCGTGCAACCCATTCAACTCGAACACAGAAGGCTTATGAACCAAACTGAGCAACCTGCCGTAAGATTTTCTGAACTCGTCCCTCACAGAATCATCTGCTAGAGCTATCAAACCAGTCAGCTTAACCACGTCAGGGGTAGGGAACTTGTAAGCCAAGGTCTTCCTCAGAGATCCCATAATGATACAATAAAAGGCAAGAAATCCTGGATCGGGGAAAACGGTACCTGCAACACAGACACACGTTAATGAAATGCAAATGAGTATGCAAACTAATGCAAAATGCAGTCATGCAATAAGAGGTCCGGGTAGCTGGTGCTGTGGAGATTTTGTGTCAACAAAACCATAATCTTGCTCTATCAAGAACAACCACTGCATCTGATGAGAAGAAAACCCTGGTATCGGACCACAAATCTGATCTGCCAAGAACAATCATCTGATAGGACCATATACACAGGATCATAATTCTGCTCTGTCAAGAACAAATGTTTGATAATAAGGATCTCTGATGTATGATCAAGAAATATCTGCTGATGAGGTCTTCAGACCCCAAATCAAAAAATATGCTCTATCAAGAACAAACATACAGCTGCTGATGAGATCTTCAGATCCCACTCAAAGACCTGCTCTATCAAGAGCAAACAACATGTGCTGATGAGATCTTCAGACCCCAAAAATCTGCTCTGTCAAGAACAAACAACATCTGCTGATGAGATCTTCAGACCCCAAAAATCTG
This sequence comes from Lathyrus sativus, assembly GCA_963859935.3. NCBI lineage: Eukaryota > Viridiplantae > Streptophyta > Magnoliopsida > Fabales > Fabaceae > Lathyrus > Lathyrus sativus. The sequence continues at coordinate 134,474,283 of OZ012736.1, read as the reverse complement.
CTCTATCAAGAACAAACAACTGATGACAATACTCTGCTCTATCGAGAACAACCATACAACCATACTCCTCTGATCAAAACCTACTCTATCAAGAACAAACAAATCTGCAACTGAGAAACCCTGGTACCAACAAAACTGATTCACTGTCAAGAAAACCAGGTGGTATGAAGGTCAAAGTTTCCTGCAATGAACCCAACCCTGCTCACAGGTATGAACCTAAACTGACTCAAGTTCGGCATCCTATGCGTTCATCAGCGTCACAGACATTCAAGAGGGGTGATACGATACCCAGAAGGTGTGGCATCACCAGCTCATGAAGCGGCCTCACTCGGCTGAATCACAAATGATCGGTCCCCAGAGTCGACAATCCACCAAACCAGCAACCGTCTCAACCCAAAGGGTTGAAAGAGAAGCCAACCGGATGAACCTCGTCTGAGCGTGGATTTCATGAGACACTAGTGCCTGCAAAGCAAGCACGCGCCCTCTAATTTCCACTCTAAGTCTATAGTGCACTCAAGCCTGGGTCTGGCTTCTCACTCATCAGAACTCCCATCCCACAACAGCACAGATAATCATATCAAACTGGAAATAAAATGCGGGAAATAAAGTGCGAGAAGTAAAATGCGATAAATAAACGCAACCCAACAAGTAAACATACAAGCGTTAGGATTGACTCTCGCAGGGAACCGTTAGAGTCCCCAGCAGAGTCGCCAGCTGTCGCTTTCGCGAAAATAAGGTGCCGGCAAAACAGAAGAGTCGCCACCTTTCGTTATTTATCCCTCCGAGTGGGAAAGGAAACGATCGGAAAAACCTAACGAAAAAGGGTAAGACAAGGTCGTCGCAGCCATTGTCTGGATTCGGGAGTCGGTTACGCAAGGGGGAGGTATTAGCACCCCTCACGTCCGTCGTACTCGACGGGATCCTCACTTGTTGTGTTTACTTGGACGGGTTGGTTTTATTCTATCTACCTATCAAGGCTGGCTTAAACAAAAAAGGAAAATGACTCGGCAAAGCGTCGCGCTTTATGCCTACGTATTCTCATCAGAGAATGAGAAATCAGAGTCAACGTAGTTTGACCTACGATAGGGTTATGGGGGAAGGTAGCTCGCCAAGACATCGCCATCTTGTGCCTACGTACTCTCAACAGGTATGAGAGATCAGAGCTCACGTAGTTCGGGAAACTACGGTTTATTTCCTGTCTTTTACGAAAGAAGTGTTTTTTATTGTGTTTGCGATTTCAATCGCACTAGAGACTATGACCTGAGAGTGAATGCGTCGCATGTCACCCAAAGGGTACCATACTAAACATCCAGACTGTGGAAAAGAAACTCTCCCACAATCCTTTCTCAGATAGCTTAAGGATCGTAACGTACGAAAGAAATCATTCATGATTACTGTATCTTAAACTGTTTTGAGATGAGAAGAGAACATGCCCAACTAGGAGGGAGACTATCAAGTCCTACTGTTATCATGCCATGGATTCATCCTATGGTTGAGGTTTGAACAGGGAACTCCTAGAAGTTGTCATGCATAGGTTTCAACCTAAAATTCTATCATCAATTCCTTATCAAAGGAAATGAGAGTCCTAAGGGATCATGTCAATGATACACCAAAACAGACAAAGCATCAGCTTAACAGTAAAATGCATGCAATGCAAGTGAGGGAGGAAATGTGTGTGGGGCTTCAGCCTCCACAAGCTCATCTCATCCTCAAGCCAGAATGGATAACAGCAATCATACTGAAATATAAAACATGCTATCAAGAAATATACAGTGAACTGCAATCATATAGAAGAAATGAAATAAAATGCCATCAGGGAAACAAACCACATGGGCAAGGGAGCTGGGCTCTACCGAATACCCGCAAGCAAAGCCACACAGTAATAATACAAGAAGAGGGAGAAACTCAACCTCTAGTGCAATCATGCTCCTAGATTCTACTTAGTTTAGATATGAACTTATTCTAATGCATCAAGCAAGTCAAACAAAACACATCAATACAGAAAAGAAAAAGATAAGAGATCCTCTCTCAACCTCAAGCTTCAACTCTTCCTAACAGCAACTCAGTCTTCAGACTTCAATCACTCTTGACAAATATCAATTTGCTTTTCCAGGTTTCAACCCTTCAACATGAGTTTCAACTTGTCTTCTCCTTTAAGCTTCAGCTTGATCAGCTCCACCTAATCTTCAGGGATCTTCAAGTATCAACTTGCTCTTGTTGCTCTTCAAGCTTCAGCTGGAATGGCAATGCTCCAGGATTCATCCTCTTCTACAATCTGCAATGAAGTCTTCATCTTCAAACTCAAGCTCTACACCTCTCAGGATAATCAAACCAGATGAAATCACTTACTGGATAAGCTGGGGATATTGAACTGCTTATTGACCACCAAAGGTGACCTATAAGGGTTCAACATCAAAGGAATGGTTCCCTCAAAAGTTATACTCCCTAGGTATGATCACTTATCCCTCCAAAGGAGAGAGGTGTATACCATGGAAGGACTTTGAATCATAGGGAGGAATGGAGGTGAAAGATACCATCCATGTTTAAGAAAGAAATTATCTAAGTCTAAACTCTTCCTAATCCCTAACCCTAAAACAAACATCAAAACAAACAAGATCAAGCTCTCAAGCTCCTTAATCAATCTTCAAGTCTTCTACTATGCTCCTCCATGCTCCTTAAAGCAAGACCAAGCCCAACAAGCCAAGCAAAAACCCACAAAGCAAGGCAAAACAAAATACAAGCCCACAAGGGCAACACAAACAACAATCAACTACAAAAATCAATTAAAAATAGTATACCATTATATTAAAATCTAATATAATTTCTAGGGGATCCTATATATCTACCCTTAATACCATATATGTCCCATAGTCTAATTTGTCCTAAAAACCCAAAAATCTAAGGCTATTATGGACCTATGTTGAAGTTTAACCTAATTCTACATAACCTAATGTCATCTAATCAAAACTATCCTAAAATTCATCATAAAACTATGGAATAAATCCAGGGGGAAGCTAAAGCTTATATCTAACTATCCTAAAAAGAATGGCCTAAAAATGTTAAGGGAACTACCTAAACAAAATTCTACAAATTCATAGATCAACATAAAAGAAATAAAATGCAATAAAAGTAGAAAATATACAAAAAATACTAAAATGCATGAGATGAAAAATGTTTTTATTTTATAATTTTCTTGACAAAAATATGAAATGGGAGCAAAAATTCCCACTTAAAAATCATTATTTTTCCATTTATTATGAATTTTCAAAGTTTGAAATAAAATGGAGAAAATAAAATCAAAATATGAAGGGGTGGGTGCAGCTAGCAACCAACTATAGTTCATTATGCGCATGGGCCCAGAATGGGGGGTACAAAAAGTAAGCGCGCTAGGCCTAACTATTAATCAGAAAATAATCAGAAAATGAAAAGAAAAATAGAAAAGGAACGGTGCAGGAAGTAACCCAATATAGTTCATTTTATTAATGGGCCAGGATTGGGGGTGTAGCTATCAAAAGGTCACCTAAGCCCAAGAAACCACCGTTTAATGAAATGGTGCGTTTCGCTTATTCTGAATTCCCTCTCAAAATTCAATTGAATCGTGGCCGTTGGATTGCTTCTCAGGTCAACCAGTCTTGCTTGATCTAATGGCTGAGAGGTTGTCTTCAACCTTCAGCTAGCGTTCTTGGAACCACCATGGAAATGCAGAACATGAAGCTTCTTCTTTCTCACACACGAACTCCATCAATACCTCACCAAATGCAGCAATTAAAAACCCTAGATTGCTCCAAATTTCATCAGGAATCTAGCCATGGCATCAGAATTTATTGAAACCCTCTCAAACCTAGAACCCGATAGCAACTTCCAATAATTGATCAAGAACTAATCTTAACAATTCTCAAGATTAAAGGTCCTAATCTCATCCTCATGCTTCCCTGAACATTTCTTGCTATTGAACTAAGCTTATCTCTCAATATTCAGCAAGATACAAGGTCAAACAGAAATGGTGTCCACTATTCAATCTTCACCAATTGCTCTCTAACTCTCCAAAATCCATCTCTTATTGGTCTCTAACATTTCTACACTAACAAATTAACCTAATTATGCCTAAAACATGGTGTAGGGAAGAATTTGCAAACCTGGTTAATCTTGATGAACAGATGATGAAATCCACCAATTCAGACCTTGAAACTCTTCAGAAAGTTTCCCTAGATGCCAATCTTGCTACTGTTTGCAACAAATTTGATGGAGGAAGCCTCAATCTCAGAATTCGATTCTGACTTGCCACCTTGAAATTTCAATCACCAACTCTTCAATTCACCATGGATTTGATCTCAATTCAATCTGCACAGCTTCACTATGATGTATGGAATGTGTTTGAATGGAAAGAATGAATGGAAATGAAGAAGAATGAAGAAATGAAACTTGACTTGCAATGGAAGATTCTTGATCTCACTCTCTCTTCTCTGCACCAATTCTCACCAACCTTGCATCTGAGCAAGTCATACATGTTATATAGAGTGGTTTAGAATCATCTAGAACCATCTAGGATCATCCAATGAGTATTTGGAAATCTCATGTCATGACATTTTGATTTCAATTCTCCTTATGTGCTATCTCATGCCATGGTCCTTGTAATCTTTGTAACTGACTTAAAATTCTCCCCATATGAGATTTATGATGTGTTACAATGCATAACCAACTTGTTTATTGAGTTTTGTTGAGTTTTGCTTTGGTACCTTAATATGCAAGTAAGCCAATTCCAAAGCAGCCCTAAGATCTAGGCCTCAAATCAAAATTGTGGCTGAACCATTGTTCTTAGAATGTCCTTTGGAGTCAAAATGACCTATTATATGACATGGTTTGAATTTATAGCTTGTGATTTCCAATTTTCAATTTCACCTTATTTAACTTATGCCTCCATTTTAGGCCATTTTCATCACTTTTTGATACAAGCCTTCTCAACATCTCATGACCTCCCTACTAGCCTTAAAACATCATTCTAAGCAAGTTTGATGTTGAATATTTTTCCATTTGAAGCTCGGAAGTAGGAGATATGGCCTTATGCTTGAAATGACCTATAACCTCCAAATGACCAAAATGCCCTTGACTTGTCAAAGCCATAAGTTGAATTCTACAAATCCTATAAAGGACTTCTAGTACTATATAGAAATCTAAGAAGATGCTCTACAACATTCATGTTGACCAAGAATCCATAGGAATCATCCTACTAGGGCAGAAGTTGGATGCAAGTTGGGTGACTTTCCAGGACCCAAATTCACATACCTCAGATGACCTATAATTTGTCAAAGTCATAACTTGTGCTCTACAAATCCTATCAAGGACTTCTAGTACTCAAATTAAAGCTAAGAACAAGCTCTACAACATTAATGTTGTGGGGAAGATGAGATGACAATCACATCTTGAGCTAAACTGCCTTGAAGATAGGGATCAAACTAGGGGGTTTTATACTGTCGAGCCTTAGAAACCCTAGCTTAAAACTTCTCAAACTCCTCAATCATGATGAGTTGGTCTAGGAATCATCCTTATAGCATCTCAATGCATCATTCCATGATCACATGGCTCTTGTATTAGGTCTCAACCCTCTCCAAATCATCAGTTGACCTAGGGTTGACCCAGTCAAACCCTAATTCCACCACTCATGGTTGAATCTTCTGAATTCTTGTACAATGACCTCTCTAGGCTTCATGATGGCTTTCAAGACATCTCACAAGCTTTCTCAAAGATTCAATTCCATCCTCATAGTCTCATAATCATCTGAGGAGCTCCCACAACTCTCACGTTATGAGGCACACAACCTTGGTTTTAACCAATCTCTCTGAGGATTTCTTGAGTTCTCTGATAAAGGTATCAACCTTTGAACACTTGAAAAACCTTATTGGCTAGCTTCAAAGTCTCATACAACTCTTGATGGGTAAATAAATGTTGGTCAAATTTTGGGGTGCAACAACTTGTATTATCACATCGAAGAGGAATGCAACCGAGATCTACACCGTAATCGAGGAGTTGTTGCTTGAGCCACGAAATTTGTGCACAACAACTTCCTGCTGCAATATATTCTGCTTTGGCTGTACTGAGTGCCACACACGCTTGCTTCTTGCAGGCCCATGACACTAGTGTATTCCCGAGAATGTGACACGTACCACTTGTGCTTTTTCTATCGGTCTTACATCCTGCATAATCAGCGTCAGAATAACCAATTAAAGAACAAGTGTTACATTTTGGATACCATAATCCGACGTTCGTTGTCCCTTTGAGATACTTTATGATTCTCTTCATGGCAGTGAGATGTGATTCCTTCGGACTTGCTTGAAAGCGTGCACACAAACAAACGCTAAACATAATGTCAGGACGGCTTGCCGTCAAATATAATAATGAACCGATCATACCTCGATATTTTGTAATATCAATTGGAGTACCGGATTCATCTTGATCAACGTACGTTCCGGATCCCATAGGAGTGGACATCACCTTGCAACTATCCATATCGAATTTCTTCAACAATTCCTTGCAATACTTGGATTGGTTAAGGAAGATGCCATCCTTTGTTTGCTTGATTTGTAGTCCAATAAAATAGTTTAATTTTCCGATCATGGACATCTCGAATTCTCCTTGCATCATAAGTGAAAATTCTTCGCAAAGCTCTTTGTTTGTTGATCCGAAGATGATGTCGTCGACATAGACTTGAACCAATGAGGTGTTACCCTTGATTTTCTTTATGAACAGTGTCTTGTCAACCTTTCCTTTTGTAAATCCCTTTTCACATAAGAAATTGTTAAGGCGGTCATATCATGCTCTTGGTGCTTGTTTCAGTCCGTAGAGTGCCTTTTTCAGTTTGTAAACATGCGAGGGATTCTTGAAGTCTTCAAAACCCGGAGGTTGTTTGACGTAGACTTCTTCATTGATGTATCCATTCAGGAAAGCGCTTTTGACATCCATTTGGAACAACTGAAAATTCATAGAACAAGCGTAAGCAAGTAATAATCTAATTGCTTCTAACCTTGCTACCGGAGCGAACGTTTCATCAAAATCAATTCCTTCCTCCTGGTTGTAGCCTTGTGCGACCAATCTTGCTTTGTTACGAACTATGATCCCATTCTCGTCAAGTTTGTTCTTAAACACCCATCTCGTTCCTATGATGTGCTTGTTGTCCGGTCTTGGTACGAGACTCCAAACTTGATTCCTTTCGAATTGGTTGAGTTCTTCTTGCATTGCTACAATCCATTGGTCGTCGCCTAAGGCTTCATCAATCTTGGTTGGTTCAATTTGAGACACAAAATCCATGTTGAGACAAGCATCCTTAAGATTTAGTCGAGTTGCAACGCCTTGGCTAATATCACCAATAACTTTATCTATCGGGTGATCTCTATGCGTTCTCCATTCCTTCGAAAGATCTTGATGTTCTTTAATGATTTGAGTGACATCTTCTTGTGGTATTGCTTGATCCTTTAAGGTCTCTTCTTGTTGTTGTGAAGAACCTACTATATCATCATCATCATCATCCACAATAATATTATCCTCTTTCGAGGGGTTAGTCTCATTAAAAGAAACATGAATGGATTCTTCAATAGTAAGAGTTCTTTTATTAAAAATTCTAAAAGCTCTACTAGAAAGAGAGTAACCAAGAAATATTCCTTCGTCGGAATTCTCATAAAACTTACCGAGATTGTCCTTATTGTTGTTGAGAACAAAACATTTGCATCTGAATATGTGGAAAAATGCTATGTTTGGTTTCCTACCCTTGAACAACTCATATAGAGTCTTCTTGAGAATTGGTCGAATATTGACACGGTTGCTTATGAAACACGCCGTGCTAACCGCCCCTGCCCAGAAATATTTAGGAAGATTCGAGTCGCTAAGCATTGTTCTAGCAAGCTCCACCAGTGACCTATTCTTCCATTCTACGACACCGTTCTGTTGAGGAGTCCTTTGTGCGGAAAAATTGTGAGAAATTCCATGCTCTTCGCAAAAATATTCAAAATCTGAATTTTGGAACTCTCCACCATGGTCGCTTCTTATGGAGGCTATGGTGAGTGACTTCTCGTTTTGAATTTGCTTCGCATACTTCTTGAATGCTTTGAAAGCATCATTTTCTGCATTAAAAACAATGTCCATGTGTATCGAGAGAAATCATCAACAATAACTAAAGCATAAAGGCTACCTCCGAAGCTTTTTGTTCTCGATGGACCAAAAAGATCCATATGCAACAATTGAAATGGTCTTGATGTAGAAACCACTTGCTTAGATTTGAAATTTGTCTTGATCTATTTCCCTTTTTGACATGCGTCGCATGGCTTATCCTTGATGAATTTTATCTTTGGAAGACCAACAACTAGATCATGCTTTATCAACTTGTTTAAATGCTCCATGTGAATGTGAGCAAATCTTTTATGCCATAGCCACGCCTCGTTGTTGTTTTCCATAAGACATTTTACCTTCAAGGATGAGTCATCAAAAGAGATCATAAAAATATTATTAAATCTTTTACCTTTTAGCAAGATGTCATGGGTGACTTCATGTTCTATCAAACATTCATCCTTTGTGAAGTTGATTCGGAACCTTTTGTCACACAATTGACTTATGCTAAGTAGGTTGTGTTTAAGGCCTTCCACATAAAGAACGTCTTCGATGATTGTACATGGAGGTGCACCAACGGTTCCAACTCCAAGAATTTTTCCTTTATTATCATCACCGTAAGTAACGTATCCTTTGGCCTTTAATGATAGACTTGAAAATTTGTTTATATCTCCCGTCATATGCTTAGAACAACCGCTATCAAGATACCATTGTTTATACCTACAATACAAAATCAAGTATTGTTAAGTACCCAAATTGCTTTGGGTCCTTGATAGTTAGTACCCTTTTCAACCCACACATAATGCCCTTTAGCAACACCAATGTTGCGTACATAGCAAGCATTAGGTGTATGGCCTTTGATTCCACAATAAAAACAAGTAGGTTGAAAATGAATTCTATATCTAGGTTTCATTTGTGCTTGGTTTCAAAAAAATGGTTTCATTTGTGCTTGGTTTGGAAAACTTAGAATATCCTAATCCACTTTTATCATTAGGATATCTTTGGTGCCTAAGAATTTCCTCCAAGCCAATTTGACCTTTTTCGTATCTTTCTAAAACTCTTTTAAGTTGAACAATTTGAAAAGATAAGGATTCACAATTTTTGCATACAAGACTTTGTTTTTCATCCACCAATTTTTGTTTTTCATTTTAAATATTTTTTATAAAAGCAGTATTTTGTTCTTCTAAAAATGAAATTCTTTTCTTTTGGGATGAGATGCTTTTATACAAAGTCTTGCATTCTTTTAGAAGTTCATTTATGACTTCTTGTGCATCATTGTCATAAATAGAAAAATCGTTACTAACCTCATCAATTTCTTCATCGGAATGATGTGACGCCATAAGAGCCATATTTGCACATTCATCGCTTTCCGATTTCGATGATGAACTTATCTCATTATCGTCCCAAGAAACATAAGCCTTTTTATTTTTGAAATACTTCTTGCCTTTGAATCCTCCTTTCTTTGCAAATTTCGGGCAATCCGGCTTTATGTGACCTTGCTTCCCACATTCATAACATGTGACTTCTTGATTTGATGTGGATGTATCCTTTTTCCTGAAATGTCTATTCTTTTTAGGAAAAGAGGAATTTTTATTACTATTAAAAAACTTACCAAGCTTCTTTACAAGAAGCATGAAATTTTCATCTTCGGAAGTCTCGTCGTCTTTGTCATCCTTTGTGTCAATCTTCAAGGCAATTCTTTTGGACTTCTTTTCTTGACTTTCGTGCTTCTCAAGCCTTCCAAGTTCCAATTCATGCTCTTGAAGTTTTCCAAATAAGGATGCGGATGTCATCGTTGAGAGACTCTTCTTTTTCGAAATAGCGGTCACTTTTGGTTGCCATTCTCTTGTTAAGGATCTTAGGACTTTCAGGTTGAGATCATCATTGGTGAAGGTCTTCCCGAGAGCAATCAAGTGATTTGTTAGATGAACGAATCTTTTTTGCAAGGCAACAATAGATTCACCGGGCTGCATACGGAACATCTCATATTCTTGACTCAACGTGTTGAGCCTTGATCTTTTTACTTCTGCGGTTCCTTCATGCGTTTCCACCAAGGTGTCCCAAATCTCCTTTGCCGATCTACACTGTGATACACGGAAGAACTCGTCCATACTAAGAGCGCTTTGGAGTATGTTGATTGCTTTCTTTTCATTAAGAATCTTTTTCTTATCGTCTTCATCATACGTGCTTTTCAACTTTGCGGTTCCAACGCCATTGACCATATTTACTGGATTGTGTGGTCCTTCTTCGATTGCTTCCCATATACCTTCATTCTGATTTTCCAGAAATCGAAATATTCTCCAGAGAACAGTGGTGGTTTGTTACTGCTTCCATCGTCTTTAAAAACAGGGTTGGTGCTAGCGGAAGCCATACTGAATCGTTAGGAACATGTTACCTTAACCTGCTCTGATACCAATTATAAGTTCAGAGTATGCCTAAGAGGGGGGGGGGGGGGGTGAATTAGGCTTTAGAAAAATTTTCCGGTTTTTCGAGACTCTTGAATTTTACTTGGTTATGATCTTGATGATGAAAGCAGTAAAAGCATAATGAAAAATGGACACAGAGATTTATAGTGGTTCCCTTCACAATCCGAAGGTACTCCACTCCCCTTTCCACATGAAAGAGAGTTTTCACTATAGTTTTAGAATGTACAACCTATCACACCATCAACTGGTGAGGCCTACTATCTAACAACTATTTCAACAACTTAGTGTGCAAGAACAATCCTCTTGCAAGCACTAACCCTTATGTCCAACAATCCTTGATAACAAGTTACAATAAAAATAATTCTGTAACTTTGTAATTTGAGAATGATAATAATAATATCAATACAATGATTGATCTTCTCCTTTTGATCAAAATTCACTTTTCAATATCAACACAAGTGCTCAAAAAATTCAGGATATGAAATGGTATGAACAGTATGAACACTTTTTGAAATATTTGAAAATATTTGAAAAGTAGTGAATTTGATTGAATGATTATTTTGAAAATTATTGGAGGTGTTTTTCAATTTGAAATTTTTCAGAATTTATATGAGTCAAAACACCATTTCAAAAAGGTATGATTGAGTATGAATCAAATAGTGAAAAGGTATAACATTCAAACAAGATTTGAATTTAAAAAGAAACAATTTTTCAAAATTCGTTCAGTGTTGATCGGTTAACCATATAGGTTAATCGGTTAACACTTGATTGTTAGCCCTGAGAATTTAAAATTTGAGGCCGTTAACCGATTAACCCATATGGTTAATCGGTTAAAACTGTTAAAACTCAGAGAAATACTTGAGTTAAAAGTGTTATACCAGATCCAATTGATTTTAAAACCATGCATATGCAAAATGTTAATATGATAAATTTTTTGAACACTTGTATATCAATTAAAGGAGTGAATATTGATATAGCAAAACTTTGAGTCCAAACCTTGAAAGTTGTATGATCATTTACACATGAAGCTTGATTTGCATGACGCCATTCCATAGTCTTGATCTTGATCAATTTTGAAAGCTTGACTTTTTGGAAACATGGAATGAGCTTAGGTCTTTGTTGACATCATCAAAACCTTGAGATTGAAGTGTACTTCTACAACCTTTAAAGTAAATGGGCAAAGGCTGAAGCCTTACTACCAAGGAGACTCAACCGGCCAAGTGGATGTCATTCGTCTTACCATGTAGGATGGACGACCGTCGAGCCATGCAACGTTAAACACAACGCTTCGTGGGAGGCAACCCACATTTTTCTTTGCTAATTGTAGTTGTGTTTATTGTGCAGATGTCTAAGTCATGTTAATTCCAGAGTCGATGTGAGGAAGCAAAAGTTTAGAGAAAGTGGAGTAAAATGACCATTCAATCAGAGCATTTCAGACATATCAGGTCCCTGACACGGGTGGTCGTGTTGCATGACACGGTCCATGTCAGGAGATGGAGGAACTACAGGAAAGTTTGAGGCAGAAGGTCAGTGGTGTGACACGGGTGCCCGTGTCCCATGACACAACCTGTGTCACAGATATCAGGTGCATTCAAGTTTGTGGCTTTAGTGGGTACAACACGGGTGTCCGTGTCCTATGACACGGCCCGTGTTAGGAGGCGTATCAGTCATATTTTTTTTACAAATTTTTGTAACTCCCTCTTAATTTGTGGGCCCCATCACATTTACTATCTCATTTATAAATTATAACCTTCTCATTAACCATTACTAATTCATCTTCTTCATCTTCTCCCCTCTTCCTTATAAAAAAATCCAAAAACCCCATAACTTCCCCTCTACAAACCTCCACTTTCTCTAACACCCACCCCTCAAAACCATTTCCTCTCTTCACGAAAAAAACTCTACTCATCACCGTGGTCACTTCTACGGTGACACATTTCTCTAACTGTGATTTCCAATTTTCAGTGTGTTGTGCAGGGATATATTATGCCTCCTCGAAGAGATAACGGAAAAGCAGTGGCTAAAACTTCTCGCCCTTGAAAAAGGACGCACCGTATGGCAAATGCTCACAACATCTTGTTTGAGGAGACGACCCATCAAAAGAAGTATTCGTCATTGGTCAAGCGTAAGCTAATACCTATCAGGTACATCTGTAACGACACTCTTGATAATTTAGGGCTAAGAGTTGAAGTGCATAAAATGTTTCATACCCTTGGAATGCTCGAGTATATGCAGTTTGAAGCACCGACCTTTGAGCGCATAACGTTTGAATTTCTGAGCACTTTAGACTTTCAGCTTAAGCACAGGTGGACAGGTGCTGATGAAGAATATTTTGGTACTTTGAGATTCCCTCTTTTTGATAATGATCACACTCTGATCGTGGCTGAATTGGGACAAGTTCTGAAGCTCCCCAGTTTTGGACCCGGAGCACCCCTGAGTAATTTTAGTGCGGGAGATTTTTGGAGAGCCATCACAGGTAAATCTGATAATGTCGCGAAGGCGACAAAGGCCTCCGGCATTCATAACCCATGTTTTAGGTATGCTAAAAAAGGATTGGCGTACACACTATTTGGTAGAGGTGACAGTACTGGGGTGGCGACACAGAAGGAGTTTTACTTGTTATATGGCGTGGCCAACAAGGAGCTCATCAATGTAGCTGCCTTTGCAGCAGATGATTTGAAGCGTGTTGCAAATGCAGCTTCAGGAGAAATATCTGTGGGAGGGATGATAACCCAAATTGCGGACCACTTTGGGTACGGTCCTCTTCTGATGGAGGAACATACGGTTCCAAGTAAAACTAAGATCGACTTAGCTACTCTCACCAACCAAGGTAATGATAGAAGTTTTTAATAATTACTACTCTTTGGTAAGCCGTAATAGACACCTGCTAGCTTTACCGGCTCCTGATTTTATTAGCAGTGAAAAAGAGACTAATTGGTTATATGAAAACCTTATGCAGGACGAGGAAGAGCCATTTGATGAATTTGCAGGTACCGATGATGAAGAAGGAGATCGTACTGAAGAAATCCCTGTACCGACTCCTTGAAACTCACCCCACCAGGAGTCCGACTCTTGGAGCTTGACAAAAAAGAGTGGGATTGGATGACGAAGGAAGTATGTTATCTCCGGAGCGAGCAGATGAAGCAAGTGGCGGAGCATACGCGGCAAGGGAATGAGTTGATCCGCCAAGGGAAGTTGATTGGGGAGATGCACGAGTGGATGCGGCATATGACGTTGAGAGACCAACCTCCTCAGCAATAAGCTTTGTGAGTCCCCTCCTATACTAGCGCTTCCACAGTGGGGACACTGTTGAGTTCAAGTGTGAGGGGTATTTATTTATGTGTTGTTTTTTTTGAATTTTTATATTATGTCATTTGATTTGAGTATTTTATCGTGTGTCGGTTGTTAGTTTGAAATCATGTTTGAAGATCTGTAGTGAAAACGCCCTGAATTTGAGCTAAGAAAAATAATTCTGATAAAAATGTGGTTGAGCTATTATGCGAGTGAGTGATGAGAAGGTATATAGTGTGTTCAGTGAAAAGAACCTTGAGGAGGAAATTGTAAAAATCCTGAGATTTAGGTAGAGTGAAAACACCCTGAGTTTCCCGAGTAAGGAACGAATCCGACGTGTAAATTTGTACCATAGTACTTTGATCTGAGAAGTATTCCCTTAGTAGTTTTTCTAGACAGCCGAGCTTAATCTATAAGAATTTTGTGTGCAAGATTGGTTTAAAAAAAAAATCAAGAAGTGAGAATAAAGGCAATTAGACGACCGATCCTTCTAAGTTGGGTAACCCTCACCCAGTTATTCAGCCCAACGACGGTCGATCTTGAGAGCCGTCCCTAAGTGGACAAAGAAAATAACAGTGCCAAAGAAAAAATTGATCAATCTTGTGCATACGAGGAAAAATCATAAAAGCCTTAAAGTGATTGTCTGAATTAAAAGGGTTGAAAATCGAAAAATAAGACTTAAGTCCAAAGCATAGTCGGAGAGGTTACCGTAAGGGAGATTGAGGTCTGTGGTTTCAGTCGTGTATTTCACACTGTTTGTGTCGTTTGTTTTTAATGTTTTCATCCGCTTTCGAGTCTTTTGATTATGTTTTCATCTTTATTTTCATATGTCATTAAACAACTCATGTTTTGATGTTTTTATCATTTTATGCCGCTGTTGCGTTTAATTTGGTTGTTTGTAGTGTGTTTTCAGTATAGCAAGAAGTTGGTGATCTGACATCCGTGCGAAGCCGTTCCGAGTACAAAGACTACCGAGAAAATGGAAGTCTTTAAAGAGAAATCTAGGCATGTCAGCAGCCTAACACGGGTGCCCGTGTCCTATGACACAGCCTGTGTCAGGATCCCTAAAGATGAAGGGCGTGACCCAAGAGTCAGCAGCCTGACATGGTCACCCGTGTCCCATGACACGGCCCGTGTCAGGGCCACTGAAGATGAAGGGCATGACCCAAGAGTCAACAGCCTGACACGGTCACCCGTGTCCCATGACACGGCCCGTGTCAAGGCTACTGAAAGTGAAATGTTTTTATTTCATTTTATTCTGACTGTTGCTATCTCAGAGGGAAGTTTAGGCATCTCGCAATGCAATTTGAATTCTGATATATTAGACGCTTTGGAGTTTTAGTTTTTTTTTAGTTTTTTACGCTTTGGAGGAGATTTCCGGAGAACAAGGATCGATCAAAAGCGGAAGCGATTGATGATCCAAGAACCCCAATCCTTATTGTAATGACTTTCTTCCTTTCATTTTTTTTGTGTTTTTGTTTTGATTAAGAACATGATTGGCTAAACCCCCCATTGCTAGGGGGTGGTCCTAAATTGCAATGTATTGATCTGTGTTTGAATTATTTTATGAGATCTATGTTTTTTCCCCTTTTATCTTTTATTTTGCAACGATCTTAAGGCGGATTCGTATTGGAAAATGGAATTCGATTGACGGTTAGGTTTAGGTCTGAAAAACCAATCTAATGCTTTTGCAAAATAATATTACGGTAGATATTTCCTAGGAATCGGGATACCCCGTAGTAACGTGTTATTATGTCAGAACTATTTCTTGATGATTTTCGTGGGCAACTAAGGAATTAGTGTGTGGGAAAAATAATCAAAGGGTTTTTCATTAAAGAATTAAGAAAAACTAATTTGGGAATTTGACATTTACCAAGGTTGGAGGCATGTCTCTTAGAATAATTTTCTCTAGTCTTTACAGAGCAATTTATCCACTTCCCTAGCATTGTTCTTATTATTACTATAAACCTTTGTTTTCCTGTTTTATTTTCTTTAGTAATTTTATTAGTTTATATAACTTTTAAATGTAATCCCAAGGTATTTTTGTGTCTTTGAATCATTGAAAACACTGTTGGTTCCTACGCAGTCCTCGAGATCGATATTCGGGAATTTTTCTCTTATTACTACATCGGTAAAAATAGTACATTTGCTGAAGTCGATGCCATTGATGAAGAAGAAGAAGCAGCTAAAGTCATTGTTGACGACATGGTAAATAATGAGGAAGAGGGGGTTCCACCCAGTCATGTTTATTGCCCAGCTCAACACATGACAACTCTTGACTTAGGTGAGGATGAACCCTCCACAAATGTTTTTTACAACCCTAACTACGCAACAGAAGGACTATTAAAAGAGAGTGATGAGTTTCGTACAAACGAAGATTGTGTCTGAGCAATTAAACAATACCACATGGACTTATCAGCAGATTATAGAGTCGATCAAACAAATCCGACTTTGTATAAGATCTATTGTCGTAACGAGGTGTGTCCGTTCTGATTAACCGCGTCTTTCTAGAAGAGAAGTGATTCATGGAAGATAGGGTCAATGGGTCCAGCCCACACTTGTATGATCACGAATCCGATGTAGGACCATCGCAAGCTCAGCTCTCAATTGATTTGCGATGAGATTCTATTGGTCATTAGCGACAACCCATCTTTGAAGGTGAGTACTATAATTTCACATATGGTTCAAAGGTACAATTACACTCCTTCATACCGAAAAGCATGGATAGCTAGGACTAAAGCAGTTGAAAGGGTGTTTGGAAATTGGGAGGAGTCGTACAAAGAACTTACAAAATTCTTGGTGGCTCTTAAACAATACTCTCCAGGGACTGTTGCCATATTAGAGACAATGCCAGCGTATACACCAGACGGGACTTGCGTTAGTGGAAATGACATTTTTCACAAACTCTTCTGGGCGTTTGAACCATGTATCAAAGGCTTTGCTTATTGTAAACCTATAATTCAAGTTGATGGCACATGGTTGTACGGGAAATATAAGGGCATGCTACTCATGGTTGTGGCACAGGACAGGAACAACAACATTTTTCCAATAGCCTTCGTTATAGTTGAAGGGAGACTGCTAGGGGTTGGAGTTTCTTCTTAAAAAGTCTCCGCTTTTACGTTTCTCCCCAACCTAACTTATATTTGATCTCTGATAGACACCCATCAATCGAGAGTGCATACAATAACCTTGATAACGGTTGGCGGGATCCTCCCTCGACCCATGTGTATTGCATAAGACATATCGCCCAAAATTTCATGCGGTAAATCAAAGACAAAATACTAAGGAAGAAGGTTGTGAACGCAGGATATGCACTAACAGAGCCCACATTCAAACACTACCGTGACGTGATCAGTCTGACAAATATAGATGCATTAAGATGGATTGATAATATTTATAAAGGGAAATAGACACGGACATACGACAATGGTGTGCGATGGGGCCACATGACAACTAACCTCGTTGAATCAATGAATTCTGTTTTCAAGGGAATCCGAAACCTACCGATAACTGCCTTGGTAAAGGCAACATATTTTAGGCTAGGCGCACTCTTTGATAATAGACGTACGAAGTGGGGTTCAGTATTACAATCTGGTCAGGTGTACAGTAATAGTTCAACAACATTCATGAAAGACGAAGTTGCCAAAGCCAACATACATGTGGTCATAATCTTTGACCATAATAAAGGTTGGTTCAGTGTTACCGAGTCAATTGATCACAATGAAGGAAGGCCTAGGGGATGTTACCGGGTTGAACTGGATAGGTGCTGGTGTGACTGTGGAAAGTTTCAGGCATTTTCTATGCCTTACTCTCATGTTATAGCAGCATGTTCGAAGGTGCGCCAGGACCCAACCAACTATCTTTCTACAGTTCACCAAGTGAAGTCTATGCAATGTCTACACATGTAGCTTTTAGGTGGTGGCAAAAGAGGACTATTGACCTTAATACAAAGGCGAAGTTGTCTGGTATAATGATTTGATGCGAAGAAAGAAAAAGGTCGCCCTAATAGCACGCGCATTCGAACGAAGATGAATGCAACAAACAAGATGGTAAGATTATGTAGTTCGTGTCGGTAACCAGGATACAATCGTACAAAATATGCTAATGTAGGATCAAACACAAGATCATAGTGTCTAATGTAACTGTGTCCCTTTAAATCAACAACAAATTTCATTCCATTTAAAACATTCTTAACCGATTACAATTAGCAAGCACCATAAATTAAACAAACATAACTTAATATCACAACAACATTCTGAAAATAACAACAACAAACCGACATAAAACAGAATAATGCATCAAGGTGTCTACGATATCACAACCATCAATGTTATCTTCTTTGGTGTTAACATCATCACAAGGACACCAACATCATTCTCCACTTTTCTCCATTCACGAGTAACTCTGTTTCTCCCTGACTCCTCGACCAACTCTCAATTTTCCTAATCTTTTCACCTGCAGCAATATCTCCTTCTAGCCAGCGGTTCAGTTCCCTATGCAAATGCTCCAACGTCTGCGTGTTCCACAGTAGCACCTTCATCGGAGGCTTTGTTGCTGAAAAATAAACTATGGTGTTTCTTTTCATTAGAGGAAATGTTGGAAACGGTTCCTCCGATGATGACGACGACGACGATGAACGTTGATTTAGAAATGCAGACATTCTAGACTGCATTCAAAATTATGAAGACTTGCATCTTTTGGTATAAATTGTTGTGAAAAACAATATGAGTGTGCAGTCTTATTTATAGAAAAATAAAATAGTACGGACGCCATATGATATACCTTAAATATCCTTGCAATATATATATATATATATATATATATATATATATATATATATATATATATATATATATATATATATATATATATATATATATATATATATATATATATATATATATATATATATATATATATATATATATATATATATATATATATATATATATATATATATATATATATATATATATATATATATATATATATATATATATATATATATATATATATATACATATATATATATATATATATATGTATATATATATATCTACATATATATATGTATATATACATATATATATATATATATATATATATATATATATATATATATATATATATATATATATATATATATATATATATATATGTATATATATATATATACATACATATATATATGTATATATATATATATATATACATACATATATATATATATATATATATATATATATATATATATATATATATACATATATATATATATATATATATATATATATATATATATATATATATATATATATGTATATATATATATATATATATATATATATATATATATATATATATATATATATGTATATATATATATCTACATATATATATGTATATATATATATATATATATATATATATATATATATATATATATATATATATATATATATATATATATATATATATATATATATATATATGTATATATATATATATACATACATATATATATGTATATATATATATATATATACATACATATATATATATATATATATATATATATATATATATATATATATATATATATATACATACATATATATACATATATATATATATATATATATATATATATATATACATATATATATATATATATATATATATATATATATATATATATATATATATATATATATATATATATATATATATATATATATATATATATATATATATATATATATATATATATATATATATATATATATATATATATATATATATATATATATATATATATATATATATTTTCAACAAATATCAAAAATTAACATCGTAGGGTTTAAACAAATATATAAAATAAAAAATTTAAAGTATCATCAATTATATTTATTATGTTTTAAAAATATCAAAAATCAAAGGTGGCCTACAATTATATATTTATTATGTTTTAAAATTTAAACAAATATATATT
This sequence comes from Lathyrus sativus, assembly GCA_963859935.3. Lineage (NCBI taxonomy): Eukaryota > Viridiplantae > Streptophyta > Magnoliopsida > Fabales > Fabaceae > Lathyrus > Lathyrus sativus. The sequence continues at coordinate 134,454,480 of OZ012736.1, read as the reverse complement.
AATTATGTTTTAAAATTATATATTAATTATGTTTTAAAATTATATATTTATTATATTTTAAAATTTAAACAAATATATCAAATATCATCAATTATATATTTTTTCAATAAATATTAAAACTTAAAACAAAAATTAAAAACTAAAAAAAATTTAACAAAAAAAATAGCAAAAAAAAAAACCTACAGAAGAGATGCGCCGTATGAAATGGCGACTCTTCTATAGGGTAGGGTTAGCCAATACACCCTTACGCCATATGAAATGGCGACTCAGGTCAAGGTGACCTTGATCGGTCATTTCATATGGCGGCTAAATGTACAAATATAGTCACTTTTGTATTTTTTTTTTGAATTTTGTGTTTTTTTGGTATTTTATTTGAAAATTATGGTTATTTTAAATTTTTTTTCATAAAACGATTTGAATATTTCACACGAGTTAAAATTTATTATTTTATAGTCAATTTTTAGTGTCATTTTAAAAGAAATAAATTCTTTATAGTATATTGACGCCCATTACACTTTTCGTAGACAGCGTGAATGTCACTTTATTTTTATTACTTATATATTTTAGATTTTGCAAAATTTATCTTTTTATGAAATATTTTATGAATTTTCAATTTTAAAAAATTATGAATGTCTTTAAAATTTGTAAGAAATTTTATTAAAAAATATAAATAAAAAATATATTGTCATTAACAAAAAGAATATAAGTTTTAGATTTTGCAAAAAGAATATATTGTCGCCAAGAATATAAGTCTCAAACAAATTCAATTCACTTCTCTAAAACTCTTAAACTAAATTCGAACCTTTTTATCCTTCGGGATTGTTCTTAAATCATTTTTAGAAAAGAGTACATTACTTTTCTTTTCTATCGCAAACATGCATCGACCCTAACTACTAGAATGGTAATTTAACGTCGCTCATAAAAAACACTTAACCAACCGGTGGTAGTTTTTCCGAACTACGTTTGCTCTGATTTCTCATACCAGATGAGGATACGTAGGCACAAGACGACGATGTCTTGGCGAACAATCTTTCCCCCCATCACCCGTAGTTTTCCAAACTACGTTGACTCTGACTTTCCCATTGCACGAGGGAATACGTAGGCATAGGGCGGCGATATCCTATCGAGTCTCCTTTTTCTTTTTCCTTTCCCGTTTAATAGTAGCTTTTAGATAACCCATCCCTTTTGATAGACAATAATCGTGGATCCCATTGAGTGCAATGGACGTGAGGGGTGCTCATACCTTTCCCTTGTGTAACCGACTCCCGAACCCAAGATTTGGTTGCGATGACCTTGTCTTTTTCTATTCTTTTAGACTTTCTTCGATCGTTTCCTTTCCCTCTCTTTGGGATAAATAACATTCGGTGGCGACTCTTCTGTTTGTTTTCACCGGCCCTTTTCGCAGTTGCGACAACTGGCTTCTCTGCTGGGGATATTTGTTCCCTAAGCGAGTCAATCATAGCGTTTGTCTGTGTTGTGTCTTTGGGGTGTTTATTATTGTGCAGTTATTTGCTTTTATATGTTTACTGTTGTGCATTATTGTAGCTGCATTTAATTGTTATTAAATTATGTTGTTGTTGGTGTGCTGTTGGGTGGGTTGTTCCATGAGAGGTAAGCCCAATACCCAGGCTTGAGTACATACATAGGATTAGTATGGAGAATAGTGTGAACTCGTGTGGCATTTAGTCACACAAGAGTTCGCGCGAAATTCGCGTCCAGACGAAGTTTTCTTTGAAGACATTCTATCCTTCACATTTATGGCAATTGAGGGGATGTTGAATTAGAAAACTAATGACTCTAGAGACTGTTCATTGGGAAGTCAGTTGAGACCTGCTTGATTGACCTTGATGCCAAACCAGAAATGGTGAACATATCATCGTTACTCGACCTGAGAGTCCATGATACTGGCGACCTGCATAGGATGTCGTACATTTCAAGACTAGAACCCAATTGTGAGAGGGAAGGGTTTTCCAGGAAACTTTGACCTCCAACCAACCCGGTTTTCTCGTCAGCGCGAACATATAATCCTGGATGTTGTGGTATTCTATCACCTTGATATTTTGGATTTCTGGTTTCCTTATTGGAGTAGAACTCTGGTCTAATTTAGTCAGCAGCATAACAACCTTTGATTTCGTGATCCTTGTCTGCATTTGCATATTCATACTCATCTCCGCATTACATGTGTATGTGTTTCAGGTTTTCATCTCTCCTTAGATTCTAGTTCTGGTTTTCTTTGAATATGGAAGTAGAGAGGAAGAAGGTTACTCTGCACAAGTTTCCTCTACCAGATCTTGGACCTTTATTTAGTCTAATTGCTATGGTTGATCTGGGTACTCTTTAGGTGTTTAGAAAAGACTATGGGAGAATTCTGAGCCTTGTCCGTAAAGTCACAAGTTACGAGCAGGGAGCTATCCTTACTTTGTTGTTTTACCTTCCCGAATTATATTCTAGTTCCTACATTAGAGGAGTTCGCTTTTATCCTAGGGATCAGAATCCTGGATAAAGTATCGTTCTTTCATTCAGAAGAGGAGCTTGATCTTGAGAATCTTGCAACCGCTCTTTATTTGAGCGTGTCTGAGTTGGTAGGCAGTGTGGTTACTAGGAATGAGGTATCTAGCTTTACTTTGTCTTTCTTGGTGGACAAAGCCCAGAGGTATGCCAAAGAGGGGTGTTGGATGGTGTTTAGTGCTATCTTGGATCTCTGCATCTATGGTATTGTGATGTTCCCAAACATATGAGACTTGGTGGATATGGACGCTTTCAATATTTTCGCATCCAGAAATCCTATACCCACTCTCCTGGGAGATCTGTATCACTCAATACATTATAAGAATGAAAAGAGAAGAGGGAAGACTGTTTATTGCTGTACCCCACTCTTCCATAAATGGTTCATAGATCATATTCCTTGTACTAGGGCTTTGTTTGACTTGAGGAATACACATGAGTGATCTCAGAGGCTTATGGGTTTGACTGTTAAAAACATTACTTGGTTCAATCGGGATCTGCTTGGTGTGGAGATTGTTTTCAGCTGTGGTAGTTTTCCCAATGTACCTCTAATGGGGATAAAAGGGGGAGTTAACTATAACCCTTCTCTTGCTGTTAGACAGTTTGGGTATGCGTTGAGGGGATCCCCGAAGGATGAAGAAGTACAGGAATCTCTGTACTATACCGGCATAGCTAATCCTGATGTTCTGACCAAGGTTTTTGAAGCATGGGGAAATGTTTACATGAAGGGGAAGATTTATTTAGGAAAGTGTGACTGTAGAGTGTATAACCCTAACATAGAGTGGATTCAGAGGAGGGTGCAGAAGATATTGTACCGTTTCCTATTGAAGAACCCTTGTACCCCCTGATGATTGAAGAGCCTATGAGAGTTGATATTATGAGATATGATAAGCTTTGGATAGAAAAAGAAGAGTTGCGTAAGGAAAATGAAGAGCTAAAAAGAGAGATCATTCAATTGAAAAGCGATAAGAATGAAGCTGTTTACCTAGCTAGGGTAAAGACAAAAACCTTGGCTAAGATGGAAAAAGAGTTGGATGAAGAGATCTGTGTACGAGAAAGAGTTGGTCAAGATTTGAAGAGTATTGATAGCGTCCTAAAGCATAAGAAGAAAGAACTAGATAGAGCCTATTTGGAAATATCTAAGTTCAATGATCAGCAAAATGCTACATTGACTGCTAAGAAAGGAAGTGAGGATGAACTTTGTAGACAAATTGATAGTTTGAAGACACAGCTCAAAGTCAATGGAAAAGAAGTTTCAGCAGAATCATCCTGTAGGTATGCAAGTGAACAGAAGCTACAAGAAACCTTGTCAGCATTTGAGGAGCTCAAGGTGAGAGCGGAACTAAAGAGACCAAGACTTGAGGATCCTTTTGGAGAGGATGTTGGGGAGAACTATGTTCAGGGCTTGAAGGATGTTATTTGCATACGGGATCTCCTCATCCAAGAGCTGATTGCAAGACCTGAGCAGCCATATACAAAGGAGCTGTTAGAGGAAGCTCAAACTTCGTACAAGGCTTGCAGTAGTTGAAGGCTGTCTGATGTTGTCTTTTCTCTTTTCTTGTATTTTGACCATCACCAGATCTGTTGGACGGGGTCATAGATTTGTATGCAGTTGTTTTTCTTGTTGGTGATTTGTATACATTGGATTTTGTTTTCATTTTATTTATGAGATGGATTTCTGGTTCTTTCATTTATCTCTATTATTCTGTTATTATCTGTGAAACTAGAATCGAGGGGGAGACCTCCTTAAGACATATACACATGTTTGCATTTTGCATTATCATTATCATTTGCATAGCAGGTGTTCCTGGAGCTTTCAATCTTATATCTCTGCATGGTTTTCTTCAACAGTTAACAGGATTGCAGATTCAGTTTTCCACAGATATTCTATGAGAGGAAGTCAACGAAGAATTATGGATCAAGTGCAACATGAGCTACAAGAGGTTAGAAACAGAATGACACAATTTATGAAGATGATGTATGTGTGGCCAATGGGCAAGAACAACTTAGAACTTTGGTTCAACCGCTAATAACACGGGTTGATGGTAATGGTATTCTGCATGGAGGGACTACTACTATTCCTCCTCTAGTTGATGGAAATATTCCTCATGGCAACGGTGTTCCGACAATTGTTAACCCTCCAGGTGGGGGTAATCAGGGTGGAGTTTATATAAGAGGCGTTGGGACTAGCGTATACGTTGTTCAGGGAGCTGCTGGTTCCCAATAGGAAGAAGACAACCAAGATGATGTATTCTGTTAGAACACAGATTGATGTTTCTTATATCTCTATGTTTTGATGATAACTTTTATGGAATTTTGTAATGAGTAAATATACACTCTAAAACTTGTTCAAGTATTATTGTTTCAGGTATAAAATTAAATACTCTTAAAAGAAGGAAAATATATAAGTACAAAGAAATTATGCAAATATCTGAAGCATCAGATGCAAGACTATCAGAAGATTCTGAAGCGCTGCCAGAAGGATCTGAAGCAGAAGCTACAAAATGATCTGAAGCGTTAATGAAAGAAGTATACAAAAGCTGAAAGCTCTGATCTTATTAGACTCTGAAGTTCTTTTCACTACAAACTCAGAGGCTTTGATAACCAGACTCTTATCATTAATATTCACGCTCAAAGCACATACTGCTGCATACTCTGATGAAGACTCTGATCAAGACTGAGACTCTGATACATTAAAGATCTGATCATCTATCAAGACTCTGGACTTATCATTCATCTTAAGCTCTGATCATCTTAAAGCATTCCATACCTTTTAAGCTTACTACAAGTTCTGAAGTGCAGATAGTGAAGACTTCATCTTAAAGGAAGCTTGTTGAAGAAGCTATAAACTTGATTAGACGTGGTGCTACTTCCAAAGTAACCAACGGCTAATTTGTCCAAAGAAGTGACGTGGTGCAATCCCAAGGCTTCTACAACCATACCTTTCTGCAGAAAGCATATCTCTTCCCATACTTTTGGTGATGAAAAGTCATACAATCAAAATATTATATTCAGCTGCACATCACTCAAGGCATTTGAAAAAGCTATAAAAGGAGAACTACTTCAAAATTTTGAAGCTGCTAATTCACTACTCATCTTTTGCTCATTGCTAGATCACTCAGAAAGAAATACACGCTTGATTCATAAAAGAGAAAATCTCTCAAGATCTCACTCATTTGATCTTTCATAAAACCACATAGTTTTTGTTGTACTTAATCTTAAGTGTAAACATCACAGTTGTGATACAACTTATTAGAAGCATTCAAACACTTGTTAGTTTACATTAAATTGCAAGAAGTTCCTTAAGAAGACCAAGGTGTGGTCAGTAGTTCTTGAGAAGACTAAGACAACTGTTCTTAGTGCTTTCTATTGAAATCAGTTGATCAATAGTGGATTAAGTCCTTGCAGAGAAAGGCAAATCATCTTTGATAAGGTGGACTGGAGTAGTTGAGTTCAACGAACCAGGATAAAAATCTTGAGTTGTTCTTATTGCCATATTTCTTAAAAACTCTTATTCAACCCCCCCTTCTAAGTGTTTTTCTCACCTTCAGTTGGCATCAGAGCTCTGGTTCTGTTTGTGCTATCACTTAACTGTGACCAGAAAAGATCCAGTGGGAAAAACTCTTGATACTCTTGATTGATATCCATTATGGCTGCTGAAACTCCAACATCCAACAACAACAAATATGAAGAAAGAGTCAGCACAAAACCTCCCATGTTTGATGGAGAGAAATTTGATTATTGGAAAGATAGATTGGAAAGTTTCTTTCTAGGATTTGATGCTGATCTTTGGGACCTAGTTATTGATGGATATGTTCATCCCACTGATGGGAATGGCAAGAAAGTTGACAGAAAATCAATGACTGAGGAGCAAAAGAAGGAATTCAGAAATCACCACAAGGCTAGAACTATATTGCTAAATGCCATATCTCATACTGAATATGAGAAAATAACCAACAAAGAAACTGCCTTTGATATATTTGAATCCCTGAAGATGACTCATGAAGGGAACTCTCAAGTCAAAGAAACCAAGGCTCTGGCGCTGATTCAAAAGTATGAAGCTTTCAAGATGGAAGAATCTGAATCTGTTCAAGCAATGTTTTTCAGATTCCAGATTCTCACTGCTGGCCTAAAGGTTCTGGACAAGGGTTACTCTACAGCTGATCATGTCAAGAAAATAATCAGAAGCTTGCCAACCAGATGGAGACCCATGGTCACTGCTCTGAAGCTGGCAAAGGATCTGAACAAGATTACGCTGGAGGAACTAATTAGTTCTCTAAGGAGTCATGAGATTGAACTAGAGGAAGATGAGCCTCTAAAGAAAGGTAAGTCAATTGCGTTAAAATCTAATAAAGCTGTTAAAGCATTGCAGGTATTAGAAGAAAGCTCTGAAGAGTATGCTTCTGAAGATGAAGAAGAACTATCCTTGCTATCCAGAAGAATCAATAAACTCTGGAAGAATAAGCAAAGGAAGTTCAAGAACTTTAGAAAACCAGATCAACACAGAGAATCTTCTGGGCACAGAAGATCTGGAGAACACTCTGGATACAGAAGATCTGGAGAATCCTATGGACACAGACGATCAGGAAAAAGAGAGGTTGTTTGCTATGAATGCAAAGAACCTGGGCACTACAAGAGTGATTGTCCAAAGCTTCAGAAGGAGAACCCAAAAAGAAAGTCAGATCACAAAAAGAAAGTTCTGATGGCTACGTGGGATGACTCAGATGCATCTGATTCGTCATCAGAGTCAGAAGAGGAATGTGCAAATGTAGCATTCATGGCTAACATTGAGGACAATGTTGAATCATCTGGATCAGAATCAGAATCTGATTCTGAGGAGGTATTTGCTGAACTTTCTAGACAGGAACTTGTTGAAAGTTTATATGATATTCTTGAAAACTATAGTAAAGTTAAACTCAAATACAAAACGCTTCTAAAGCATATTGAATTTGAGAGTAACAAGTTTGAATCAGAAATAGCTGAACTAAAAGCTGAAAATCTTCAATTGAAAAATAATTTAGAATCTGCTCAACTAAACTCTGATTCAAAATCTGAATCATGCTCTAAAAATATTTTACAAGAGTATGACTATAGTTTCAGAAAGTTTCTAACTAAAAGCCTAGATAGAAGCAAAATGGCTTCAATGATCTATGGTATTAGCAGAAACTATAGAAAAGGTGTTGGATATAAATCTTTCTCTTATGAAGATTCAAATCCAAAATCTATAGATGAACTGGATATCAAGTATCCTCCTTTATATTCTCAGTTTACATTTGGTCACTTAAATGATATTAAACACACAAGTTCTAATCAGAACAAATATGTGTTTAATAAATCTAAAGCTAATCAGAACAAGTCTTATGTTGAAAGACAGAAGTTCAGAAAAAGCTTTAAGGCAACTAACCAAAAAGGACCCAAGAAAATCTGGGTACCTAAGGATAAGATAATGTATGTTGCAGACATCCTTAGCAGCAAAGTCAAGACTCCAGTCATGGTACCTGGACTCTGGATGCTCACGACATATGACGGGAAAAAGGTCTATGTTCCAAAGTCTGGAGCTTAGATCTGGAGGAGATGTCAAGTTTGGAGGGAATCAGAAGGGCAAAATAATTGGCTCTGGAACATAGGCAATGGTAAACTTCCTTCCATAACTAATGTCTTGCTTGTTGAAGGGTTAGCTCATAATCTATTGTCCATAAGTCAATTAAGTGACAATGGTTATGACATTATCTTTAATCAAAAGTGTTGCAAAGCTGTTAGTCAAAAGGATGGCTCAATCCTCTTTAATGGTAAAAGGAAAAACAACATTTATAAAATTAGTCTTTCAAAACTTAAGGCTCAGAATGTTAAATGCCTTATGTCTGTTAATGAGGAGCAATGGGTCTGGCACAGAAGATTGGGTCATATTAATATGAGATGTATATCTCAGATTAATAAGCTTAATCTGGTCAGAGGACTTCCTAATATGAAGTTCAACTCAGATGCTCTTTGTGAAGCATGTCAGAAAGGAAAATTTTCAAAATCATCTTTTAAATCCAAAAATGTTGTTTCAACTTCAAAACCATTAGAGCTACTTCACATTGATCTGTTTGGACCAGTGAAAACTGCATCCATCAGAGGCAAGAAGTATGGATTAGTCATTGTTGATGACTACAGCAGATGGACATGGGTAAAATTCCTAAAACACAAGGATGAGTCACACTCTGTGTTCTTTGACTTCTGCAAACAAGTCCAAACTGAAAAAGATCTCAAAATTGTTAAAGTCAGAAGTGATCATGGTGGTGAATTTGAAAACAAACATTTTGAAAAATATTTTAATGAAAATGGCATTGCTCATGATTTCTTCTGTCCTAGAACTCCACAAAAGAATGGAGTTGTAGAGAGGAAAAATAGAACTTTGCAAGAGATGGCCAGAACCATGATCAATGAGACTAACATGGCAAAACATTTTTGGGCAGAGGCAATCAACACAGCATGTTACATACAGAACAAAGTGTCAATCAGACCTCTTCTGGAAAATACTTCTTATGAATTGTGGAGGAATAGAAAGCCAAACATTTCTTATTTTCATCCTTTTGGATGTATTTGTTTTATACTAAACACTAAAGAGAATATTAACAAGTTTGATTCTAAGACACAAAAGTGTTTCATGCTTGGATATTCTGAACGCTCTAAAGGCTACATAGTATACAATACTGAGACACAGATTGTAGAGGAATCTATACATGTTAGATTTGATGATAAGCTTGGCAATCAAAAGCCAAAGCAGATTGAAAACTTTGCAGATGGAGAAGTTATTCTCATAGAATCTGAGAAACCGGAGGTAGAGAAAGCTCAAGAAAAAGCTACGCCAGATGCAAATCCATTAGCTGCTCAGATGAATAACATGAATATTTCTGAAGAACCAACAGTTAAAGGATCATCCAGAATCAAGGCTTCTCATCCAGAAGAAATGATTATTGGGAAGAAAGATGACCCTATAAGAACAAGGTCGTTTATCAGATCATCTGGAACATCACTTCTTGGGTTGGTGTCTATTATTGAACCAACATCTGTGGATGAGGCTCTGAGTGACAATGATTGGATACTTGCAATGCAAGATGAGCTAAATCAATTTACAAGAAATGATGTGTGGGATCTGGTTCCTAGACCAAAAGGTTTCAACATTATTGGAACAAAGTGGGTATTCAGAAATAAATTAAATGAGCAAGGAGAAGTTGTTAGGAACAAGACAAGGCTGGTAGCTCAAGGGTACAGTCAACAAGAAGGAATTGATTACACTGAAACTTTTGCTCTAGTGGCAAGGTTAGAGTCAATACGTCTTCTTATTTCATTTGATGCACAACATAACATCACTCTATATCAGATGGATGTTAAGAGTGCCTTCTTAAATGGTATTATAGAAGAAGAAGTTTATGTCTATCAACCTCCTGGTTTTGAAAGTGATAAATTTCCAGATCATGTTTTCAAACTCAAAAAATATCTTTATGGTTTGAAACAAGCTCCCAGAGCTTGGTATGAAAGATTAAGTAATTTTCTTCTGGAAAAGAACTTTATCAGAGGCAAAGTGGACACAACTCTTTTCTGTAAAACAATTAATAAAGATTTACTAGTTTGTCAAATTTATGTGGATGATATTATTTTTGGATCTACCAATATTATGCTGGGAAAGGAGTTTGCTTTGTCTATGCAGGCTGAATTTGAAATGAGCATGATGGGAGAACTTAGATTCTTTCTGGGAATCCAAGTAAATCAGACTCCAGAATGTACATATATTCACCAGACTAAATATGTCAAAGAGCTTCTGAAGAAATTCAATCTGAGTGAAAGCAAATCGGCTAAGACTCCAATGCATCCTGCAAGCACACTTGGTAAGGAAGAGGTAAGTAAGAAAGTTGATCAAAAACTTTACAGAGGTATGATTGGATCTCTCTTATATTTGACTGCTTCAAGACCTGATATTTTATTCCGTGTGTGTCTGTGTGCTAGATTCCAATCAGATCCCAGAGAATCACACTTAACAGCTGTTAAGAGGATTCTAAGGTATCTGAAAGGTACTACTAATGTGGGTCTGTGTTACAGAAGATCTGATGAGTATAACTTAGTTGGATTCTGTGATGTTGACTATGCTGGAGACAGAATAGAACGTAAAAGTACATCTGGAAGTGTTCAATTTCTTGGAAGTCATCTGGTCTCTTGGTTCAGCAAGAAGCAACCCACAATTTCACTTTCAACAACAGAGGCAGAATATATTGCTGCTGCTGGATGTAGCACTCAGATGCTCTGGATGAAAAGTCAACTAGAAGATTATCAGATCTTTGAGAGTAACATTTCTATCTTCTGTGATAATACTTCTGCTATATGCTTATCTAAAAACCCCATTTTACATTCTAAAGCTAAGCATATAGAGATTAAACATCATTTCATCAGAGACTATGTTCAGAAGGGAATTATCAATTTAAACTTTGTAGATACAGATCATCAGTGGGTTGATATCTTTACAAAACCCCTTGCTGAAGATAGATTTAAATTTATTCTGAAAAATATTAGTATGGACTTCTGTCCAGAATAGAATATTCATCAGATGAAATTTTTTTTAGATGATAAATGTCTAAACTCTGAAGTATTTCTTTTGTTGAATTCTGTGTTTATTTCTTTGTGTGTAAATCTGAACTAACAAGGCTCAGAGGATCTGAACATTGCCTAACGTGTCATTTCTCAAAGAGTTTTAGAGGCACATGCAAGCAAACACATGTAGCTCAGAATCTGGAAAGGTAGAGTGCACCATACTGAAGTGACATTTGAGGTATTGCTTTGAAAATCCAAAATCTCTTGATTTCCCCCCTTCTGTCAGAATCTTAAATGTTTGATATGATTTTATTCTTTGCATTAATTGCTTGATTTGATTATGGTTCACTTCATTCAATGTTTGTGCACGCTTGAGTGTGTGTGTCTTTTTGCATGCCCTAAAAATTTTCTCTTATAAATTCTCTCAACTCTTCACAAATCACACTTTACACTTATCATCTCTCATATGTATTTCTGCCTTCTCTATTGTTTCCATCTTATTTCAAAATCCAAAAATCCTCGTAAAACCAGACGCATCTCAAGAACTTCAATGGCTTCACCTTCATCAACACCTGCTCAGATGAAAACTTCAACTGTTGCTGCATCATCTCCTAATGCTGCTGGTTCATCCCAAACTGCTGTTGTGTACAAAGCACCAGTAAGAACTCTTCTCACTCCAATCAAAGAACTTGAGGTTCTGTGTGAGAACTTTGTGGATTTTGAATCCATCAAAGAAAATGGTTTTGATCTCCTTTTAACTATCAAAGCTCAGAACTGGGAAAAGTATTTTGACAGGATGACGGGTCCTGTTTATCCAGCTTTGGTAAAATAATTCTGGATACACGCTCAAGTGTGCCCTAAGTTTATTCATTCATCTGTTCTTGGAAAGGAAATTGTCATTACTGAAAAATTAATCAGACAACTACTTGAGTATAAGGAAATTGAGGGAATCACAAGTATGGCCATTGATCCTGTGGATTTGGCTGACATTTTTCAAGAAGTTTGTGTTTCTGGGGAACCATCTAACAAGGTCAGAGATCTGAAACCTGTTTACAGAATCTGGGCTAAGATCTTCATGAGTTCAATCTTTCATAGGAAATCTTCTAACTCACCAGATTATGTAAATTCAGAACAAATGTACTTCATGTACTGTATGAGGAAAGGAAAGAAGGTGGATTTACCTTATCTTCTGTTCAGTCATCTTCTGAACCATATCAAAGAAACAAGAGAAGAAGTTAGGGTTAAAGCTGGAAAAATCAGAACTTGGATACCTATGGGAAGACTGATATCAGACATTCTAACAGAGAATGGTCTTGTGAAACATCTGTTTGATGCTGGGGTGACGGAGGATCTGTCCTATGTTATAGGATCTGTCATAAATGGGAACACTCTGAAGAGAATGAAGGTTATTTCAGAGCTTGCTGGAAAACCCAAGAAATTTCAATCTGAAGACGTCAGCAGAAGGAGAATTCCTCTAGCAGATTTTCCTATGTTCAGTGCTGATGAACCTAGGCACATCATTCTGACATTCATTGCTGAATGTTTAAGAGATGGTATTCCTCTACCTGCTAACATAGTACAGAAGGAAGGAGAAGTATTACCAAATCTTATGAGAGAAAGGCGCAGAAAAAGAAAGGCTGAGGAAGGATCTTTTGCACAGCCCAAGAGGAAAACCTCTGATGCTAGTGACAAGCCTAAAAAGGACAAGAAGCAAAAGGAAAATCCTCCAGAAGCTACTGTGGAAGAAATTAGAGAAACAATTCACCAGGTATTAACATCTGATCCCAAACCTTATTTACCTTCATCCTCCCCTTCACCTCCACCATCTCTTTTTAAACCATCCGAACCTAAATCATCTGTACCTCATTCATCTGAACCCATTTCATCTCCTAATAAACATTCTCAACCATCTTCTGTTCAACTACCATCTAAACCCCCTCAACAGAAATCATATGAACATCAACCCTCTCAACAAAACCATTTTGAATCAAAACAACAATCAGAACAATAAAAACAATCTGAACCACTCTCATCTACTAAACCACCAGAAGAACCAACCATCAAAAACCCTGAACCATTTGTCCAACAACCATCTGAAAACATTCTGGATATATCACCAATTGCAACTTTGGATGTCCTCTCTTCAACTTCATGTCATTTAACTGAATCATCTGATTCTGATGAATCTGAAGTCCCCTCACCAACTAGCTTACAAATTCCTGATCCCTATAAACCTCTATCATCTGATCTACCTGAATCTGACAACCCTCTTCGCTTCAAATTCAACTTCACAGATTTTATGTCATCCTCATCTGATGTTGTTATATCAACACCATCTGATACAGACACCTCCATTCCTCAACTTACCATACCACAAACATCCATACCCCAATCATCTGAACATCCATCATCTGATCACCCACCTCCTGAACAAACTCAAACACCTCCTGAACCATCACAACCTGTCACTATAGAAGACTTTCTCAACCCAAAACCCAGATCAGATGTTTCTACTCTATTCAAGAATTTCAAAAAGGAACTACGTATGGGAATCGCTTCTATAGAAAAAGAGTGCATGACTAGTTTAGATCCTACTGAATCTGAAGCTTCTTGGAACAAATTCATATCAAAATTCAACTCAAATGCATCTGACCTCAGAATGCTCTGTGCTGATGATGCAAAGGCTAAGTTTGCTGAAATGGTCAGACAAACTCTGCTGAATATTATCACAACTCCAGTGCTTTTTCTAGAAGATGCTCCTGCTGAAAATTCTGCAACAATAGAAGATACTCCTGCATCTGACATGGAGATTGATCATCCAATGGCAGCTGCATCTGCTTCTGAACCTTCTGCATCTGAGATGAAGACTGAGATTCCAGATGTTGTCCAAGAAGTCAAGGAAATTAAAACATGGATGATAAAACAGGAACAAACTACTGAAGAAATCAAGACTTGGATGGCCAAGCAAGAAGAGTCCACTGCTAAGATTACGGATCTTCTGACACTGATTGCTTCTCGCCAGCCCTAGTGTTCTTTTTCATGTCTTTGCATTCTCGTTTTGCACTTGTTTTCTGTTTGTTCTATTTTCTATCATCTGCTCTATGAACTTCTTATGTTGTTGTGCTATTCTGATCTGATTAAATCTGGTTTTTTTGTCTTTCATTCGTGTGTTATATTTTTCTCTCTTCTTCTGTTATCTTTTCTGTCTTTAAAGTTCTTTTTGATTATGACAAAAAGGGGGAGAAAGAGAATTTGATTACTGTTCAACATAAGCAAATGCTAAAAATGAAATTCAGACATTGTTTTAATCTAACACTGAATCTTAAGACTTTCAGATCTCATTATCTCATCTAACAAAATGATCTGAAGTTACCCTGAGAATTATCCAATCAGGCTCTGATCCTTGAAAGCAAATTATGGAGAGCTTGATTCTGGAAAGCATCCAAGCTGAGTTTTTCTCTCATCAAGGATTTCTACCAGGTTCTGAAATATACTCAAGCAAAAAGGGAAGTGTTCTTTTCTATTAAAGTATTCATTTCAGGGGGAGATTCTTAATCTTAGGGGGAGTATTTTTCTTCCTCTTCTTCCTTTATTAAACAAAATTCCCTATGTTTTGTCATCATCAAAAAGGGGGAGATTGTTAGAACATAGATTGGTGTTTCTTATATCTCTATGTTTTGATGATAACTTTTATGGAATTTTGTAATGAGTAAATATACACTCTAAAACTTGTTCAAGTATTATTGTTTCAGGTATAAAATTAAATACTCTTAAAAGAAGCAAAATCTATAAGTACAAAGAAACTATGCAAAGATCTGAAGTATCAGATGCAAGACTATCAGAAGATTCTGAAGCGCTGCCAGAAGGATCTGAAGCAGAAGCTACAGAATGATCTGAAGCGTTAATGAAAGAAGTATACAAAAGCTGAAAGCTCTGATCTTATCAGACTCTGAAGTTCTTTTCACTACAAACTCAGAGGCTTTGATAACCAGACTCTTATCATTAATATTCATGCTCAAAGCACATACTGTTGCACCCCAAAAGTTGCCCAACTTTTTTCTTTAACTGGTTTATGTTTCATTGCATTATCATTTGCATAGCTATAGCATTTGCATATCATAACATCATTCATCCAACAGGGGATCAAGTGTGTTTTTGTCAAGAGAAGCCTAGCAAGAGGTCTTAGCCAAGCTTGAGAAGTCATCCAAGTCATCAGGAGGTGGTTTGAGGCCTTAAGAGGTTTGAATGCCTCCATGTGGAGTTTCTCCTAACTTGAGGATCAATTGAAGACCATCAGTGAGATGTGAAGCATGGATTGTGAATATAAGATGTGTATAGAGCTCATGGAGTGCCTAGAGGGCCATGGTGGAGCTTAATCAAGTCATTGATTCAAGTGCATGAGCCACAGTTGAGGTGCAAGCAATTAGGGTTTCATCTGGGTCAATCCTAGGTCAACTGTGCAATTGAAGAAGTTCAAAGCCTACTTTTAGGTCATGGAGTTCATGGAATTATATGTTGATACATTTTTGGTGTTGTGCCAAGATCAAGTCAAGAAGAATCAAGAGTGTGGGAAGTTGCTAAGTTAGGGTTTCAGTGTAAAATCCCCTGTTTAGTGCCTAACTTCAAGTCCATATAAGTCAAGATAAAAGTTTAAAATGGATCTTTGGCCAACATGGAACTTGTAGAGAATCTCAATACCTTTAATTTGAGTACTAGAAATCCTCAAGGGGATTTATAGAACTCAAGTTATGTTTCAGACAAGTTACATGTCACTAGATGAATGTGAAATTTATCTGTGAAAGTCACTTGACTTCCAAGCAACTTTTGACCTAGAAAGATGTTTCACATGGACTTTTGGTCAACATGAAAGTTGTTCCTCATGATCTTAGCTTTCCAAAATGGTATAGAGCTCCCCATTCTGATTTGTAGAACTCAAGTTATGATTTTTGCAAGCCAGGGGTATTTTGGGAAAGTGAGACTATAGGTCATTTTGGACTATAGGTCAAAATCTCCAACTTGCACTCTTCAAATGGAGATTCGTTCAACATGGATCTTGCTCAGAACATGATTTTAAGTGCAACCAAGTGGTCATGTGGAATTAGTTTGGCTCATAGCAAAAAGTCACTTAAAATGGCCTAAAAAAGGGAATTTTTCAAATGCATTAAGGAGGGAAAATTGACTTTTTGAGTTCGAGGACCAAAACATGTCATGTGAGTACATTTTTTGAATGGAAATCACATCCTAAGCACATTGGCATTGGCAGAATTTTGAGCATAGGCCAAGTTTTGGGAGTTGTCATTTAGATTACTTCACCATGAAGTTACATAATCAAAAATAGCCATTGGATCAAATACAAGGATCAAATCCCAGCCATTCACACTCCACATGCTACTATTAGTTGAATTGAACCATTTTGGAGCCAAAACATTGCCATTTTCGTGTACACTCAAGAGCAAAAAGTGGTGAAATTTTGAAAATTCATTTTGGGCCAAGAGGCAAGGATTGGGCTTTCTTTGGATCCATATCCATTGTATATGACATTTCCAACCTTCACATATCATAAGTTTTCGAAATTGGAGCAGAATTGATCAAGAACAAGCTTGAAAAAGTGAAGAAAACTCAAAAAGTGAATTCTTAGATCTAGATCGTTTGAAGCCAAATTGTGAATTGAGAAAACTTTATTGAAGATCATTGAACGATTCTGGAGAGTTTTACGAAGCTTCATCAAGGATTAAAGGCTCAGTGGAAGTTCTCCACTAGGTACTTGAATTTCAACATATCTCTCTTAATACTTGATGATTCTTTGCCATTTTTTTTCTTTGCACTCCTTGAAGCATGTAGATCATTTCTGGATGATAATTGTTGATGTTTATGACGTTCGAAATTTGGAGCTCCAAACTTGTGAGATGTTGTATGGACTGTTTTGGCATGATTTTGCTTAGTTTTTTTTTGATCTATAACCTCCATGACATAAGGTTGAGTTTAAAATTAATTTGGAGAGGTTTTGATGAACTTGAGTTTTTGGTGTCAAACTTTGTTTGCTTCGTTTCTCTTTGATATTGCGTTATTAATGATTTTTGTTGATGGATTTCGAATCCTTGCGAGAAGTAGTTGAATTTCGACGTAAATTTCATGCAAAACGGATAAGAATTGAAAGAGTTATGGTTGTTCGAAGTTGCCGGAAAATCATCACATCATGGCTGCGGGTTACTATTCATCATGCAGAAAAATCGGATTTGGAGAAGACGATCCAGGACCGTCCGATCGTGCTGGAATGGGAGACTTGGTCCGCGATCTGAACGTCCGCAAGTGCGCCACGTAGGCTGGGGAAAAACGGCGTCGTTTTGCATTCGTTGAGGGACTGGGCATGCACCTGTTCGATTCCTGCAGAGTGCAATTCCATTTTATTCACATTATTTTCAGTATTTCCTTCATTTTCTTTATTCTTGTTTTCCCTTTTTTATTTTTCTGTTTTATTGCCTGTTTGCTTTTAATTGCTTTAAAAATAGTAAAATTGATCAAAAAATTAAGAAATTTTTTCTAATGATTCCTGAACGTCTTAATAAATTTTAGGCGTTGATTTTACATTTTTAGGATTTAATCTGAATTAGTTACGATTTTTCTTTTGTGCTAATGTCCATTGTTGTGCATAATTGATACCTCTGTTTGTTGATTTTTGTTCTTCCAATTGGTGATGAATTTGGCTTTGATTTTTTAGTATGTGTTAGGGTAGACACTAGTGTTCCCTTAAGATTTTTGGTGGAATTTTAGAACGACTTTAGGTTCTGTTTTAGGTGTTGAGATTAGAGCCTTTCCAAACTTGTGGATTACCTTGATACCTTTTAATCTAGAATTTATTTAGGTGACTTAGAAGTTGAATTTGGCTTTAATATTTTAACCCTAGGCTGTTCAAACATGTATGTTCCCCTAGTAATTTAATTAGAATTTTACAAATTTGTTTCCTATTTTTGTTGAATTTTGCAAGTTGCTTGTGTTTGTGTTGTTCTCTCTTGAGTGCCTTTGCTTGTTTGGCTTGGTTGGTGACTTTGGAGCTTGCTTGGCTTGGATTCCTTTTGGGGATGTCTTCTAGACTTGGTGTAGTTGCTACGGCTTGAAGATTGGAGCTGGGATTTGAAGTTTCCTTTTCTTTTAGGGGTTGTTTTAGGAGCTGAGGAAATTAGGGTTTTAGGAAGAGCTGTTAGAGCTAGTTTTGGTTTTGTTTCATCAAACATAGAATGCATTGTGTGCTTATATTCCATCCAATGACATGAAGTCCTCCTAGGGAAACTCCATCTCTCCTTTGGAGGGATGTGTGGTATGCCCATAGTTGAGTAGAACTTTGAGGATACCTTTCCATTTTAATGTTGGTACTTGATGATTTCCTTTGGTTTTCATTAAGTTTTCAACATTGCAACTTTGATCTTAGTGATTATTCCTCTGCTTGGAGTGTGCTTGCTAGAGCTTGAAGATGAAGTTGAAGAAGGTTTAGATAGAAGCTAGATTGAAGATGAAGTCTTGCTGTCAACTTTGCTGTCTTTTCAACTGTGCTGTTTAGAGCTTGCTGTTGCTGTCTGTTGTAGGAGTTTGTTGCTGCTGCTTGGGCTGCCTCCTCTGTATCTTTTGTTTTTCTCTGTATTGTCTATTTACTTGTGTTGATTACGTCCAGGTTTGAGGTGGAGTTTGTCTCCTCTTGCCTGTTGTTTTATCCCTTGCCTCACTGGTACTGTTGCATAGCATGCATTTTACTGTTTACTGTTTACTGCTTGCTTTCTTTTGCTCTTTCCCCTAGGATCTCTGATTTCCTCTGTGCAAGAGGGAATTATGACAGACATTAGGTTTTGACCCATGCATGATAACTGTAGGTAGATTCCCCTTTCAACCATAGTTTTAGGGTGTCTTTCTCTTCTCATCTCAAAACAATTCAAAAACACAGTAATAAGGTTAATTAAAGTCGTACGTTACGAGCCTTAAGCTATCTGGGAAAAGGTTGGTGGAGGGTCTCTCTCCAGTAATCTGGATGTTAGTGTGGTACCCTTTGGGTGACATACGAAGTGTTCACTCCTGGGTCATAGTCTCTAGTGCGACTGAGATTGCAAACATCCTAAAAAACAGTTCTTTCGTAAAAGACTCAAACAAACATTCAAACTCTGTTTTGTCCTCTTGGACCCTTAATCAGAAAAACCCTTTCATAAGGAGATAAAAAAACTTTCAAACAAGCTTGTGTCTTCCGTAGCCCGAACTACGTTTTCTCTGATCTTTCATGCCGTATGAAAGTACGTAGGCACGAGATGAGATATCTCGGCGAGCAACCTTCCCCCCTTAACCCATAGTTAGGCGAATTACGTTGACTCTGATTTCTCGTTTCAGACGAGAATACGTAGGCATAGAACTGCTGTGTTCTGCCGAGTCACTTTTCTTTTCTTTTGTCCCTAAGCCTGTAGAGTAGATAGATAAACACACCCTTAAATAGAAAACAAGCGTGGATCCCGTCGAGTACGACGGACGTGAGGGGTGCTAATACCTTCCCCTTGCGTAACCGACTCCCGAATCCAGGATTTGGTTGCGATGACCATTCCTTTCCCTCTTTGCGTTAGGTTTTCTCTGAGCGTTTCCTTTCCCTTTTTTGGGATAAATAACGCACGGTGGCGACTCTTCTGTCATAGCCGGCGCTGATTTTCGCAGTAGCGACAGCTGGCGACTCTGCTGGGGAGTAAACGGTTCCCTATACGAGTCAATCCTAGCGCTTGTTTTCCCGTCTGGGGTTTTGTATGTATTTATTTTTCTGTCCTTACTTTCAGTACTGTATTTTATTGTTATTGTGCTGTGGATAGAGGGTTAGTTTGAGAGATAAGCCGGACCTGGGCTTGAGTGCACATAGACTTAGAAGTAGAGAGTAGTGGTTAGCCTGCTTGCTTTGCTCGCACCAGCTAGCTACGAAATTTGCACTCAGACGAGATTCTCTTTGATGGCATCTTGCCTGGCCCTTTGGGCTCGATAGGTTGTTGGATTTGAGGGTTGTCGACTCTGGGAACCTATCATTTGGGATTCGGCTAAGTGAGGCCTCTTAAAGGGATGATGATGCCACACCTTCTGGGTATCGTATCATCGCTCTTGAAAGTCTGTGACGCTGATGACCGCATAGGATGCCGTACCTCGTCTGCGAGTTAAGTACATACCTGTGAAAGGGTAGGTGGGTCTTTTTGCAGGAAAACTTTGGCCTCAGAACACCTGGTTTGTCTCTGTCTGTGAGAATTGGTTACAAAGGTCCTTTTGAGTGGTTGGTTTGGTTTGAAGCGAAGCTCTGGTTATTCTCGAGCTACAGTACAGCAAACTTCTCAAGATATAGCAGTGATCTTGATCCCTTGTGTGTGCATTTTGCATTTTGAATTTCTGTTTGCATTTGCATTTCATTTTGCATATTCATCCTCAGCCGGAATAGGGAGCTTACCCATTTTTTGTCTGCTTCGTCAGTTGATTTCCCGACATTTGCATTGGACTTGAGTTAGCTTTTGGGAAAGATCATGGCTTCAGAAGAGCAGAACTTGGTTATTACTCGGGAGGAGTTTGAATTGTTGAAGAACCAGTTGAGTCAGTTCATGAAAGCCATAACAGCTGTGAATAGAGGAGAAAACAACGTTCGAAGAACTCCGGTGAACAATGTAGTTCAGCCTGTGCAAACCCCTGTCAGAGGTCCATTGTCCCTCAATGACACAGAGTATCAGAGTTTCACTTTCTCTACGCCGGTTTCTCCAAGGATTGTTCCACCTCCAAGAGTTGTTCCACAGGCTAATACTGAGAATCCAAGGACTGTTGAGTATATGAGAAGACTTCAGATGTTGGAAGATCAGATTGCTGCCCTGATGAATAAGAATACTCTTGATCTGAATGCTTCGAGCATGTGTTTGGTGCCAGGCCTTGTGTTGCCTCCGAAGTTCAAGATGCCCAATTTTGAGAAATACAAAGGGGATAGCTGTCTGAAGCTACATTTGGTTATGTTCTGTAGAAGGATGACTTCACATGTCACCAATGACAAGCTCATGATTCACTGTTTCCAAGATAGTTTGATCGGAGCATCTTTGGATTGGTACATGCAGTTGAAGAGTGATAGTATCAAATCATGGTCGGATTTAGCCAATGCCTTCCTGAAGCAGTACAACTACAACCTGGATATGGCTCTTAGTCGCGTGCATTTGCAAGAGTTATCTCGGGCGGATAATGAATCCTTTAAAGGGTATGTGTAGAGATGGAGAGAATTGGCTGCCAGTGTTCAACCACCGCTTGTGGAGAGAGATATGGTTGACCTCTTCTTGGGTACTCTGAAAGGTCGTTATTATGACATAATGTTCAGTTGTACAAGCTTTGCGGGCTTGATAAGAATATGAGAGCTTGTTGAGAGAGGACTCAAGAATGGAAAGATTCAAGATACTCCTTATATCCCAGTTGATAAGAATGAATCAGTTGTCATACCTCAAGAGGAGTGGGAAGGAGGAAGTGATGTTGTCTCAGAATCCCTAGCATCTCAAGCTCAGTTTTCAGACGCTTCAAGTGTTCAAAGTCAACAGTCATATTATCGTCAGCCGTGTCAGCACGCCCGACAAAGACCAAGGAAGCCTGAAAGGCAGTTTACTCAGCTACCGGTGTCATACAACTAGTTGTTGTCAGATTTGGTCGAAAGTGGATTGATAGTGCCAAAAGAGACTAATTCAATGATCTCACCGTATCCTCCAGGTTTTGATGCCAGCGCCCGCTGTGAGTACCATGTTGGGACACAGGGGCATTCGACAGATGATTGTAAGGTGCTTAGGAGTCAAGTTCAGAATCTGTTAGACTCTAATAAGATCTTCATAACACCTCAGGGTTTTGTTCAGATTATTGATTCTCCTTCATCCAGTTGTGTGGGTTCGTCAATTAATGTCATGGAAGACTCCACCGAAAGTGTGTGTTTGGAAGAATGTCAAACTGAGAGCTCAGTGGAATATGGAGGAAGTTGCTAGAGGTTTCTGTGCCGGGTGTCGCATCTGTTTTCTCTGCTGACCTATTTAGCTTTCGTGCATTGTTGTTTGCTGACCATCACCAGGCTTGTTGGCTGAGGTCATTGTATTCGTACTCATGTGTGCTTATATGTTGATTTTGATGGTTTTGCATATTTGTGTGAGGTGTTTATCTCTGTGCTTATAGCTTGAGTTTCTCCTTATCTTGTTGTGAATATGTGTTTGCTTTCCGCATTGCATTCTCACGTAACAGGTACCTCAGAACCGTGGGTCTTATTTCCTGTTCTTCACAAGTTTGTTGCAGGAATTCTCTCAGAGTTATGGAACAGAATCATGCTGAATTAATTGAGGTTCGAAGCCAGCTAGGGAAGATGATGAGAGACATGCAAGAGATGCGTCTAGACCAGAAGACGCTCAAAGAGGAAAACAATCAGCTAAAGACCCAAGTGGGCTTGATTATGGAGGTGTTAAAGAGTGTGCTTAGGAAGGAGGGTGATCGGCTGCCTGAAGCCGCAGTGAAGAAGCTTGTTCCACTTATGCCTGTGGAACCTGTACCTGTGGAGCCTGTGCCAAAGGTTGATAAATCTCAGATGTCTTGTGGACGACGAGGACCTTCGTATTTTGCTCTCCAGCGCATTGCTGATCGGGAAAATCAGGTGCCTAAGAGAGGCAGAGTTATGACCAGATTCATATGACATACGCTCAGGCGTTGCAAGTTTTGCTTCAACTCCAATTGGTCAAACTTCGGACTTTGGATCCACCTAAGGATAACCTACCAGCATGTTTTGACGTGAACGCCCATTGTGACTTCCACTCTGGGGCGCCGGGGCATAGCCTTGAGAACTGTCATGCTTTTAAGCACAAGGTTCAGGACCTGATTGACGTAAAAGCTGTTGAATTTACGCAGAGCAGCGTAACGGTACCTAATGGTCCTATTCCAGCTGCTGCCATGATGATGGATGTTTCCGAAGCTTCAGTAGATCAGGAGTATATTCTGCAATCAATGGTGTCAGAATCCCCTTGTCCTCAGTTGTTGCCGGTGCCTAGACCAAGCTAGAGGATGAAAGCGCATGAACAAAAGGAGTCCCTGATAATTCAGACTCGACATCCAAGTGGTTCAACTTTTCAAGGTCAACAATTTGTCCAGTCTTTGCAACAGACATCAGCTCCTCTCCAAAGTCAGCAGCCTTATCGTTATCGGTCAAACCTGCGTGCTAAGCAAAACCCAATAAAGACGGGGAGGCAGTTCACCTGGTAGCCGTTTTAAGCGGAATGGTTTCAGTAAGCAACTTTGAAGATGGCTGGTTCAGCAGCGAGTCAGATGTGAAAGCCCGGTTCTCGGAAGCTAGCATTTTCCTTTGTTTTATCTTGTCATTTCTTTATGTTTGTAGTTTCTTTCCTGTATGAATTGCAATCTTGTTTGTAAAACTTGTTGTTTTCAATTGATGATAATGAAATGAGTATGCATGTTTTGATTAAATCCATTCTGTTAACTAATTGCTTTTTACAGATATCCAACGCTTGGTTAAGCGGAATCCAGGGAGGATGACAAAGTTTAAAAGATGCGCAAGCTTCCGATTGTATGCTTTTGAAATAAAACCAGCTGATGATGTACATGCATTGCTTCAAATCCCTAAACACCGGAGTTATAAGGAAGATAATCCCTTGTCAACTCCTTTGAGCCTAGTAGTAGGAGTTCTTTCTGAAAACGAAAAAACCCTCAATCATAACCCGGGGTAGGGTAGGTGTTAGCTAATATGACCGAGCGTCCAAATCGCAGAAAGGAGTGTCCGTTCGAGGATCAATCACACCTCAAGAGGTCGTGCCTAAAAAACCACAAGAGTTAAATTTCAAAAGTGAAACAGTCACATTATTCCCCAAAGAGTCAGACAACCAGTGTCACACGACTTGTTCAAAAAAAAGGGGAAGGAAAAAGAATCAAAAGCCCGCTAAGTCAAAACTTGAAAACAAACGACTTAGGAAAAAATAAGGGCATCCCGCTGGACTTGAAAATCAAAAGAAACTCAAAAGAGTCAGTCCAGGAAAAAGTTAGGGAAAGAAAAAGAAAAATGAAAAGGATTACAAAATAAAAATCCTGGAACAAATACGAGTCGTGTGACCCCAAGTGTCAAAGACGAAGAGTGAGTGGTTGTTGTAATACCCTAATTTTTACCCCTAAGATCCCATATTTCATTTGCATCATTACATACACAAACAGATCATACTTTTTGGTTCTTTCACCCTTGTGTTTCTTATTTACTTTATGTTTGTTTCTGTTTACTAACCTCTAACCAAAATACCAAAAATATTTTTCAATTTGTTTGTTTCTTCTTCTTCTCTGTGTGTTTAGGGTTTTGATGGCAAAGACATTCATTCAAGTCTAAATCAGATGAAAGTTTGACTTTATCTTGGTCAAACTATTAAGAGTTTGCTTCAACTATAAGTTACCCGTGGTGGTGGGCTATTTTCTCAGAAAATGTGATTGTTCAAGGTCAAATTGTCTTGTATTGACATCCAGTGGTTTATCAAGCAGTGTTCTTTGAGAAGTTTGGTCCAGACTATTATGATCAAGGTTCATCAGTCCAGGTTGTGTTCATCTATGGTGATTAATTCAGATAAATTCAAAGAGATTCAGTTTTAACCGAAGATTCAAAGTTTTGTCTGTACAAGTCAAGTTTGGTGAATATTCAATCAAGATGTTTGTTTTGGGATGCAAGTACAAATGTGTCATTTCCAAGTGAACTTAAAGCATGATTGAAGGGTAGTTCCAAGATACATGGAAGTGCAGGGACAACTCTACTAATGAATCAGCAATGTATATCGCGGTACAGTTTGGGAAGAAATTGTTAATTATTGCTCAAAAGAAGTTCAACTTATTCGTCTCTCAGCACCAGCTGC
Source organism: Lathyrus sativus (assembly GCA_963859935.3). Taxonomy (NCBI): domain Eukaryota; kingdom Viridiplantae; phylum Streptophyta; class Magnoliopsida; order Fabales; family Fabaceae; genus Lathyrus; species Lathyrus sativus. Next base: position 134,429,518 of record OZ012736.1, on the reverse strand, counting down.
AAATTCAGAAGCTAAATCTTATAGGGATGAGCTGCATTAAGTTAAAACAAATGGTAACAATCCCAGTGATGGCAGCCTAGGCCATTCATCAGCTTTGATCCGAAGAAGTTTAAATTTATTGCATCCAAGACTCCAATACCCGTTATCATTACCTCACATTGATGAAATAGCGATGAGAAGACGAAGATTGGTGGTTCTTTGAGTTTTATGGAAAAAACGGAGTGTCTACTTCTAGAAAATAATAGATTCACTAGTCCATCCTTGGAAATTGATGCCAAACTTAAAGATAATGATGTCACTGAAGAAAGCTCTCTTATGGAGTGGAAGGCGGTTATTGAGCATTACTTCAAGAGTGTTATGCATGTGCGTCTTCTGAAGGAGATCTGCATCAAGCCTCACAGTGATATAGATATTTAACATGTTCATAGGTCCATTTCTTTCCTCGGTCAGCTTGTCCAAATACAAAAGAAGCAACTTGCTGCTGCCAGTGCATTTGGCGAGAAATTGAAACACTTTAGAGAATGCGCATCTACTATGTGAAAGTTGCTTTCATTTTCCTCTCTCACTAATAACCGTACAGACTTTGTGTGCTCTATTGTTCCAAATCAGTTTGCCACTTACACCAACCTCAATCTCCTTGTCTCTCAGGTGATTTCATCCCTCTTGCACCTCCCAACACTGGAATAGTTGCTGTCCAGACTTTATTAAACAAGCAGGCAGCTTTTAGGATTACCGCAACTGCAGTCTTTGTTGAGTTTAATCATGCTGCCAGAATAGTGAAGAAAATCAAAATGGTTGGTTATCCATGCAAGATATTCAAGAAAACAGCTCTTATCAAGGATATGTTCACTTCATATCTTGAAGTAGCTCGGTTTGAAGGTGCGGCTATTCGAACAGTCAGCAGGATCAAGGGGAAGGTGCTGAAGGCAAGGAATGTGTTTGATGAGTTTGGGAAGGAATCGGTTGCTAGTCTCTTGACGTATAATATATTGATTGCTGGATTGTGTGAGGGAGGAAAGCTTTGCGAGGCGGCGAAGCTGAAGGGAGAACCAACATCTCTGCAGGGGAAAAGGAAGCACATAAGTTACTTCAACCATCAGATAAAACATTGAAGGAATTAGCAGTTGAACTTGCTGAGTATCAGGTTTGTGTTGATGTGTTTGTGACTACTCAGACTTATGTTGATATTGCTTCCATATCGGCCATCCCACGAACGACTGGTGGACAGGTTTACTATTATTACCCATTCTCAGCTCTTTCAGATCCTGCAAAGCTTTACAACGATCTTAGATGTAATGTCACTAGGCCACAAGGTTTTGAGGCTGTAATGCGCGTGAGATGCAGTCAGGGCATCCAAGTACAGGATTATTATGGCAACTTTTGTAAACGGATCCCAACAGATGTTAACTTACCTGGGATTGACTGTGACAAAACTTTCATGGTGACTTTGAAACATGATGATAAGTTGCAGGATGGATCAGAATGTGCTTTTCAGTGTGCTCTTCTATACACAACTGTGTATGGCCAAAGAAGAATACGTGTGATAACCTTATCTCTGCCTGTCACAAGTATGCTTAGTAATTTGTTCCGCGCAGCTGACTTGGATACTCAATTTTGCTGTTTCTTAAAGCAAGCTGCTAGTGAGATCCCTTCAAAGCCACTTCCTCTTGTTCGAGAACAAGTGACAAGCCTTTGCACCAATGCACTATATTCATATCGTAAATTTTGCGCTACGGTGTCCTCATCTGGACAACTAATTCTTCCGGAGGCCCTAAAGCTTTTGCCCTTGTACACACTTGCGTTAACTAAGAGTACAAGGTTGAGAACAGATGGAAAGATAGATGAACGGTCATTTTGGATAAATTATGTGTCCTCTCTATCTGCTCCATTGGCAATACCGCTTGTGTATCCTAGGATGGTGGCTATCCATGACCTTGACTCAAAGGAAGAGGAAGAATCCGTTATTCCTTCCTTCCTACCTCTTTCTAGTGAGAACATTAGTGATGATGGAATATATCTTCTTGAGAATGGTCATGATTGTTTAATATATGCCGGAGAGTCTGTGAATCTAGACATTGTGCGGAAACTGTTTAGTGTTTCTACAGTTGATGAAATTCCTACTCATTTTGTATTGCAACAATTTGACAATCCACTGTCAAAGAAGTTAAATGAAGTGGTGAATGAGATTCGGCGGCAAAGATTTTGCTACCTCCGGCTTAAGCTCTGCAGGAAAGGTGATCCATCAGGAATGTTATTCTTCTCGTATATGATTGAAGACAAGAGCGCCAAAAAAGGAGTACTATCAAATTCTGGCATGTTTTCAGATCAAAAGAAACCAGACTGGCTTTCCTTGTTGGAGGAGGACTTCTGGCTTTTCAGCAGCTTACAGGTATAAACACGGTCATGTACTACAGTCCAACAATTATTCAAATGGCTGGCTTCGAGGCCAATAAGTTGGCTCTTCTTCTGTCCCTCATTGTTGCTGGCATGAACGCTGTCGGATCAGTTCTCGGCATTTACCTTATTGACAATACAGGGCGGAAAAAACTCGCCCTTTTCAGTCTGGGAGGAGTATTTGTTTCCCTTATAATGTTGTCCCTAGCATTATATAAGCAGTCATCATCTTCAAATGCAGTGTATGGATGGCTCGCAGTTATCGCTCTAGGCCTTTATATTGGTTTTTTCTCGCCCGGAATGGGGCCGGTGCCGTGGATTGTGAACTCTGAGATATATCCTGAAGAATATCGAGGTATATGCGGGGGCATGACAGCTACAGTGAATTGGATTTCAAATTTTATCGTGTCAGAGAGCTTTCTTTCGATTGCTGACAGTATTGGTGTTGCTCCAACGTTCTTGATTATTGCTGGTATAGCTGTGGTGGCATTTTTGTTTGTACTTTTGTATGTTCCAGAAACCCAAGGGTTGACATTTGATGAAGTGGAGTTAATATGGAAGGAGAGAGCTTGGGGCAAGAACCCAAACACACAGAAGCTTCTTGAACATCGCACATGGAACACCAGAGAAACATGTATTCGATCCACCAGAAGATTTTTTTTTTTGTATAAGGTTGATCATTACTCTACTTGAAACTTGTGGCCATTACTTTGATTATGGCTCTTCTAAGAAGAAACTCGACTGGTTCTTGATAAGCAAAGGTGCACTGCCTCTGGATGTCGAATTTGACTTGCAGGATCTGTTTGCGGACTTGCGTTCAAGTATGGTTCGTTACAATTCTGCTAAGGCTAGTAGTGAAAAACATTCTGACACTGATAAGCCCTTAAGTAGGACCACTTCCACTGCAATGGTTCGCAATAAACAGAACAATGATAACGACACTGAGGAAAATGGAGTGCAAGATAACGTCAATCAATAGCGAGCTTTGTTTGCAATGGTAGCAGGGGAACACTTCTGTCTGAGGCGAATTCTTGGGCAACAGGCGGACTTATCTCTTTGCTTGACCATGCTGATACTGATATGCAGGATCTTCTGGAATTGACAGAGGAATTTACTTTGGTGTGTTATCCTGATCAAGTGGCTCTAGAGAGGTTGTTTAGAGTTGATGATATAAGAGTGATGCCTTTCAGTTTCTGCATACAAGTGCAATCTCCAAGTCAGACTGAGATTTTAGGACGTGAAATCCAAGAAAAATAGAAGTAAGCCATATTAAAAAATTTTCAGCTGACCCCACAAGCCATTAAGCCGTGCAAATCCACGTCATAATTCATGAGCTAAAATAGAAATAAGTAAAACAACATGGAAAAAATATCACAACCTATCACGCATGACTTGCAACCAAAACGCAGAAAAAAGCACGTAAACGGCAAATCATTTTTCAGAAGACTCACCTCATTTTCACTATAAATATGAGCTTCTTCCCTTCAATTTCTTCAAGCTTTTCAAGTCAAGAAAGTTCTGCAAAATTTACTCTAAATATTCACTCCAAAATTTATCTTCAAGTTTCAATTCCAAAATTCAAATTCACCAGCAACAAGTTTCAACGCAAATCAACAACCGTTCTTTGAAAGGAAGAAAAAGAAGAAGAATCGAAGCGTTGCTCACCTTGAATTAAAGGTAATTTGGAGTTTTATATCGAGACTTTGCGGTTTCGATTCGGTTGATCCAAGCACCATTACACAAAATTGATAACACATTTGAGATGTACGTTGGATTCCGATCACAACCGTGTTGGTTTTGCGTCCCACCGCTTTGATTTGAACAAGCTTCGAAGTGGTATCCATGGCCGTGAATAGTGTCCAGAGCGCAAGAAGAAGATGATGTGTTTTTTTTTCTTGATTTCTATTTCCTTTTTGTTTTTCTTTCACTTGTTTTTATTATTTTTTCTATTATTTTCATTTTGTTTTTCTTTTTCTTAAAAGATTTGGGCCGTATGGGCCTTTTAACATTTTTTCTTGTTAATAGTTTTATATTTTAAAGAAAATTCTTAAAAAATTGATTTAAAAAAAAAATATATATATTAATTTGGATTAATTGTAATTTTGTTTTGGATCTTGAATTTTGATAAGATCTCATCAATATCAATGGACTTTGGGTGTCGATTTTATCCACCAAGAGAGGTGATTGATATTGATGATGATTTAATCGATTTAAGATTCAAATTGAAATTTCTTTTCATTTTAATTCTTTTTCTTCTTCTTTTTATTTTTGATCGATGAAATCCATGGATCATAGATTGTTGATTATCAAGGTGGTTTAATCTTCATTATTTCAAATCTATGGACGAATATTCATTGAGATAATTCTCCTTACTTTGGAATAGTGATAGATTACCTTTGATTAATTAATTAAAAATCTTGATTGTGATGAGATCACTACCTCTTTTCTTTTTGTGTGGCATGTTTTAGGAGAGTGATTTACATATCACTTCTCTAACATGTATTAACACTAACATTTTATTGACCGGCCTCAGATAGTCGTGGTTTCTACATAAACCCGATTACGATTGCTTAACATAGCGCTAAAGTGTCCCTTAATCGGAAAATGATCATTCGTGACTCAAACTTATGTTTGAAAGTCCAAGTATAATTAGTTGCTTTTCTTAAGTCCACTACCTATGAAACTCATTGTTAGGAGGCTTTGATTTTATCAATCCTCTAATGAGTTTTCATTAACCTTGGTCTAAAGTGCAAGAATTAATCATCATTGATCATATGTTCTAACCACTAATTACTAATTCACTAACTTTATCCTTGTTTAATTTTGTTTATATTCTCTTCTTACTCCTTATTTCTTACTTTTATGTTTCCATATTATCATTTCATATCATATCTTTGTTTATGTTTATGTCATTTCTCTTTTGTCCACTTGGACCATACCTTGTTCAAAACACTAATAAAGGATAAAAAATCTCTAAAAAAACTTGGTGCTATTAACTTTGTGGTTATGCTCTTGGACTATTCTTAGACCTTGGACTTCATGGACCTTTGGACTTAGAATTAGGACTCTCATTCCTATGCTTGGAGTATTGTGGATCTTAGCCTTTATTTGGCTCGCTCATTAGCTTATGCTTTAAATCGGATGGAATTCTTTTTGCTTGCTATGGAGTGTGCTACAAGTTGGTTAGATCTTTCTTACCTCTAGCTTTTATTTTGGTTTCTAGGATAGTCACTTCATCTCCTCCCCTTCTTAAATTTTCAAAACTTTCTCCCTCTTTCAAAACCTTCTTGGTTTCAAACTTCAAAACCGCTTTCGCAATAAAACCTTGACTTTCGTCAAGTGATTTTTAAACTTTTGTTCTTCTTAATAAAAGTCAATCAATGTTAATCATGCTTTGACCAATTTCAAAAGACATAAAAAATACAAAAACTCATCAACTCTTTTTGTGCCTTTATGCACTTTTTCACTTTAAAACTTTTCATAAAGTTTAGACATGATTCATTTCTATAGTTGAGATGTAAATCTCCTATTCCCCATATTATTAAGACTTTGACATTTTCCACGTTGATGTTGAGTGATAGTCTTGTTGATAATCCAAGCAAATCCTCCATCTTTATGTGATGCAGATATTGTCTTAATACTCGTGGGTAGATACTCGCAGTTTTCTCCTTGAAATGACGACTTGTCTTTACATCTAAAATCAATCAAAACCAACAAATTTTTGTCATTTGTACCACGAACTACGGGGTTTTGATCCCATATTGCACTTTGTGGGTACGCAGGCATGAGGCGATAAGTCTCTCCAAACACAAAAATCTAAAAAAATAATTCTCTTCTCATCTCCCCAATCTCTTTTCAAACAAACCATTGTCAAACCAAAAAACGTAAATATTTCAAAGGGCTCCTATAGAGTACTATAGACGTTTTGGGTGCTAACACCTTCCCATTGCGTAACCAACCCCCTTACCCCGATCTCTGTTTCTTGTTCTTGTTTTAGAACTCTTTGGTTTTGTTCGCTCTTTTTCCTTTCCTTAATTTGGATAAAATAAAAGTGCGGTGGCGACTCTTGTTCTTTTGAGTTAAGCTAATCAATAGCTTACGCTCACGATTTTTACCGCTACAGAAAAGTGGCGACTCTGCTGGGGACTCCAACGGTTCCTAGTGGGTTTCGCCTACTTTGATTTATTTATCGCTTTCTGTTTGACTTGTTTGTTATTGATTGTTCTGTTTTGGTGCCTGGTAATTTCTGTGGTGAGATAAGTCCTAACTCGGACTTGAGTGCACTTATGATAGGAGGGTGGTATAGTCTTGTTGGCTTACGTGGAGTAGTCCTTACTAAGCTGACTTGAGATCCCCCGCTCGGTGGAGGCCCCTTTGGAAATTACTGATGTCTTACGAGTAGTCCTAATTGATATTACTTTTTCCGACTGGGAGCCTGAGAAGCTGAGGACCTTAGAACCCTTTAACCCATCTTGGCCTTATTAGGACGTGGTGCGGTGGCTGTTCAGGTGTAGACTTGAATTAGTCGTTACGCGATACCACACTCAGATGAGTTTCTCTTGAGAATATTGTTGGCCGACGAGTAGTCGTTTAAGCCGATAATATCCAAAAGATGGAATTATGATTCTGGGAACTTTTTAGAACCTTGTTCTACAGGTGATGATATAACCATAGTACATACCATTGTGGGTTGGTTGGTTCTTACCTTTGGCTCCATGCTCGTGCTGAACCTTTGAACCTGTGTGCTTTGTATGTCTTGTTTGTGGGTGTTGCATCTTGCACTCATGCATTCATGATCATTGTGTTTCAGCTGGTTTTTAAGGATCTCAGAGATTTTCTTTTGCAAACATCGCAGATATTGTTGATTATGGACATTGGAAGGAGAAACACTCAGAAGTACAGTTTTCGGGCTCCTGATCTTACAGAGTTGAGAAAGCTAGTGTCCTTGGTAGATGATCGTTCAGGCTTCTTATCTCGTTATGGGAGACTTTTATTTGTTCTTTCTACTAACGTTGAAGACGGAATTTTGAATACCCTTATGCAGTTCTATGATCCTATTTACCGATGCTTCACTTTTCCCGATTATCAACTCATGCCGACCTTGGAAGAATATGCTTATTTGTTGGGTGTACCGGTTTCTGATAAAGTTCCGTATACTGGTTTGGAGGAAGCTCTTAAGCCTCAAGATATTGTTGTAGCTACCCATTTGACGAAGTCGGATATTGATGTAAATCTAAAGACTAAGGGAGGCCTCAAGGGTTTGACTGCTAAGTTCTTGATTGAGAAGGCTACTTTATTTGCTGACATTGGTTGCACATTAGCGTTTGAGGCTATATTTGCTTTACTCATCTATGGAATAGTCTTGTTTCCTAATATTGATAACTTTGTGGATGTTAATGCAATTAGAATTTTCTTGATTGGGAACCCTGTTCCAACTTTGCTTGGTGACACTTATTTCTCCATCCATAGTAGGACTTCTAAGGGAAACGGTACCATTGTTTGTTGTCTACCTCTGCTGTATAATTGGTTCGTTTCACACTTACCTCAGACATCTGCTTTTAGGAAAAACAAGGATTGCTTAAGGTGGTCTCAAAGGATTATGTCTCTTACGCATGCTGATATCACTTGGTCTTCTTCGGTTTATGATAATGTCCAGATTATTGATAGTTGTGGAGAATTTGCCAATGTTCCTCTTCTTGGAATACAAGGTGGAATTAACTACAACCCGAGTCTAGCTCGCCGTCAGCTGGGTTATATGCTGAAGGATAGGCCTAAGAATATTTTATTAGAGGGTTTATTCTTTCAAGGAGGGGATGATTCTCTTGGTTTGAGAAGAAAAATGGCTCATGCCTGGACTAAGATTCACAGGTTGGATAGAGGGGAGCTTGGAAGACACGTTTGCATTGCCTTGGAACCTTACACGCTTTGGGTGAAGAAGAGGGCTATGGAGCTTAAGATGCCTTATCCTATTGAGAAACCCCTGACTACAGTGATCTCTACGCCACTCTCTACGCCACTCCCTATTTCTTCTGATGATGTGAAGACACTTCAAGATGATTTGGCTAAGATGAAGGAAGAGAAAGAGATGTGGGAAAATAAGTTTCAAGCTTCTGACAAAGAGAAGATGGAATTGCAAAAATAGATGAAGGAGAAAGATGACTTGATAGAGTTACTTGAGCGGCGCGCTGTGAAGAGGCATGCAGAGGATTTATTTTCCTCTACTACTCCATCATCACATCCTCCTACTTCTGGTGCTTGGAAGGGTATTGTGGATCAGCTTGTGCTAGAGAAGATCACCATGAAGCACAACTATGAGAAAGAGATTAAGAGACTCCGAAGGAAGTATCAGCTTGGATCGTCATCAGATGTTCCTTAGGACCTAGCTTTTTCTTATTTTGATATTATTGTATTTTGTACTTCCAAGTGTAACTCTTTCCAATATTCAATGAAATGAGATGTTTATCAGTATTTCAAAAAAGTGTTATTATGATGTTTGTAATTGCTTTATATCTTAAAGATCCTTGAAAACTGGTTGAAACACCTGCATTTTGCATTTGCATTTGCATCATCGTGCATTGTGTGTTGCCTTTTCCAGATGTCTTATTTGTTTCTTTTGGCCTTCCTTCACTCAAGTTGTCGCATCACTACAACACTCGGGCTAACTCTAAGAAAAAGATGGATCAGTTGCAACAAGAGAACCGCGAGCTCCGTGAAGAGGTATCAACTCTGAAAGATGGTTTGGAGAGACTGACTGCCGCAATGGAAGCTCTGGTGGCTGCTCAGAATCAGCCACCACTACCTCCTCCTTCTCCTGTCCAAAGAACTGTGATTTCTGAAATCGGATCAACGCCCATTTCTGTGGCCCCGATTAATACTTCTCAATATCAAATGCCTGTTGGTTTCCCTTGGGGCATGCCTACCAATTATGTGCCAGAGGGATATCGACCTCCTGTTCCCGAAGGTTCTAGACTCCCTGTTGTCATGGCTGTACCACCTCCTGTGGTTAATGTTGTTCCTAATGCTGAAATTCCGGTTGTTCCTACTGTCATACCTGTGCCACCGCCTGTAACTCACGCTATGCCTTATACTGAAGAACAAATTTTCCATACTGCTCCGAGCGAGAGTTTAGATGTTATGGATCTAATAGATGACTTTCAAGATCAGTTTGCTGAAATGCAAAGAGAAATCAGGGCTTTAAGGGGAAAGGAGTTATTTGGAAAGAATGCTCATGAGCTTTGCCTTGTTCCAAATGTGAAGATTCCCGCCAAATTCAAAGTTCCGGATTTTGAAAAATACAAAGGGAACACTTGTCCGCAAAGTCATTTGATCATGTATGCTAGAAAGATGTCTACCTATACTGACAACCATAAGTTGTTGATCCACTATTTTCAAGATAATCTTACTGGTGCTGCGCTGAAGTGGTATATGGGACTCGATAGTACACAAATCAAGACATTCAACGATCTTTGAGAAGCTTTTGTTCGTCAGTATAAGTATAATCTCGATATGGCGCCAGACCGTGATCAGCTCCGCGCAATGTCTCAAAAAGAGAAAGAAACTTTTAAAGAATATGCGCAAAGATGGCGTGAGATTGCAGCTCAGATAAGCCCTCCGCTTGAAGAGAAAGAAATGACCAAGATTTTTCTGAAGACTCTGGGTCCATTTTACTATGAAAGGATGGTTGCGAGCGCTCCTAGTGATTTCACGGAAATGGTTAATATGGGGATGAGATTAGAGGAAGCTGTCCGTGAGGGACGTCTGATAAAAGAAGGAAATTCTGGAAGTACAAAAAAGCCTGTTGTTGGGTTCCCTAAGAAAAAAGAGGGAGAAACTAATGCTATATCTCAGGAAAGGTCTAGAAGACGCAGAGTTGTGAACAACAATGGTAGTCGTCGTCAGCAACAAGTAGCATCTGTTACGCCTGTTATCAGTAACACCCCTACCGCTCAAGCTACTGCAAGTTATCAATCACGTTTCCAAGAGAAGACAACTCAACAAGGTCGTACACAGAGGAAAACACAATTTGATCCCATTCCAATGACGTATACTGAGCTATTTCCGGCTTTAATAAAGAAGAATTTGGTTCAACCTCGTGATCCGCCGGCTGTTCCAACTGAAATTCCATGGTGGTATAAGCCAGATGCTCATTACGCATTTCATCAAGGTGCCCCTGGACATGATATCGAAAATTGCTATCCTCTGAAGCATGAAGTTGCAAAGCTCGTAAAAAGCGGTATTTTGTCTTTTGAAGATACCAACCCTAATGTGCAATCAAATCCGTTTCCTAAACATGGTAATGCAACTGTCAATATGGTATATGGTTGTCCTGGTACATACCGTATTTTCGATATTCGCTGGATTCGGAGATCGCTTGTTGAAATGCATGCTACTTTGAGTGAGTTCCATGATATTGAGCATGATTATGCCACCTGTTGTATTTGTTCTGTGAACTCTCGTGGGTGTGTGATTGTAAAAAGGGACTTACAAAAGATGATGGACGAGAATTTGATTCAGGTTACTGCAAACAGAAATGAAGTGGAGAACGAGGTGAATGTCATAGTCCCACGTTTCAATATTCCTGAGCGAGTTGTAATTTCTTACAATAGTCAGAAATCTGTTGTGACGCCTTTGGTTATCCGTTTGCCTGGCCCGACGCCGTATGAATCCGATAAAGCTGTTCCCTACAAATACAATGCTACTATGTTGGAGGATGGAAAAGAGGTTCCCATTCCTTCTCTTCCCTCAGTTGTGACTATTGCTGATGTCGGACGTGTAACCAGAAGTGGTCGAGTATTTGATAATGTGCCTTCAAAGACAAGTGAAGATACTGTGGGTAAGCAAATTCAGTTGAAGACTTCTGTGGAGTCTGGTCAATCAAGTGATGTAAATCAGAAGTCAGATAATGATGAGGTATTGAAATTGATCAAGAAGAGTGAATATAATATGGTGGATCAATTGTTACATACACCGTCAAAAATATCTATTCTATCTCTGTTAATGAGCTCTGAGGCTCATCGTGAATCGTTGCAGAAAGTATTGGAACAAGCTTATGTAGATCATGATGTGACTATTAACCAGTTTGATAGCATTGTTGCCAATATCACTGCGTGTAATAATCTGAGTTTTTGTGATGAAGAGTTGACCGAACATGGAAGAAATCATAATTTGGCTCTCCATATTTCCATGAATTGCCAGGAAGACGCTCTATCCAATGTGCTGGTTGATACTGGGTCATCGTTGAATGTGATGCCAAAATCTACTTTGTCCAGATTATCTTATCAAGGTACTCCTATGAGGTTCAGTGGGGTCATTGTGAAAGCCTTTGATGGATCGAGGAAAACCGTGATTGGAGAGGTTGATCTCCCTATCAAGATTGGTCCGTGTTTTTTCCAGATCACTTTTCAAGTCATGGATATTCGTCCTGCTTACAGTTGTCTTCTAGGATGCTCATGGATCCATGAAGCTGGAGCTGTTACTTCGACACTGCACCAAAAGTTAAAATTCGTGCAGAATGGTAAACTTGTCGTTGTTGGTGGAGAATAGGCTATGTTGGTAAGCAGTTTGTCGTCTTTTTCTTATATCGATGCGGAAGAGGATGTTGGAACTCCGTTTCAGGCTCTTTCTGTGGTTGATAAAGCTGTTAAGAAGGATGGGATGTCCATGTCTTCTCTAAAAGATGCACAACATGTAGTGGATAATGGCCAAGCTCATGGATGGGGCCGAATCATTGAAGTTGCTGAGAAAAAAGATAGAGCTGGTTTGGGTTTTACATCTGGTTCAACCCAAAATGAGATGAAGAGTATTCATGAAGTTTTTCGAAGTGCTGGGTTCATCCATTGCAAAGATCATTCTACAGCTGCAATTCTTGAAGATGACCAAGAGGAAGAAATGCCCAACTTTGTGACACGTGGATTGATATGCCAGAATTGGATCGCTGTTGATGTTCCTAATGTTATTCATGTTTCAAAGTAATTTGTTTTTGTTTCTTTCCAAAATCCTTTCACTCTGCCCAAGGTGAAAGTGAATTTGTGAGGGCTTTGTTTCAACTTTTATCATCATCAATAAAATGTTCTTCTGTTTATCCATATGTTGTTTTCCTTTTTTTCTTTACTTCTGAAAAATGGTAACATAAAAAACCGAAAAAAGTATAATAATGTTATAATCACTCTTATCTGCATAATATTTTCATTTTTTTGTTGCTGTTCATATTCTAAAATCAAACATAAAATCATTGTGCAGATTGATTGTTAAACCCATTGGAAACAATGACCATATGCCCTCTCCCAACTTTGAGTTCCCTGTGTTTGAAGCGGAAGAGGAGGATATTGAAGAAATTCCTGATGAGATTTCTCGATTGCTTGAGCACGAGGAGAAGGCCATTCAGCCTCATGAAGAGCCGGTGGAATTGGTTAATCTGGGTTCCGATGATGATAAGAAAGAAGTCAAGATTGGGGCACTGCTTCAGTCAGATGTTAAGAAGAGGATGGTAGAGCTTCTTAGAGAATATGTTGACGTGTTTGCTTGGTCCTATCAAGACATGCCTGGTCTTGATACTGGTATTGTGGAGCACCATTTGCCATTAAAGCCTGAATGTTCACCCGTGAAGTAGAAATTGAGAAGAACTCATCTTGACATGGCAGTGAAGATTAAAGAAGAGGTTCAAAAGCAGATTGATGCTGGTTTTCTTGTGACCGTCGAATATCCTCAATGGGTGGCCAATATTGTGCCTGTTCCAAAGAAAGACGGAAAAGTCTGAATGTGTGTTGACTATAGAGATTTGAATAAAGCAAGTCCAAAAGATGATTTTCCACTACCACACATTGATTTGTTGGTAGATAATACTGCTAAGTTCAATATCTTTTCATTTATGGATGGATTTTCCGGTTATAATCAAATAAAGATGGCACCTGAGGATATGGAAAAAACAACATTCATTACACCCTGGGGAACATTCTGTTACAGAGTGATGCCCTTCGGTTTAAAAAATGCTGGTGCAACGTACCAGAGAGCTATGACCACTCTGTTCCATGATATGATGCATAAAGAAATTGAGGTCTATGTGGATGATATGATTTGTAAGTCGAAGACTGAAGAAGATCATATTAAAAATTTATTTAAGTTGTTTCAACGTTTGAGAAAGTTTAAGCTCCGTCTGAATCCTAATAAATGCACTTTTGGTGTTCGTTCTGGAAAATTGTTAGGCTTTATTGTCAGTCAAAAAGGCATTGAAGTTGATCCTGGTAAAGTTAAAGCTATCCAGGAGATGCCTGCACCCAGAACAGAAAAACAAGTAAGAGGATTCTTGGGACGTTTGAACTATATCTCTCGATTTATATCCAATATGACTGCCACATGTGCACCGATTTTCAAACTTCTCCGCAAAGATCAGGGTTGTGTCTGGACAGAAGATTGTCAGAAAGCTTTCGAAAGAATTAAAGAGTATCTGCTTGAACCTCCTATTTTGTCTCCTCCCGTAGAAGGAAGACCTTTGATCATGTATTTGACCGTGCTAGAAGATTCTATGGGTTGTGTTCTGGGTCAACAAGATGAATCCGGGAGAAAAGAATTTGCCATTTATTATTTAAGCAAGAAATTCACTGATTGTGAGTCTCGGTACACGATGCTTGAAAAGACATGTTGTGCTCTAGCTTGGGCTGCCAAGCGCCTCCGCCAGTATATGTTGAATTGTACAACTTGGTTGATATCTAAAATGGACCCAATCAAGTATATCTTTGAAAAGCCTGCTTTAACTGGGAGGATTGCTCGTTGGCAAATGTTGTTATCAGAATATGATATCGAGTATCGAACTCAAAAGGCGATAAAAGGAAGTGTTTTGGCTGATCATTTGGCACACCAGCCAATTGATGATTATCAACCTATTCAGTTTGACTTTCCTGATGAGGATGTGATGTATCTAAAGGTTAAAGATTGTGAGGAACCATTACATGAAGAAGGACCTGAGCCTGGATCCCGTTGGGGTTTGATTTTTGATGGGGTGGTTAATGAATATGGCAGAGGTATTGGTGCAATTATTGTTACTCCTCATGGTTCTCATATTCCTTTCACTGCAAGGATGGTTTTCAATTGCACAAATAATGCGGCTGAGTATGAAGCGTGTATTATGGGCTTGGAAGAAGCTATTGATTTAAGAATCAAGATTCTTGATGTGTATGGAGATTCAGCTTTAGTGATTAATCAGATTAAAGGGAAATGGGAGACACGTCAACCTGATTTGATTCCTTATCGTGATTATGCAAGAAGATTGTCAACTTTCTTCAATAAAGTTGAGTTTCACCATATACCAAGAGCAGAGAATCGAATGGCAGATGCTTTAGCGACTTTATCCTCCATGATTGTGGTAAATCATTGGAATGATGTGCCAAAGATTAGTGTGATGCGTCTTGATAGACCAGCTCATGTGTTTGTAGTTGAAGAGGTTGTTGATGATAAACCATGGTATTATGATATTAAATGCTTTCTTCAGAATCAAGAGTACCCACTTGGGGCATCCAAGAAGGATAAGAAAACTTTGAGAAGATTGGCTGGTAGTTTCTTCTTGAATGATGATGTGATGTAATGATCTTGCTCAGATGCGTGGATAGACACGAAGTAGATATGTTGATGAAAGAAATCCATGAAGGATCCTTTGGCACCCATGCCAATGGACATGCGATGGCTAAGAAGATGTTAAGGGCAGGTTACTATTGGCTGACAATGGAATCTGACTGTTGTAAATATGTGAAAAAGTGCCATAAATGCCAGATTTATGCTGACAAGATTTATGTGCCTCCAACTCCTATCAATGTTATCTCTTCTCCATGGCCTTTTTCAATGTGGGGCATTGATATGATTGGAATGATTGAGCCTAAAGCGTCGAACGGACACTGTTTCATATTGGTGGCTAATGACTATTTTACCAAATGGGTTGAAGCGGCATCATATGCAAATGTGACTAAGCAGGTAGTGGTCCGGTTTATCAAGAATCAAATCATTTGTCGGTATGGTGTTCCGAGCAAGATCATCACTGATAATGGATCGAATTTAAATAACAAGATGATGAAGGAATTATGCGATGAGTTTAAGATTGAGCATCATAATTCTTCTCCTTATAGACCCAAGATGAATGGGGCTGTTGAAGCTGCTAATAAGAACATTAAGAAGATTATTCAAAAGATGGTTGTTACATACAAGGATTGGCATGATATGCTTCCTTTCGCTCTGCATGGGTATCGTACATCCGTTCGCACTTCAACAGGGGCAACCCCTTTTTCTCTTGTTTATGGCATGGAAGAAGTGCTCCCGATAGAGGTTGAAATCCCTTCTATGAGAGTTTTGATGGAAACTGAATTGTCCGAGGCTGAATGGTGTCAAAGTAGATACGACCAGTTGAATCTGATTGAAGAGAAAAGAATGACGACTTTGTGTCATGGCCAATTATATCAACTAAGAATGAAGAAAGCATTTGATAAGAAGGTTCGACCCCGTGTGTTCAGAGAAGGTGACCTCGTGCTCAAAAAGATCTCGACTTTTACTACTGATTCTAGGGGTAAGTGCACTCCTAATTATGAAGGCCCATATGTTGTTAAGAGAGCCTTCTCTGGCGGTGCATTAATTCTTACAACTATGGATGGAGAAGAGTTCACTCGTCCTGTGAATGCCGATGCAGTCAAGAAATACTTCGCCTAAAAAAATAAAAGAACAACTCGCTAAGTTGAAAACCTGAAAGGGCGGCTTAGGCAAAAATGAGCGTCTCGGTGGATTGAAAACCTGAAAGGGCAGTCCAGGCAAAAATTAGAGACAAAACAGAAATAATCATCCCGGTAGATTGAAAACCCGAGAGGGCAATCTAGGCAAAAATTAAGGATCATGGCAAGTAACTGCATCTGGCCAGTCTTGATCATTTGAAGCAACATTTCCTATCAAAGGTTTTACTTCAGATATTCTCCGCTGAAGTCTCAAGCACAGTTGGAATTCGAAGTTGTTAGGGAGAATAATGGTCATTGTATTTCAATGTAGAACTTTCCATTGTACTTACCATTTTTCAAACTTTGTAATGATCCATGGAGTTACGCCATTTGCGGACTACCATTCTATCAATAGAATTTGGGCCTTTGTCCCTTTGTTTGCAATTCTTATTTTGTTTCTGTTTATAGAATTTCATTTTATTTTTGATAATGATTTTTGAAACAAATGTGAATAATTGATTTAAATTTTGAAAATTATAAAAACATTTTTCTTTGATTTGTGAAAATAAAAGAAAGGATGTCAACAGTAATCCCAAGAATGGTAGAATCTTGAAGCGAAAAGCGTAAGTGTTCTCTTCAGCAGGGTTCTTTCTTGCCTCTCTGGTAAAATTTATTGGCAGCTCCCCAGTAGAGTTGTGTTGATGTTTCCCCATTTGAGCTATATTGAGGTCTCTTCAGTAGAGTTTGCTGATATTCCCTTAGCAGAGTTTTGTTTCATTGGATAAACCAGACGAGTGTTGAACGGTTTTCCACAACAAATTCTTGATTCAAATGATGGATATGTTTTATTCATTCAACCAGGTTATGATCGAACAGTTGAGAAATTTAAAGACCATTTCTCCCTGATGTTTTTGCCCATGCGGAGATTTGTCTTTGATAATTCCTAACAGAGATTATGCATATGTACTTTGGATTATTCCACAAGTAGAGAACAATGTTGCTTACTTCTAAGAAGTGTTGACATATCAGTCACCTGTCGGGTTTTCTCTCACCTTGTGATTGGGTGTTGATTTAAAATCCCCCACAGTTTGACTTTTTGCTATGATGTTAACTTCTTATTCCCCTGGCAGGGTTGGAAGATTTGAGTTGTTATGTTTTCTCCAACAGTTTTTTTCTCGAAGCGGAGTTCATATTGTTGTTCCCTCTTGTTGAATTATTGATGGTTGAAGGTTGATCTTTGGGGTCTTTTCCCAAGCGGTATCTTTGTCTCTTCAGCGAGATTTAAGCCTTGTATGAGGATTTATTTTCCTTTGATGGCTCTTGTGTATCTCTCGCAGGTTTTCTGTTGCTGATCCCCAGCATGATCTCCAATGATATCTCTAACTTGCGGAGATTAGCCGAGTATTTCAGTGGTGTTGTGGTGTTTTGTTCACCCTCTGTTTGCCCTTTTTGTCTGATTTGTCAGCATATTCATACTCATTGCATGCGCATTCATTTTGGTTAAGCATAGCATGTTTTTGTTGCATTGTGCATCCTGCATTTTTTGTTGGTATTTCCCTTTTCCCGGTGTTGTTATCCCGCGGAGTGCGTCCTCCCTTCATTAAAGTGTCGACCCCTAAGCAGAAAATACCTATCATTTTTAATTCCCCACTGAGTTTATGCCTCGTGGAAGATGTTTGTTTAGCTTTCCTCCCCAGTTTTTATCTGGATGGAATTGTTCCCCAGTTGAGTTATTTCCTCATTGGGTCGAGTCTTGTTTGACCGTTTCTTTCTAGTTTGTTCCTGGATTGAACTTTGGTCTCTTGCAGTAATTACTTTGGTTTTCCCTGGGCTGTAAAACCTGGATGATGAGAAGGTAGTTTTGAGGATTTATTTTCCTCGACAGAATCTATTATTGATCCCCATCAGAAGATGAAGATTTGATTTCCCCAGTAGTGTTTTAATAACACTCTCTTGGTAATTACTTATGCAACTTCATGTGGAAGCCTCTTTATTTGAGCAGCTTGTGTAATCTCTAGAAATTTGCCTTCTCAATAAATAACATTTCTCTGGCTCATCCTCAACAGAGAAGTTTTTATCTGACCAGCTTTTCTGTCAATTGGAATTTCTGTAGAATAACTCCCGATGAGAATTCTATTGCATGGTTCAACCTGCTCGTATCTCTTTTAAAGATCCCCGACAGAGTTGTTAATATCTTTTTCCAACAAATGGTTGTCTCTTTATTTGAGAAGTTTGTTGTGTGTTTGGAGCTGCTCAGTAACAAGTAGCTGATGATATATCTCTTTCTCCTACCCAGCGACAGGTAGTCGAGTATGTTTGTCCTACCCAGTGTCAGGTAGTTGACCTTTATCTTTTTCTCCTACCCAGCGACAGGTAGTCGAGTATGTTTGTCCTATCCAGTATCAGGTAGTTGACATGTTGTTTACCCTATCCAGTAACCGATAGTTGGTAACCCCTTTCATTCAAGTTTATTATTCTCGCTAAACTACTCAATAACCAGTAGTTGGCGTTGCTTCTTTTCCTACCCAGTAACAGGTAGTTGATTATATTACAACGTGTGGATTACTTTTTACCCAGTAACTGGTAGTAAGTAATACATCTCTTTGTTTTCTACCCAGTAACTGGTAGATAACAATTCTCTTATATTTTTTGCACTTATTTTCTACTCAGTAACCAGTAGAAAGTATTTTGCCTATTCTCTTCGGTTCGAATATCTTCGCCCAGTAACTGGCAGTTGGTATCTCTTTCCCCGTTGAGTTGTTTCCTTTCCTTTATCGAAATAGAATCTTGCTTTTTTTTGCTTTCCCTTGTGGAGTCTCTCTTTTTCTCCTGAGCTTTTGTTTGTCTCCTGTGGCATTTTCTCCCCACAGAGGTCTTAGGTTTGCATACCATTAGCATAGTCATATCATTTTGTGGTCTCTTAGGGCCAAAAATTGGGTTTATTGTTATATTTAAGTCTCTTCTATCTAGTCGAGACAAAGATGTGAATCTTTATATCTCGGGATAGAAGAATCTTAAATAGGGGCAGCTGTAATACCTTAATTTTTACCCCTAAGATCCCACATTTCATTTGCATCATTACATACACAAACAAATCATATTTTTTGGTTCTTTCACCCTTGTGTTTCTTATTTACTTTATGTTTGTTTCTGTTTACTAACCTCTAACCAAAATACTAAAAATATTTTTCAATTTGTTTGTTTCTTCTTCTTCTTGTGTGTTTAGGGTTTTGATGGCAAAGACATTCATTCAAGTCTAAATCAGATGGAAGTTTGACTTCATCTTGGTCAAACTATTAAGAGTTTGCTTCAACTATAAGTTACCCGTGGTGGTGGGCTATTTTCTCAGGAAATGTGATTGTTCAAGGTAAAATTGTCTTGTATTGACATCCAGTGGTTTATCAAGCAGTGTTCTTTGAGAAGTTTGGTCCAGACTATTATGATCAAGGTTCATCAGTCCAGGTTGTGTTCATCTATGGAGATTAATTCAGATAAATTCAAAGAGATTCAGTTTTAACCGAAGATTCAAAGTTTTGTCTGTACAAGTCAAGTTTGGTGAATATTCAATCAAGATGTTTGTTTTGGGATGCAAGTACAAATGTGTCATTTCCAAGTGAACTTAAAGCATGATTGAAGGGTAGTTCCAAGATACATGGAAGTGCAGGGACAACTCTACTAATGAATCAGCAATGTATATCGCGGTACAGTTTGGGAAGAAATTGTTAATTATTGCTCAAAAGAAGTTCAACTTATTCGTCTCTCAGCACCAGCTGCAAATTCAGAAGCTAAATCTTATAGGGATGAGCTGCATTAAGTTAAAACAAATGGTAACAATCCCAGTGATGGCAGCCTAGGCCATTCAGCAGCTTTGATCCGAAGAAGTTTAAATTTATTGCATCCAAGACTCCAATACCCGTTATCATTACCTCACATTGATGAAATAGCGATGAGAAGACGAAGATTGGTGGTTCTTTGAGTTTTATGGAAAAAACGGAGTGTCTACTTCTAGAAAACAATAGATTCACTAGTCCATCCTTGGAAATTGATGCCAAACTTAAAGATAATGATGTCACTGAAGAAAGCTCTCTTATGGAGTGGAAGGCGGTTATTGAGCATTACTTCAAGAGTGTTATGCATGTGCGTCTTCTGAAGGAGATCTGCATCAAGCCTCACAGTGATATAGATATTTAACAGGTTCATAGGTCCATTTCTTTCCTCGGTCAGCTTGTCCAAATACAAAAGAAGCAACTTGCTGCTGCCAGTGCATTTGGCGAGAAATTGAAACACTTTAGAGAATGCGCATCTACTATGTGAAAGTTGCTTTCATTTTCCTCTCTCACTAATAACCGTAAAGACTTTGTGTGCTCTATTGTTCCAAATCAGTTTTCCACTTACACCAACCTCAATCGCCTTGTCTCTCAGGTGATTTCATCCCTCTTGCACCTCCCAACACTGGAATAGTTGCTGTCCAGACTTTATTAAACAAGCAGGCAGCTTTTAGGATTACCGCAACTGCAGTCTTTGTTGAGTTTAATCATGCTGCCAGAATAGTGAAGAAAATCAAAATGGTTGGTTATCCATGCAAGATATTCAAGAAAACAGCTCTTATCAAGGATATGTTCACTTCATATCTTGAAGTAGCTCGGTTTGAAGGTGCGGCTATTCGAACAGTCAGCGGGATTAAGGGGAAGGTGCTGAAGGCAAGGAATGTGTTTGATGAGTTTGGGAAGGAATCGGTTGCTAGTCTCTTGACGTATAATATATTGATTGCTAGATTGTGTGAGGGAGGAAAGCTTTGCGAGGCGGCGAAGCTGAAGGGAGAACCAACATCTCTGCAGGGGAAAAGGAAGCACATAAGTTACTTCAACCATCAGATAAAACATTGAAGGAATTAGCAGTTGAACTTGCTGAGTATCAGGTTTGTGTTGATGTGTTTGTGACTACTCAGACTTATGTTGATATTGCTTCCATATCGGCCATCCCACGAACGACTGGTGGACAGGTTTACTATTATTACCCATTCTCAGCTCTTTCAGATCCTGCAAAGCTTTACAACGATCTTAGATGTAATGTCACTAGGCCACAAGGTTTTGAGGCTGTAATGCGCGTGAGATGCAGTAAGGGCATCCAAGTACAGGATTATTATGGCAACTTTTGTAAACGGATCCCAACAGATGTTGACTTACCTGGAATTGACTATGACAAAACTTTCATGGTGACTTTGAAACATGATGATAAGTTGCAGGATGGATCAGAATATGCTTTTCAGTGTGCTCTTCTATACACAACTGTGTATGGCCAAAGAAGAATACGTGTGATAACCTTATCTCTGCCTGTCACAAGTATGCTTAGTAATCTGTTCCGCGCAGCTGACTTGGATACTCAATTTTGCTGTTTCTTAAAGCAAGCTGCGAGTGAGATCCCTTCAAAGCCACTTCCTCTTGTTCGGGAACAAGTGACAAGCCTTTGCACCAATGCACTGTATTCATATTGTAAATTTTGCGCTACGGTGTCCTCATCTGGACAACTAATTCTTCCGGAGGCCCTAAAGCTTTTGCCCCTGTACACACTTGCGTTAACTAAGAGTACAGGGTTGAGAACAGATGGAAAGATAGATGAACGGTCATTTTGGATAAATTATGTGTCCTCTCTATCTGCTCCATTGGCAATACCGCTTGTGTATCCTAGGATAGTGGCTATCCATGACCTTGACTCAAAGGAAGAGGAAGAATCTATTATTCCTTCCTTCCTACCTCTTTCTAGTGAGCACATTTATGATGATGGAATATATCTTCTTGAGAATGGTCATGATTGTTTAATATATGCCGGAGAGTCTGTGAATCCAGACATTGTGCGGAAACTGTTTGGTGTTTCTACAGTTGATGAAATTCCTACTCATTTTGTATTGCAACAATTTGACAATCCACTGTCAAAGAAGTTAAATGAAGTGGTGAATGAGATTCGGCGGCAAAGATTTTGCTACCTCCGGCTTAAGCTCTGCAGGAAAGGTGATCCATCAGGAATGTTATTCTTCTCGTATATGATTGAAGACAAGAGCGCCAAAAAAGGAGTACTATCAAATTCTGGCATGTTTTCAGATCAAAAGAAACCAGACTGGCTTTCCTTGTTGGAGGAGGACTTCTGGCTTTTTAGCAGCTTACAGGTATAAACACGGTCATGTACTACAGTCCAACAATTATTCAAATGGCTGGCTTCGAGGCTAATAAGTTGGCTCTTCTTCTATCCCTCATTGTTGCTGGCATGAACGTTATCGGATCAGTTCTCGGCATTTACCTTATTGACAATACAGGGCAGAAAAAACTCGCCCTTTTCAGTCTGGGAGGAGTATTTTTTTCCCTTATAATGTTGTCCCTAGCATTTTATAAGTAGTCATCATCTTCAAATGCAGTGTATGGATGGCTCGCAGTTATCACTCTAGGCCCTTATATTGGTTTTTTCTCGCCCGGAATGGGGCCGGTGCCGTGGACTGTGAACTCTGAGATATATCCTGAAGAATATCGAGGTATATGCGGGGGCATGACAGCTACAGTGAATTGGATTTCAAATTTGATCGTGTCAGAGAGCTATCTTTCGATTGCTGACAGTATTGGTGTTGCTCCAACGTTCTTGATTATTGCTGGTATAGCTGTGGTGGCATTTTTGTTTGTACTTCTGTATGTTCCAGAAACCCAAGGGTTGACATTTGATGAAGTGGAGTTAATATGGAAGGAGAGAGCTTGGGGCAAGAATTCAAACACACAGAAGCTTCTTGAACATCGCACATGGAACACCAGAGCAAGATGTATTCGATCCACCAGAAGATTTTTTTTTTTTTTGTATAAGGTTGGTCATTACTCTACTTGAAACTTGTGGCCATTACTTTGATTATGGCTCTTCTAAGAAGAAACTCGACTGGTTCTTGATAAGCAATGGTGCACTGCCTCTGGATGTCGAATTTGACTTGCAGGATCTGTTTGCAGACTTGCGTTCAAGTATGGTTCGTTACAATTCTGCTAAGGCTAGTAGTGAAAAACATTCTGACACTGATAAGCCCTTAAGTAGGACCACTTCCACTGCAATGGTTCGCAATAAACAGAACAATGATAACGGCACTGAGGAAAATGGAGTGCAAGATAACGTCAATCAATAGCGAGCTTTGTTTGCAATGGTAGCAGGGGAACACTTCTGTCTGCGGCGAATTCTTGGTCAACAGGTGGACTTATCTCTTTGCTTGACCGTGCTGATACTGATATGCAGGATCTTCTGGAATTGACAGAGGAATTTACTTTGGTGTGTTATCCTGATCAAGTGGCTCTAGAGAGGTTGTTTAGAGTTGATGATATAAGAGTGATGCCTTTCAGTTTCTGCATACAAATGCAATCTCCAAGTCAGACTGAGATTTTAGAACGTGAAATCCAAGAAAAATAGAAGTAAGCCATATTAAAAAATTTTCAGCTGACCCCACAAGCCATTAAGCCATGCAAATCCACGTCATAATTCATGAGCTAAAATAGAAATAAGTAAAACGACATGGAAAAAATATCACAACCTATCACGCATGACTTGCAACCAAAACGCAAAAAAAAAACACGTAAACGGCAAATCATTTTTTAGAAGACTCACCTCATTTTCACTATAAATATGAGCTTCTTCCCTTCAATTTCTTCAAGCTTTTCAAGTCAAGAAAGTTCTGCAAAATTTACTCTAAATATTCACTCCAAAATTTATCTTCAAGTTTCAATTCCAAAATTCAAATTCACCAGCAACAAGTTTCAACGCAAATCAACAACCGTTCTTTGGAAGGAAGAAAAAGAAGAAGAATCGAAGCGTTGCTCACCTTGAATTAAAGGTAATTTGGAGTTTTATATCGAGACTTTGCGGTTTCGATTCGGTTGATCCAAGCACCATTACACAAAATTGATAACACATTTGAGATGTACGTTGGATTCCGATCACAACCGTGTTGGTTTTGCGTCCCGCCGCTTTGATTTGAACAAGCTTCGAAGTGGTATCCATGGCCGTGAATAGTGTCCAGAGCGCAAGAAGAAGATGATGTGTTTTTTTTTTCTGATTTCTATTTCCTTTTTGTTTTTCTTTCACTTGTTTTTATTATTTTTTCTATTATTTTCATTTTGTTTTTCTTTTTCTTAAAAGATTTGGGCCGTATGGGCCTTTTAACATTTTTTCTTGTTAATAGTTTTATATTTTAAAGAAAATTCTTAAAAAATTGATTTAAAAAAAAAATATATTAATTTGGATTAATTGTAATTTTGTTTTGGATCTTGAATTTTGATAAGATCTCATCAATATCAATGGACTTTGGGTGTCGATTTTATCCACCAAGAGAGGTGATTGATATTGATGATGATTTAATCGATTTAAGATTCAAATTGAAATTTCTTTTCATTTTAATTATTTTTCTTCTTCTTTTTATTTTTGATCGATGAAATCCATGGATCATAGATTGTTGATTATCAAGGTGGTTTAATCTTCATTATTTCAAATCTATGGACGAATAATCATTGAGATAATTCTCCTTACTTTGGAATAGTGATAGATTACCTTTGATTAATTAATTAAAAATCTTGATTGTGATGAGATCACTACCTCTTTTCTTTTTGTGTGGCATGTTTTAGGAGAGTGATTTACATATCACTTCTCTAACATGTATTAACACTAACATTTTATTGACCGGCCTCAGATAGTCGTGGTTTCTACATAAACCCGATTACGATTGCTTAACATAGCGCTAAAGTGTCCCTTAATCGGAAAATGATCATTCGTGACTCAAACTTACGTTTGAAAGTCCAAGTATAATTAGTTGCTTGTCTTAAGTCCACTACCTATGAAACTCATTGTTAGGAGGCTTTGATTTTATCAATCCTCTAATGAGTTTTCATTAACCTTGGTCTAAAGTGCAAGAATTAATCATCATTGATCATATGTTCTAACCACTAATTACTAATTCACTAACTTTATCCTTGTTTAATTTTGTTTATATTCTCTTCTTACTCCTTATTTCTTACTTTTATGTTTCCATATTATCATTTCATATCATATCTTTGTTTATGTTTATGTCATTTCTCTTTTGTCCACTTGGACCATACCTTGTTCAAAACACTAATAAAGGATAAAAAATCTCTAAAAAAAATTGGTGCTATTAACTTTGTGGTTATGCTCTTGGACTATTCTTAGACCTTGGACTTCATGGACCTTTGGACTTAGAATTAGGACTCTCATTCCTATGCTTGGAGTATTGTGGATCTTAGCCTTTATTTGGCTCGCTCATTAGCTTATGCTTTAAATCGGATGGAATTCTTTTTGCTTGCTATGGAGTGTGCTACAAGTTGGTTAGATCTTTCTTACCTCTAGCTTTTATTTTGGTTTCTAGGATAGTCACTTCATCTCCTCCCCTTCTTAAATTTTCAAAACTTTCTCCCTCTTTCAAAACCTTCTTGGTTTCAAACTTCAAAACCGCTTTCGCAATAAAACCTTGACTTTCGTCAAGTGATTTTTAAACTTTTGTTCTTCTTAATAAAAGTCAATCAATGTTAATCATGCTTTGACCAATTTCAAAAGACATAAAAAATACAAAAACTCATCAACTCTTTTTGTGCCTTTATGCACTTTTTCACTTTAAAACTTTTCATAAAGTTTAGACATGATTCATTTCTATAGTTGAGATGTAAATCTCCTATTCCCCATATTATTAAGACTTTGACATTTTCCACGTTGATGTTGAGTGATAGTCTTGTTGATAATCCAAGAAAATCCTCCATCTTTATGTGACGCAAATGTTGTCTTAATACTCGTGGGTGGATAGTCGCAGTTTTCTCCTTGAAATGACGACTTGTCTTTACATCTAAAATCAATCAAAACCAACAAATTTTTGTCATTTGTACCATGAACTACGGGGTTTTGATCCCATATTGCACTTTGTGGGTACGTAGGCATGAGGCGATAAGTCTCTCCAAACACAAAAATCTAAAAAAATAATTCTCTTCTCATCTCCCCAATCTCTTTTCAAACAAACCATTGTCAAACCAAAAAACGTAAATATTTCAAAGGGCTCCTATAGAGTACTATAGACGTTTTGGGTGCTAACACCTTCCCATTGCGTAACCAACCCCCTTACCCCGATCTCTGTTTCTTGTTCTTATTTTAGAACTCTTTGGTTTTGTTTGCTCTTTTTCCTTTCCTTAATTTGGATAAAATAAAAGTGCGGTGGCGACTCTTGTTCTTTTGAGTTAAGCTAATCAATAGCTTATGCTCACGATTTTTACCGCTACAGTTGTCACTCCCAAAAAAATTCATGGTTTCTCGAACTCTCACTCCTATCCTTCAACTTTTGAGAAGTAAGCACTAAGGTCGAATTAGCGAACGTAGGATTGGAGAACATCAAGGAGAATGGGTGGGTTAAAATAAATTTTGAGCCTTTATCCTTTCCTTCAAAACCGTGAACCTGACCACGTTACAACCTTCAAAAGTCCTAATTGAAGCAGGTTTGTTTCGAAGGCATACATCGGTAAAGATCGCGTCGAAGCTGACTCCTAAAAGGGTTCTTCTTACCATGTAGGTACTGATGTTGATATTCTGATAGATGATTTGTTCATTATATGCCATAAACTTTTTTTTCCTTTTCCAGTGAACAGATTGGATGTCAAAACTGTCATGTGCATTGCATTAATATATCTTTTGTGCAGAACAACTTGTTTTACTTTCGAGTAAGCGCTTGACAACAGGAAAGTTTCCTACAGTGGAAAGTCCGATCATGATAGAGTGCAGAACGCCCGAATGCTCCGTAAGCCGAGGCAAGCTATATCAAGTGACCCCAGTGAGGTCAGCCATCCAAAGTCAGTTATTCTGGGGCAATCAGGTCGAGATTCGATATATCTCTCGTAGTCAGAGGCACTACTCCGAATCAGCCAATCAGGGGCAAAGTCGTTGCATACTAGGGCAGGCCACCCTAAGAGCGCAGAAGTTATTCCATATCTGAGGGGCAATTGATCCGAAGCATCTCTCTGAGGTTCAGAGTGCTGAGGCAGTTTATATCAGACCATCAGGGTACAGAGTTTTAGATTTCCATCCGAGGAGTATCCCCATAGAGATCCCACAGGCTGGAGCATATCAGAAGTGAAGGAATTGTTCTTCTCCGTGTCATCAGAGTTACTCAGAGCTACTTGAGCAGATTCATCCGATCTTCAAGTTTGAGACGAATGTCGGGAAGTCGTGTTACCGTCCCTTGACTCTTCAATCAGAAACTGTGACTTCAGACAGGATGTTTTCCAGAGTCATTCGTGCCTGACCCATTATGGATAGCCCAAGAGCCCAATCCTTATTGGCAATTTTCAGGAAGCCCAATTCTCATTGGCGAGCCATTCCTAAAGCCCAATCCATATTGGCAATCACTGTGAGGCCCAATCTGTGTTGGCGCATCATTTCAAAATCCAACCTTCATTGGTACGCAGGAAGACTCCGTTTGTTTTCCCCAACAAAAGTCCAATTTTCATTGGCACGGGTAAGCTATCCCTAACAGAAGTCCAATCATACTTGGCACGTTCGGTTATCCCCAACGGAGTTGGCTTCACCTTTCCAGCATTTATTTTGCTGGAATAATTCTGTGATACCCTGTTATCCCCAGCAGAGTTGGTTTTATCTTCAGCATTTATTTTGCTGAAACGGTTTTCTGTATCCAACTTCTCCAGCGACCTGAGCCTGCATTTGCATCTTGCATATATCATCATATTTGCATCATATCTGCATTTCATCCTCAAATGCGTAGCATTTCCATCCTATATGGAGCATTACACCATAGAAAAATTCAAACATACGCATATGCATACGAAGCATAAGCCAATTTTTCTATCAGCCTTACGCAGCAATATGAATCACTCTGTAATCAGTTCAGGGGCATTTATCCAGCAGCTTTATTCGGACGTCTCATTGGTTTATTTGATTTTTAGATCATACGACAATTATGCTTTGCTCATCAGTCATCTGATATCGACAGACTTCTCTTCCTGTCAATTCCTATTGACGATGTGTTTCTCCAGCAAGTGGTTTTCTCCGTCTATCTTTAGACGTCCTGAGTTTGATTATGGTTTTCTTCGTCTATCTTTAGACGTCATGAGTTCGATTATGGTTTTCTTCGTCTATCTGTAGACGTCATGAGTTCGATTATGGATTTCTCCGTCTATCTTTAGGCGTTGTGAGTTTGAGCAAGATATTTTCTCCGTCTATCATTAGACGTCGCGAGTTTGGGTATGGTTTTCTTTCCGTCTATCTTTAGACGACGTGAAGTTTCAGGTGATTTTTCAGCGGGTTTCTTACTGTCAGTTCATATTGATGGCGTGTCTCCCCAGCGAGTTTTCTCCGTCTATCATTAGACGTCATGAGTTTTGGGTATGGTGTTCTCTCCGTCTATCTTGAGACATTGAGAGGTTTCAAGGCGATCTTTCAGATATTGGCTTTCTTTCTATTTATCGGATGAAATGACATTTCAAGAAGTGTTTCCTGACTGTTGATCCTTATTGACGTCGAGGCTTTTTTAGGAATGTTTGGTTCTCCTAGTAGTTGATCCTTATCGACGACATGGCTCTTTGAAGGTGGTTTTCTTCCTGTCAATCCTTATTAATGATGTGGCCCCTTTGAAGATACTGTTCTTTCCATCAATTCCTGTAGATGAAAGGATTCTGAAATTTGATAGGTAGTTTTGAGGTTTATATGATTTTACTTCCGCTAGTTCTCACTGACGATGTGGTTCTTCGGACAAGGTGTTTTCCTCTCGTCTATCATTAGACGATGCGAGATTCAGACATTTTCCTCTCGTCTATCATTAGACGATACGAGATCAAGATTGTTGTTCTTCCTGTCTATCATTAGACAGTGTGAGCCTTTGGGATGGTGCCTTTCCGTCTATCAGTAGACGAGGTGAGTACGGATATTGTTCTCCTTCGGGATGGTGTCTTTCCGTCTTTCTTTAGACGATGTGAGTATATTTCTCTTCCTGTCTATCATTAGACGATGTGAGAGGATCAAGTGCATGTTGATCCAACCTTCGAGTTTGTTATCTGTGGCGTCACGCAGGTAACTGGTGTTAAAGTCAAGTTCTTTATCAGATGATTGATCAGTTTGTTGCCGTAACGACTGGATTCTGTTTTTTGGATATTTCCCCAAGCAGTTTTCTAAGTTTATTTCTGCGCTTGGCAAATTTTTGGGTTCTTTTGTATTCAACCGTCTTTTACCTTGATTGTCTGAAGGCCGCTCGCTCTTCACCCAGTCAGGTCCAAGCCGCTTGAATAGGGGCAACTGTTGCACCCCAAAATTTGCCCAACTTTTTTCTTTAACTGGTTTATGTTTCATTGCAATATCATTTGCATAGCTATATCATTTGCATATCATAACATCATTCATCCAACAGGGGATCAAGTGTGTTTTTTTCAAGAGAAGCCTAGCAAGAGGTCTTAGCCAAGCTTGAGAAGTCATCCAAGTCATCAGGAGGTGGTTTGAGGCCTTAAGAGGTTTGAATGCCTCCATGTGGAGTTTCTCCTAACTTGAGGATCAATTGAAGACCATCGGTGAGATGTGAAGCATGGATTGTGAATAGAAGATGTGTATAGAGCTCATGGAGTGCCTAGAAGGCCATGTTGGAGCTTAATCAAGTCATTGATTCAAGTGCATGAGCCACAGTTGAGGTGTAAGCAATTAGGGTTTCATCTGGGTCAATCCTAGGTCAACTGTGCAATTGAAGAAGTTCAAAGCCTACTTTTAGGTCATGGAGTTAATGGAATTATATGTTAATACATTTTTGGTGTTGTGCCAAGATCAAGTCAAGAAGAATCAAGAGTGTGGGAAGTTGCTAAGTTAGGGTTTCAGTGTAAAATCCCCTGTTTAGTGCCTAACTTCAAGTCCACATAAGTCACGATAAATGTTTCAAATGTATCTTTGGCCAACATGGAACTTGTAGAGCATCTCAATACCTTTAATTTGAGTACTAGAAGTCCTCAAGGGGATTTATAGAACTCAAGTTATGGTTCAGACAAGTTACATGTCACCAGATGAATGTGAAATTTATCTGTGAAAGTCACTTGACTTCCAAGCAACTTTTGACCTAGAAATAGGTTTCACATGGACTATTGGTCAACATGAAAGTTGTTCCTCATGATCTTAGCTTTCCAAAATGGTATAGAGCTCCCCATTCTGATTTGTAGAACTCAAGTTATGATTTTTGCAAGCCAGGGGTATTTTGAGAAAGTGAGACTATAGGTCATTTTGGACTATAGGTCAAAATCTCCAACTTGCACTCTTCAAATGGAGATTTGTTCAACATGGAACTTGCTCAGAACATGATTTTAAGTGCAGCCAAGTGGTCATGTGGAATTGGTTTGGCTCATAGCAAAAAGTCACTTAAAATAGCCTAAAAAAGGGAATTTTTCAAATGGATTAAGGAGGGAAAATTGACTTTTTGAGTTAGAGGACCAAAACATGTCATGTGAGTACATTTTTTGAATGGAAATCACATTCTAAGCACATTGGCATTGGCAGAATTTTGAGCATAGGCCAAGTTTTGGGAGTTGTCATTTGGATTACTTCACCATGAAGTTACATAATCAAAAATAGCCATTGGATCAAATACAAGGATCAAATCCCAGCCATTCACACTCCACATGCTGCTATTAGTTGAATTGAACCATTTTGGAGCCAAAACATTGCCATTTTCGTGTACACTCAAGAGCAAAAAGTGGTGAAATTTTGAAAATTCATTTTGGGCCTAGAGGCAAGGATTGGGCTTTCTTGGATCCATATCCATTGTATATAACATTTCCAACCTTCACAAATCATAAGTTTTTGAAATTGGAGCAGAATTGATCAAGAACAAGCTTGAAAAAATGAAGAAAACTCAAAAAGTGAATTCTTAGATCTAGATCGTTTGAAGCCAAATTGTGAATTGAGAAAGCTTTATTGAAGATCATTGAACGATTCTGGAGAGTTTTGCGAAGCTTCATCAAGGATTAAAGGCTCAGTGGAAGTTCTCCACTAGGTACTTGAATTTCAACATATCTCTCTTAATACTTGATGATTCTTTGCCATTTTTGTTTCTTTGCACTCCTTGAAGCATGTAGATCATTTCTGGATGATAATTGTTGATGTTTATGAAGTTCGAAATTTGGAGCTCCAAACTTGTGTGATGTTGTATGGACTGTTTTGGCATGATTTTGCTTAGTTTTTGCTAGACCTATAACCTCCATAACATAAGGTTGAGTTTAAAATTAATTTGGAGAGGTTTTGATGAACTTGAGTTTTTGGTGTCAAACTTCGTTTGCTTCGTTTCTCTTTGATATTGCGTTATTAATGATTTTTGTTGATGGATTTGGAATCCTTGCGAGAAGTAGTTGAATTTCGACGTAAATTTCATGCAGAACGGATAAGAATTGAAAGAGTTATGGTTGTTCGAAGTTGCCAGAAAATCATCACATCCATGGATGCGGGTTACTATTCATCATGCAGAAAAATCGGATTTGGAGAAGACGATCCAAGACCGTCCGATCATGCTGGAATGGGAGACTTGGTCCGCGATCTGAACGTCCGCAAGCGCGCCACGTAGGCTGGGGCAAAACGGTGTCGTTTTGCATTCGTTGAGGGACTGGGCGTGCACCTGTTCGATTCCTGCAGAGTGCAATTCCATTTTATTCACATTATTTTCAGTATTTCCTTCATTTTCTTTATTCTTGTTTTCCCTTTTTTATTTTTCTGTTTTATTGCCTGTTTGCTTTTAATTGCTTTAAAAATAGTAAAATTGATCAAAAAATTACGAAATGTTTTCTCATGATTCCTGAACGTCTTAAGAAATTTTAGGCGTTGATTTTACATTTTTAGGATTTAATCTGAATTAGTTACGATTTTTCTTTTGTGCTAATGTCCATTGTTGTGCATAATTGATACCTCTGTTTGTTGATTTTTGTACTTCCAATTGGTGATGAATTTGGCTTTGATTTTTTAGTATGTGTTAGGGTAGATATTAATGTTCCCTTTTGATTTTTGGTGGAATTTTAGAACCACTTTAGGTTCTGTTTTAGGTGTTGAGATTAGAGCCTTTCCAAACTTGTGGATTACCTTGATACCTTTTAATCTAGAATTTATTTAGGTGACTTAGAAGTTGAATTAGGCTTTAATATTTTAACCCTAGGCTGTTCAAACATGTATGTTCCCCTAGGAATTTAATTAGAATTTTAGAACTTTGTTTCCTATTTTTGTTGAATTTTGCAAGTTGCTTGTGTTTGTGTTGTTCTCTCTTGAGTGCCTTTGCTTGTTTGGCTTGGTTGGTGACTTTGGAGCTTGCTTGGCTTGGATTCATTTTGGGGAGGTCTTTTAGACTTGGTGTAGTTGCTATGGCTTGATGATTGGAGCTGGGATTTGAAGTTTCCTTTTCTTTTAGGGGTTGTTTTAGGAGTTGAGGAAATTAGGGTTTTAGGAAGAGCTATTAGAGCTAGTTTTGGTTTTGTTTCATCAAACATAGAATGCATTGTATGCTTCTATTCCATCCAATTACATGAAGTCATCCTAGGGAAACTCCATCTCTCCTTTGTAGGGATGTGTGGTATGCCCATAGTTGAGTAGAACTTTGAGGATACCTTTCCATTTTAATGTTGGTACTTGATGATTTCCTTTGGTTTTCATTAAGTTTTCAACATTGTAACTTTGATCTTAGTGATTATTCCTCTGCTTGGAGTGTGCTTGCTAGAGCTTGAAGATGAATTTGAAGAAGATTTAGATAGAAGCTAGTTTAAAGATGAAGTCTTGCTGTCAACTTTGTTGTCTTTTCAACTGTGCTGTTTAGAGCTTGCTGTTGTTGTCTGCTGTAGGAGTTTGTTTCTGCTGCTTTGGCTGCCTCCTCTGTATCTTTTGTTTTTCTCTGTATTGTCTGTTTACTTGTGTTGATTACGTCTAGGTTTGAGGTGGAGCTTGTCTCCTCTTGCCTGTTGTTTTATCCCTTGCCTCACTGGTACTGTTGCATAACATGCATTTTACTGTTTACTGTTTACTGCTTGCTTTCTTTTGCTGTTTCCCCTAGGATCTCTGATTTCCTCTGTGCAAGAGGGAATTATGACAGACATTAGGTTTTCACCCATGCATGATAACTGTAGGTAGATTCCCCTTTCAACCATAGTTTTAGGATGTCTTTCTCTTCTCATCTCAAAACAATTCAAAAACACAGTAATAAGGTTAATTGAAGTCGTACGTTACGAGCCTTAAGCTATCTGGGAAAAGGTTGGTGGAGGGTCTCTCTCCAGTAATCTGGATGTTAGTGTGGTACCCTTTGGGTGACATACGAAGTGTTCACTCCTGGGTCATAGTCTCTAGTGCGACTGAGATTGCAAACATCCTAAAAAACAGTTCTTTCGTAAAAGACTCAAACAAACATTCAAACTCTGTTTTGTCCTCTTGGACCCTTAATCAGGAAAACCCTTTCATAAGGAGATAAAAAAACTGTCAGACAAGCTTGTGTCTTCCGTAGCCCGAACTACGTTTGCTCTGATCTTTCATGTCGTATGAAAGTACGTAGGCACGAGATGCGATATCTCGGCGAGCAACCTTCCCTCATTAACCCATAGTTAGGCGAACTATGTTGACTCTGATTTCTCGTTTCAGACGAGAATACGTAGGCATAGAACTGTTGTGTTCTGGCGAGTCACTTTTCTTTTCTTTTGTCCCTAAGCCTGTAGAGTAGATAGATAAACACACCCTTAGAAAGAAAACAAGCGTGGATCCCGTCGAGTACGACAGACGTGAGGGGTGCTAATACCTTCCCCTTGCGTAACTGACTCCCGAATCCAGGATTTGGTTGCGATGACCATTCCTTTCCCTCTTTGCGTTAGGTTTTCTCTAAGCGTTTCCTTTCCCTTTTTTGGGATAAATAACGCACGGTGGCGACTCTTCTGTCATAGCCGGCGCCGATTTTCGCAGTAGCGACACATACTGCTGCATACTCTAATGAAGACTCTGATCAAGACTGAGACTCTGATACATTAAAGATCTGATCATGTATCAAGACTCTGGACTTATCATTCATCTTAAGCTCTGATCATCTTAAAGCATTTCATACCTTTTAAGCTTACTACAAGTTCTGAAGTGCAGATAGCGAAGACTTCATCTTAAAGGAAGCTTGTTGAAGAAGTTGTAAACTTGATTAGACGTGGTGCTACTTCCAAAGTAACCAACGACTAATTTGTCCAAAGAAGTGACGTGGTGCAATCCCAAGGCTTCTACAACCATACCTTTCTGCAGAAAGCATATCTCTGCCCATAATTTTGGTGATGAAAAGTCATACAATCAAAATATTATATTCAGTTGCACATCACTCAAGGCATTTGAAAAAGCTATAAAAGGAGAACTACTTCAACATTTTGAAGCTGCTAATTCACTACTCATCTTTTGCTCATTGCTAGATAACTCAGAAAGAAATACACGCTTGATTCATAAAAGAGAAAATCTCTCAAGATCTCACTCATTTGATCTTTCATACAACCACATAGTTTTTGTTGTACTTAATCTTAAGTGTAAACATCACAGTTGTGATACAGCTTATTAGAAGCATTCAAACACTTGTTAGTTTACATTAAATTGTAAGAAGTTCCTTAAGAAGACCAAGGTGTGTCAGTAGTTCTTGAGAAGACTAAGACAGTTGTTCTTAGTGCTTTCTATTGTAATCAGTTAATCAATAGTGGATTAAGTCCTTGCAGAGAAAGGCAAGTCATCTTTGATAAGGTGGACTGGAGTAGTTGAGTTCAACGAACCAGGATAAAAATCTTGAGTTGTTCTTATTGCCATATTTCTTAAAAACTCTTATTCAACCCCCCCCCCCCCTTCTAAGTGTTTTTCTCACCTTCATATTCTTAATGAGGGACTAGGATGTGGGGATCCCCATAGAAGCTGGTAGGAGATTCAAATTGATTCAAGAAAAGATGAAAGCCTTCGAGAACCAAAACACTTTGGGACTCGATATGTCAGATCTGAGACTGGTGCCAGGGGTCAGGACTCCCCCAAAGTTTAAAGTACCATATTTTGATAAGTACAAAGGGACGAATTATCCTAGAGTACACCTCAGAGCTTATTTTAAGAAGATGTCTGCCTATTCAGATGACGAGAAGTTATTGATGCATTTCTTTTAAGACAGTCTGTCAGGTCCTTCTCTTGAGTGGTATATGGGTCTGGAAAGGACACATATAAAAAGTTGGAGAGAATTGGGGGAAGCGTTTGTGCGTCACTATCAGTATAACAGTGACTTGGTGCCGAATAGAGTGAAATTGCAAAATTTGTCATAGAGAAACAACGAAGGGTTCAAAGAGTACGCCTAGAGGTGGCGAGAGTTAGCAGCTAGAGTGCATCCTTTAATGGTGGAGCGTGAGCTGATTGATATGTTCATGGCAACCTTTCCAGGAACATATTATGAAAAGTTGATTGGATGTATATCTGGAAGTTTTTTAGATTTAGTGATGGCAGGAGAGAGGGTAGAGAATGATATTAAGACAAGAAAGATACCAAGTGGAACAAGATCTTCATCAGGAGGGATGAAGAAGCCATATAATGGAAACCTAAAGAAGAGAGAGGGAGATGCGAATGCAATATCATCCTACAGAGGGAAAGGTTCGGCACAACCTCAGCACCACCAACAAGTTGCTAGTATAGTCATTCCGACTGTACCGTAGCAACAGGTTAATGCGCCTCACCGGTACCAGGACAGAGGAAGGATGGCAATAGGAAATTTGAGACACCCCCGATGCCTTATTCTCAACTTTTGCAACATTTATTATAGTTACAGCTTATCCAGAAGAGAACCTTGGCGTCACTCACTGGTGCATCTCCTCCAGGTTATGATGTGAATGCTAGGTGTAGGTTCCACTCTAGAGCTCCAGGGCACAATATTGACAACTGCAAAGCACTTAAGCATAAGGTTCAGGATTTACTTGACTCGAAAGCAATCAATTTCACCAATGAAACCCCCAATGTAAATTAGAACCTGATTCCAAATCATGGGGTGGCCAGGGCCAATGCTATTATTGAAGGAGAAAGGTTGAACTTGATAACTGATGTTGCAGAGTTTAAGACTCCTTTGAGCTACATGAAAGAAAAGTTGTTAAAGGCAGGTGTATATCCAGGGTGTTCAGAAGATTGTTCAGAATGTGTTACGCATCCAGAGGGTTGCAGTTCCTTGAAAAATTGTATTCAAAGTTTGATTAACGAAGGCAGTCTACAGTTTGACAAGGTTGTAGGAGAAGAGGTGATTGATGAGGTCAATAATGAACGGGATGATGTCGCAACAATTTCAATTCCGTACCAGACGATCAATATCTCAGCACCACCAAGGCCAGCTCTGGTCATTATTACCACTCTAGGACCTGTACCTTATGAAAATACCAAGGCCATTCCCTGGAATTATGGGGCAGAGGTGTTATGCAATGGACAAAAGCAAGAATTGACAGGGTCATCATATGGAGGTCATTTAGTTGAAAACATCGTCGGAACAAGAGGAGTTACTAGGAGTGGAAGGATTTTCTCTCCACCGGGAACTAGTGTTGACAAAGGTGACAAGGGTAAAGGAAAGGCTGTGGTAGAAGAAGATGTTCGGCAACAAGCTGATAAATATTTTTTTGTAAAGGATACTGAAGAGTTCATGGGGCTAATTCGTAAAAGCAATTACAAGATTATAGATCATTTTCACCAAAAGCCATTAAAGATTTCTATATTGCCACTGTTGTTATGCTCTGAAGCATACCGAAATACGCTATTAAAAATTCTAAATTTGACATTTGTGCTGCAAGAGATTTCGATGAACCAGCTAGAATGAGTGGTAGCTCATGTAAATGTTGGTAGTGGTATGGATTTTACAAATTTGGGTTTGACTCCCGCCTGGAGGAACCATAATCATGCTCTACATATATCTATGGAGTGCAGAGGGTCTCTTTTGTCTCATGTCCTGGTAGACACAGGATCATCCCTTAATTTATTGCCAAAGAAAGCATTGATGAAATTGGATACTCAAGGGTTGATATGCATGCCAAGTGACTTAGTTGTGAGAGCTTTTGATGGCTCTAAGAGATCAGTGTTTGGTGAGATCACTATGTCCGTACAGGTGGGGCCGAAAATTTTTGATGTAACATTTTATATTATGGATATCCAGCCAGCTTACAGTTGTCTGCTCTGCGTACCATGGATACACGCTGCTGGGGCAGTTATTTCAATGCTGCATCAGAAATTGAAATATATGATGAAGGTGAAAGTGGTTATTGTATATGGAGAGGAAGACATTATGGTAAGTAAATTATCATCTTTTAAGTATGTGGAAGTGGATGGTGAAATCCACAAGACACTTTGCCAAGCTTTCGAAACTGTGAAAATTCAGAAGAAGCCTCCTATAGAAGCTAAGGTTCCAGAGGTCTCGATGTCGTCATTTAAAGAAGTCTGTTCTATAGTGGAATCCGGGTCTTCCCAGAAGTGGGGTCAGGTACTTGATGTTCCTGCTAAGCATGACAAGTTCGGTTTAGGGTATAGTCCCTCTTCTTCTTCAAAGGATCCTCCAAAGTCCAAAGGACCTATTTGGTTTACCAGCGGTGGGGTTATATTCGATAGGGTAAATGCTGTTGGCGATGACGAAGGAGATAGCGACTGTGATATGGATGCTTGGATTCATTCGTCTGTTCCTGGGCAGAGGCTTTGCAACTGGACTGTGGAGGAAATCATCCACGTCACATCAGAAGAGTAATTTATGCTTTTGTTTTTTATTATGACTGGTCCTACATTCTGCCCAAGGCGTAGTGACTTATTTTGTAGGGCCCTGTTTTAACATTCTAACGTTATCATGAATAAAAGAAATCCCTTTTTACATTCAAATACTTTAATCCCTGTTTTTCCTTTTTTTTCTTTTACATTAGAAAAAAATGGCAATGTGTTTTGTGTTTGTTTTCATATCATAATCAGCATAAAACATCAATCATGCAGGTTTTACATCTCAGATACCATCGATCCTGATTCAGCTATGGCTTGGTATGATTTCGACAATCCCATTTAATAAGCTGTAAAATAGGCTGATGAAGATTGTGACCTACCCGAGGAACTTGCTAGGATTCTAAAGCAAGAGGAAATGGTTATTTTGCCTCATCAGAAGGATAATGAAGTCATCAATTTGGGTACCAAAGATGAGAAAAAAAGAAGTTAGAATAGGGGCTGCATTAGAAGATGATGTCAAGAGAAGACTGGTTGAAATGCTCCATGAGTATAAAGATGTCTTCGCTTGGTCATATCAATATATGCCTAGGTTGGATACCAACATAGTGGTGCACCATCTACCTCTTTGAGAAGAATTTCCGCTCGTGAAGCAGAATTAGAGAAGGACCCGGCCTGATATGGCAGTCAAGATCAAAGAATAAGTCCAAAAGCAGTTAGATGCCGACTTTCTTGCTGTTACCAATTACCCTCCGCGTGTTGCTAATATTGTTCCTGTATCAAAGAAAGATGAAAAGGTCAAGATGTGTGTTGATTATAGGGATCTAAACAAAGCGAGCCCGAAAGACAATTTCCCGCTCCCCCACATTGATGTGCTGGTTGATAACACCACTCAATATTATGTGTTTTTCTTCATGGGTGGCTTCTTTGGGTATAGCCAAATCAAAATGGGCCTAGAGGACATGGTGAAAATTACTTTTATCACACCATGGGGGACCTTTTTCTACAAAGTGATGCCTTTTGGATTGAAAAATGCAGAGGCAACTTACTAGGGAGTGATGGTGACTCTCTTTCATGATATGATTCATCATGAGATCGAAGTATATATTAATGATATGATTGCAAAGTCACAAACGAAGGAAGAACATCTGGTCAATCTGTTGAAGTTGTTTGAAAGGTTAAGGAAGTTTAAGCTGAGGTTGAATCCTAACAAATGCACCTTCGGGGTGCGATCGGGGAAGTTGTTGGGTTTCATTGCCAATGAAAGGGGTATTGAGGTGGATCTTGCCAAAATAAAAGCTATACTAGAAATTCCTGAGTCGAGAATAGAGAAAGAGCTTCGTGGTTTCCTTTGGAGATTGAACTACATTACAAGGTTCATTTCTCACCTTACAGCCACTTGTGAGCCAATATTCAAATTGCGGGAGACACGTCAGGACAACCTGGTGCCTTATAAGAACTATGCCAGAAGATTGCTGCCATTCTTTGATAGGATCGAGTTTCATCATGTACAAAGGGTTGAAAATCAGATGGCAGATGCTTTGGCAACGTTATCATCAATGTATAAAGTGAATTTCTGGAATGAAGCTCCAACAATCACTATCATGCGCCTTGACAGGCCGACCTTCGTGTTCGCAATTGAAAAAGCATCGGATGGAAAACCCTGGTATTCTAACATCAGACATTTCCTCAAGACTCAAGAGTATCCGCCCGGGGCATCAAGTAATGATAAGAAGACTCTGAGGAGGCTGTCGGGATATTTCTACTTGAACGAGGACGATGTGCTGTACAAAAGAAACTTCAACATGGTGTTGCTATGTTGTATGGATGAGCATGAAGCAAGCTTGCTGATGGAAGAGGTCCACGAAGGTTCGTTTGGTACTCATGCTGGTGGACATGCAATGTCTAGAAAATCATTGAGAGCAGGGTATTACTGGATGACCATGGAGTCCGACTGTTTTAAATATGCTAGAAAAAGCCATAAATGCCAGATTTATGCCGACAAAATGCATGTGCCACCGAGCCCTCTAAATGTATTAGCATTTCCTTGGCACTTTGCTATGTGGGGCATTGATATGATTGGGAAAATTGAGCCGACTTCTTCCAATGGGCATCATTTTATCTTGGTAGCAATTGATTACTTCACCAAATGGGTAGAGATAACTTCTTTTAGCAATTGATCATTTTATGCTGGTTGCTCGTATTATAAAAAAGAACATCATTTGCCGTTACAGAATACTAGAGCGGTCATTACTGACAATGATTCGAATTTGAATAACAAGATGATGAAGGAGTTGTGCCAGAGTTTCAAAATTGAACACCACAATTCCTCTCTATACCGTCGAAAGATGAATGACGCTGTTGAGGCAGCAAATAATAATATTACGAGGATCGTGCAGAAGATGGTGGTAACTTATAAAGATTGGCATAAGATGTTGCCCTTCGGTGCGTACATCGACTAGGGCAACACCTTTCTCGCTGGTATATGGTACGGAAGTTGTCCTACTATTAGATGTCGAGATTCCTTCTTTACGGGTTTTGTCTGATGTGAAGCTTGATAAAGCATAATAGGTGAAGGCTAGGTTGAATAAACTTAGTCTGATTGATGAAAAGAGATTGGCAGCTATCGCCCATGGCTGGCTATACAAGAGCAGAATGAAGAAGGCTTTTGATCAAAAGGT
Source organism: Lathyrus sativus (assembly GCA_963859935.3). Lineage (NCBI taxonomy): Eukaryota > Viridiplantae > Streptophyta > Magnoliopsida > Fabales > Fabaceae > Lathyrus > Lathyrus sativus. The sequence goes on along the minus strand of OZ012736.1, from coordinate 134,389,039 downwards.
GCACCCTCGGCATTTCTAGATAGGTGACTTGGTATTGAAGAGGATACTCCCTCCACAAACAGATCACAGGGGCAAGTGGACTCCTAATTATGAAGGTCCATACATAGTAAGAAAAGTTTTCTCTGGTGGAGCCTTGTTACTATCAACCATAGACGGTGAATATTTTACGTCCCATGTGAATGCATATGTAGTCAAAAAATACTTTGCTTAAAATAGACCCTCTGGACATAAAAAGAAAGTCCAGGAAAAAATGGGGCATCCTGACGAACCACAAAAAGAAAAGTTCGGGCAAAAATTAGGGATAAAATGAAAAAGAACAAACCCGCAAAGTTGAAAACCTGGAGAGGCGACTTTGGAAAAAAATGGGTATCCCGATGGATTAAAAACCCGCAAGGGCGATCCAGGAAAAAGTTAGGGATTTAAAAGCAAATGACTATGGTCTGTGTTCGATCTATGAATGCATTTTGACTCATGGAAGTTCTGAAGGGTAAAATCAGTTCAATCAGTCTCTTCAGATGGTGGAACATTGGTGAAATATCGAAGACATACGAGTTATAACCGAATTAATACATGGTGGTTATCTGTTTCCATATTGCCGACATTTGTATATTTCTTGTTGTACTTTTTGCACAATTACCTCTTTTTAGGAATTGCATTCGTTGTAACTTGCCTATTTACATGCCTTTTTCAATCAATAAAGTGTTATTCACTCAAAGAGTTTTCCATTTCCTGTTTTTATTTTTACTGTTTTGTTTGCAAAAAGGGGCGTCTGATATTTTTGTTAAACTTTATATGTGAAAACATTGGGGCATTATAAGTCATATTGAAAAGATTAAATTTACTTGAATGATGTCATGGATGGTAACCAAAATAACCATTTGCATACAGGACTCTCGTTGTTTGTTGGTTGTTTGAAGGGTGACATGATCTTTTTCCTAGTAGAGCTTATCTCTCCGGTAAGATTTCAAGGGTTGTTTACATCAGTTAGGGTGTGATATGTAGTTAGGCGTTTGCAACAGAGATTGTTGTTCCCTCACTGAGCATGGATGTCAAATCAGAGTTTCCCCCGACAGGATTGATATCATTGACTTCTCTCCCCAAGGAAAGGTGGGTGTTGATTTCCTCGATAGGTATCTCAGTGGTGGTTGACTTCCTCGGTAAAGTCCAATGATCTTTGTTTTTCTTCAAAGTCAGATTTTTGGCACATTTCCCCAGTAGATGATATTCTCAATTCCCTGCATGGTGGATCTCTCCCCAAAAGAGTTTTATTCAGGAAGGGGCCTTCAGAGCGTGTTCCCCAACAGAAGGCCATCTAGGGCATTTTTTCACCTCAACATATTTAGTTTGTTGGTTCTTTCTAGCACTTATTTTGGCATGGTTCCTTTTGCATATCATTTGCATTTGCATCCTCCTAAATGCGTAGCATTTCCATTTCTTATGGAGCATTACGCCATTTTCAAACATAGGTATCCGAAGCATAAGCCAAGTTTTGATATTATTTTGGCCAAACATCTCTCCAGCAGATAATGTCATGTCTTAAGATCTCATTATCTTTACCCCAACAAAAAAATCTTTGGTGGGTGTGTTCATCTTATTCCCTGACAGAGTTTGCTTGTTTAAACCTCTCTTTCCCTAGCGGAGTTTCTATTTTCAGGTTGTAAGTCGTTTGATTCTATTTCCTATATACCTGGTATATCCCAACTCTTGGTTGGTATCTCTCGTTGAACATTATCCCAAATTTTGGTTGGTAATCTTCTTTTGTTCCCTACGGAGTCGCTATCTCAACTTTTGGTTGGCAGTCTTCGTTTTTGGTAAGTTCGCCTTTGGTCGGTGTTCCGGTGATTCTAACTTTTGATTGGTAGCCATCTACTTATTTCTTGGATGTTATCCAAACTTTTGGTTGGCAGTCCGTTGCTTGTTGGATGTTATCCCAACTTTTGGTTGGTAGTCCGTTTGTGTGCTGGATGTTATCCCAACTTTTGGTTTGTGGTCCGTTTGCGTGTTGGATGTTATCCCAAATTTTGTTTGGTAGTCCGTTTGCATGTTAGATGTTATCCTAACTTTTGGTTGGTAGTCCGTTTGTGTGTTGGATGTTATCCCAACTTTTGGTTGGTAGTCCTCGTTTATACTCCCTTGCAAAGTCGTTATCCTAACTTTTGGTTGGTAGTCTTCCTTTCGGTGTTTTCTCCCTCGGTCGGCGTCCCGACAATCCTAACTTTTGGTTAGTAGTCTTCATTCCAACTTTTGGTTGGTACTATTTTGGATGATCCCAACTTTTGGCTGGTAGTCTTCTTTATTTGTGTATTTTCCTTCGGATGGCGTCTGGGTGATTCTAACTCTTGGTTAGTAGCCTCTTTCTCACAACTCTTAGATATTACTCTCTGGTGATCCAATTTTTTTGTTAGTAGTCGTTCTTATCTTCTTGAGCAGTTACCTTTTCGGTTATCCCAACTTTTAGTTGGTACCCGCTGATTTCTAAGTCCACCTTCGGTTGGCAATCATGGCACTTTGAATATGCCCACGGTTTGCAAATTTCTGGGTTTGTTTGGCATTCAATCACCTTTTACGTTGAATGTTTGAAATCAATTGCTTTTCATCCCTTCAGATCCAAGTTGTTTGAATAGGGGCAGCTGTAACACCCTAAAATTTGCCCATCTTTTCTCTTGGGTCTTGGCTTATGTTTCATTGCATTCTCATATTCATTTTTGCATAGCATTGTTCTTGACAAAGAATCAAGGCATCATGGCTTGTTTCTCAAGATAGGAGGAGCATGTTTCTTTAACCTCAAGCAAGGTTTTCTTCTTGACTATATGGTATTCTCAAGCTCCCAAAGGTCCCTCATATTTAATTATGATTCAAGGAAACATCATTTCAATACCATAGGGGATTCACCATGGCTTATTTTGCAAGAAACAATCAAGAGATTCAAAGTTGGTTCAAGGTGGTTGACCTAATTTAGAAAATTGTGGATGCTATGATCAAATGGGCATAACTTCTTCATTTTTCAACATCTTGAGGTGGTTATTTTTCTATTCTACTCTTCTCATCATCCCTACCAAGTTCTCTTTGCAAGGATAGATCCAATTATGCTTGGAAATTCATCAAAAGTTTGAAGACATTATATGTCATTTTGAGTTTTAGAGGGATTTTCTAGTCAACTTCAAAAGGTCGTAACTTGGTCAATTTTTATCATTTGGAGCCCATTGTTTTTATAAAATGAACTTGAAGATGTCCTCTACAACTTTAATTCAAGATAGAAGTTCTAAAAACCTATGGAAGGTCTTGGTTTTTGTCAAAACATTATAGGTCATTTTTGGTCCCTGAAAGACTTGAAATTTTTCTAAGTGTTTTGCAATTTTGAACCTTTTCTTGCAAGCTACTCTGAAGGATCATATCTCTCAACTTAGATTGCCAAATCAATATATTCTTTTCACATTGCAAAGATTGCATCATGCTCTATCCAATGCAAGAAGAATCATCTCAAAATGCCTCCTACATTGTGAGATCCATGGTGGCAAAATTTGAATTTCAAAGCTAAAAATCCACTTCAAGTCAGGATTGAATTTGTTTCAATTGGTCTCTAATCACCAAATTATAGTTCCTGACCTATGGTGATTTTCTTTGATTTTTATTTCTGGTTTTTCTATTTTTCATGTATTTTTGATTCATTTGGTTAATTTTAATTGGTTTAAAAAAAAATTTTGAGCCATTTAAAATTATGAGGAAATTAACATATGATCCTATGATGGTTTCTGACCTATGATGATGTTCTTGGATTTTTGTTTGTGGTCTAACCATTTTCTTTCCTTTTTTAGGTTTTATTTGCCTTTTTTATTTGATTTTTAAATGATTTTAAAATTGCAAATTGGTGTGATATTGTTTTTTATCCATGATTGAGTGCCTTTCTATTTTTCCTCAAATCATTTGAAACTTTGGTGTTTGTTTGATGGTTGTTCCTCTTTTGTGATGGTTTTGTTGTTTGATTCTTCTTGAGGCATGTTTGATTTCAACTTGTATGATCTCTTGTGTGCTCATGATTGGTTGCCAACTTGTTGATCATGTTGATGTTGTGATCTCTTCTTATGCTCTTGTCTTGTTCATATGCTTTTCCCTTTGGGGATCGTTTGTATGCATGTTTTTTTGATATGATGTTGATTTGTGTATGGATGGTGTGCTTGACTTGTTACCTTGTGCCATTTGACTTCACCTCATCTTGATTTGTGATGGTGAATGTTTATTTGATGTTGACTTGAAGATGCTTGTTTTGCTTGAGATTGAAATAAATGTACTCTTTGTCTTCATCTTGGTTTGATAATGACTTCTTGTTTGTCCATTCTTCATTTTTCTTCTTTCTTCCTCTTTCTTTTCTTTTTGGAGTTTGTTTAAGTTTCATTCTTGTTTTCATTTGTGATTAATTAGTATAATGTTTACTTGTGTTTGTTCACATGGTCCCTTAGGATTCCTAGTCCCTCTGTTAAAGATGGGAGTAGAAGAGACATTAGGCTTTCAATCCTTTGCATGACAACAATTAGGATAGTACCTTTCATCCCAACTTTAGGTCCATCATTTGTATGATAACATTAGGTAGACTTCCTTTTCATCCTATCCTTAAGACCATTTTGCATGACAACATTAGGGTTTTTCAGTTTCCCTTTAGTGTTTTCTTTTGTGTCTTCTCTTCTCATCTCCAACAATCTTAATATACTTAATAAAGAATGATGGATGTTGTGCACCACGAGCCTTAAGTATGTGTGAAATGATGAGTGAGAGGTTTCTTCTCACTTGTCTAAAGTGTTTAGTGTATGCCCTTTGGGTGATATGTGACACATTCGCTACTATGTCATAGTCTTTAGTGCAACGTGAATCTCAAACAAATTCAATTCACTTCTCTAAAAATCTTAAACCAAGTTCAAACCTTTTTATCCTTCGGGATTTTTCTTAAATCATTTTCAGAAAAGAGTACATTACTTTCCGTTCTATCACAAACAAGCAATGACCCTAACTGCTAGAATGGTGATTTAACGTCGCTCATAAAAAACACTTAACCAACCGGTGGTAGTTTTCTAGAACTACGTTTGCTCTGATTTCTCATACCAAATAAGGATACGTAGGCACAAGATGATGATGTCTTGGCGAGCAACCTTTCCCCATATCACCCGTAGTTTTCCGAACTACGTTGACTCTGACTTTCCCATTGCATGAGGGAATTCGTAGGCATAAGGCGACGATATCCTATCGAGTCTCCTTTTTCTTTTTCCTTTCCCATTTGGCAGTAGCTTTTAGATAACCCACCCCTTTTGATAGACAACAAGTGTGGATCCCATTGAGTACAATGGACGTGAGGGGTGCTCATACTTTCCCTTGCGTAACCGACTCCCGAACCCAAGATTTGGTTACAATGACCTTGTCTCTTCCTGTTCTTTTAGATTTTCTTCGATCGTTTCCTTTCCCTCTCTTTGGGATAAATAACGTTCGGTGGCGACTCTTCTGTTTGTTGTCGCCGACCCTTTTCACAGTTGCGACATTCAGGTGCCTAAAAGTGTGTTCGTTGAGCGAAGAAATGGTTCACAATGCGAACATGATAGATTTTTATTTTACTATATACTTTTTTTTAACTTTTTTGAAGGAGTTAGATATTTTTCAGCATAGAACTTTATCTCTCTTCATTTCAAGCATATTTTAGAGAGAGAAATACAAATCCAAAGGGGGAGAAGATCTTTGATCTCTTGTTAGGGTTTGGATGTAATATTTTGATACCTTATGTATTTCATCTAATACATGTTTGTGAACTAGCTTTGATTTAATATTGTTGATTATCTTTGATTTCTTGTTTATGGGTTATGACAAAACCTTTTTCAAATCTTTGATTTAAGATTTACATCTACAATGAGAAAAAATTTGACATGGTTTTGTAAGTTGATATTCATTTGCATCATTTTTATTTTATTGTGCTGATTAAGTATCATGAGTAGCATGATTAGGATCAAAATGGTAAAGACTGCGATAACGCTTGACAAACGGTATTGCGAGGATGCGTGATAATAGTGATGAAGAACTATGTTCACATAAATTTGGAAAATTAGTTGAGTACATGTAAAAAGGGTTAATCATGTGTAGTATTCTGATCATGGCGTTATATATGAATCAAATCATTAATTTCATAAGAATGTTATAGTAATATATGTTGGGTCTAAACTCTAGACATAGACTTAGGTTTAACATTCACGTGAATATTAGTTCTTAATGCTCTGTGTTGGTTTTGTTGTGTGAGACATCACCAATGAGATAGTATGGTTGACCTCTAGACTGGTTGCTATTTGTATAAAATTATCTAATGAAAATTCTCCCAAGTCTGGATGGTGATGGTAGGATGTTGAGTATGTGAATGCAAGCAAGGTAAATTGTAGAACTTTATAGAATATAGAATGATTTAAGAATTTTGTACTTTGTACAAATGTGTATTCTTGTTTCTTGTTGCAGCTTGTTTGAATGCTTGTTTCACTTAGGTCCAAAAGCCACAAATTGTGAGAAACTTCCATTGCTTACTATATGCTCGGATGACTGATAACTTTTTTTTAAATTTTTTTGATTCATGCTTAGTGTTATGATTATTTTGATTTTATGGAAGCATTATATTTTGTCAAAGGCATTTGTTCATAATGAACACAACCATAACCAAAAGTAACTTACCCGTGAGTAGTCAGAATTTGCTAACCCCTTTGAGCTTATTAGTTTAGATCCTAGTTTAGTGATGGACTTGGTATTTGTAACTAATTTGAAACAAAGTTCATCATTGAATTGTGTAGGATTTTAAAATTTTTCTTGAACCTTTGAAATTGTGCTAAATTGTATTCCTTGCCATAAAAAGCAAGGAACATTCACTTGAGATTTGGTTGAAACCAAGTTGGGGAAAGTAAAAAGAAAGTGGTAGGTTTCTCAAAAAAGTTGAAAATTTTAAAACAAGCATTGAAAATGAAAAGTGTGAATATGAATGGGAAAAAAAGAAAGAAATAGAATGCTTGTTTGAGAAAGAAAAATAAAGAATGAAATAATTGTGCATAAGGAAGTTTGGAAGGGTTTCAATAGAGGAAAGAAAGTGGTGAATGAAGTTGGGATGTGTAAATACCTTGTATAGTGAATGTTTCTTTTGCATTGGTGTTCGCACATGGTTTTCACGCGAACAACCTCTGGCCTCCTAACGCAGGTTTACTTGTGGGACCAGCCAAACAAGTCCCAGAACATTCTGGACAAGTCTATGTGATGTTGGTAGAATGGTTTTTGTTTAGAGTAAGTGGGAAACAAACTTGAAGAAAAAGTGTACACTAATTGATAAACAAGCAAGTAAACAAGTAAAAGGCAAGATATCTTAAAATTTGGTAATGTAAATTGATTTAAAATGAAATGTGGATGCTATAATACATTTTGAAGGAGTGAACTCTTTTCTCTTTACACTTGGTACTTAGAGTGTATTCCTTTGACAATGTTACAAAACGCGACCCCCTAAATGAAAATGGACATTGCTTTAAATAGAAAAGGAGAATAACTGCTTTTCTCTCAATGTTGGTCTTCGTGGTGAAACGTGTTGCTCCACCATCTTTGTAACTTCCCCATGTTCTCAGCCTTTCAAATTCCTTCCCGCTCAATGGTTCCCACACTTTATGTCGATTTCATTGGCCATCAATCGACACCTTCGATGACATAACTTTGGGTCGACTCATAATACATCTCTTGCTGGCGTCGAATTGCGATCTATCTTTCGCTGGTGTCGACTTGGGTCTTTTCCTTCACCATCTTCCTGACTTGTCGACCTACATGTTAGCCTTTTCGTCGACTCTTCTCAGTAGAAATATTCCAGCTAACAATTGGCAATTTCCATTCCATGGCCTCTAGAAATGACACTTTATTGTAAACCTGGCCAAGCTACAACCTTAAAAGCACTTAGTAATATTTTTGCTTTCATGTTTTCATTTTTGATTGCTAGATGAATGTATGAATTAGATTGTTATTAACATTGTTTGTCAGGTGAGTGAAATTTCCCCGTGGTTACAAACACATTAATTTCTTCATTCTTATTTTGAGGAGGAGTGTTAGAATGATTCGAGTATGAGAATTTAGTTGTTATTTGAAACATTGCATGATATTTTTTTAAGAACTAAATTCTTTGTCATTTTTCAATTCTATTGAGCGGTGAACATTACTTGTGCGCATTTGCATGCTTGACCAAATCCTCTTATTTGAACAAATTTCTCTTGTTTGAATTTGAACCTTATCGTTTTTTTGGTTGAATCGTATGCTTGAGTAAGTCCTCTTATGTGAGCAAATTTCTCTTGTTTGCATAAGGGGCATACTTTGCTTGACTGCAAGCAAAAATCTAGTTGGGAAGTGTTTGTTAAAATCAAATTTTGACTTAAAATGATCTTTCTTTGTTGGCACTTTTCAACTCATTTCTCTTGTTTTTATGGAGTTAATTCTTGTTCTTGTATGATTCTTCAATTATATTGCAAATACCGGTGGATTCTTTGATGCGTATGTTATTGTGCAGAAATTAGGCATACAACATCAATGATTAAGACACAAGTAAATTGGACAAGGAAGACAAAATGAAGAAGAACCAGGAAGTTCGTTGTGCAAACAAGAAGCAAATGTTTGTTGTGCGAACATGCAGCGAAAGACCAGTGAACCATCCTAGACTGAAGTCAGTAGCTAAAGGACTCTAAGTTTGATGTGCAAAATTGTTGCGAGGTAGTTCACAGTGCGAAGAATTGCTCGCACAAGGAACTTCAGATATTTCACAAGGGCGGTTTAACTGTTCAGAGGCATTTCAGGTGCCTAAAAATGTGTTCGCTGGGCAAAGAAATGGTTCATAGTGCGAACATGACAGATTTTTGTTTTACTATATATGTTTTTTTTTCAATTTTTTAGAATGAGTTAGATATTTTTCAGCATAGAACTTTATCTCTCTCCATTTCTAGCATATTTTAGAGAGAGAAATACAAACCCTAAGGGGGAGAAGATCTTTGATCTCTTGTTGGGGTTTGGATGTAATCTTTTGATACCTTATATATTTCATCTAATACATGTTTCTGAACTAGCTTTGATTTAATATTGTTGATTGTCTTTGATTTCTTATTTGTGGGTCGTGACAAAACCTTTTTCAAATCTTTGATCTATGATTTTCATCTATCAATGAGCAAACTTTTGACATGGTTTTGTAAGTTCATATTCATTTGCATTAATTTTATCTAATTATGCTGATTAAGTAGCATGAGTTGCATGAGTAGGATCAATACAATAAAGACAACTATAACGCTTGACAAACGGTATTGCAAGGATACGTGATAATATTGATGAAGAACTATGTTCACATACATTTGGAAAATTAGTTGAATACATTTAAAAAGGGTTAATCATGTGTACATATTCTGATCATGGTGTTATATATGAATCAAATCATTAATTTGATAAGAATGTTATAGGAATATATGTTGGGTCTAAACTCTAGACATAGACTTAGGTTTAACATTCACGTGAATATTAGTTCTTAATGCTCTATGTTGGTTTTGTTGCATGAGACATCACCGATGAGACAATATGGTTGGCGTCTCAACTTTGTGTTAGACATAACCTCTGTTGTGGGAGATATGTGATGGTATTAGATAAATGTTTGAGTTGTGTATAACATAATTAGAAGAATGGATGTGTTATCAATTGATGAGATCTAATTCCAACAAGGCTCCATTTATATTTCAGTATTTACTTTATATTTTTCGTCTTCATATTTTCTGCCTTTATTTATGGTTCCTCGAACCTTTTAACCAAAATGTTTGCACAATAAGCTTAGAAATATAAAGATCGTTGAACAACGTTCTTTCCCTCGCACCAATCCCCATGGAGACGATATAAATCTCGGAGGGAATCCTTCCAAATCTAAATTTTAGCTTCTGGCCGCTTTACTGCAGTTCGAACAAAATGGCGCCGTTGTCGGGGATCAATGTTTAGATATTGTAGTGCATTGAAATAGTTTCTATATTTCTGAGCTTTGTATAGTTGTTTATATTGTATATATTCTTGTTTTCTTTTATGTTTTCTTAAGTGTTGTTTAAGGATGAATGATGAGAACTTCTTCTAGGTTGGTTGCTATTTGTATAAAAGTATCCAATAAAGATTTTCCCAAGTCTAGATGGTGATGGTAGGATGTTGAGTATGTGAATGCAAGCAAGGTAAATTGTACAACTTTATAGAATATAGAATGATTTAAGAATTTTGTGCTTTGTGCAAATGTGTATTCTTGTTTCTTGTTGCAACTTGTTTAAATGCTTGTTTCACTTAGCTCCAAAAGCCACAAATTGTGAGAAATCTCCATTGTTTACTATATGTTAGGATGACTGGTAAATTTTTTTAATTTGTTTGATTCATGCTTAATCTTTTGATTATTTCAATTTTGTGGAAGCATTAGATATGATCAAGGAATTTGTTGATAATGAGCACAACCATAACCAAAAATAACTTACCCGTGAGTAGTGAGAATTTGCTAACCCCTTTGAGCTTATTAGTTTAGATCCTAGTTTAGTGATGAACTTGGTATTTGTAAATAATTTTAAAGATAGTTCATCATTAAATTGTATAGGATTCTACAATTTTTCTTGAACCTTTGAAATTATGCTAAATTGTATTCCTTGCCATAAAAATCAAGGAACATTCACTTGAGGTTTGGTTGAACCAAAGTTGGGGAGAGTAAAAAGAAAGTGGTAGGTTACTCAAAAAATTTGAAAATTTTCAAACAAGCATTGAAAATAAAAATGTGAAAAAAAAAAGAAAAGAAAAAGAATGCTTGTTTGATAAAGATAAATAAAGAATGAAATAATTGTGTGTAAGGAAGTTTGGAAGGGTTTCAATAGAGGAAAGAAAGTGGTGAATGAAGTTGGGATGTGTAAATACCTTATATAGTGAATGTTTCTTTTGCATTGGTGTTTGTAGGCAGTTTTCACGCAAACAACCTCTGGCCTCCTAATGCAGGTTTACTTGCGAGACCGGCCAAACAAGTCCTAGAACAATTTGATCAAGTCTATGCGATGTTTGTAGAATGGTTTTTGTTTAGAGTAAGTCGGAAACAAACTTGAAGAAAAAGTGTACACCAATTGATAAACAAGCAAGTAAACAAGTAAAAGGAAAGATACCTTAAATTTTGGTAATGTAAATTCCTTTAAAAAGAAATATGGACGCTATAATACATTTTGCAGGAGTGAACTCTTTCCTCTTAACGCTTGGTACTCAGAGTGTATTCCTTTGACAATGTTACAAAGTGCGACCCCGTAAATGAAAATGGACATTGCTTTAAATAGAAAAGGAAAATAAATGCTTTTCTCTCAATGTTGGTCTTGTTGGTGACACGTGTTGCTCTACCATCTTTGTAACTTCCCCATGTTCTCAGCCTTTCAAATTCCTTCCTGCTCAAAGGTTCCACACTTTATGTTGATTTCATTGGCCATCAATCAAAACCTTCGACGACATAGCTTTGGGTCAACTCAAAATACATATCCTGCTAGCGTCGACTTGCGATATATCTTCCGCTGGTGTCGAGTTGGGTCTTTTCCTTCACCATCTTCCTGACTTGTCGACCCACATGTTAGCCTTTTCGTCAACTCTTCTCAATCGAAATCTTCCAACCAACAATTGGAAATTTCGATTCCATGGCCTCTAGAAATGACCCTTTATTGTAAACCCGACCAAGCTACAACCTTAAAAGCCCTCAGTGATCCTTTTTCTTTCATGTTTTCAAATTTTATTTTTAGATTAATGTATGAATTAGGTTGTTATTAGCATTGTTTGTCAGGTGAGTGAAATTTCCCCGTGGTTGCAAACGCGTGTTGTAGTGAGAATCGGATGTAAAGCTATTGACTAACTTGAATCTTAATTCATTAAATTCATAACCGAACTTTGATTTATCCAAAGGAAATGTTAAAGAAAGAAAAACCCTTTGCACGAAGTAACAACAATGCTATGAGATCGGGGATCAGGGGTTGGTTATGCCTAGGGTAGGTATTTAACATCCTAAACATCTGTAGTACTCTACAGGAACCTTTTGTATATTTGTATGATATACTTGCTAAATGGTTATGCTATGGCTTGGGATTTGGGTTTGGGTGTAGGTAAAGACCTAAGGATAATTTCTAAATTTTCTCACAAAGATATCGCGTCCTCTGCCTACGTATCCTGACTAGGATAGAATCATAGCAACCGTAGTTTACCTCACTGAGGATAGATGAACACATGATCATGATAAAGGTTCAAAGGGGGACAAACATAACCATGCTTGTATAGATTTTAACGAAACTCTCAAGATCTATATTGAAAACTCAAGGATGGGGAGTAAGTAATCATCACCATGATTCTTACATAGAGTTAACATACTCTACCTAATTCTACGTTGTAAGACCAATTGGTTCTAACAAGGCCTACAAGGATTGAACCTAACCGCGTCAGAGGTGTGCTTGTTAAGATATTGTACCTTGTGCCTATGTATTCCCATTAACCAATGAGAAATCAGAGCGTCCGTAGTTCAGACATGACTAAAGAAGAAGAACTCTAAACCTAAGTTCTAAAGGGTAAGTGGCTCTATCAAGGCCTATAAGGGTAATGAGCTATCTATGACCTAGAGGTCAATAGAGAGACTTTCCTTTGGAATGGGAAAAAGATGAGGCAAATGGATGAGAAATAACAAATTCCATCATCAAGCAAAGATTACAATCAAATCAAATGGTTATAACCAATAAAGCACAAAGATATTACAATATCTAGAGAGGGAACATGGTATAGGTTCTTACAAGACCAAGCATATAAGGTATAATAATTTTAAAGCATCTCAACAAAGATGAAGAGCAATGAGGTAACAACCATCAAGACAAAACAAAAGAATATGTAATTCAAATAAGTTTAAATGCAAACAAGTCACAACTTGAGGCAAGCATATATAAGGATCAAGGGATGTCAAATGTAACAACATGAGACCAATAATCATGCATTGATGACAAACAAGTACAAGTAAGCATACAAGAAGTGTTGCAATAAATCAAGTAAGAATTTCATGGTTTCAAGGGAAAACACATACAAGTTTATGGTAGCAACCAAAACAAAGCAAGCCCTAGCATGTTATGGTTCTAACAAGACATATAAACAAGTAGAATGAAACATGACAAACACATTCAAGAGATTAAAACATCAAGAATCATGTTATGAATCACAAAGAAGTTTCAAGGTATACCATTTATGTTCAAGCTTTCACAACGGCAAGAAACAAACCCTAAACATGTTATGGTTCTAACAAGATACATAAAAAAGTAGAATAAGGCATGGTAAACATATTCAAGAGGTTACAACATCAACAATTATGACAAAGTTCATAGATGAAGTTAAACAAGCCATTTTCACATGTATGCATTCACAAAAGCAAATATGAACATGGTGAGACAATGAATCAAACAAATTTGATTATTTAAACATGTTAAAAAACATGTATGAATCATACAAGATCAATATCAAAAGAAAAAAATCAAGTTACAAGTTGAAAAAGTTCAAGAACATCATGGTAAAAATCTTAAAAACAGTCATGGTAGCATGTGAAATGCAAGTGGAAAGTTCACATTTTTGAGTTTTTGGTTTACCTATTGAAGTGAGCTTAAGCAATAAGAAAACAAGAGATCTTGAGAGCCCTTCCAAGGTGTGAAAATGATCCTAGGATGATGAATAGATACTCCAAGCAAGCTAGTGGATGAAATGCCTTGTAAATGAAGGAAAATCTCCAAAATCCAAAGATTTCAAAGACCAACTCACTCAAACCTTGTTATATAAGTGTGGAAGTGATTTAGATAGCTTAAATACATCATATTTGATGTTTTTGAAGTGTTTCTTGAGTTGGAAGAAGTTTGGAAATGGTTTTAGAAGGTGTTTCGCAAAAGCAGATTTTGAAGGTTTTGGAAACTTAATGAGATTTTGCAAGAACTTGTGATTGTGTGAGGAAGGGAGTTCTAGATAGTTTCTAGCATGGAACCTGTGTGTTTGTTATGTAGGAAGTTATTTCTATTTATAGCCAAAGGCCTTGGATCAAGGTATGGGCAAAAGTGAAGCAAATGGTCAATTTTAACCTTCCATCATGAAAATCTTTGAGTTTTCCAATGCAATATTCATCCTTGTGTTTAATACACTCTACTAAGATATTCTCCATGCCCTATAAATTATTTTCATCATGCTTGATAGGGTAGGAGGTGACTTGTTGAAGTAAAATTGATGATTTGACAAGGGTAGCCACGTTTTTTCTCTTTCTTCACAATTCACTTTGCAACTTGCATTAAATAATGATTTCCTTTGATATTTGGTCTGTTTCGTGGAAATTGATGTTAAAAATGTTTATTAACAATGTAAACATCAAAAATGAGGCTTAGTCTTTGATTAGCATCAATTTGGAGAGATTTTGGAATCAAAAAACTCATGCTGATCTGGTTTTGCCAAAATGAGTTTTTGCCAACTTGTGGACCTTGGTTCTCTCCAACCATGAAGAGTTATGAAACCAACTTGTACTTTTTAGAAATCCCGAATTAGGTACTACAATATGTTAGAACACAGATTGGTTCTTAATAATATCTCTATGTTTTGATGATAACTATTATGGAATTTTGTATTTAAGAATTATATACTCTAAAATTTGCTTGAGAGTTTTTACTGCAGATAGTAAAGAAATTAACACTCCAGAAGCAAATCAGAATTGAACACAAGAAGTTAGCTAGACTCTGAAGCACCAGATGCACTCATTAGAAGATTCGGATGGCTGCCAACAGAAGATTCTGAGCGTAGCCTCCAGAAGATTCTGAAGCAGAAGCTCCAGAAGGATCTAAAGCAGAAGCTCCAAAAGAATCTGAAGCAAGTCAGAAGCATCTGAAGCAAAGAAGAATTTTGTATGAAGAGCTTTTCAAAGCATAGTTTCTACAGAAGATTCTGAAAGTACTAAAGCTGCCAGTACTGAAGTTCTGTCTCAAATATGCTCTGATATTAAAGACGCTGAAAGCACACCTGCTGCAGAAGACTCTGATTCAGCAAGACTCTGATCATCATTAGAAGACTCTGACCCAATTAGACTATGATGAATTTGCTGAAAACTGAAGAAGAAATATTCAAAGAATATATCCGTTGGAGTGAACCAAACGTCTCTTTCCTTATTTATGCTAGACACAAGAACACAGACAAAAAGGATTTTTCTGTGCTTTCTTCTTCTAGGAAAGGTCACTTGATGTGAAGACAAAAAGGCTCAGACCTTTTGGACACTCTTCTCAACGTGAAGCTTACCTTGGATCAGCTGTCTATACAAGCAAGACTCCACCAAATTCTTCAGTTGACGTTTGCATTGAAAAGAAATCAAATATTCAAGCTCTCATACTTTCATATTCATTCTAAGAATTTATTTCATTGTTCTTAAACTTAAGAGAAATATCACAGTTGTGATAATAGCTTTTTAGAAGCATTCTTACTCTTGTAATAGTTTTACATTGATTGTAAAAGATTTCCTTAAGAGGATCCAGTTGGGATCAGTAGCTCTAGAGAAGACTAAGAACAGTTGTTCTTAGGTGTTACTATTGTAATCTGTTTGATTAAATAGTGGATTAAGTCCTTGATTAAGAAAGGCAAATCACTCTAGGAAGGGTGGACTGGAGTAGTTGAGTTCAACGAACCAGGATAAAAATACTATTGTAATCTGTTTGACATGTTTGAATCCTTAAAGATGACTCATGAGGGAAACTCTCAAGTCAAGGAAACAAAGGCTCTGGCTCTAATCCAGAAGTATGAAGCCTTCAAGATGGAAGACTCTGAATCTGTTGAAACTATGTTCTCCAGATTTCAAATACTTACAGTTGGACTAAAGGTTCTGGACAAATGATACTCTACTGCTGATCATGTGAGAAAGATCATCAGAAGTTTACCCACCAGATGGAGACCTATGGTGACAGCGCTGAAGATGGCTAAAGATCTGAACAAAATCTCCTTGGAGGAATTGATCAGTTCACTAAGAAGCCATGAAATAGAGCTTGAGGAAGATGAACCTCAAAAGAAAGGTAAATCTGTAGCTTTAAAATCTAATAAATCTGCTAAAACTTTGCAGGTAATAGAGGAAAGCTCTGAAGAATCCTCATCTGAAGATGAAGATGAACTATCCATGCTGTCCAGAAGAATAAACAAACTCTGGAAGCATAAAGGAAAGAAGTTCAGAAACTTCAGAAAGCCTGACCAAAGAAAAGAATCTTCTGGACACAGAAGATCTGGCAAAAAGGAGGTTGTCTGTTATGAGTGTAAAGAACCTGGACATTACAAAAATGAATGTCCAAAGGTGTTGAAAGAAAAGCCTAAAAGAAAATTTGATAAGAAGAAAAAGGTTCTGATGGCCACCTGGGATGATTCAGATACATCTGAATCTGAATCTGAGTCAGAAGAAGAATGTGCTAATGTTGCACTGATGGCCAGCATAGAAGATCAGGAGGAAGGAACTTCAGGATCTGAATCTGATTCTGAATCTGATGATGACGCTGAAGAGGTAATGGCTAAACTTACTAAAGAAGAACTTATCAAAGTGTTATCAGAAGTTCTGAAAAGTTATAACAATATTAAACTCAAATACAAGAAGCTGAAAAGCAGTCTTGAATCTGAGATTAATCTTCTGAAGACTAAACTTGTTGAGCAAAAAGAAATTAATCTGAAAATCAAAAATAACTTTGAAATAGCTCAACAAGAATCTAAATTTGAGACTAAGTCACGTGAAAACATTTTAGAAAAATATGACTCTAGCTTTCAGAGATTCCTTACTAAGAGCATAGACAGAAGCAAGATGGCTTCTATGATCTATGGTGTTAGTGGGAACAACAGAAGAGGTATTGGATATGAATCTTCCTCTGGAAGTAATCCAAAATCTGTTGACAAACTCTTCATCAAGAAGACACCTCTGTACTCTCAATTTAAGTTTGGTCACTTAAATGACATTAAACACACAAGCTCTGAGAAGAATACTTATGTGTTTAAACCCAACGCAAGTCAGAATAAACATTATGTTGAAAAATAGAAGTTTAGACAAACCTACAAACCAACTAACTCTAAAGGACCCAAGAAGATCTGGGTACCTAAAAGTAAAATAATTCCTGTTGCAGATGTTCTTAGCAGCAAGGTCAGGACGCCAATCATAGTACCTGGACTCTGGATGCTCACGACACATGACAGGAGAAAATTCTATGTTCCAAAGCCTGGAACTTAGATCTGGAGGTGACGTGAAGTTTGGAGGGAACCAGAAAGGCAAGATCATTGGATCTGGCACTATTGGAAATGGTAAACTTCCCTCTATTACTAATGTTTTACTTGTTGAAGGGTTAAAGCATAACTTATTGTCCATAAGTCAATTAAGTGACAATGGTTATGATATTACCTTTAATCAAAAATGTTGTAAAGCTATTAGTCAAAAGGATGGCTCTATCCTATTTAGTGGTAAGAGGAAAAACAATATTTATAAAATAAATCTTTCAGAACTTAAAGTTCAGAATGTTAAATGCCTTTTGTCTGTTAATGAAGAGCAATGGGTCTGGCACAGAAGATTGGGCCATATTAATATGAGACGTATATCTCAGATTAATAAGCTTAATCTTGTCAGAGGACTTCCTAATCTGAAGTTCACCTCAGATGCTCTTTGTGAAGCATGCCAAAAAGGGAAGTTTTCAAAATTATCTTTTAAATCAAAAAATGTTGTTTCTACTTCCAGACCACTAGAATTACTTCATATTGATCTGTTTGGACCAGTGAAAACTGCATCCATCAGAGGTAAGAAGTATGGATTAGTCATTGTTGATGACTATAGTAGATGGACATGGGTAAAATTCTTAAAACACAAGGATGAGTCACATTTTGTGTTCTTTGACTTCTGCAAGCAAGTCCAGAATGAAAAAGATTTCAAAATTATAAAAGTCAGAAGTGATCATGGTGGTGAATTTGAAAATAAATATTTTGAAAAATATTTTAATGAAAATGGCATTGCTCATGATTTTTCCTGTCCTAGAACTCCACAACAAAATGGGGTTGTAGAGAGGAAAAACAGAACTCTGCAAGAAATGGCCAGAACCATGATCAATGAGACAAATCTGGCAAAACACTTTTGGGCAGAAGCAATCAACACAGCCTGTTACATTCAGAACAGAGTGTCTGTAAGACCTCTTCTGGAGAAGACTCCATATGAACTGTGGAAGAACAGAAAGCCCAACATTTCATATTTTCATCCTTTTGGATGTACTTGCTATATGTTAAATACTAAAGAAAATCTGAACAAGTTTGATTCCAAAGCACAGAAGTGTTTCATGCTTGGATATTCTGAACGCTATAAAGGCTACAGAGTATACAACACTGAGACACAGATTGTGGAAGAATCCATTCATGTCAGATTTGATGATAAGCTTGGCAATAAAAAGCCAAAGCAGTCTGAAAACTCTGCAGATAGAGAAGTAGTCTTCACTGACTCTGAAGTCCCAGAAGCAGACAAAGCTCAAGTGAAGGAACCAGAAGCAACGCCAGATGCTATTCCTTTAACTTCTCAGATGAACAATTTAAACATTTCTGAAGAATCAACTGTTAGAGGATCATCATTCAGAATTAAAGCTTCTCATCCAGAGAATGTCATTATTGGAAAGAAGGATGATCCCATCAGAACAAGATCCTTTCTAAGATCATCTGAAGCATCACTATTTGGACTTGTGTCAAAAATTGAACCATCTTCTGTAGATGAAGCTCTGCAAGACAATGATTGGATTATTGCCATGCAAGAAGAGCTAAATCAATTCACCAGAAATGATGTATGGGATCTAGTTCAAAGACCACAAGGATTCAATATAATTGGTACAAAATGGGTTTTCAGAAATAAGCTGAATGAGAAAGGAGAAGTTGAAAGAAATAAGGCAAGACTTGTAGCTCAAGGGTACAGTCAACAAGAAGGTATTGATTACACTGAAACTTATGCTCCAGTGGCAAGGTTAGAATCTATACGCCTTCTTATTTCATTTGCTGCACAAAATAACATCACTCTGTATCAGATGGATGTTAAAAGTGCCTTTCTAAATGGTATTATAGAAGAAGAAGTTTATGTCCACCAACCCCCTGGTTTTGAAAATGAAAAATTTCCAGATCATGTTTTCAAATTAAAGAAATCTCTATATGGTTTAAAACAAGCTCCCAGATCTTGGTATGAGGGATTGAGCAATTTTCTTCTGGAGAAAAATTTCATCAGAGGCAAAGTGGACACAACCCTCTTTTATAAATTAGTTAAGAAAGATCTTCTAATTTGTCAAATTTATGTGGATGATATAATATTTGGATCTACCAATACTATGCTGGGAAAGGAGTTTGCTACATGTATGCAGGCAGAATTTGAAATGAGCATGATGGGAGAACTCAGATTCTTTCTAGGAATCCAAGTCAATCAAACTCCAGAGTGCATTTACATACATCAGACCAAATATGTTAAAGAACTTCTGAAGAAATTTAACATGACTGATAGTAGTAAGCCGGCAAAGACTCCCATGCATCCAATTAGCTCACTTGGCAAGGAAGAGGTAAGTAAGAAAGTAGACCAGAAACTCTACAGAGGTATGATTGGTTCTCTTCTTTATTTAACTGCTTCTAGACCTGACATATTGTTCAGTGTATGCTTGTGTGCTAGATTCCAATCAGATCCTAGAGAATCACACTTGACAGCTGTCAAGAGGATTCTAAGGTATCTGAAAGGCACTTCTAATGTGGGTTTGTGTTACAGAAAATCTGATGATTTCAAATTAGTTGGATTGATGCTGACTACGCTGGAGACAGAGTGGAAAGGAAAAGTACTTCTGGAAGTTGTCAATTTCTAGGAAGAAATCTAATCTCTTGGTACAGCAAGAAGCAACCCACAATTGCACTTTCAACCACAGAGGCAGAATATATTGCTGCTGCTGGATGTAGCACGCAGATGCTCTGGATGAAAAGTCAGCTAGAAGATTATCAAATATTTGAAAGTAACATTTCTATCTTCTGTGATAATACTTCTGCTATATGTTTGTCTAAAAACCCCCATTTTACACTTGTCGCTTGCGCGAAAATAAGGTGCCGGCAAAACAGAAGAGTCGCCACCTTTCGTTATTTATCCCTCAGAGCGGGAAAGGAAACGATCGGAAAAACCTGACAAAAAGGGGTAAGACAAGGTCATCGCAACCATTGTCTGGGTTCGGGAATCGGTTACGCAAGGGGAAGGTATTAGCACCCCTCACGTCCGTCGTACTCGACGGGATCCACACTTGTTTGTTTACTTGGACGGGTTGGTTTTATTCTATCTACCTATCAAGGCTGGCTGAAAAAGAAAAGAAAAATGACTCGGCAAAGCGTCGCACTTTATGCCTACGTATTCTCATCAGAGAATGAGAAATCAGAGTCAACGTAGTTCGGCCTACGAAGGGTTATGGGGGAAGGTAGCTCGCCAAGACTTCGCCATCTTGTGCCTATGTACTCTCAACAGGCATGAGAGATCAGAGCTCACGTAGTTCGGGAAACTACGGTTTATTTCCTGTTTTTACGAAAGAAGTTTTTTTTATTGTGTTTGCGATTTCAACCGCACTAGAGACTATGACCTGAGAGTGAATGCATCGCATGTCACCCAAAGGGTACCATACTAAACATCCATCCTCAGATGGCTTAAGGCTCGTAACGTACGAAAGAAATCATTCATGATTACTGTATCTTAAACTGTTTTGAGATGAGAAGAGAACAGGCCCAACTAGGAGGGAGACTATCAAGTCCTACTGTTATCATGCCATGGATTCATCCTATGGTTGAAGTTTGAACAGGGAACTCCTAGAAGTTGTCATGCATAGGTTTCAACCTAAAAGTCTATCATCAAATCCTTATCAAAGGAAATGAGAGTCCTAAGGGATCATGTCAATGATACACCCAAAACAGACAAAGCATCAGCTTTACAGTAAAATGCATGCAATGCAAGTGAGGGAGGAAATGTGTGTGGGGCTTCAGCCTCCACAAGCTCGTCTCGACCTCAATCCAGTCATGAAATAACAGTAATCATACTGAAATATAAACAACATGCTATCAAGCAATGAACAGATAAAAGAAATGAAGTACCATCAGGCAGACAAACCACATGCTTCAGAAAGAAAGAATCTACATCTAATCTCTAATCCTAGCCCTAAAACAGAACAGAATCCTGATCAAATCTAAGCAAAGCCCTAAAGCAAAACTCTGCACAAGAGAAATCAATCCCAGTCTTCAAGCTTCAAAGCAAGCTTACCAAAGAAAGGGAGCTAAGTAGGCAGACTCATAGTGTCTTCCTCAGGAAAGCACTATGAGGTGTATACTCAGGAATCATACCCTATGTGGCTCAACCACTGTGATCAGTTTACATTCCTCCTCAGGAGAAATTAAACTCACAAGCAGGCTCCAACATCACTGGATATTTGAGAAATCCTACCTGAACTAGTGGAACTAAGTGAACAGACCCATAGGACCTTCCTCAGGAAAGTACTAGGAGGCTTCCACTTAGGAGTTGTATCCCATGTGGTTCAACAACTGTGATCAGTTTACATTCCTCCTCAGGAGAAATTAAACTCACAAGTTGGCTCCAACATCATTGGATACTTAAGAAATCCTAGATGAACTAATGGAACTAAGTGAATAGACCCATATGACCTTCCTCAGGAAAGTACTAGGAGGCTTCCACTTAGGAATTGTATCCCATGTGGCTCAACAACTGTGATCAGTTTACATTCCTCCTCAGGAGAAATTAAACTCACAAGTTGGCTCCAACATCATTGGATACTTAAGAAAGAGGTGAGAAGAAAGAATGAAAGTCATTCATAGTGCCTTCCTCAGGAAAGTACCATGAACTTCCCTCAAACTTCAGGATCTCCAACCTCACAGACAGGGAATAATCCCCAAGCTCTGGGTCTCTGAGTCTTGATCTACAATTTTCTCTTCCATCATGCTCTTCAACAAGATCTTCAAAACAAACTAAGCCCCACAACAAATTCCCCAAAATAAACCCCAGAGACAGACAAATAACCACAGAACAGTCAAAACCATCAGTCAACTTCAGAAAATACCTAAAAATACTAAAGCAAGAGGGAAAAATCTAACAATTATTCACAAGGGTCCATACCATCTACCCATATCATCCCTATATGCCCATCCCCAAAAATCAAATCAAAAATCTCTAAAGAAAATGAACTATTTCACCTATGCATAACCTAACCCTAATTAGGATACCCTAATGCTAACCTAATTAAACTAATCAAATTTTAATCTAAAAATCAAGAATTAAATCATATGGGGAACTATGACTCAATATCTAATCACACCAAAAAGAATGAATTAAAAAGACTAAGGGAAGGTCCTAAAAGAAATTCTACAAAATTGGAGTACAATATTTAAAAGCTATTTAAATGAAAAATATACTAAAAATATTAAAAGAAAAATGAAGTGGAATTTTATTTATTTATAATTTTCTAGACAAATTTATTAACCTATAGAAAAAACAAGAATTAAAAAATATCAATTTTTGGATTTTTTATGAATTTTATAAAATGCAAAGAATATAAAGGAAATGAAAAATAAAAGAAATTAATTAAAGGGGAGGGGGTGCTAACAGTAAGGCGCCCTAGTTCATTTCTGAGATGGGCCAAATCAGGGGGGGTGCAGATAGGAGATGGCTAGGCCCAGGCGCGCTTCAGAAAAACAATGAAAAATTGAAAAGAAAAATAATAAGCCAACGGTGCATTTAGCAAGGGTTACTAGTTCATTTCCAGTTGGGCTTTGGTTGGAGGGTGCGTGTAGCAATGATTTGCTGAAGCCCAGAATTTCCACTTATTGAAACGCAGCGTATTGGCTTAGAGATTTCCCTCCGTTTCTTTTTAAATCCCAGCCGTTAGATCCATTTCCAGTCAACGGGTCTTGGTCCAATCCAATGGTGTGGGGATCATCTCCTACCTTTGGCTAGGGTTTGCAAGCAGCCATGAACGAGCCTCATTACCAGACTTCCATCAACTCATTCTCCCTCGTTTCTCAATAAAAGTCAAATCCCTAAAGAGCAAAAATGCTCTACTTTCCAAGCAGAATACAGCCATGGTCATAGTTCTTATCAAAGCTTCCCCAAACATCAAACCCGATACCCCCACCTCCATGAATGCTCCAACCTCGAGCTCAATACTTTTCCAGTTTCTTGACATCAAAACACTCTCCTCATTGCCCTAATGATTCTAAGCTATTAACCTTGTGTTAATATCCACTACAACCCGAGTTCTTGCTCATTAAAGAATTGATGCTCAATGTTCAATCTTCATAGAATGTGCTCTAAGTCTCTAGATTTGATCTCCTAATGGTCACTAATCACTTTATGCTAACCACTTATTCTAAAAACACATAAATAAGGAGATACAAGAGAATTTGTAAAACCTGATTTTTGTAATGGCAGATATGATTGCACTCCAACTCAAGCCTTGAGACTCTCCATGGGTGATCTTTGATGGATTGTAGGAGTTCTGTATGCAGTAGTTCTTGATAACACTTCCTGAATTACTCTATCCAATTCTTCATGCAATTTGGAGTGAAGACTTGGATCTCATGAACCAGCCACGAATTCCTCTGAATTTTGTTGGCCAATTGCTATATGATGATGGTAGATGATGATGATAACAAGAATGATGCTAATTGATGAAGTTTTTATGGAGTTTGAAAGCAAAATGCAAGATGGAGTTATAGAATCAAACTATGTGGTGCAAGCCCTCCCAATCACCAACCAGGGCATGGATCATCTCTAGGGCATATATAGGTGCCAATGGAAATGTGTGGAAGCTTTGAGAATCTTCCAAGAGGTTTCTAGAATGTATCATGCAATGAGAATTTGAATTTTCCATATTTGGTAATTCTCATGCAAACTCATGATAAACCATGCAATACCACTCAATTTCTCCCCACATGATATTATGATATGAAAACAAGGCCTTACAAACCCTTATGTAGTATTTTCTCATTTTCTCTTTTGGTGCCTTAAGATGCAAGAATGAAAATTACAAAGCAACTCCAATTTTTAAGCCTAAACTCAAAAATCTGCTTGAACCATTGTTTTTAAAATGATGTTTGGAGTGAAAATGACATATTGGATGGCTCATTTTGGATTTGTAGATCTCTCAAACCAAAATTCTATTTCAACTTTTTCAACTTATAAGCCATTTTAGGTCATTTTTACCCAATCATGAATATCCTTGCTACAAGCTTTTTCAATAACTCATGACCACTTTTCTAGGCTTAAAATGCCATTTTGAACAACTTTCATGTTTTGAGTTTTTTCATTTGAGGCTTGGAACTAGGAGATATGGCCTTTGCTTAGAATGACCTATAATCACCAAATGACCAAAATACCCCTGTCTTGTTCAAACCATAAGTTGAGTTCTACAAATCCTATCAAGGACTTCTAGTACTCTATAGAAAGCTAAGAAGATTCTCTTCAACATTCATGTTGACCAAGAGATCATAGGAATCATCCTACTAGGGCAAACGTTGTCTGCAAGTTGGGTGACTTTCAAGGACCCAGATTCACACACCTCAGATGACCTGTAATTTGTCAAAACCATAACTTGAGCTCTGCAACTCCTATCAAGGACTTCCACCACTCAAATTAAAGCTAAGAACAAGCTCTACAACAATCATGTTATGGGGAAGATGAGATATCAATCACATCTTGAGCTAAAACTGCCTGGAAGATAGGGATCAAATTAGGGTTTTTTCACTGACAATCCTTGGAAACCCTAACTCAATACTTCTCCAACTCCTCAATCATGATGAGTTGGCCTAGGAATCGTCTTTATAACATATCCATACATCATTCCATGATCTCATGGCCCTTGGATTAGGTCTCAACCTTCTCCAAATCTTCAGCTGATCTAGGGTTGACCCAGTCAAAACCCTAATTCTACCATTCATGGTTGAATCTTCTGAATTCTTGCACAATGACCTCTCTGGACTTCATGATGGCTTTCAAGACATCTCATAGGCTTTCTCAAATCTCCAAGTGCATTCTAAAAGTCTCTGAATCATCTGAGGAGTTCCCACAATTCTCAAGCTAGGAGACACACAACTCTGGTTTCAAACAGTTGCTCTAAGGATCTCCTGAACTTTCTGATGAAGGTATCAACCTTCAAACACTTGATGGATAAATGAATGTTGTTCAAATTTTGGGGTGCAACAGCTGCCCCTATTCAAACGGCTTGAACCTGACTGGGTGAGAAACGAACGGCTCTCAACCGATCAAGGTGCGAGACGATTGAATACCGGTAAACCCAAAAATTTGCCAACTGCACTAGCACACGACACTCTGCGGGGAACAAACCTTCGAATACTGCAATACTAGATGCACGGCAACTAACTGGAGAAATATCGATCTGACGTCGCCGTCAGTTATCCACGTTAACTTCTTCTGATATCATCTTCAGGCAACCAAACACCCAACATCGCCGCTGGAAGACTAAACCACCTGACATCACCGTCAGAAGCAGACAAAATTCTGAGGAACACCCAACATCACCGCGGGGAGGCCAAACCACCTGACATCACCGTCAGGAACAACCCTAACTCGGGGAAACAAACATCCAACATCGCCGCCGGAAAACTAAATCTGACATCGCCGTCGATCACCCAAAACACCCCGCCTCACCGCTGGAGAACTAAATCTGACAAAATACCCCGCACCGCCGCTGGAGAACTACATCTGACAAAATACCCCGCATCGCCGCTGGAGAACTACATCTGACAAAATACCTCGCATCGCCGCTGGAGAACTACATCTGACAAAATACCCCGCATCGCCGCTGGAGAACTACATCTGACAAAATACCTCGCATCGCCGCTGGAGAATTAAATCTTCTGGCATACCCAACATTGCTGCTGGAAAACTGAATCTGACATCGCCGTCGGAAACAAACATCCTCTGAGAGACACTCGACATCGCCGTCGTACAAACATCATCTCTGCTGGGGATTTAAAGAGTCTGACCTCGCCGTCAAACAAACATCCAACCTCGCCGTCGAACAAACATAATCTGACCTCGCCGTCAAAACAAACCTTCAACCTCGCCGTCGAACATCGCCGTCGAACCAAACATAATCTGACCTCGCCGCCAATTCCAAACATCCAACCTCGCCGCCGGACAAACACAATCTGACCTCGCCGCCAATTCCAAACATCCAACCTCGCCGCCGGACAAACATTCAACCTCGCCGTCGAACAAATCCAACATCGCCGTCGAACCAATCATAATCTGACCTCGCCGTCAAACACATATCCAACCTCGCCGTCGAACACGAACCTGATCTGACCTCGCCGTCAAACAAACATCCAACTTCGCCGTCGAACACAAACTTGATCTGACCTCGCCGTCAAACAAACATCCAACCTCGCCGTCGAACACATTCATACTCTGACCTGGGGTTCACCCCTGGTAAATGGAACAAAAGGTACACTTGCGTATTTGAAACCACTCCGCTGGGAATGAGAGACGTAACCGAGCACACTCTGGTCTGGGGTTCACCCTCAGCACCATAACGAACATCCGAATACTACTGCACGCTGCCCCTCGTAGAACTTTAACATCAAAGCTATATGAAACCCTGGCCCCTAGTCACTTCCAGCTTCAGCTAGAAAAGATCTTCAAGTATTCCTGAAGATAAGCATCCTTGGCCTTCAAGGATGTAAACTTTTGCCTGTCGGCAACTCTGCAGGAGGTATCTTCGACTTCAGTCTGAAGAAATGGTCCTTGGCCCTCAAGGATACATGGATATGCCTTCAGGAAACTCCGCCTCTGCTATAGAGTGTCCGTGACTTCAGTCAGGGATATACTTCGGCCTTCAGCCCGAAAAAATGAATCCTAGGTCATTCATGACCTTGGGGATAACCTTGCCTTCAGGCACCTTCGCTTCAGCTTGGGAAATCTGTGACTTCAGTCAGAGAATTGGTATCCTGAGCCATTCATGACTCTACGGGGATTCGAACACTTTGCCTTCAGGCAAAACTCCGCTTCAGCTGGAGAAACATCTTCGACTTCAGTCAGAAGAAATATCATTCACTTGATCGCAATCAATCATCACCTCAGGATAACTGACTTGGTCTTCAGGCCAACACGGATCACTTTTGCAAACAAAAGCTGTATCTACAAATTTTTGAACCTTGTCTTCAGACAAGCGCTGATTCATCAACACGGAACTCCGAATCCACAGGAACATTCTGATACCGCCTTCAGGCGCTTACGAAATCCATCTTCAGATTAGACATCGCTGTTGGAGCAAACATATCACGCTGCTAAGGACTTCAAGAATCATCTTGAACAAACTCCGTCGGGCGCCTTCAAGAATCATCCTGAACTGATAACCATTCTGGAGCAAACAGTCTGCTAGGGATTCCAGGGATCTTCCTGGGCAACTCCTGCTGGGGACGCTACTGGGGAGCTCAAGAATCATCCTAAGCAAACGACTCGGGAAGCTGCGCTGAGGTCTCAAGAATCATCTTAAGCGACCGGCCCTGCTGAGGAATTCCAGAATCGCTTTGAACCGCAGACTTCGCTGTAGATCTCAAAAATCATCTTAAGAAAGCGACCTCGTTGGGGAGAATGTCAGGAATCATCCTGAGCAACTGGTCTTTTGGTGGAACACCTGTAAGACAAGAATGATAGTAACCTAGATCATGCTTATGATGCGTATGCTTCTGCGCCATGCCCCACACGGTGGGAATGCTATGCGTTTATGCTAAATGCTATGCAATCATGCAATATGATGTGATCCCGTCAGCAAAATAAATGCCGAGGGGGAAATTCTCCTGTCAAGGAGAAAGAACTACTCAGATAGAGGAATCATCCTGCTGAGGAGAAAACTGCACGCCAATATCAATCGGACTCTGTCTGGGGAATTGATCTTCCGCGGACTGCTGCAGGGAAAACAACTTCAGCTGATTACTGCAGGGGAATGAAGCTCTACGTGAACCTGGACCTTTTGATATCAATCGCGAGAATGCACAGCGCGGCCGTCTAGCTATTTTTCTGGGGATGATGACTCTGTGGGGAAACAACTTCAGCTGCTCAACGCTCCACTGGGGAAAAACCAATCCTGATTTGATCAACTTCCAAGGATTCGGCTCCCTTGGACATCTGCAAACTCGGCTGAGGAAGGAGAACTCATTCTGCTTCGCTGGAAAGAGTACGACTCTGGGGAAAATACAACACCAACTGTTCAATGCTCTGCTAGGGAAAATCCACTCATGGTCCCAACTGCTTCCTAGGGTTTCGGCCCTCTCTCGGGGACATGCGAACTCGGCCGGGGAGGGAGAAATCATTCTACTTCATTGGAGAGTACGCCTCTGATGAGGAATTTCAATTTCGCTGGGGAAGAAGGAATCATCCGACTTCGGGGGAGAGTACAACTCTGCAGAGGAATACAACATCAGCTATTCCAACACTCTACTGGGGAAGGAGAAGTCATTCTACTTCGGGAGAGAATACGGCTCCGGTGGGGAATTTCAATTCCGCTGGAGACTTCAGTCTGGCGCCATTAGTTACTGCATATTTTGGCGTACGAACAATTCCCTACGAAACCTGCACTTGTGACCCGGTGCTGGGGCAACACCTGCTGCGGCGACTTTACTGGGCATCCGAACATTTCTATGAAACCTACACTTGTGACCCGGTGCTGGTGGAGAATACGAGCTCCGGCGAGCGACCCAGCTGATGAGGTGA
Source organism: Lathyrus sativus (assembly GCA_963859935.3). Lineage (NCBI taxonomy): Eukaryota > Viridiplantae > Streptophyta > Magnoliopsida > Fabales > Fabaceae > Lathyrus > Lathyrus sativus. Next base: position 134,360,217 of record OZ012736.1, on the reverse strand, counting down.
CGTTCCTTCAGGATGCATCTGCTTGGGGAAGAGAATCATCTCTGCGTGGGGAGACATATCAATGCTCACTATTCTGCGTTCAGATTCTGCGGAGGAGAGACCACTGAACGCTGCTGGAGAAGGGGGGCTCGCCCTGCTTCGGGGATGCGCACGACACATCTTCTGGAAGGTGCTACACCTGCAACAACACAAACAATAGGACGAGACACCCTTTTCAAAAGGGCCTATCAAGATTATTATCTCGTGACAATATTCAGGTAATTAATTGTTTCAACAATCAGTGGGCCTAAGCCCGTAAGTTTATGTATGTGCATTTTATTAAAAACATCGGCGTTTTCATTCGCAAACAAAACGGATAAATGCTAAATAGGCAAGCAGAATTGCTGAGTAACATGCATTTTATTGATGGTGGACCCCTGAATGGGTAAATAAATGTTTTACAACAGAGGCCAGCTCCTGGAATGAGGAAGCCGCGCAAAAATAAAACATAACTATACATCAGTATGTACAAATGTCGGCAACGAGGCGTAGACGAACACCATGAGTTGATCCCTCTAAGACCCACTCGTCTTCGATACTTCTCCGACGCTTCAGCTTCGGAAGAGATTGATTCAGATAAGCGGCCCTCAGGTCCTCCAAGCCACCAAACAATGAAAGTCCATGTGCGGAACGCAGTCATTTGCTTATTCAAATCCCTAACTTTTGCGTGAACCGCCCTTTACGGGTTTTCAGTTCACCGGGATACCCTTTTTTGCCGAAGCCGCCCAGTGTAGGTTTTCGACTTCGCGGGTGTACATTTTTTAATATATCCCTAATTTTTGCCCGAACCTTTTATTCTGTTTTTGGTTCGCCGGGATGCCCCTTTTTTGCCTGGACTCTTTCTTTTTTGTCCAGCGGGTCTCTTTCAAGCAAAGTATTTTTTAACTGCGTCCGCGTTCACCGGGGATGCAAAATCTTCACCATCCATCGTGGATAACAACAAAGCTCCTCCTGAGAAGACCTTGCTGACGACATACGGCCCTTCATAATTCGGAGTCCACTTGCCCCGGTGATCGGAGTGTGGCGGAAGAATCTTCTTCAGGACGAGATCACCCGTCTGAAAGCTTCTAGGACGCACCTTCTTATCATAAGCTTTCTTCATTCGGCTTTGGTACAGGCGCCCAAATGCAATCGATGCTAACCTCTTCTCGTCCATCAGGCTGAGTTGGTTCAAACGATTTGTAATCCATTCTGCCTCGTAGAGTTTCACATCAACCAAAACTCGCAAAGAAGGAATCTCCACTTCTAACGGTAGGACAGCTTCCATACCATACACCAAGGAGAAAGGAGTTGCCCCGGTCGACGTACGCACCGTCGTACGATAACCGTGCAAGGCAAACGGCAGCATCTCGTGCCAATCTTTGTACGTCACAACCATCTTCGGAACAATCTTCTTAATGTTCTTGTTGGCGGCCTCAACGGCGCCATTCATCTTCGGCCGGTAAGGCGACGAGTTGTGGTGTTCAATCTTGAAGCTCTGGCATAGCTCCTTCATCATCTTGTTATTCAAATTCGAACCATTATCAGTAATGATCCGCTCGGGAATTCCATAGCGACAGATGATGTCCCTCTTTATGAATTTAGCTACCACCTGCTTGGTCACATTAGCGTACGAGGCTGCCTCCACCCACTTGGTGAAGTAGTCGATGGCTACCAGAATGAAACGATGACCATTGGATGCAGTGGGCTCGATCTTGCCTATCATGTCTATGCCCCACATGGAGAACGGCCAAGGGGAGGACATGACGTTTAATGGGCACGGCGGCACATGAACTTTGTCAGCATAAATCTGGCATTTATGACATTTCTTCGCGAATCTGAAGCAATCCGACTCCATAGTCAGCCAGTAATATCCTGCTCTCAGGATCTTTCTCGTCATAGCATGCCCGCCGGCGTGCGTACCAAATGTGCCCTCATGGACCTCTTCCATGAGCATATTCGCCTCTTTCTCATCTACACATCTGAGTAGCACAAGATCGTGGTTTCTCTTATACAACACTCCGTCAGGATTGAGATAAAAGTTTCCAGATAGCCTCCTCAGAGTCTTCTTATCCTGGGTTGACGCACCCGCAGGATACTCCTTAGTCATAAGGAAGGTCTGGATATCCTGGAACCATGGCTTGCCGTCGGCGGCATCCTCGATTGCAAAGACAAATGCCGGTCTGTCAAGACGCGAAAGAACAATTCTTGGAGCCTCATTCCAATAATTGACCTTATACATTGAAGCCAACGTGGCTAAGGCATCAGCCATCTGATTTTCAGCCCTGGGTACATGATGAAGTTCCACTCGATCGAAGAATGGAAGCAGCCTCCTGGCGTAATTCATGTACGGCACCAAATTCGCTTGACGAGTTTCCCACTCCCCTTTAATCTGATTGATCACAAGCGCTGAGTCACCATATACGTCTAGATTCTTGATTCTCAAATCAATTGCCTCTTCTAGACCCATAATACATGCTTCATACTCTGCTTCATTGTTGGTAACTGGAAACGTCAGTCTCGCAGTAAACGGGATGTGGGATCCGTGAGGAGTCGTGATGATAGCCCCGATACCACTTCCATAGGAATTAACCGCTCCGTCGAATATCAACTTCCACTGAGACTTCCTATCTGGCCCTTCATCGGGCAATGGCTCATCGCAATCCTTCGCTTTGAGAAACATAATATCCTCGTCAGGGAATTCGAACTTCATCGGCTGGTAGTCTTCGATTGGCTGTTCGGCAAGATAATCAGACAATACGCTTCCCTTAATGGCTTTCTGAGAGACGTACTGAATATCATATTCCGTTAACACCATTTGCCATCTGGCAATCCTGCCCGAAAGAGCCTGCTTCTCGAAGATGTACTTGATCGGATCCATCTTCGAAATTAGCATAGTGGTGTGGTTGAGCATATACTGTCGTAGACGTTTGGCGGCCCAAGCTAATGCACAACACGTCTTCTCCAGCATCGAGTATCGAGATTCACACTCAGTGAACTTTTTACTCAAATAATAAATGGCATGCTCCTTTCTGCCCGTCTCGTCGTGCTGACCGAGAACACACCCCATACTATTCTCCAGAACCGTTAGGTACATGATTAATGGTCGTCCAGCCACTGGGGGTATCAAGATTGGAGGTTCTTGAAGATACTGCTTTATTTTGTCGAATGCCTTCTGGCAATCCTCATTCCAAGTAATCGCCTGATCTTTCTTTAAAAGCTTGAACATCGGTTCACAAGTGGCCGTGAGCTGAGAGATAAACCTTGCAATGTAGTTTATTCGGCCCAAGAAACCACGAACTTCTCTTTCTGTTTTCGGCGCTGGCATTTCTTGAATAGCTTTTATTTTTGCAGGATCAACTTCAATACCTCGTTCATTAACGATAAACCCCAATAACTTTCTGGACCGCACTCCGAAAGTGCATTTGTTAGGATTCAGCCTCAGCCTGAACTTCCTAAGCCTCTCAAACAGCTTCAATAAGTTGACCAGATGCTCTTCCTCCGTTTGGGACTTTGCAATCATGTCATCAACATAGACCTCGATCTCACGATGAATCATATCGTGAAACAAAGTTACCATTGCTCGCTGGTAAGTGGCCCCTGCGTTCTTCAGACCGAAGGGCATTACCTTATAGCAAAATGTTCCCCAGGGGGTGATAAACGTCGTTTTCTCCATGTCCTCCGGTGCCATCTTAATCTGATTGTAACCGGAGAAGCCATCCATGAACGAAAACACGAAAAACTGGGCTGTGTTGTCGACCAACACATCGATATTAGGCAACGGGAAATCATCCTTAGGGCTCGCCCTATTCAAATCCCGATAATCGACGCACATGCGTACCTTACCGTCCTTCTTCGGTACAGGCACTATGTTGGCGACCCACGGAGGGTAAGTGGTAACGGCTAGAAATCCTGCGTCCAACTGCTTCTGGACTTCTTCTTTGATTTTTACAGCCATGTCTGGTCTCGACCTCCTAAGCTTCTGCTTGACTGGAGGGCAATCTTCTCGCAACGGCAAGCGATGAACCACGATGTCAGTGTCAAGTCCAGGCATATCTTCGTATGACCAAGCAAAGACGTCACTATACTCTCGAAGCATCTCGACCAGTCTATGCTTGACATCAACCTGCAGCGCTGCCCCTACTCTGACATTTCTGACGAGCTCTTCAGAACCCAGGTTCATGATCTCAATATCCTCTTCATGAGGCAGAATAACCTTTTCCTCTTGTCTCAACAAGCGGGCCAACTCTTCCGGAAAGTCCTCGTCTTCATCAATCTCATCCTCGGCTTGATAGATCGGGCAATCGAAGTCGTAGTGAGCCGTAGAGGGTCCAGAGTCGATGTCATCTGTCATGTGGATCCTGCAATAACAAGGGTTAAGTTTAAAGCAAGAATATGCAGGTTAGCACAAACCTCGTTGCCATTTTGCTGTTTTTCGAAATAAACATAAAACAGGAATAACAGAGAACACAATATTTGAGTACGAAGAAAACGCCTTTTATTTATTAACAAAATGCATGTACATAATCCAGCAAGGCCCTGACAATAAAACCACTATGCCCCGGGCAGGACATAGGGTTGTACAAAGATTGTAAAAAGCCAATCATTACTCTTCACTTGTCAGCTGGATAATCTCCTTGATGGTCCAATTGTTGAGGCGCTCGCCCGGCTTGCTCGGTTGAATCCAGGCGTCAAGATCACAATCGCTATCCCCGTTGTCCTCAGACGCTGCGTTGATGCTCTCAAAAATTACTCTGCCCTTGGTGAATAGGATCGGCCCCTTCCCACAAGACGAACTGCTAGAAGAAGATGAAGCTTCAGCTTCAGGAGAATACCCCAATCCAAACTTATCCTGCTTGATTGGTATATCCAAAACATGCCCCCAGCCTGGGGTGGAACCGGCTTCAACGACGGCCCGAGCTTCTTTAAACGAGGAGAGATTCATCTCTTGCTTCTCTACGACGACAGGAGCTACCTCTTTCACCTTGACGGTTTCAAATGCTTGGCAGAGAGTTTCATGGATTTCGCCATCCATTTCAACATATTTAAAGGACGACAAGTGGCTCACCGTAATGTCCTCCTCACCACAGACGGTCACTATGCTTCCCCCGACAGCATATTTGAGCTTTTGATGCAGCGTAGACGTCACAGCACCAGCAGCATGGATCCATGGCCGACCTAAAAGGCAGCTGTAGGCAGGCATGATATCCATGATATAGAAAACCGTATTGAACGTCTCTGGACCAACTTGAATTGGTAGGGTCAACTCTCCGAAAACGTGACGCTTAGTTCCGTCAAAGGCTTTCACTACCAGATCACTGGGCGTGCAAAGCAATCCACGGGTATCCAACTTCATCAGTGCCTTTTTCGGAAGCACATTAAGCGACGAACCCGTATCCACCAGGACATGCGACATGATCGTGCCTCTGCACTCTATCGAGACGTGCAAGGCGCTGTTGTGGTCTCTTCCTTTAGGAGTCAGCTCTAGATCTGTAAATCCCAGCCCATTACCAGCATTAACATGGGCTACCACCTCTTCCAGCTGATTTACTGATATCTCCTGCGGCACGTAGGCAGCGTTTAATACCTTCAGTAACGCGTTGCGGTGCGCTTCAGAACACAGCAACAAGTTAAGAATAGAGATTTTTGACGGAGTCTGATGAAGATGATCTACAATCTTGTAGTCGCTCTTCTTGATTAACCGCATGAATTCTTCAGCATCTTTAACTAGCAAATCTTTTTCTTCCCCAGAAGGGACCCCTTCGACAGCTTTGCCTTTACCCTTATCCACAGCATCAGCTCTGACTACCTTCTCTGCCGCAACCTCCGCTGGCGCGAACACCCTACCGCTTCGAGTAATGCCACTGACATCGGCAAGATTCTGCACAGACGATCCGTATGGCTCCAGCTCTAACTTCTGACCATTGCAGTAGACCTCGGCGCCGTAATGCCATGGGACGGCGTTAGTGCTTTCGAATGGGATTGGCCTGGCCCTGGTGATAGTGATTGTAGGCGGTCGGGGCGCAGAAATAGTAATAGGGTGACGAGGAATAGTAATGGTAGCGACCTCGTCTGCCTGCTTCAGCACAACCTCCCCTGATACACTCTCAATGCTCCGGCTGAACTGCAAAATACCCTCAGACATCAGACTTTGGATACCTTCTACCAGCTGCTCACACCCATCAGGAAGTGTAGCACAAGCCATACATAACTCTCCGCATCTAGGGAAAAAGCCCTTCTTCAGCAACTTAGCCTTGACAAAACTAAGCGGCGTTTTCAAGTCTTTGACCTCAGTCAGCAAGTCCGCACTCTCCTCAGTGATAACGGCATTCACTCCGCCTCCCTTATGATGAGGCATGGGGTTTTTGGTAACGTTGGGCACGCTATCAGAAAAGTTGATGACCTTGGCGTCCACCAAGTCCTGCACTTTGTGCTTAAAAGCTTTGCAATTCTCAATCGTATGGCCTGGTGCCCCAGTATGGAAATCACAAGTAGCATTGGCGTCATACCCCGGTGGTGGTGCCCCTGTTAAGGGAGCCATTGTCCTCTTTTGAACTAGCTGAAGCTGCAGCAAAGTTTGCAGAAGCTGCGCATATGACATAGGTGGAGTTTCAAAATGACGATTTGCCAAAGGAGCCCGGTTCTGATATTTCCTATACCCCTGCTGATTCTGCTGCTGCTGCTGCGGCGGAGCAGCTGGGATATTTATGCTAGCAATCTGTTGCTGAGGGCCCTTGCCCTTTCTCCGAGCATTAGTGACAGCACTTGCATCCCCCTCTCGACGCTTGCCACCGTAGGGTTTCTTACTACCTCCTCCAGCTGAGGATGATTCGCCCTGAATTTTTCCGATCTTTATACCGTTCTCAACATGCTCGCCCATAGTGATGAGAGCCGAGAATGTTCCAGACATGCCACTGACCAGCTTTTCATAGTAGATTCCAGGAAGGGTAGCCACGAACATTTGCACTAGCTCACGCTCAACCATCGGCGGTTGAACCCGAGCAGCCAATTCACGCCACCGTTGGGCGTACTCTTTAAAGCTTTCATTGTTCCGTTGTGAGAGATTCTGAAGCTGAACTCGGTTGGGGGCCAAGTCGCTATTATATTTATAGTGGAGGACGAACGCTTCTGCGAGATCTTTCCAGGTGCGCACAGTAGCGGGCTCCAGGCCCATATACCATTCGAGTGATGGACCAGAAAGACTATCCTGGAAGAAGTGCATCAGCAACTTCTCATCGTCAGAATAGGCGGACATCTTTCTATAATAAGATCGGAGGTGGACGCGGGGGCAAGTAGTACCCTTATACTTCTCAAAGACAGGCACCTTGAACTTATGAGGTACCTTGAAGTCAGCAATCAACCCGAGCTTGGACATATCAACGCCCAATGTGTTCTGATTTTCAATGTCTCTCATCTTGTCCTCCAGCGCTTTGAACCTGAGTCGAGCTTCAACATTCAACTCTGCTTCTACACCTCTCTGAGAGAATATGTCATCCTGATGGTCCTCCAGCCACGGTTGAGGCACCAACAGATTTCCGACACCAGCATTGCCGTTAACCGGCCCTATGTTAACATTGGCTCCCAGACTACCATTGCCGACGCCCGCCGCATTGAGTCCGAGATTGGTCATCAGATTGCCGTTAGCACTGTCGTTGCCCCCGGCAACAGGAACAACATTTTGTGGAGCATCCACTGGAGGAGGAGTAGGCACAGCCCCGCCGTGCAGTATGCCATTACTGTCAACCCTGGAGATCAAAGGTTGAACCAAAGTACGAAGCTGGTCCTGACCATTCGCGACCACTTGCATCAGCTCCATAAAATGATCCATCCGTTCACGGAGCTCTTGAACATCTGACTGCACCTGGTCCATTATCCTTGTCTGATTAGCGCGAGTTGAGTAACGGTGAATAAGTCTTTGATCAATCCTGGAGATCGAAAGCAGCTCGGGACCTGTGTACCTGAAAAACCTGTCAACATTAAAGGTTAGGGAAAGCCACAAAATGTATGTCATGCAAAAATGCTTCATGCAGATGTATGCGTATGTCTGTGTGCTTGAGAGATTTCCCCCGATCCTGGCGCCTTAGTACCAGTGCTGACAATAATAAGGAGGGGAATCTGGGCCCAATTATGGAAACAACAATCTCTCATATACATAGTACCATTGATGGCCAACTCCGACACATCAGGGATCGTGAACTCGTACGCAACAGTCTTCTTGAGAGAGGCTGTAGTAATACAATAAGAGGAGAGAGATCCTGGATCAGGGAAACGGTACCTGTCACAGACATACGTCAATGGAATGCGAATGATAATGCAAACTAATGCAAAATGCAGGCATGCAACAATATATCCAGGTAGCTGCTGTGGAGATTCGGTATCAACAGTCACTGATGAGAAAAAACCCCGGCGTAAAACCACTGATCTGATCTGCTGAGAATAACCATCTGATGGGACCAAGATCAAAATTCCGCTCTGTCAAGAGTAAGCGCCTGATAATAAGGACCCCGGATGCATGATCAGAAAACGTCTGCTGATGAAGTCTTCAGACCCCAAATCAAAAATCTGCCCTATCAAGAACAAACACACAGCTGCTGATGAGATCCTCAGACCCCACTCAAAATCTTCCCTATCAAGAACAAACAACAACTGCTGATGAGATCTTCAGACCCCACTCAAAATCTGCCCTATCAAGAACAAACAACATCTGCTGATGAGATCTTCAGACCCCACTCAAAATCTGCTCCATCCAGGACAAACCTCTGATGACAAAACTCTGATCGAAACCTGCTCTATCAGGAACAGACATACACCTGATGATAAAAATCCTCTGATCAAAAACTTGCTCTGTCAAGAACAGTCAAATCTGCAACTGAGAACCCTGATACCAACATAATTGATTCACTGTCAAGAAAACCAGGTAGTCCGAAGGTATAAGTTTCCTGCAATATCCCAACCCCACTCACAGGTATGGACCTAATCCACGGACAAAGGTACGGCATCCTATGCGGTCGTCAGCGTCACAGACTTTCATGAGTGACGATACGATTCCCAGAAGGAGTGGCATCATCAAGTCATAAAGAGGCCTCACTTAGATGACTTCCAAATGATCGGTCCCCAGAGTCGACAATCCTCACGTCTGGACTCCCCTCAGATCCTCCGAACCGGAAAGGAGCACCTCTGCAAGAATCTCGTCTGAGCGCAGATTTTCGTAGGGAACTGTGCCTGCTCAGCAGACAGGTTCGTCTACTACTTCTCCGCAACTATATCTAGGTGTATGCTCAAGCCCAGGTCCGGCTTCTCACTCATAGTAACATCCCTCTCCCACAGCAGCACAGATAATCATATCAAACTGGAAAATAAAATGCGGGAAGTAAAGTGCGAGAAGTAAAAATGCGATAAATAAACGCAACCCAACAAGCGAACATACACGCGCTAGGATTGACTCTCATAGGGAGCCGAAGAACCAGAGATTCTGGGTTATCCCCAGCAGAGTCGCCAGCTGTCGCTTGCGCAAAAATAAGGTGCCGGCAAAACAGAAGAGTCGCCACCTTTCGTTATTTATCCCTCAGAGCGGGAAAGGAAACGATCGGAAAAACCTGACGAAAAGGGGTAAGACAAGGTCATCGCAACCATTGTCTGGGTTCGGGAGTCGGTTACGCAAGGGGAAGGTATTAGCACCCCTCACGTCCGTCGTACTCGACGGGATCCACGCTTGTTTGTTTACTTGGACGGGTTGGTTTTATTCTATCTACCTATCAAGGCTGGCTGAAAAAGAAAAGAAAAATGACTCGGCAAAGCGTCGCACTTTATGCCTACGTATTCTCATCAGAGAATGAGAAATCAGAGTCAACGTAGTTCGGCCTACGAAGGGTTATGGGGGAAGGTAGCTCGCCAAGACTTCGCCATCTTGTGCCTACGTACTCTCAACAGGCATGAGAGATCAGAGCTCACGTAGTTCGGGAAACTACGGTTTATTTCCTGTTTTTACGAAAGAAGTGTTTTTTATTGTGTTTGCGATTTCAACCGCACTAGAGATTATGACCTGAGAGTGAATGCGTCGCATGTCACCCAAAGGGTACCATACTAAACATCCATCCTCAGATGGCTTAAGGCTCGTAACGTACGAAAGAAATCATTCATGATTACTGTATCTTAAACTGTTTTGAGATGAGAAGAGAACAGGCCCAACTAGGAGGGAGACTATCAAGTCCTACTGTTATCATGCCATGGATTCATCCTATGGTTGAAGTTTGAACAGGGAACTCCTAGAAGTTGTCATGCATAGGTTTCAACCTAAAAGTCTATCATCAAATCCTTATCAAAGGAAATGAGAGTCCTAAGGGATCATGTCAATGATACACCAAAACAGACAAAGCATCAGCTTTACAGTAAAATGCATGCAATGCAAGTGAGGGAGGAAATGTGTGTGGGGCTTCAGCCTCCACAAGCTCGTCTCGACCTCAAGCCAGTCATGAAATAACAGTAATCATACTGAAATATAAACAACATGCTATCAAGCAATGAACAGATAAAAGAAATGAAGTGCCATCAGGCAAACAAACCACGTGCTTGAGAAAGAAAGAATCTACATCTAATCTCTAATCCTAGCCCTAAAACAGAACAGAATCCTGATCAAATCTAAGCAAAGCCCTAAAGCAAAACTCTGCAGAAGAGAAATCAATCCCAGTCTTCAAGCTTCAAAGCAAGCTTACCAAATAAAGGGAGCTAAGTAGGCAGACTCATAGTGTCTTCCTCAAGAAAGCACTAGGAGGTGTATACTCAGGAATCATACCCTATGTGGCTCAACCACTGTGATCAGTTTACATTCCTCCTCAGGAGAAATTAAACTCACAAGCAGGCTCCAACATCACTGGATATTTGAGAAATCCTACCTGAACTAGTGGAACGAAGTGAACAGACCCATAGGACCTTCCTCAGGAAAGTACTAGGAGGCTTCCACTTAGGAGTTGTATCCCATGTGGTTCAACAACTGTGATCAGTTTACATTCCTCCTCAGGAGAAATTAAACTCACAAGTTGGCTCCAACATCATTGGATACTTAAGAAATCCTAGATGAACTAATGGAACTAAGTGAATAGACCCATAGGACCTTCCTCAGGAAAGTACTAGGAGGCTTCCACTTAGGAATTGTATCCCATGTGGCTCAACAACTGTGATCAGTTTACATTTCTCCTCAGGAGAAATTAAACTCACAAGTTGGCTCCAACATCATTGGATACTTAAGAAAGAGGTGAGAAGAAAGAATGAAAGTCATTCATAGTGCCTTCCTCAGGAAAGTACCATGAACTTCCCTCAAACTTCAGGATCTCCAACCTCACAGACAGGGAATAATCCCCAAGCTCTGGGTCTCTGAGTCTTGATCTACAATCTTCTCTTCCATCATGCTCTTCAACAAGATCTTCAAAACAAACTAAGCCCCACAACAAATTCCCCAAAATAAACCCCAGAGACAGACAAATAACCACAGAACAGTCAAAACCATCAGTCAACTTCAGAAAATACCTAAAAATACTAAAGCAAGAGGGAAAAATCTAACAATTATTCACAAGGGTCCATAACATCTACCCATATCATCCCTATATGCCCATCCCCAAAAATAAAATCAAAACTCTCTAAAGAAAATGAACTATTTCACCTATGCATAACCAACCCTAATTAGGATACCCTAATGCTAACCTAATTAAACTAATCAAATTTTAATCTAAAAATCAAGAATTAAATCCTATGGGGAACTATGACTCAATATCTAATCACACCAAAAAGAATGAATTAAAAATACTAAGGGAAGGTCCTAAAAGAAATTCTACAAAATTGGAGTACAATATTTAAAAGCTATTTAAATGAAAAATATACTAAAAATATTAAAAGAAAAATAAAGTGGAATTTTATTTATTTATAATTTTCTAGACAAATTTATTAACCTATAGAAAAAACAAGAATTAAAAAATATCAATTTTTGGATTTTTTATGAATTTTTTAAAATGCAAAGAATATAAAGGAAATGAAAAATAAAAGAAATTAATTAAAGGGGAGGGGGGTGCTAACAGTAAGGCGCCCTAGTTCATTTCTGAGATGGGCCAAATTAGGGGGGGTGCAGATAGGAGATGGCTAGGGCCAGGCGCGCTTCAGAAAAACAATGAAAAATTGAAAAGAAAAATAATAAGCCAACGGTGCATTTAGCAAGGGTTACTAGTTCATTTCCAGTTGGGCTTTGGTTGGAGGGTGCGTGTAGCAATGATTTGCTGAAGCCCAGAATTTCCACTTATTGAAACGCAGCGTATTGGCTTAGAGATTTCCCTCCGTTTCTTTTTAAATCCCAGCCGTTAGATCCATTTCCAGTCAACGGGTCTTGGTCCAATCCAATGGTGTGGGGATCATCTCCTACCTTTGGCTAGGGTTTGCAAGCAGCCATGAACGAGCCTCATTACCAGACTTCCATCAACTCATTCTCCCTCGTTTCTCAATAAAATTCAAATCCCTAAAGAGCAAAAATGCTCTACTTTCCAAGCAGAATACAGCCATGGTCATAGTTCTTATCAAAGCTTCCCCAAACATCAAACCCGATACCCCCACCTCCATGAATGCTCCAACCTCGAGCTCAATACTTTTCCAGTTTCTTGACATCAAAACACTCTCCTCATTGCCCTAATGATTCTAAGCTATTAACCTTGTGTTAATATCCACTACAACCCGAGTTCTTGCTCATTAAAGAATTGATGCTCAATGTTCAATCTTCATAGAATGTGCTCTAAGTCTCTAGATTTGATCTCCTAATGGTCACTAATCACTTTATGCTAACCACTTATTCTAAAAACACATAAATAAGGAGATACAAGAGAATTTGTAAAACCTGATTTTTGTAATGGCAGATATGATTGCACTCCAACTCAAGCCTTGAGACTCTCCATGGGTGATCTTTGATGGATTGTAGGAGTTCTGTATGCAGTAGTTCTTGATAACACTTCCTGAATTACTCTATCCAATTCTTCATGCAATTTGGAGTGAAGACTTGGATCTCATGAACCAGCCACGAATTCCTCTCAATTTTGTTGGCCAATTGCTCTATGATGATGGTAGATGATGATGATAACAAGAATTATGCTAATTGATGAAGTTTTTATGGAGTTTGAAAGCAAAATGCAAGATGGAGTTATAGAATCAAACTATGTGGTGCAAGCCCTCCCAATCACCAACCAGGGCATGGATCATCTCTAGGGCATATATAGGTGCCAATGGAAATGTGTGGAAGCTTTGAGAATCTTCCAAGAGGTTTCTAGAATGTATCATGCAATGAGAATTTGAATTTTCCATATTTGGTAATTCTCATGCAAACTCATGATAAACCATGCAATCCCACTCAATTTCTCCCCACATGATATTATGATATGAAAACAAGGCCTTACAAACCCTTATGTAGTATTTTCTCATTTTCTCTTTTGGTGCCTTAAGATGCAAGAATGAAAATTACAAAGCAACTCCAATTTTTAAGCCTAAACTCAAAAATCTGCTTGAACCATTGTTTTTAAAATGATTTTTGGAGTCAAAATGACATATTGGATGGCTCATTTTGGATTTGTAGATCTCTCAAACCAAAATTCCATTTCAACTTTTTCAACTTATAAGCCATTTTAGGTCATTTTTACCCAATCATGAAAATCCTTGCTACAAGCTTTTTCAATAACTCATGACCACTTTTCTAGGCTTAAAATGCCATTTTGAACAACTTTCATGTTTTGAGTTTTTTCATTTGAGGCTTGGAACTAGGAGATATGGCCTTTGCTTAGAATGACCTATAATCACCAAATGACCAAAATACCCCTGTCTTGTTCAAACCATAAGTTGAGTTCTAAAAATCCTATCAAGGACTTCTAGTACTCTCTAGAAAGCTAAGAAGATTATATTCAACATTCATGTTGACCAAGAGATCATAGGAATCATCCTACTAGGGCAAAAGTTGTCTGCAAGTTGGGTGACTTTCAAGGACCCAGATTCACACACCTCAGATGACCTGTAATTTGTCAAAACCATAACTTGAGCTCTGCAACTCCTATCAAGGACTTCCACCACTCACATTAAAGCTAAGAACAAGCTCTACAACATTCATGTTGTGGGGAAGATGAGATATCAATCACATCTTGAGCTAAAACTGCCTGGAAGATAGGGATCAAATTAGGGTTTTTTCACTGACAATCCTTGGAAACCCTAACTCAAAACTTCTCCAACTCCTCAATCATGATGAGTTGGCCTAGGAATCATCTTTATAACATATTCATACATCATTCCATGATCTCATGGCCCTTGGATTAGGTCTCAACCTTCTCCAAATCTTCAGCTGATCTAGGGTTGACCCAGTCAAAACCCTAATTCTACCATTCATGGTTGAATCTTCTGAATTCTTGCACAATGACCTCTCTGGACTTCATGATGGCTTTCAAGACATCTCATAGGCTTTCTCAAATCTCCAAGTTCATTCTCAAAGTCTCTGAATCATCTGAGGAGTTCCCACAATTCTCAAGCTAGGAGACACACAACTCTGGTTTCAAACAGTTGCTCTGAGGATCTCCTGAACTTTCTGATGAAGGTATCAACCTTCAAACACTTGATGGATAAATAAATGTTGGTCAAATTTTAGGGTGCAACAACACTCTAAGGCAAAACATATAGAAATTAAGCATCATTTCATCAGAGACTATGTTCAGAAGGGAATCATAAATTTGGCCTTTGTTGATACAGATCATCAATGGGCAGATATTTTTACAAAACCCCTTGTTGAAGATAGATTCAAATTTATTCTGAAAAATATTGGTATGGATTTTTGTCCAGAATGATATTTGTCAGAAGCAAATTTTTACAGATGCAAAAATGCCTAATGCTCTGAAGTATTTCTTCTGACTGCTTATTTATTTTATTAATTTGGTTTTGTGAAACTCTGAACTAATAATCCTTAGAGGATCTGAACGTTGGTTAACGTTTCATTTCTCAAGAGAATTCAGAACACATGCAAGCAAACACGTGTCACTCCAAATCTGCAAAGGTGGCGTCTACACTACTGAAGAGACGTTTGAGGTGAAGTTTGAATAGTGAAAATCTTGATTTTCCCCCCAATTTGTCAGAAGTAATAAATGCTTGAAATGATTTTTATTCTTTTCATTTAATGCTTTGTTCAAATGTGCAAAATTCTGACTGTTTGTATGCCTACTTGTTTTAGTATAAATACATGACCTCTCTTCACATTCACACTTTTCACATCTCAGAATTTTTATGCATTTTCATCTTCTCTTCTCTCTGCATAAAAACCCTAAGCGTGTGACAAAACCATCTTCAATGGCAACTTCGTCATCAACAGCTGCACAATTTCAATCTACAATGGCTGCAGTTACATCTGCTAACATGGGTGTTACTCCTTATTCTCCACCAAAAAGAACATTGTTAACCCCTGTTGAAAGGCTGGAAGTTCTGTGTGAATCAATGGTGGAATTTGATTCACTTGCTGAGAATGGTTTTAAATTTCGTTCAATCATAGGTGCTCAAGGATGGGTAAAGTATTTTGATAGACTTTTTGGACCAGTTTACCCCCTTCTTGTGAAAGAGTTCTGGATCCATGCTTCAGTTTACCCTAAGTTTATCTTATCTTCTGTTCTGGGCAAAGAGATTATAATAACAGAAGATCTGATCAGAAAACTTATTGACTATGAGGAAACAGATGGAGTTTCACACTTGCCAGCTGGGCGTGTGGATATGGATGAAGTGTATGAAGAAGTGATGACTGCTGGTCAAGCTTCTAACAAGTTCAAGGATCTGAAGCCTGACTACAAGATCTGGGCTAAGATCTTCATGGGATGCATTCATCATAGGAAGTCAACAAACTCTCCAGACTATGTCAATAATGAACAGCTTTATTTTATGTACTGCCTCAGTCAGAGCACCAAGGTAGATCTTCCATATATTCTCTTTATGAATCTTTGGAATCATATAAATGCCTCTAGAGAGTATGTGAAATAAAAAGGACAGAAGATCAGAACATGGATTCCTTTTGGAAGGTTAATCTCAGATCTTCTAACTGAGAATGGACTGGTTACTACTCTGTACGCTGCTGGAGTTACAGAGGAATTGGAATTCATCTTGGGAAAGCCTCTGAATGCCAAAAGTCTTCAGAGACTTAAAATAGTGGATGAACTCACAACAGCTCCCAAGAAGCTGAATACTTCTGAACTAAGTAAGAAGAGAACTCCTATAGATGATTACCCTCTGTTCTATGCTGAAGAACCAAGGCACATTGTTGTAATGTATATTGATGATTGCAAGAAAGAAGGAAAGCCTGTTCCTGCAGACATTATAAAGCTAGCAAGACAACCACTGCCTGTTGTAGAAGAAGAAGAAGAACCACAAAGAAAGAGGACTCAGCCAGAAGCAGTAGCTGCACCTGTTCAGAAGAAGATCAAGATTGCTGAGAAGCCACAGAAGCTCCTAAAAAGGAAAGAATCTAGAGACACTCCTTCTGTACCAGCTAAAAGAATCAAAATCAAAGGTACTAAATCTTCTGTATCTTCTGCAAATCATGTTGTTTTAAATGATTCTAATATTAAGTCTATTCCAAAACCACCCTCTACACAAAATACATCTGTTACTGCTCCATCTCATGTTTCTACACCATCACCACAAAAATCTTCTACTCCAATTTCCATTTCACCACAAAAACAATCATTTGTTCCAACACCAATAACAACAAAAACAATTCAAACTCCAAAAGTCTCTATACCACAAACAACTCAACCAAAAATTCAAATCAAACAATTTGTACCACAGAAACAACAATCAGAAAAACAACCCACAGAACAACAACAAACAACAAAACCATCTGCTCAACAAAAACCCTCTGAACCATTTAAACAAAAGCCATCTGAACAACAAAAGCACCCACAAGAAAAACAACCAGAAAAATCATCTGAAACCCTACCAGAAAAAGCCTCTGAACATCAACCACCATCAGATAATCCACCATCCAAATCATCTGAACCCACTGCATCTATACCTGTTATTTCTGAACCTACAAAAATAACATCTGTTCCAGTTTCATCTGAACCAATAACAATTTCATCTGATCCACCTACCTCAGAACACACATCAAAACCCTCTGAAATTCCTTCAGAACAAACCAATACTTCTGAACCCAACATTCCTGAGACAGAAATTCTTGATGTCACACCACTCAAAACTGTGTTTCAAGTATCTTCTACCTCCTGCACACCAACCACCTCATCAAACTCTTCAGAATCTGACATTCACCCAGATTTTCTAATCTCTCCTTCTCACAGAGATTCTGAAGTAAACCAACCAGAACCCTCTATATCATTAAAAGTTCCTATTTCAGATCCTATTCCCACACCTGCACTTGATCACTCCACAAGTGCACGGAAATATCGAAGTAATATAAAAGATTGTCGAACCCACAGAGACCAATGTCAATCTACCGTTATCTATTATTACGGCGTAAACCTAAGGCTATTGGAATTAGGAAAATTGAATGCGAATGAAATTAAATGCAAAAGAAATAAAGAAAATTGGTTTAAAGAAATGCGGTAAAGGATATCGGTATGCAAAGACTTAGTTATCTGGGATTCGACAGGTCACCGATGCTTCTTACTCTTTGCAAACATTGTTCAGAAGAAAATAGTGATCTGAAGACTCTCCTCTCACAATGGTTGTTGACGCTAATCATAATTCTAAGGGCCAAATGTACGCTTTCGTGTCCCATTCGGGGTTAAAACTATTTTTTGGAAATCTCTAAGTTCTAATTCATTTTAAAGTGCTTTCGCTGTTATTAAAACAAATGCCTAGTGTTTACTATCTGGTCTTGCCGCAGCTTTCGCTTGTGGTTCGTACCTTAATTAATTTCCCACTTTCGTGGCAAAACTACTTTTAAATAAGTTCTCACTTTCGCGACGAAGTTTATTCAGTAAATAAATTTAAACACTACGGCCAGAAAGGTTGTTTGTAAAAAGGGAAGATGTCGGTTACTATCGAATCCTATCCTACTAATTCGGTTACATACCGATAAAACTAACTTAGCCAGACATGATAATTAATGCGAACGGAAATAGACATAAACAACGGAATAATAAAGCGTGCATCATAACAGAAATAAAGTAGTAATTCAATTAATAAAAACCTGTAAATTGTACTGATCTCAAATCCTTGGGTAGTCCCCCATAATGTCAGCAGGATTCTACTTTGGCGAGAAATGAAAGGTACAGGAAGAAAATACAATATTCTGAACTGAAGGAAAATGGAAAGGAAAATAAAAGTAACGATAAATAACTTTGATGGAACTTTGGCAGAACTTCGGGATGAAGAATCCACACCTTTCTCTGTGAGTCTCTTGTCTATTTATAGGAGATGTTTCTTATCTCAACTCCCTGAGATCATGCGTGAGATATGGAGAAAGTGGTAGTAACTTCCAGTAGTGGGCAGTGACTGGAGAAAGTGTAGTAACTTCCAGTAGTGGGCAGTGAGTGGAGAAAGTGTAGGAAGGATTTAATTTGAGATTGATCGTGAATTCTGATTCTGCGTTTTTTGTCTGCGTGACGGTCGTCACACGCATGACGGTCGTCATGGACCTGTGACGGTCGTCACAGCAGCAGAATCCGTATTTGCTGTTTTTCATCTATTTTTCATCCGTTTTTCATCTGTTTCTTCTCCTTTTCTTTCTTTAGTCCAAATTCTCCCCAATCTGCAAAACGAAGTAAATTAATCATATAATAGAACATAAATCAAGATAAATTAATAAAAGTCATAAATAAATGCATGTAAATCAAGCCAAATAAACGATATGATTTCGCGTTATCAGCACCATCATCTAAAATCTTGATTCCCAATTCTAACCCAAGAACTTCTATTTCATGTGCACAAGTCTCATCACTGTTTCATAATCTTGCTTATGGTTTCAAACTCAAAGACTTTTATGACAGAGTTGAACCATCTGACCCTATCACCCCTCTAAAACCAAACTCACAATGACCTTTCCATCTATGCTTCTCACCTATATACAATCCATGTCAGATGTAGGTTCATTAGCAACTATTTCATATTCTGCTAAATCTGACAAAGTTGTTGCTTCAACCATACCCATTTCATCTGATTAAACTGTTGCTTCTGATGAACCTCCAAAATTTGCATTCCAATCTTACTCCAATAAACCCTTTGATGCGGTTCCCTATCACACCAGAGTAAAACCAAATCTGTTAAATGCTTTAAACAGATCCAAACCTAATAAACTTGAAATTCCTTTCATTCCATACTACCCTCCTCCTCTGATCTCCATTCAGAAATCCATTTTTCCACCTACTCCCCAACCAAAACCAATAACACTGGAAACTCTATTACATCCTAAGCCTAGACTTAATGTTAATCATTTATTTCAATCTTTTTTGCAAGAAATACAGTTGTATTTAGGTACTGTACGGAGGAAATGCTCAACAACAATGGATGCACAAGAATCTGATGTCATCTGGAATCGATTCATCAACAGATTCAACTTTGTGGCCTCAAATCTGAAGAACATATGTTCTGATGATGCGAAGCTCAGATTTGCTGAAGCTGCAAGAAATTTGTTCTGGACCGTCAAGAGATCTGAACCACTGCTCCTTACAGATGCTCCTCCACCTTCAGAAGAAACTACTGAACCTGCATCTGAAGATAATCCTTTGGCCATGACTCTAGTAGAACTTCCTTCTGGTTCCAATGCTCCAGACTCTACAGACCCAATGGAAATTGACTCTGTTCAAGCTCCAGAAAATGTTCAACCTTCATCATCTGAGATTAAGAAAGAACATCCAGATTTTGAGGATAAAATTGCTGCTCTGGAAGCTGTCCAATCAGAGATCAAGTCTTGGATGGCAAAACAGGATAAGAAATCTGAAGACATGACAGAGTGGATGTCAAAGCAAGATCAGAAGAATGAAACAATGGCTAAGTGGATGTCCAAGCAAGAGCAGTCCTCCTCTGAGATCACAAATCTATTGAAGATGCTTTTGTCAAAACACTCTTAGATTTCCATTTTTTTCATTCTGATGTTTTTGCATCTGATGTTTGATGATGTACTTTTTGATATATCTTCTGATTCATGTACTCTTGATCTAAACTTATTGAATGAATCAAAGTTTTCTCCACTAAATTATCTTATTTACTGTTTCCTTTTATTTGTCTTTTTAAAGTTTTTACTTTTTGCTTATGACAAAAAAGGGGGAGAAAACATAGATCTGAACTGTTTAATTTAACTTCACCAGAATGAAACTCCAGACATATCTATCCTATCTAACATTTAATCTGAGTATTTCATAACATTTGATAAGTACACTCTATAAAAGAAACTCTGAGTCTCTCAGATCATTTGACCATTATCAAACTCTGAATATGATATTTGCAAGACATTCTGACTTTCAAATGTTAAAAGAACATTCAAGATCTAACTCTGAAAATTACTCAAGACAAAAGGGAAGTTTCTATTTGTCGCTACCGCGAAAATAAGGTGCCAGTAAAACAGAAGAGTCGCCACCTTTCGTTATTTATCCCTCGGAACGGGAAAGGAAACAATCGGAAAAACCTGAGGAAAAGGTATAAGACAAGGTCATCGCAACCATTGTCTGGGTTCGGGAGTCGGTTACGCAAGGGGAAGGTATTAGCACCCCTCACGTCCGTCGTACTCGACGGGATCCACGCTTGTTGTGTTTACTGGATGGGTTGGTTTTATCTATCTACCTATCAAGGCCTTGTTTGAAAAGAAAAGAAAATGACTCGGCAAAGCGTCGCACTTTATGCCTACGTATTCTCATCAGAGAATGAGAAATCAGAGTCATCGTAGTTCGGCTAACTACGAGTATGGGAAAGGTGGCTCGCCAATACGTCAGTATTGTGCCTACGTACTCTCAACAGATATGAGAGATCAGAGCTTACGTAGTTCGGGATAATACGGATTACGGGAATTCAGATTCATCTGTTTTTCCGAGTAGGGTTAACAAACAGTTCCAGCAGCTTGGTGTACGCAGCTCGACCCTTGGAGACTTAGGCGTTACCGTTTGCGGTAGAACTGGGAGTTAACGACACTCTTTTCTTCAGAAAAGCTTCCTTTGACTTATGGGCCCACGGGGCAAAAAGGTTTGAAGTTCGTTTTCTGTCTTTTACGGAAGAACTGTTTTTTATGGATGTTTGCAACCAATATCGCACTAGAGACTATGACCTGAGAGTGAATGTGTCGCATGTCACCCAAAGGGTGCCATACTAAACATCCAGACTGTTGAAAAGAAACTCTCCAACAATCCTTTCTCAGATAGCTTAAGGCTCGTAACGTCCGACGTCAGTTAACCTTTATTACTGTATTTTGATTTGTTTGAAGATAAGAAGAGAGAGGGACAACTACGGGGAGACTATCAAGTCCTAATGTTGTCATGCCAAGGATTCATCCTATGGTTGAAGTTTGAAACAGGGAACTCCTAGAAGTTATCATGCATAGGTTTCAACCTAAAGTCCTAATCATCACTTCCTTATCAAAGGAAGTGAGATTCCTAGGGGATCATGTCAAAGATAAAGAAACAGATAAAGCATCAACTTAAACAGTAAACAGTAAACGACTGTAAAATGCATGCAATGCAAGTGAGGGAGGAAATGTGTGTGGGGCATCAACCTCCACAAGCTCATATCAACCTCAAGCCAGATATGAATAACTGCAATCATCCAGAGGAAATAACATGCTATCAAGCAAAACACAAACCACATAGGCAAGGGAGCTGGGCTCTACCAAATACCAGCAAGCAAAGCCATACAGTAAAAATACAAGCAGAGGGAGCAACTCAACCTCTAGTGCAATCATGCCTCTAGCTTAAATCAGTCTAAATATGAACTTATTCTAATGCATCAAGCAAATCAAACAAGTCACATCAATACAGTTGCACAACAAGCAAACAGACAGGAAAGGAAACAGATCAACAACTTCCCCAACTTCACAGCAAAGCTCCTCTGACACTGGTTTAGTCCTCAGTCTTCAACTGCTCTTCAAGGCTTTCATCTTCAATAGCAAGTGTCAGCTTGCCTCTTCAATCTTCTAACACATCAAACATAAGTATCAACTTGTTCTTCATCCTCTTCAAGCTTCAGCTCTAAAGTAAACCCCACCTTCAGGCTTCAATCTCAATAGCAAGTGTCAACTTGGCTCCTTCAAGCTCTCAAAGCATCAAACACACAAGTATCAACTTGTTTTCCTCAAGCTCCAGCTCTTTCTTCAATCTCAATTTGATCTTCTTCACAAGTGTCAACTTGTTCTTCTGGGTCTTCAAGCTTCAACTTCAATGGCAGTCTTCAGACAAAAGGGCAGTGCAACCTCTAGCATCTTCAATATTTTAACAAGGAATTCCATCCTCTAGCAAGGGAGAAAGATTCATTTAACAAGAGTAGGGTTTGGATGATTGACAGCAGAGTGAAGGCCAAAGGTCACCACTAAGCATTCCATCATCAGAGAAAGGAACCCTCAAAGGTTCTACCAACTTGTGAAGAGCCACACATCCTACTAAAGGAGGTATGAGGCCTTCACAAGGGGACCTTATATGATAGGGAGGAATGGAAGTGATCAACACCTTCCATGTTTATGAAAGAAGAGAATCTATCTAGAAGCTCTGCCTGCAAACCCTAATCTTAACACTTAAACAAAACTACACCAAAGGAAGGGAGATCTTCACATCCAAGCTTCTTCAAGCACTCCATAGTAGCCCCAAGCTTGTCTTCAACATCATCCAAGAGCAAGCAAAGCAAAACCCTAACCTAAAGGAACTAAAGAAATCAATCTAATTGAATTAGCAAGTTAGGATCACCTAAAACCTAGTACTAAAGTTAATCCTAACTAAAATACTAAAACCAATTTTTAAAATCCTACAAAAATAACTATGGCAACCTAATTCAATCGTGAATCTACCATACAAAATCCAGAGGTTGAATCATTCACCAAGTGCTAGAAATAAAACCTACATCATGAAGTACTAAGGTTAAACCCTAAAACTAGAGCATCTAAAGCTCAACTTAAAACTACCACCTAATTTCATCACAACAATGTGAGAAAAATCTAAGGGGAACATGCATATCTATGCTAGCTACACATAAAAAATAAAGGCAAGAATCATCACCAAATGCTCAAACAAAATTCACCAAAACAAGGTATCAACCATGGCCATTTTAATATCAATTAATACTCAAAAAATGCAAATAAAATCAAAAATGCATGAATTCTTAATATTTTTAATCTACAAAATTCTAGATTCAATCATGAATCAGGGGGAAAAAGTTTGGAATTAATTGAGTTAATTTCCTATTTTTTATGAATTAATTTCTAAGTCTTATGAAATGATGAAAATAAAAAGAAAATAAAAGAAATTGATAAACAAGCGTGTCAAATAGCAATCCAACACATGTCATTTCAAGCATTGGGCCCAGGGGGGGTGTGGATATCACTTTGTACTAAGCCCAGGCGCCCTGAATCCACTCAGTTCAAATCAGCAATTAAAATGAACTAAAAAAAAGTGCAAGCCAAGATTCGAGCTCACGCGTGCTTGGTTCATTCAAAGAGTAAGTAAAACGGTGAGTTTTGGGAGAGGGGTACGTGGCTCATCATGAGCGCTTAGATTAATGGACCAAGTCAAGTCTTCAGCCTGAATGGAGGGTGAGGATTTCATCTTCCCCAATTTGAACCTGAAACCTGCGCGCGAACCAGCCATCGCCGGTGGCTTTTTTGGCCACCCCTGTGCAACCCTAATTTCCTGTACACTTAACCATTTGCCACGATTCCTGAATAAATCCTGACCAAAATCTTCCCAGCAATTCAACCATACCAATTATTCGTCCTCAAAACGCATGAATCGTGAAATATCAATCTCAACCGAAAATGGTATCTGACCTAAATCATCTCTAATCAAGCAATTAAACATCCTAAATCCAACTACTCACCATCAGGATCCTAACCGCATATGAATTTCTATCTATCACTTCCTAAATCATGCATAATCAAGAAATTCACCAACCTGTGTTCAAGCTTGTAACAGAAGTGGTTCTTGCACGATTCAGCCTCCACAACAATCCAGATTCACTCCAAATCTTCCTCTAAAGCTAATGCACACCTCAAATTGGCTTGATTCTTCCTTGAACTCAAAATTCGATCTCAACTTGCATTCATGAAACTTCAACTCGAATCTCTGCTTCCAGCACCAATCTCTTCCAAAAAAAGCACTGAACTCACTCAATGACTTATATAGAAGTGTTTAGACTCATCTAGAAACTTCTGGATTCATCCAAATGAGATTTTGGATTTTCAATTTCTCCTCCAAATATCATTCATGGAATATGCAATATCTCCTCTGTTTGGGCCTCAGCAAACTTGGGTTTCACTCCTCATGAGCTAAGGAATTGAATGGTGATGATTGTTTCCTTGTTTGCAAGCCAAAGGTGTGAGTTGGATATGTTACTTCATCATGAAGAAATGAAATGGAATGGTATGCAAATGACCTCAAATCAAAATTCTAACATTGCCATTGTTTCTAAAATCATTTTTCCAATCAATTTGACCTATTATTTGGCTTCATTTGGTCACAAAATGAATTATTTGAATTTTTGGCCATTAAATCCTTTTAATTCTTTCTTTTTCAAAATTTCTTGAACCAAGTATCTCCTTGAGCCATTTCAATGCCTCCTTGATGCATGGTCAAGGTTAAAACCCCATTTCGAGAAACTTTCTAGTTGAACAAAATTTCATTTGAGGCCTCTACGTTGGTGAAAATGGCCTATGATCACAAATGACCTATAATCACCAAATGTCCAAAATACCCTTGACTTGTCCAAGCCATAAGGTGAGTTCTACAAATTTTATCAAGGAATTCTAGTACTCTCTATAAAGCTAAGAGAATAAGGAACAACATTTATGTTGACCAAAAGTTCATAGGAATCATCCTTCTAGGGAAAAAGTTTCATGCAAGTTGGGTAACTTTCAAGCTTCAGATTCACATACCTCAGATGACTTGTAACTTGTCAAAGCCATAACTTGAGTTCTACAAATCCTATCAAGGACTTATATCACTCAAATTAAAGCTAAGATCATGCTCTACAATAATCATGTTGGGGGCAAGATGAGATGACAATCACATCTTGAGCTAAATTGCCTTGAAGATAGGGGTCAAACTAGGGGATTTTACACTGTCAAGCCTTAGAAACCCTAGCTTGAAACTTCTCAAACTCTTCAATCATGATGAGTTAACCTTGGAATCATCCTTATAACATCTCAATGTATCAATCCATGATCACATGGCTCTTGAATTAGGTCTCAACCTCCTTCAAATCATCAGTTGACTTAGGGTTGACCCAGTCAAACCTTAGTTGCACCACTCATGGCTGAGCCTTCTTAATCTTGCACCATGACCTGTCTAGGCCTCAAAGTGATCTCCAACACTTCTCCTGAGCTCTCTCAAGACCTCAAACCCATCCTCATGGCCTCAGAATCATCTGATGACTTTCCACAACTCTCAAGTTAGGAGACACACATACTTGGTTTCAATCACTCTCTCTGAGGATCTTTTAACTTCTCTGACAAGGCTATCAACCCTTGAGCACCTGGATAACCTTCTTAGCTAGCTTCAAAGTCTTGTGTAGCCCTTGATTGGTAATCATACCTCTTGATCTCCTACATACATGTCAATGAAATGCAAATGATAATGCTAATGTGAATGAAATGAAACATAAGCTAGGTGAAGAAGTGTTGGGAAAATTTTGGGGTGCAACACTATTCCTCATCTGTATTTAACTCAGGGGGAGATTCATCATCTCAGGGGGAGTTATAATTTTAATATTTTCAATTAAACAAAATTTCGGATGTTTTTGTCATCATCAAAAAGGGGGAGATTGTTAGAACACAGATTGGTTCTTAATAATATCTCTATCTTTTAATGATAACTATTATGAAATTTTATATTTAAGAATTATATACTCTAAAATTTGCTTGAGAGTTTTTACTGCAGATAGTAAAGAAATTAACACTCCAGAAGCAAATCAGAATTGAACACAAGAAATTAGCTAGACTCTGAAGCGCCAGATGCACTCATTAGAAGATTCTGATTGCTGCCAACAGAAGATTCTGAGCGTAGCCTCCAGAAGATTCTGAAGCAGAAGCTCCAGAAGGATCTGAAGCAGAAGCTCCAGAAGAATCTGAAGCAAGTCAGAAGCATCTGAAGCAAAGAAGAATTTTGTATGAAGAGCTTTTCAAAGCATAGTTTCTACAGAAGATTCTGAAAGTACTAAAGCTGCCAGTACTGATGTTCTGTCTCAAATATGCTCTGATATTAAACACGCTGAAAGCACACCTGCTGCAGAAGACTCTGATTCAACAAGACTCTGACCCGATTAGACTCTGATGAATTTGCTGAAAACTGAAGAAGAAATATTCAAAGAATATATCCATTGGAGTGAACCAAACGTCTCTTTCCTTATTTATGCTAGACACAAGAACACATACAAAAAGGATTTTTCAGTGCTTTCTTCTTCTAGGAAAGGTCACTTGATGTGAAGACAAAAAGGCTCAGACCTTTTGGACACTCTTCTCAACGTGAAGCTCACCTTGGATCAGCTGCCTATAAAAGCAAGACTCCACCAAATTCTTCAGTAGACGTTTGCATTGAAAAGAAATCAAATATTCAAGCTCTCATACTTTCATATTCATTCTAAGAATTTATTTCATTGTTCTTAAACTTAAGAGAAATATCACAGTTGTGATAATAGCTTTTTAGAAGCATTCTTACTCTTGTAATAGTTTTACATTGATTGTAAAAGATTTCCTTAAGAGGATCCAGTTGGGATCAGTAGCTCTTGAGAAGACTAAGAACAGTTGTTCTTAGGTGTTACTATTGTAATCTGTTTGATTAAATAGTGGATTAAGTCCTTGATTGAGAAAGGCAAATCACTCTAGGAAGGGTGGACTGGAGTAGTTGAGTTCAACGAACCAGGATAAAAATACTTGTGTTTTAATTCTAAGTTTTAATCTTTCATACTTATTCAACCCCCCTTCTAAGTATTATCTCACCTTAAAAATATTTATTTTTGTGTTAGGAACTCATTCCTCTTGAAACTAGGTCAAAAACCCTTGTGTGGTTAAGGAGTTATGGCTTTACCCTTTTCAAAACCATAATTTCCCAACTTTTTGATTACTTCTCAATTCTTGATCAATTGGTGACAAAACTTAATGATTAGATATTAAATGATGTTGGGAACATAGTTGGCTTCAATTTTGGGTTAAAAATCTGTTGGTCAATGGGTTGACTTTTCAGTCAGACGAACCGAACGAAAACCTCCGAATCGACTGTTGGTGTCTTGGGTTCCCTGAGGCCTTGAAACTTCTTGGGTAGACTTCCTAGGGTTATATGATCCTCATGGACCAATAATCATGCCTTGTAAATCCATTTAAACCGAAAGTCAAACTACAATTGACTTTTCCAATCAAAAACCCTAATCAGGGTTTTTGCACTGCATTGCTTCCTTTCTCTTGGTGACAACCTCAAGTTGGATTCATTCTTGATCCAATGTTATATCCTTGATGACATGGAGATATTTTATGTGGAGGATCAACCCAAAACCTTGATTGATCAATCCCTAGAAACCCTGATTTTTGACTGTATGAAAACCTAATTTACCTGTATCTTGACAAAGACAAACTTGAAACAGGTTAAGGTTAGATAATTAATGTTGATGCTCCTAGAACGATGATGGAATCTAAGGGTCAAAATTTGGGGTATAACAACGCGTTAACTTCTTCATTCTTATTTTGATGAGATGTGTTAGAATGATTCGAGTATGAGAACTTAGTTGTTATTTGAAACATTGCATGATATTTTTTTAAGAACTAAATTCTTTGTCATTGTTTGATTCAATTGAGCAGTGAACATTAATTGTGCGTATTTGGATGCTTGACCAAATCCTCTTATTTGAACAAATTTCACTTGTTTAAATTTAAACCTTATCGTTTTTCTTTGTTTGAATCGTATGCTTGAGTAAATCCTCTTATGTGAGCAAATTTCTCTTGTTTGCATGAGGGGCATACTTTGCTTGAGGACAAGCAAAAATCTAGTTAGGGAGATTTTGTTAAGAGAAATTTTTTACTTAAAATGAACTATCTTTCTTGGCACTTTTCAACTCATTGGGGTCTATCCAAATGAGGAACTTCCTATAACGAAGAGCTCGAGCGAGATCTTCAGGAAAATACTAGAACCAAGACTAGAATCACCGGGGATGCTTGTAACCACTAGATCTCCGAGACTCAATCGGGGAAACCAAAGCTTCGTTGGGGATACTGGTGACAACCAAAAATTGTTGTCATCAACAAATTGTCTTTAAGCGACACCAGTAATTACTGGACTTCTTGGGGATGCTAGTAATGACTAGACTTTCAAAAGAATATGGTGACAACAAAAACAATGATACCAATAACGATTGGGTTTCAAACAATTCCAGTGACCACTGGACTTAACTAGGGGAATTTTGGTAGCAATTGAATCAAAATATTCCAAAATTAGATTTTAAGCGATGTCAGTAACACTTGTACTTACACAGGGGAGTCGGTAACAACCGAACCAAAGTACCAATAATAATTGTATTTAAGCGATGCCAGTAACCACTAGACTTAACTGGGGAATTCGGTAACGACCGAATCAATACCACTAAAAATTGGGTTTAAACAATGCTAGTAACTACTGGACTTCAACAAAAATTGGTAACACCCAAATCAAAGGATACCAATAACAATTGGACTTTCAATGCAATGCCAGTAACTACTGGACTTACAATGGTGGGAGTGGGTAAAACCAAAATTCATACCAATAACAATTGGCTTTAAGCCACGCCAGTAACCACTGGACTTACTGGGGAATTGGTACCAAACAACTCATGGTACCAATAACTATCATATTTTCAAGTAATGCCAGAAACCAATGGGCTTTGGGATGATTGGTAACAACCAAGGCAAAGGTACCAATAACAATTGGATTTTTTATAAATCCTAGTAACCAATGGACTTAGAATGATTGGTAACCACCAAATTAAGGATACCAATAACAATTGGATTTAAAAAATGCCAGTAACCACTGGACTTTAAAACATTGGTAAAAACCATATTAAAGATACCAATAATAATTGGATTTAAACAATGCTAGTAACCACTGGACTTTAAAAGATTGGTAACAACCAAATCAAGGTACCAATAACAATTGGATTTAAACAATGCCAGTAACCACTGGACTTTAAAAGATTGGTAACAACCAAATCAGAGATACCAAAAACAATTGGGTTTAAGCGGTGTCAGTAACCACTGGTCTTAGAAAGAACTAGTGACAACCAAATCAAGGTACCAATAGCAATTGGATTTTCAATGCAATGCAAGTAACTACTAGACTTCAAATGGGAGAATCGGTAATAACCGAACCAAATACCAATAATCATTGGATTTCAAACAATGTCAGTAACCATTGGCCTTAGAATGATTGGTAACAACCAAATCAAAGTATACCAATAACCATTGGATTTAAACAATGCCAGTAACCACTGGACTTTGGAATGATTGGTAACAACCAAGTCAAAGGTACCAATAACAATTGGATTTTTAAGCAATGCCAGTAACCACTGGACTTTGGAATGATTGGTAACAACCAAGTCAAATGTACCAATAACAATTGGATTTAAACAATGCTAGTAACCACTGGGCTTTGGAATGATTAGTGATACCCAACTCAAAGTACTAATAACAATTGGATTTTCCATCAATGCCAGTAACCACTAGACTTTTAAAAGATTGGAAACAATCAAATCAAAATACCAA
Source organism: Lathyrus sativus (assembly GCA_963859935.3). Classification (NCBI taxonomy): domain Eukaryota; kingdom Viridiplantae; phylum Streptophyta; class Magnoliopsida; order Fabales; family Fabaceae; genus Lathyrus; species Lathyrus sativus. The sequence goes on along the minus strand of OZ012736.1, from coordinate 134,330,294 downwards.
TAACAATTGGATTTAAGCAATGCCAGTAACCACTGGACTTACACAGAGGAATCGGTGACAACCGAACCAAAAATACCAATAACAATTGGATTTCAACGAATGCTAGTAACTACTAGACTTCATATGACTGGTAACAACCAAATCAAAGGTACCAATAACAATTGGATTTCAACCAATGCTAGTAACTACTAGAGTTCATATGAATGGTAACAACCAAATCAAAGGTACCAATAACAATTGGATTTCAACCAATGGTAGTCACTACTAGACTTCATATGACATGTAACAACCAAATCAAAGGTACCAATAACAATTGGATTTAAACAATGCTAGTAACCACTGGACTTTAAAAGATTGGTAACAACCAAATCAAGGTATCAATAACAATTGGATTTAAACAATGCCAGTAACCACTAGACTTTAAAAGATTGGTAACAACCAAATCAAAGATACCAATAACAATTGGATTTAAGCGGTGCCAGTAACCACTGGTCTTAGAAAGAACTAGTGACAACCAAATCAAGGTACCAATAACAATTGAATTTTCAATGCAATGCAAGTAACTACTAGACTTCAAATGGGAGAATCGGTAACAACCGAACCAAATACCAATAATCATTGGATTTCAAACAATTTCAGTAACCACTGGACTTAGAATGATTGGTAACAACCAAATCAAAGTATACCAATAACCATTGGATTTAAATAATGCCAGTAACCACTGGACTTTGAAATGATTGGTAACAACCAAGTCAAAGGTACCAATAATAATTGAACTTTTAAGCAATGCCAATAACCACTGGATTTTGGAATGATTGGTAACAACCAAGTCAAAGGTACCAATAACAATTGGATTTTTAAGCAATGCCAGTAACCACTGGACTTTGGAATGATTGGTAACAACCAAGTCAAAGGTACCAATAACAATTGGATTTAAACAATGCCAGTAACCACTGGGCTTTGGAATGATTGGTGACAACCAACTCAAATTACTAATAACAATTGGATTTTCCATCAATGCCAGTAACCATTGGACTTTTAAAAGATTGGAAACAACCAAATCAAAATACCAATAACAATTGGATTTAAGCAATCTCAGTAACCACTGGACTTACACAGAGGAACCGGTGACAACCGAACCAAAAATACCAATAACAATTGGATTTCAACGAATGCTAGTAACTACTTGACTTCATATGACTAGTAACAACCAAATCAAAGGTACCAATAACAATTGGATTTCAACCAATGCTAGTAACTACTAGACTTCATATGAATGGTAACAACCAAATCAAAGGTACCAATAACAATTGGATTTCAACCAATGGTAGTAACTACTAGACTTCATATGACTGGTAACAACCAAATCAAAGGCACCAATAACAATTGGATTTTCAAGAGATTCCAGTAACCACTGGACTTACAAAGATTGGTGGCGACCAAATCAATCTACCAATAATAATTGGATTTTTAATCAATCACGCTAGTAACCACTAGACTTTTGTGGGGAATGATAACAACCAAAAACTTATAATACCAGTAACTACTGGATCTTCAAACAAAACTTGGTAACCACCTGATCTTTAAATAGGAAGCACAAATATATCCCTCAAAGCATTAGGATATAGCAGAGACACAACCCTCAACACATTAGGATTGGATGAAATCCTTCAAAACCTTAGTATCAAAAACTAATATCCTTAAAACATTAGGATATATTAGAGACACAACCCTCAATACATTAGGATTGGACAAAGACCCTCAAAACATTAGGATCAAAAACTAATATCCTCAAAACATTAGAATCGAAAACTAATATCCTCAAAACATTAGGATATAGTTAGAGACACAACCCTTAATACATTAGGATTGGACAAAGACCCTCAAAACATTAGGATCGAAAACTAATGTCCTCAAAAAAATAGGATATAGTTAGAGACACAACCCTCAATACATTAGGATTGGACAAAGACCTTCAAAACAATAGGATCGAAAACTAATATCCTTAAAACATTAGGATAAAGTTAGAGACATAACCCTTAATACATTAGGATTGGACAAAGACTCTCAAAACAATAGGATCGAAAACTAATATCCTCAAAACATTAGGATATAGTAGAGACACAACCTTCAATACATTAGGATTGGAAAAAGACCCTCAAAACATCAGGATCAGTCAGATAGTTGGAGTCTTCACGCAAATGCAAACATTCGAGTCTTTGGAAATTCCTGAACTCAGGATTCAAAGCATACATCCCCAAAGGTATAAAACCTAATCTTAGGATGGAAGCAAACATGATTTAACTTGGAATGATAAACAACCAAATCATCAGTACCTGTCACCAATGGATTATCCCAATGCTAATTACCAACTAGCCTTACATGGAATATGATTGGCCACCACCAATTCATCAGTACCAGTCACCACTGAATTTCCTCAATGCCAATTACCAACTGGCCTTACATGAAATATGATTGGTCACCACCATATCATCAGTACCAGTCGCCACTGGATTTTCCACCATGATTGGTAACCACCAAATTAACTATACCAGTAACCACTGGATTTTCCAAATAATTCCAGTAACCAGTAGACTTTTCAAACAATGCTGGTAACAACCGGACCTTAACGTCCCTAAGATAAGCTTCTCAAACGAGACTGCCACTTATTTTCATTGGGGAATTATAGATAAGTTCTTCTTACAAGACATGGTGCAAAATAAATGCACATTTAAATTGGGTTCGGAAACCTCCTGGGGACCAAAGTTCGATCTAGGAACAAGCTAGAAAGAAACGGTCAAAACAAGACTCAAACCATTGAGGAATGAACTCGAATGGGGATACATCTTATCCAAACATGGAAAAAGATAACTGAAGCAACCATCATCCACGAGGATTAAATTCTGTGGGGAATTGAGAAAGGATGGACATTTTATGCTTAAAGGCTAACAAGTCTATTGGAGAGAGACGACATACCCAGTCACTTGGGGAATACACAAAAGTGAATCAAAACACGTAACAACCAGATATACCAAAAAAGCACAGATGATATGCATATGCTTATGCCATGCTTGTGTTTATGCCGGCAAAATAGACAAAACAAAATTGGAGATGAAATAAACATCTCGACAGGGATACCCAACCAACTTCACTAAATTGGACATCAACGGGGGTGATCATGAAGAACAACAGTTCCACTACAAGGTTACAAACTTCTCTAGGAGAGAGTGATCTACTTAAGACACGACATCATGACTTCACTCGAATTTCCATCATGAATTTGAATTCTTTGTTGGAGGAGGAAAATCACACAGAGAAATGCCCAGATCAACCGAAGTAACAACTTAATTGGGGAGCTGGCAAAAGGTATCATGAGAACAAAACATTTTCGCCCCTTGATATTATAATAATCATCTTTAAGTGAGCAATGGATCTTGCGACAAACAGTCTTCAACCCTTTTCTGCCCCAGATTACGTGGTCAGTAAGAAGAAACCATCAAGAGGATTTTACAAAAGAATTGGCATAAAGATGCTTCAATATCTTCAAACTCTTAAAGAGATTCACAAATCTCGACGTGAATGCCCCAATTAAACTGTATTTGCATAAAAAGTCCTCAGATTGTGGAAATAATGAACGAGGAACAAACTTGCCCCTGTTAGCTAGTAACTGCAAAAGAGTTTCCCCAGACTAAGTTGTTCTTTGAGAAATTCATCTAATCTTGACCTGATCGCTTCTGATTAGCTGAACGTTGTGACAAACGATTAATAAATCCTTCAAATTGGTTGCCCCAGGTTGAGCTTCCTTTACCAAGTCAAATTCCCTAGCTAACAACATTTGTTGGGATTCCTTTGATATTGGATTATCTTGCACACAAGTTATTCAAAAACTTGGCAATTTTCAATGCTAAATTCCTGCAAATTTTTGAAAACGAATTTTTTGATGAAACACACACAACGGAGTGATCAAGTGATCAAAGTGAAAGGGAACCAATCATTTTACAAGTGATGGATAAAGTGATTAACACACACAATTATCAAAGATCATTAGGAGTTAGGTTATCCAACGTTGTTGTAATATGCTTTCAAAACAACCTTACCTCAATTAGGTCTTTTAAGGGTTGTAACGTGGCTCGGTTCACGGTTCATGAAACAAAGGATAAAGGCTTAAAGTTATTTGTTCCCACCCACTCTCCATGATGAACTCCAATCCTATGCTCAGTTAACTCAAACTACACATTCAGTTAACTCTTCATAGATTTTGACTTAGCGGCCTTTTTTTCCCTTCTTTTTGAGAAAGAAGGTCACTACCTAGTTTAATGACTATGGTGAACCATCATCAAATTTTAAGCTGGGAAAGCATCTTCGACACTTGCTTGTTGTATGAAGGAAAACTTGAGAGTACAACCTTTATATGAAAAGTGTCTTGCATGCACATATCTCTAAGTTAATTGAGAACTACCCACCCCAGGTTTGAGTTTTATGGTTTTTTTTTTGTAAAGCAAGAAAAATCCTACTTCTAGGATCGAAGGGGTTAACGAGGGATTATCTTCCTTATTACTCCAGTGTTTAGGGATTGAAACAATATCTTACATCATCGACAAAGTTAAATTGAAAGCATATCAACAACAGTTATGGACATAGTTTTCATCATAGTTTCGAATCTTTGCTTTAAAAAAAATTGGTAAAGAAAAGAAATTTGTGCATTTTTTGTTTTCTTATAATAATGGAAGGAAAGAGAAAGAGCAAAACGAATGGATTTAATCAAAAGATGCACAAACATTTCATTAATCTTGCCAATTCAAAATGAACAACATCTTACAAGCAATCCAAATGCAAAGAAAATACAACAAAATGCTGAAACAGTCTACAACTGTCAGCCTTAAGGGATTAAACTTCGACAGACTTCAGGCCCAGACGGGGAAACACTTTAGACAACCACTTTCTCTTTGTGGTACAGAGCCTTGAGAGGCCTTATAGGTCCTTTGTCTTTTGCTTCTTTGGCAAGGAACTTACTGTTGAAAGAACATGGAAAAAGTATTATCCTCTGATATCGTGAATTCAGAGTCTTATTCTTTAATCCGCCATATGCAGGGAAGGGATTGCTTCTTCGTCAAGAAAAAGGTTGATTCGGACTTGGGTTTTGCACAACTTGAAAGATATGACCCCTGCTTCGATCATTTCTTTTACCTTTTCTTCAAGGACATAACGTTTTTCAATATCATGACCAAGTGCTCCTTGGTGGAAGGCACATAAAGCATCAGCTTTAAAATAACTCTGGTGGGCCTGAGGGATAGTGGGCGGAGTTTCCTTCTGGATCAAATCGTTCTGCAAGAGTATAGGGAACAAATGGGCATAACGTATACGAATACCCTGGGATTCACCAGTTTGTTCTAACGGCTGATTGGTAGATGAAGAGGAACTATCTCGTCGCTGGGATTAAACCAATTCTTTGACCAAATTTGTCAAGTTCGTTTTGGCAGACTTCAAACTTGCTACTTTGTCTCTGAGCTTCTAGTTTTCCAGTTCTTGGGTACCTATCAGATTCTTGACAGCAACAGAGAATGCCCCTATGTTACCCCTTAAAAGAAAAATTTCTTCTCAGAGTGCTTGATTCTCTTGCTCAAAGCGATCCATCTTCTTTCGAGTGCTAGCCCTTGTGTGATTCTTCTTCTTCTTCTCTCTCTCTCTCTCTCTCTCTCTCTCTCTCTCTCTCTCTCTCTCTCTCTCTCTCTCTCTTCTTGATAGAAAAGGAACACATAATGAGCCAGAGGACCAATGCAACGAAGAATGATATGAAAAATGTTGATGCAAATACAAATCACACATTCAAGGAGTAAAACCATATTTTGTTTACAAACAAAATTAAATCAACACGCAACGACGTGTCGCTTATCATTAATAGATGAAAGCTTACACAAATTTCATTCGATAGAAAAAGTTTACAACATTGATTTTTCATTAACGAATGAAACCCTTTTTTGGAAAGAAAGCTTACATTCCCAGAGGCCTGGGAAATTAAAGCTAAGGATCTTCTAACAAGATGACCCTTCTTAGTCTTGGGAAAGTAATCATGTTGCTTTGACTTATTTTGTCTGCAAACAGAAATGAGATTTGATTCCTTGAATGGTTATTAGAAATGCAAATGCAAATGCAACCGGTTTTATGAAACCCAGAAGGTTAATTAGGTCAAACCCTCATTTCATTAATTGTTGAGGAAAATTTCCAACTTTAAAAACAATCGACTGAGTTTTACAAAATCAGCTGCAACTTGATATGCTTATGGTGATATGATGAGATGATACACACATAACACATAAGCAAATATTCACAAATAAAATGCACATGCACACACAAGGCTTCCTAAGCTCAAGGTCAAAGCATGGAGTTAAAAGGTCTACCCATCCCCAAGGATTTGTACTATGAGTTATTTGTACCTGCCGAACGGGTTCTATCAAAGTTCCCAGAGTAATAGTAAATCCTTTGAATATTGTCAGCCAATGCAACTACTTATGTGAGTCGACAATATTCTCAAGATAAACTCGTCTGAGTGTAGCATCGCGTGATAACTGTTGAGGGACTACTCCCTAACAGCTTCCGCACTACGTCCTAAAAAGGCCAAGTGGGAAAAAAGTCTTACTAAAGGTCCTCAGATTCACAGACTCTCAGGTTGAAACAATTAATCAATACACGACTACTCATGCATTACTAATTATCTCAAGGAGGTCTCAACTGAGCGTGATTACATCATATGTCAGACTTATTTGGACTACTCCTAACAACCCAACTATTGATCCTATCACAATCCTGTTGCACCCTAAAATTTGCTCAACTTATTTCACTTGGTTTATGTCTCATAGCTTTAGCATTTGCATATTAGGTCATGTACATAATTCATTCATCTACATAGCATAGCATAGCAAGCCATCCAACAAGGGATCAAGTGCCATCTTTATCTCTATGAGCATATCAAGAGGTTATTATTCAAATTCAAGCATATCCAAGTCATCAGAAAGAAATTGAAATTTGAGAAGTTAGTGGACCAAGCAGTGGGTCTATCTCCTATCTTGAGGGTATTTGAAGATCATCAGAGAGGTTGGGAGACATGAATTGAAAGCATGGAGTGCATATAGAAATCATGGAAGACTTAGAGGGTCATTTTGAAATTGAGACAAATCATTGATGTGATTACAAGAGCTGCAGTTGAAGACAGTCAACTAGGGTTTCATCTGGGTCAACTCTAGGTCAACCCTAGGTCAAATGCTTGATTGAAGGGCATCAAGGCCTGTTTGAAAGATGTGGGATGCCTCATTTGATATGTGGATATGGATGTGGTGTTGTTCCAAGGAGAAATCAAAAGAAATCAAGAAGAAGAGAAGTTTCTAAATTAGGGTTTCTGTGTAAAATCCCCTGATTTAGATCAAGCTTCCAAGCAAGATAATTCAAAATGCAAGCTTAAAATGGATCCTTGGCCAACATGAAACTTGTAGAGTATCACAAGACCTTTAATTTGAGTGGTGGAAGGCATCAAGGAGATTTATAGAACTCAAGTTGTGATCCTTGCAAGTTACAGGTCATCTGAGGACACTGAAATTTGTCTGTGAAAGTTACTTGACTTCCAAGCAACTTTTACCCCTCAAGGAATTTTCAAATGGATTTATGGAAAACATGAGAGTTGTTCCTCATGATCTTAGATTTCTAGAAAGGTATGGTATGCCTTCATCTGATTTGTAGAACCCTACTTATGATCTTGGCAATCCAGGGGTATTTTGGGAAAGTGGAATTACAGGTCATTTCAAGCATATGCCTAAAACTCCTATTTCCAAATTTCAAATGAAAAAATGTTCAACATCAAACTTGCTCCAAATGACATTTTGAGTCTATAAAAGTGGTTGTGGCAAGTTGGAAATTCATGGAACTTAGATTTGCAAAGTTGACCAATTATAAAGGGAAAAATACCTTTTTTAAATGGCCAAAATTGTGATTTTTTTGATACAAAAGTAAAACCAAGCATATGACCAACCATTTTGAAGGGAAATTGCATTTTAAGATCATTGGAAATATTAATTTTTTGGTTTGAAGTCAAGAAATTGGAGTTGTCCTAAGTTGCTTGTAAGAAAAGATACACTTGCCAAATCAAGCTAAGACCAAGGTGCAAGGCAAGGAATGGTTTCTACACTCTCTAATTGTCATGAAAGGAGAAATTCAAGAGATTTTGAGGGGCTGTAATAAGGCAATGCAGAATTGCTTTTGCAACTTGGCCATTTTCATTTTCTCATGCAATGATATGAATAACTTCTCATGGGATTAATCTAGCATCTTCTAGAACTTTCCATCATCATCTATATAAACCCTAGAGCTGATCCAAGAGAGGGTTGAACTTCATTTGGATCCAAAACTCATAGTTTCACTCCATCTTGCATTTTTGCAAATTCATTCAAAACTTCTCAATTCTTCATCATTCATTCAATTTCTTGATCCAATTCCATTCAATAATCATCCTTGAGTAGATTGCAAGCAAGATCTAAAGAGGAAACTGCAAGAATCGTGCTATGCAAATTTCTCTCCTTCAAGTGCAATTGGAATCGGTTACCAAGATCCAGGTGGTTTGAGCTCGAGTTATTGCATACAGAAGAAAGATTATAGCACACTGAGGGATCTTGGAACATTGCAAGCTGTGAATTGAAGAGAATCCTCATCTGTTTTCAACTTTTTACCAGGTTAGTTTTTCTCACATTTTGGCTCGAATCAGGTAGCATGCTAGAGAATTGTTAGGTTAAACATGGTTTAGGTGGTTAGATGGTTGATTCTGGAGCTCTAGGCAAGTTTTCATGGAGGTTGACATGTGAGTGTAAATTCGGTTTGGACCTAGAACACGATGGTTAGGTTGTTATAATTTTCGATAATTAGCTAGATTTGTTCAGTGTGGCATAAGGATTGTTTTTGTACAAAGATTGGTAAGATTGGTGATGATCGAAAACTGAGGAAATGTTGAGTTCTTGATGTTCCATCTTTCTGTTTGAATGATAGAGGGTGATTTATGGCAAACCAACACCATGGCTGTGTTCTACGCAAGAAATAGAGTGAATTCGGTTTTTGTATCAGGGCATTTGGTGGAGAGACGAGGGAGAATGAATGGTGGAAAGTTTGATGCATGAAGCTCGTGCATCCATGGATTCTGAAACCCTAGGTGACCAAGGTTGAAGATGGAATCCATACCATTAAACGTGAGTTGACCAATTGACTTGGAGGAAGATCTCACGGCCAAGATTTAAACTTGAAATTGAGAGGGAGTCTGAAACCAGTAAAACACAGCGTTTCATTAAACGCTCTTGTGGGCTTAATGTTCTGATTCTTATTCCCACCCCCCAATCCAAGCCCAAGTGAAAATGAACTATAATTAGCTGCTATTCACACCGCGTCCTTGTTTTTTCTTTTCATTTTATTTTTTTGTTTTCTGAGTAACCAAGCTGGGCCCAGGCGCTTACTCCTTGCACCCCCATGCTGGGCCCAGATGTGAATAATAACTGAAGTTTATTTCTATTCATACCCCCTGCATCATTTTTCTCATTAATTTTCTCCAAATTTTTACAAACTTTAAAAATTCATATAAAAATGAAAAAACATTATTTTTTAATGGGATTTTTTTTCCCATTTTCTATTTTCTGTCTAGAAAAATATGAAAACATAAAATTGTCATTTTACTTCATTTTCATATTTTTTGCATATTTTTACATTTAATAGCTTTGTTTAATTCTTTTGGTTGATGCTACCAATTGTTGAATTTAGTTTAGGAGCTTCCTTTAGGATTTTCACCCCATTCTTTTTAGTACAACTAGATATGGATATTAGGTGCCCCCCTGATTTTTGTACCAATTTTTTAGGATTTATTTTAGGTAGTTTAGTTAGAAACTATTAGGATAGTTAATTAGGGTTGTGAATATAACATAGGTGCAACAAAACAAGTTTCTTTTTGGGTTTCTAGGTTGAATTAGAAGATGGGACTATAGGGGTATTATGGGTAAGTGATAGATCCCTTAGAAAAGCTAGAAGTTCCCCTATTATATTAATACTATTAGTATATTCTTGTAATTGATTGATTGTGTGGTGTGCCCTTTCTAGGGTTATTATTTGACTGTGTGGGGTATCGGGCCTGCTTGGGGTTTGGGTTTGAGATGAAGACTTTGTTGATGAAGCCATTGAAGACAAAAGGAGTGAAGATCAATTTCAAGAGTTGATGAAGATGGTAGCTTGCTTGCAGCTGATGAAGCTTATAGGAACTAGGGACTAGGTAGATCTTAAAGTAGAAACTTGTTTCATAAACATGGAAGGTCTTGTTTGCCTCCATCCCTCTCTATGATGCAGAGTCTCTCTAGGACACTCACCCCCTTCATTTGGAAGGCTTGATGACAGTGTCTAAGAGATAGAACTCTTGAGAGAAACATTCTACATGTTGTTAACAGTCTGTTTGCCACCTTTGGTGGTCAACTAACTGTTTAACATTCCCGTTCATCCTCTTAACTGTTCCTCATCTTGGAGAGTGAGACTTGAAGAAAAGCCCTGAAAGATTGAAGATAGAGACCTTGCTTAAAAATGAAGATTGTGCTGTTGAAACTGTGCCTTTGACTGCTGCTGTCTGAAGCCCTGCTGTTTGAAGTTGTTGAAGGTGTTTACTGTTAGAGTCTCTTTCCTTGAAGATTGATGCTTGCTTGAAGCTTGTAGAGGGTTGAAGATGACTTGAAGACAGATGTTGATGAAGCTTGCTGTGCAGAGTTGCTGTTTGCTGTTTATTTTTGCTGTTTATAATTTTTGATGTATTGTTTGAATTTCCATGACTGTATTGTTTGCCAATTAATCTGTTAGGTTGAAAGCGAATCTTGTTCGCTTTTGCCTGTTGTTTTCTAAGTTCGAGGTTGAGTGGGACTCCCTTGCCTCGCTTGTATTGTTGCATTCATGCATATTTTACTGTTTTATTATATCTGTTGCTTCTGTTTCCGTTTATCCCCTTAGGATCTCTGTTTCTCTCTGCGCAAGAGAGAAATATGATAGACATTAGGTCTTAACCCATGCATGATAACATTAGGTTAGTTTGATTCCCTTTTTCAACCATAGTTTAGAGTTCTGTCTCTTCTTTCTCAAAATCAACAGAAAAACACAATAAATATTTCAAACACAATAAAAGACACTTCTTCCGTAAAAGAATGTGAACCAATCAAACGTCAATTTTTGTCCGCTTGGACTGCTAAGCAGAAAAACCCTTTTTCAGAAGGAGATAAAAGCAATCAAAACAGACTTGTGTCGTACGTGGCCCGAACTACGTTTGCTCTGATCTTTCATGTTGTATGAAAGTACGTAGGCATAGGATGCGATATCCTAGCGAGCAACCTTCCCCTCCTTTCCAGTAGTTAGTCGAACTACGAAGACTCTGACTTTCTCTCTTGAGAATACGTAGGCATAGATCAGCAAGGCTCTATCGAGTCCCTTTCTTTCTTTTTAACCCCAGACCTGTAGAGTAGATAGAATAACAATCCTTTCGACAGAGAACAAGCGTGGATCCCGTCGAGTACGACGGACGTGAGGGGTGCTAATACCTTCCCCTTGCGTAACCGACTCCCGAATCCAGGATTTGGTTGCGATGACCATTCCTTTCCCGTCTTTGCGGTAGGTTTACTTCGAGTGTTTCCTTTCCCTCTGTTGGGATAAATAACGCACGGTGGCGACTCTTCTGTTCAGTCGGCGCCGATTTTCGCAGTAGCGACAGCTGGCGACTCTGCTGGGGATCCAACGTCCCCTGGCTGCTAAGGACTGCAATAGTTCCTTATGCATTCGGGATCCAACGTCCCTTAAGCGAGTCAATCCTAGCGCTTGTTTTCCCGTCGAGGATTTTGTATGGATTTACATTTCTGTCATTTACTTTCAACATTATATTATTGTTATTATTGCTATATTGGGGTTGTGATGGGTGTTCTACGATTGAGAGATAAGCCGGACCTGGGCTTGAGTACACCTAGAATTAGAGTGGAAAGTAGTGGGCGCGCACATGCTTTGCATGTCCTAGTGTCCTGCGAAATCCACACTCAGACGAGGTTCTTCTGGTTGGCCTCCTGTCCTACCCTTTGGGTGGCTCGGGTTGCTGGTTAGTTGGATTGTCGACTCTGGGAACCGATCATTTGGAAGTTGGCTAAGTGAGGCCTCTTCAGGATTTGATGATGCCACTCCTTTTGGGAATCGTATCATCAAACCTGAAAGTCTGTGACGCCGACGACCGCATAGGATGCCATACCATTGTCAGTTACTAAGACACCTGCCTGTGAGAGGGTTTGAGGCTATGCAGGTAACTAGACCTCCAGATACCGGTTTGTTCCTTGATTTGAGATTCAGGCTACCTATGGACAGTTATTGGGGTCTGTCAGAGACCAAGTTGGAGTGATTATTGGAGGGTCTGTCAGAGACCAAGTTGGAGTGATTATTGGAACTTATATATGGGGTCTGTCTGAGACCATGATTTGAAGAATATTGGAGGGTCTGTTGGAGACCTTGTTCTTGGTGTGATTTGGGCTTCTCAGTCGGAGCACTTGGTCCTTTGTTGCATTTTATTTGCATTGCATCGTTCGCATAACCATTATCATGTGCATTTTATTAACGTGTGTCTGTGCTGCAGGTGCATTTGCATATTCCCTGATTCTAGTGTCCGGACTTCTGATTATTGATCATGGCTGGTTTGAGGATGACAGTTGCCTACAAGTTACCTATCCCTGATGTTACTCCCCTCCTGGGTTTGATTTCTCTTGCTGATGAGGATGTCCGGAGAAGCTTCAGGCAGAGTTACGGAAGACTGTTGAGGTTGGTTCGCAAACCAACTGATGATGAACTGAATGGGCTGTATGCGTTGATGCAATTCTATGACCCTGCCTTGAGATGTTTCACATTTGCTGACTTTATTTTGGGACCTACCATGGAAGAGTACGCAGAGTTCATCGAGCTGCCAGTACAGAATAAGATTCCTTTTATTCACTTTGACGTTGAGCCCAAGTTAGAGGACTTAGCAGTGGCTTTGCACATGGACGCTTATGAGCTATTGATGACTTCTTGGCGCGGGGTTCCAGGCTTCTCCCTCCAGTTTCTGATTAGTAAAGCTCAGGAATACGCCAAGAATGGATGCTGGGTAGTCTTTAACGCTGTTTTGGCTCTGTGCATCTATGGGATAGTGTTGTTTCCCAATTTCCCGAATTTTGTGGACTTTGATGCATTTCATTTGTTTGCTGCGGGCAACCCTGTACCCACATTGATCGGGGATTTCTACCATTCGCTGCATTACAAAAATGAGAATAGGAGAGGCAAGAACGTCTCTTGTTGTGTGCCTTTGCTGTACATGTGGTTTAAGAGCCACCTCCCCCTAAAGGGACCTTTTGTAGATGGTGCAACTACAGCTGACTGGCCAGAGCGCCTGATGGGACTATCTTCTGAAGACATTGAGTGGTTTGACCGAGACTTGCTGGGGTCCGAGCTTATTTTCAGTTGTTCTAGGTATCCGAATGTGCCCTTGATAGGAAGGAAAGGATGCATCAATTACAATCCGTCTCTGTCTGTTCGCCAGTTTGGATATGCATTGAAGAACCCACCTAGGGAGGAAGAAGTACAGGAATCTCTGTACTTCACCGGTGACTTGAATGGAGAATTACTAGCCAAGCTTCAGCACACTTGGATGCGTATCAACAGAAGAGAGAAACCACTATTGGTGAAGAATGATTGTCAGGCTTATGTACCATACAAAGCTTGGATACAAGAGAGAGCAAAGCAGTTGCTAATGCCGTTTCCAGCTGCACCAGTCCATGTTCATGTTCCAGTAGAGGAACCCACCACCGTTACTATGGAGGTCTACGAGCGAGTTGTAAAAGAGAAGGAAGCCATGTTGTTGGCTAATGAAGAGTTAGAAAAGGAACTGGCTCAGATGCGTAGTGAGAAGAACAAGGTTGTGCATTCTTTTCAACAGCAAACTGAGTTAGTAAACAGGCTAGGTGCTGAACTGACCGAAGAGAAAAAGAAGCGTGAGCGCCTGGGGAAAGAATTCAGAAGCTCTCATGATATGTTGGAGTCCAAGAAGAAAGCACTCGATGCCGCCCACCGGGAGATGTCTTCTTGTAACAAAACGTGGAATGCTACGCTAACCAACAACAAAAAGAGGGAAGACAAATTGAAGCAGCAAATTTCTGAACTCGAAGAGCAGTTGAAGGCTAGCACTAAAAAGTATGAAGAGGAGGTGATGGCAAGATATAGTCTTCAGAATGCAGTGAACAAGGCCATCGAAGGCAAGAAAGAGGTTGTAGCTCAGAAACGGAAGTTAGAGGATCGCTTCGGAGAAGGGGCATGGGAGGAATCTGCTGGTGATTTACGGCGTGTTCTCAAGCGAAGAGATCTACTTGTTGAGGGTCTGCTTGCCCGACCAAGCCATCCAGAGACTAAGAGGTTATTAGAAGAGTACCAGGCCTATGGGAGCACTTGACCATTTCATGTATTAATGTGTATGCTTTATTTGCATTGTGCTGACCATCACCAGGATTGTTGGTTGAGGTCATGCCTTCTTATTGTACACGCATTGATATTGTATTCCTGACTTGATGGATTTCTCTGCAATATATGTGGTGTTTTCTATGATTCGGCTCCGAATGTCGTATTGCTGTCACTGTCACCGCACTGACACATTCGCACCAGAATCGGGGAATGATATTCCCTAATGCACAGACACATACTGCATTGCATGCACATTCATATTGCATTACAGGTGATTATTGAACTGTATCTCATTTCCTGCACCGTACAGGTCTTTTCAGGATTGAAAGTCAACGCCCGCACCGATACTCCACTCGTACCAACTGCAGAAGAGTTATGGATCAGATACAGAATGAAATGCAGGACATGCGTGAGAAGCTGGCGCTATTCATGCAGACAATGGAGACCATTGTGAAAGGCCAGGAGAACTTGCAAGCTTTGGTGCAGCCTTTGCTGATGAGAAATGCTGGGCACGGAAACGAAGACCATAATTTTGTGCGAGTTGACACTATTCACGCGGATGGTACTCCTACACCGGTAGCTCCACCTGTGGTGAACATACCTATTGTCAATGTGAACAACGGCGCTGCCGCCGGGAACTGTAATGTTGGAATCGGTAACGAGACTGTTGTCAACAACGTTGGGTTCAGAGATGTCAACCTGGGTGGTGATAATATGGGAGGTAACGGCTTCGGTAACAACGGATTTGGCTTTAATGACCAGGGGTTGGATCATGTTGGGAAGTACGGCTTCAACGCTCAAGGCTTCGGACAGGACGGATTTGGTATGACTAATCAGGGTTATGGCGGATTCGGTAATGGGAATGGTGCTGGGATAATGTGTTTTGGACCTGCCGGAGTCGCTCTGGGGTATGGTAACAGGGGGCGGGGCCCTGTAATGAATCAGACTAGATTTGGCCGTAACAACGAGTATGATGGATACGGAAATGGGAACGGTAATTGGCTGGAAGATCAGCAAGAAAATGCTTTCTTTGGTGGAGGTTTTGAAGGTCCTATGGATGACTCTCAGAGAATCAAGATGCTCGAGAAGCAGATGAAAGGCGTCGTGAATCAAAGTGTCGTTGGTTTAGATATGACCACAATGGGTCTGGTGCCTGGCCTGAGGGTACCGCTAAAGTTCAAAGCTCCCACATTCGACAAATATAAGGGGGATACCTGTCCAAAGGTGCATGTGCGGTCATATTATAGAAGAATGTCGGCCTATTCAAACGATGAAAGGATGCTGATGCATTTCTTTCAAGACAACTTGTCTGGTCCTTCCCTTGAATGGTACATGGGGTTGGAGCCAACTCAGATAAAGACCTGGAAGCAGCTGGCTGAAGCATTTGTGGCTCATTATAAGTACAATAGTGACTTGGCCCCCAACCGGGTCCGATTGCAGGGGTTGTCCCAGAAGAAAGATGAGAGCTTCAAAGAATATGCGCAGAGGTGGCGCAACCTGGCTGCACGAGTTCATCCTCCTCTAGATGACAAAGAAATGAATGATATGTTCATAGGAACATTTACGGGTGTGTTTTATGACAAGCTGTTTCATACTTCCTTGGGCAGTTTCTCAGACTTAATCCTGATGGGTGAGAAAATTGAAAGCAATATTAAACTGGGAAGATTCCAAGCTGAGGAATCCACTTCAACTGGCAGTAACAGAAGGGCTTTCGGTGGTCGCCGGCAAGGTGATGCAAGTGCAGTATTCGGGGGCCGAGGCCGAGGCCAGGGCAGAGGTCGGAATCAGTACAATCAGCCGCAGCAGGTGGCAAGTGTCACAATCCCATTTCAGCAACAACCAATACCACCACAGCAGCAGCAACCACAACAGGGGGTACATCCTGCCCAACACAGAATCCAGGGGGGTAAACCAAGGAGGGTGTTTGAAACGCCTCCTTCAACGTATGCAAAATTGCTACAGACGTTACTGGGTTTGAACTTGGTGGAAAAGAGGACTATGGCGCCAGTAACAGGCACTCCTCCGTACGGTTTTGACGCGAACAAGCACTGTGAATTCCACTTCGGGGCTCCTGGCCATGACATAGAGAGTTGCCACGCGTTCAAGCATGTGGTACAGGATCTGTTGGATAGTAAGGCTATCAATTTTGGACAAGCGGGTCCGAACATAATACAAAAGCCCATGCCCAACCATGGGGCAAATACTATTTTAACCGAGGAGGGTTTGAACTTGATCATGAATGTTGATGACCTCAAGACACCGTTGTGTGAGATAAAGAGCCGATTATTGAAAGGAGGTGTGTATCCGGGCTGCGATGAGTATTGTTTAGAGTGTTGGACCCAAGCTGGGGGTTGCGCTGAATTGAAGAAGGGTATTCAGACCTTGATAGATGGAGGCACATTAAAATTCGACAGAACGGCAGTTGAAGAACCTGCAGAGTTATCAGCGGATGAGCAAAGTGATGTAGCTACCGTGACAATTCCCCGAAAAACAATAACCATAACGGCGCCAGCCAGGCGACCGCCGATCACTATCACCAAGGCAGGACCAATCCCTTATGAGAGCACTAAGGCAGTACCTTGGACCTATGGGTTGGAAGCATACTGTGATGGGGTGAAAATTGATATTAATAAACAGCCAGTTGAGGTTGTAGACAATGTCGTCGGCACCGGAGGGATGACGAGAAGTGGGAGAATCTTTATATCGCCTGAGGTAGAGGCTGAGAGACTGGCGAAAGGAAAAGGAAAGATGAACGAGAATGTCCCTGTGCAGAGGAACGAAAAAGAAACGTCATTGAAGGATGTATAAGAGTTTATGCGCCTTATTCATAAGAGTGATTATAAGATTGTTGAGCACCTTCAACAGACGCCATCAAAGATCTCCATACTGTCATTGCTATTATGTTCCGAAGCTCATAGAAATGCATTGTTGAAAGTTCTGGATACGTCCTTCGTACCCCAAGATGTTTCTGTGAATCAGTTGGAGGGGGTGTTGGCGCATGTGAACGCAGGCCATAGCTTGGGATTTACGGACTTTGATTTGACCCCGAAAGGGAGAGAGCATAACATGGCGTTGCACGTCTCAGTGGAGTGTAGGGGCTCAGTCATGTCTCATGTACTGGTAGATACCGGATCTTCCTTAAACGTGCTGCCAAAGAAAGCAATGATGAAATTGGACGTCAGGGGAATCATTTGTACGCCTAGTGACTTGGTGGTCAGGGCATTCGATGGTACACGAAGAACAGTCTTTGGATCCATAACGTTACCTCTACAGGTGGGGCCGGAGGTTTTCGAAACTGAATTTTACATTATGGACATCCAGCCAGCGTACAACTGTCTTCTCGGACGACCCTGGATCCATGGTGCTGGGGCAGTCACATCTATCTTGCACCAAAAGCTGAAATACATGGTAGGGGACAGTGTGGTCACGGTCTGTGGAGAAGAAGATATATTGGTTAGCCATCTGTCATCATTCAAGTACGTAGAAGTCGACGGCGAGATTCATGAAACACCATGTCAAGCCTTTGAAGGGTTGCGCATCAAAGACAAAGTTCCAGGGCCGAGTAAAGCGTCGGAGGTGGCCGTCTCGTCATACAAGGAGGCTCAAGCTCTAGTGGAGACTGGTGAGATAAAAGGCTGGGGCAAGGTTCTGGATATTCCCGTGAAGATGGACAGATTTGGGCTGGGATATCAACCTTCGTCATCAACGCCTGCTGCAGGGGCACCCTGTTTCAAAGGACCGATAACAATCACAGCTAGGGGAGTGCATCACGAGGCCATCAACGCTGTTTCAGATTCCGAAGAAGGAGACAGTGACTGTGACATGGACGCCTGAATTCAGCCGAGCGTGCCAGGACAGGGATTATGCAATTGGTCTATTCAGGAGATTGTTCCTGTGACTACCAAACAGTAATACTTTGTTTTCTTAATTGTTGAACAATCCGGTGTCTTACCCGGGGCATCGTGATTTTGCTTAGGGTCGTGCTGTTATGTACATTGCGTTGTTTAATCATTAAATAAAAGGTGTTTTTTCATGTACAAATATTGTGATCTCTGTTTTTCCTGTTTTTGTGTTTTACAATAAAATGGCAACGTGGTTATTCGCTTTATACATATTTTGAAGCATTTAACCATTCCTTTTGCAGGATAATATTTTCAGATGACATCATTGAACCGCCTATGACTCATTTCGACTTTGAGCACCCGGTATTTCAGGCCGAAGAAGAGATTGTTGAAGATGGCGACGTTCCCGAAGAGTTGTCTTGGTTGGTAAAGCAAGAAGAACGAGTCATTCTGCCTCATGAGGAGGTCATTGAAATTATTAACCTGGGGTCGGAAGGGGTTGAAAAGAACATCCGTATAGGAGCCGCGCTGCAGAGCGACGTCAAGCGAAGACTGGTTGAAATGCTCAGAGAGTACAGTGATGTGTTCGCTTGGTCGTATGAAGACATGCCTGGGCTGGATACGGATATGGTTGTGCACCGTCTGCCGCTAAAAGAAGAATGCCCGCCAGTCAAGCAGAAGCTTCGCAGAACTAGACCTGATATGGCAGTGAAAATTAAGGAGGAGGTTCAAAAGCAGTGGGATGCTGGTTTCCTAGCTGTTACAAAATATCCCTCATGGGTCGCTAATATTGTACCAGTGCCAAAGAAAGAAGGTAAAGTGAGAATGTGCGTAGATTACCGTGATCTGAACAAAGCAAGCCCGAAAGATGATTTTCCGCTTCCTCACATCGATGTGCTGGTTGACAACACTGCTCAATTTTCCGTATTCTCCTTCATGGACGGCTTCTCGGGCTATAATCAGATTAAAATGGCGCCAGAAGACATGGAGAAGACTACTTTCATAACGCCGTGGGGAACATTTTGTTACAAAGTGATGCCCTTCGGATTGAAGAATGCTCTGGCAACGTATAAGCGTGTAATGACGACTCTTTTTCATGATATGATGCATAAGGAGATCGAGGTTTATGTCGATGATATGATTGCCAAATCCCAGACGGAGGAAGAACATTTGGTGAATCTGCTGAAGCTATTCAAAAGGCTTAGGAAGTTCAGGCTGAGACTGAATCCTAACAAATGCACCTCCGGGGTGAGATCGGGTAAACTGCTGGGGTTTATCGTGAGCGAAAAAGGAATAGAGGTTGATCCTGCAAAAATAAAAGCCATACAAGAGATGCCGACGCCTAAAACAGAAAAAGAAGTACGTGGGTTTTTAGGGAGGTTGAACTACATCGCGCGGTTCATATCTCACCTAACAGCTACGTGTGAGCCATTGTTCAAGCTGTTGAAAAAAGACCAGGCTGTAACATGGAATGAAAATTGTCAAAAGGCGTTCGATAAAATAAAGCAGTATTTGCAAGAGCCTCCTATTTTGATACCCCCAATAGCAGAGAGACCCTTGATTATGTATTTGACAGTTCTTGAGGGAAGTATGGGTTGTGTTCTCGGTCAACACGACGAGACAGGAAGGAAAGAGCATGCAATATACTACTTGAGTAAGAAGTTTACTGAATGTGAATCTCGATATTCAATGCTCGAAAAAACTTGTTACGTGCTAGCCTGGGCCGCCAAGCGTTTGAGGCAATACATGCTGAATCATACAACCATGCTCATCTCGAAGATGGATCCTATCAAATACGTATTCGAAAAGCAAGCATTATCAGGGAGAATTGCCCGTTGGCAGATGGTTTTGACTGAATACGACATCTAGTATGTCTCACAGAAGGCTATAAAGGGGAGTGTATTATCTGAATACTTGGCAGAGCAGCCTATTGAGGACTACCAATCGATGAGGTTTGATTTTCCTGACGAGGATATCATGTACCTAAAGATGAAAGATTGTGAAGAACCGTTGCCGGACGAAGGACCAGAATTGGGTTCCAAATGGCAGTTGATCTTTGACGGAGCTGTAAACTCCTACGGTAGCAGAATATGGGCAATCATCACTACTCCACACGGGTCGCACATACCGTTTACCGCTCGATTGACCTTTCCAGTTACCAATAACGAAGCCGAATACGAAGCTTGTATCATGGGGCTTGAAGAAGCCATTGATTTGCGAATCAAAAATCTGGATGTATACGGAGACTCAGCTCTGGTGGTGAATCAAATAAAAGGAGAATGGGAGACACGTCAGCCTAATTTGATACCATACATGAATTACGCGAGGAGATTGTTGCCCTTCTTTGACAAGGTTGAATTGCATCATGTACCGCGAGCAGAGAATCAGATGGCTGACGCTCTGGCCACATTGTCTTCCATGTATAAAGTCAATTTCTGGAATGAGGCTCCCAGAATTGTTATCTCTCGACTTGACAGACCCGCCTTCGTATTCGCCATTGACGAGGCATATGATGATAAACCATGGTATTTTGATATCCTTAATTTCCTGAAAAGCAAAGAGTATCCGGCTGGGGCATCCAGTCACGATCAGAAGACTCTCAGGAGATTGGCGGGTAATTTCTATCTGAATCCGGACGGGGTCTTATACAAGAGAAATCACGACTTGGTGCTACTACGTTGTGTAGACGAGAAAGAGGCGAAGCTGCTCATGGAGGAAATACATGAGGGTACATTTAGTACGCATGCTGGTGGGCATGCTATGACGAGGAAGCTGCTGCGGGCAGGTTATTATTGGCTAACTATGGAAACCGATTGTTTCAAGTTTGCGAAGAGATGTCATAAGTTCCAGACCTATGCAGATAAGATCCACGTGCCTCCGAGTCCTCTGAACGTGATGTCGTCGCCATGGCCATTCTCAATGTGGGGAATCGATATGATTGGAAAGATCGAACTGACGGCATCTAACGGACACCGGTTCATTCTGGTAGCAATCGATTATTTTACCAAATGGGTGGAAGCGGCATCTTATGCAAATGTGACCAAGCAGGTGGTAGCCAGGTTCATCAAGAGAGATATCATTTGCAGATATGGAATCCCCGAGCGGATAATTACCGACAACGGTTCGAACCTGAATAACAAAATGATGAAGGAGCTGTGTCAGAGTTTTAAGATCGAGCATCACAACTCTTTTCCTTATCGACCCAAGATGAATGACGCTGTTGAAGCGGCCAACAAGAACATAAAAAAGATTGTTCAGAAGATGGTTGTGACGTATAAGGACTGGCACGAGATGCTGCCTTTCGCTTTGCACGGTTATCGTACGACGGTACGCACATCAATCGGGGCAACCCCTTTTTCATTGGTATACGGAATGGAGGCAGTGCTACCACTGGAAGTTGAGATTCCTTCCCTGAGAGTATTACGAGATGTCCAACTAGACGAGGCAGAATGGGTTAAAGACAGGTTGAACCAGCTGGGTTTAATGGATGAGAAGAGGCTAGCTTCTCTAGCATACGGTCGTTTGTACCAGAGCCGAATGAAGAAAGCATATGATAAGAAGATACATCCTCGGAGCTTTCAGACGGGCGACCTTGTGCTGAAAAGGATTCTCCCGCCACAGGCAGATCACAGGGGCAAGTGGACCCCCAACTACGAAGGGCCATACGTTGTCAGAAAAGTATTTTTAGGAGGAGCTTTGTTGTTGTCCACCATGGACGGTGAAGACTTTACGTCGCCTGTGAATTTGGACGCGGTTAAAAAATACTTTGCTTGAAATGGACCCGCTGGACAAAAAAAGAGAGTCCAGGCAAAAATGGGGCATCCTTGCGAACCAAAAACAGAATGAAAGGTTCGGGCAAAAATTAGGGATAAAATTGAAAAAATGTACACCCGCGAAGTTGAAAACCTACACTGGGCGGCTTCGGCAAAAAAGGGTATCCCGGTGAACTGAAAACCTGAAAAGGGCGGTTCACGCAAAAGTTAGGGATTTGAAAAGCAAATGACTGCGGTCCAAATTTGATACTACGGTGCGCATTGATGCGGGAGAATATACCTGAGGGGTCGATTATCAAATACAATCTCTTCGGAAGTGTGAATACCGGGAAAGCACTAGAGTCAGGCGAGTCATAGGAGGATCAGCTCGTGATGTTCGTCTGCATCCCGTTGCCGACATGTGTACAAATTTGATCTGTCATTGTATTTATCATTTTTGTGCATACTTGTATATTTGTTGTGCGTAGCTTCCTCTTTTCAGGAGTTACATCCCGTGTACGAAACTCTGCCCATTTAGGGGCCCAATCAATAAAACATGTTATTCAGTATTTGATGCTGGTTCTTTACTGTTTTGTACATCACAAACGCCAAGGTTTAATAAAACTAGCAAGTGTATAACGTCGCTGGCCCTTGCCAATAATTGCTAAAACTTTGAATTAACTGAAAATAATGTCACAAACACTAACCTGAATAGATTTGGTTGCATAGACTTGTCTTGTCTCGTTTGTGGTGTTGCAGGGTTCTTGACCATATGAAGTGGACGATCAAAGGATTACAGTATTGACCAGAAGCTCGTAACGGAAAGACTCGATCCCCACGCAGGTCGCGCTTCTGAGATGACAATGTTCCTTACGGAAGAAGGGTCAGATTCCCCAACTAGTCGCAGCTTATCCGAAGGACATTCTCCAGCAGGGTCGTTTACTCTCAACAGAATTGATGATTCCGAGATCAAAGGCTGTATTCAGACAGTGTGGTATCCCCAAAAGTATTCCCCCATCTCGAGCAGAGTGGTTTAGCCTCAGAAGATTAATAGTTTCAACTCGTGAGCTGTACCCAGACAGTCCACTCTTCCCAGTAGAGATTCCCCTCCCAGTAGGGTCGTTTACTCTCCCCCAGCGGAGACAGTTGATTTTCCTCAAGAGAGTCGTTTCGTTCCCAGCGGAGTTCTCTCTTTTTCAGCAAGTATTTTCTTTCCTCCCAGTGGAACTCGAAGATTAAAACTCTTCCCGACAGAGTTGGTTGTGTGTCCCGGCATTTATTTTGTCGGAATACCGTGTGATACCCGTTCACTCTCCAGCAAAAGTCCAATCATGATTGGCGCATTCAGTTATTCCCCAGCGGAGTTGGCGTTGTCTTCAGCATTTATTTTGCTGAAGCGGTTTTCTGTATCCTAGCAGTTCGAGCTTGCATCTGCATTGGCATATAGTGTCATATTTGCATCTATCAAATAAAAACGCGTAGCATTTCCACGTCGAATGGAGCATTACGCCATTGTCAAACATATGCATTTTTAGACATAAGCCAGGTTGGTTAACCGATTGTTTCTAGTGTTGATTCCCTTGCAGGTGGAGGGAGCTCTTGCTCAAATTAATTACCCAAACATTCAAGATCTCGACGTGAGACATGTAACGATAATGTCCGTTGTGGCGTTATTCCCCACAGAGTTGCTTGCTTAAGTTTCTCTTACCCCTCCAGCGGAGTATTTCTTCAAGGTTGTTGTTGTGATTTCGTGAATCGATTTTTGGAAGTTGCATGGCAGTGCAGATGCAGAAAATCCTCAGTAGAGTCCTTCTCAGATTTGCTGCCATGTAAGTGCTGAAAATTGGAAGACTAGACTCGTATTGTGTTACCCATGTGATTGATGGAGCTAACTGCTGCAAAGATAGGCAGAGGACCTGTATTTGGCAGAGTATTTCCCGTAACAGAGGCGGAGTTATTTTCCTGTATCTGACAGAGTATTTCCTGTAGCAGAGGCGGAGTTATTTTCCTGTATTTGGCAGAGTATTTTCCCGTAGCAGAGGCGGAGTTATTTTCCTGTATCTGACAGAGTATTTCCCGTAGCAGAGGCGGAGTTATTTTCCTGTATTTGGCAGAGTATTTACCCGTAGCAAAGGCGAAGTTATTTTCCTGTATTTGGCAGAGTGTTTACCCGTAGCAAAGGCGGAGTTATTTTCATGTATTTGGCAGAGTATTTCCCGTAGCAGAGGCGGAGTTGTTTTCCTGTATTAGGCAGAGTTAGTACCCGTAGCGATGGCGGTGTTATTTTTCTATAATAGTGACAAAATTTTCCCACAATGGTGGCAGAGTTATTTTCCCGCAATGGTGGCGGAGTTATTTTCCCGCAATGGTGGCGGAGTTATTTCCCGCAGTGGTGGCGGAGTTATTTCCTGTAGTAATGACAAAATTTTCCCGCAGTGGTGGCGGAGTGATTTCTCGTAGTGATGGCAGAGTTATTTTCCTGTATCAGTGACAGAGTCATGTTTTGTTGATAGAAGTACTTCTCCCAGTGAAGTCAATAGGTTCATTCCAGTATTGACAAGATGATGTTGAAATCAGAATTATAGATAATGTTCCCCAGACAGTGGTGCAGTTTATTTCTGCAGTTGGAAAATTTTCGGGTTCTTAGTATTCAACCGTCTCGTACCTTGAATGTTTGAAGGCCGTTTGCTCTTCACCCAGTCGGGTCCAAGTCGCTTGAATAGGGGCAGCTGTTGCACCCTAAAATTTGCTCAACTTATTTCACTTGGTTTATGTCTCATAGCTTTAGCATTTGCATATTAGGTCATGTACATAATTCATTCATCTGCATAGCATAGCATAGCAAGCCATCCAACAAGGGATCAAGTGCCATCTTTATCTCTATGAGCATATCAAGAGGTTATTATTCAAATTCAAGCATATCCAAGTCATCAGAAAGAAATTGAAATTTGAGAAGTTAGTGGACCAAGCAGTGGGTCTATCTCCTATGTTGAGGGTATTTGAAGATCATCAGAGAGGTTGGGAGCCATGAATTGAAAGCATGGAGTGCATATAGACATCATGGAAGACTTAGAGGGTCATTTTGAAAGTGAGACAAGTCATTGATGTGATTACAAGAGCTGCAGTTGAAGACAGTCAACTAGGGTTTCATCTGGGTCAACTCTAGGTCAACCCTAGGTCAAATGCTTGATTGAAGGGAATCAAGGCCTGTTTGAAAGATTTGGGATGCCTCATTTGATATGTGGATATGGATGTGGTGTTGTTCCAAGTAGAAATCAAAAGAAATCAAGAAGAAGAGAGGTTTCTAAATTAGGGTTTCTGTGTAAAATCCCCTAATTTAGATCAAGCTTCCAAGCAAGATAATTCAAAATGCAAGCTTCAATTGGATCCTTGGCCAACATGAAACTTGTAGATTATCTCAAGACCTTTAATTTGAGTGGTGGAAGGCATCAAGGAGATTTATAGAACTCAAGTTATGGTCCTTGCAAGTTACAGGTCATCTGAGGACACTGAAATTTGTCTGTGAAAGTTACTTGACTTCCAAGCAACTTTTACCCCTCAAGGAATTTTCAAATGGATTTCTGGCCAACATGAGAGTTGTTCCTCATGATCGTAGCTTTCTAGAAAGGTATGGTATGCCTTCATCTGATTTGTAGAACCCTACTTATGATCTTGGCAAGCCATGGGTATTTTGGGAAAGTGGAATTACAGGTCATTTCAAGCATATGCCCAAAACTCCTATTTCCAAATTTCAAATGAAAAAATGTTCAACATAAAACTTGCTCCAAATGACATTTTGAGTCTAGAAAAGTGGCTGTGGCAAGTTGGAAATGCATGGAACTTAGATTTGCAAAGTTGACCAATTATAAAGGGAAAAATACCTTTTTTAAATGACCAAAATTGTGATTTTTTTGATACAAAAGTAAAACCAAGCATATGACCAACCATTTTGAAGGGAAATTGCATTTTAAGATCATTTGCAATATTAGTTTTTTGGTTTGAAGTCAAGAAATTGGAGTTGTCCTAAGTTGCTTGTAAGAAAAGATACACTTGCCAAATCAAGCTAAGACCAAGGTGCAAGGCAAGGAATGGTTTCTACACTCTCTAATTGTCATGAAAGGAGAAATTCAAGAGATTTTGAGGGGCTGTAATAAGGCAATGCAGAATTGCTTTTGCAACTTGGCCATTTTCATTTTCTCATGCAATGATATGAATAACTTCTCATGGGATTAATCTAGCATCTTCTAGAACTTTCCATCATCATCTATATAAACCCTAGAGCTGATCCAAGAGAGGGTTGAACTTCATTTGGATCCAAAACTCATAGTTTCACTCCATCTTGCATTTTTGCAAATTCATTCAAAACTTCTCAATTCTTCATCATTCATTCAATTTCTTGATCCAATTCCATTCAATAATCATCCCTGAGTAGATTGCAAGCAAGATCTAAAGAGGAAACTGCAAGAATCGTGCTATGCAAATTTCTCTCCTTCAAGTGCAATTGGAATCGGTTACCAAGATCCAGGTGGTTTGAGCTCGAGTTATTGCATACAGAAGAAAGATTATAGCACACTGAGGGATCTTGGAACATTGCAAGCTGTGAATTGAAGAGAATCCTCATCTGTTTTCAACTTTTTACCAGGTTAGTTTTTCTCACATTTTGGCTCGAATCAGGTAGCATGCTAGAGAATTGTTAGGTTAAACATGGTTTAGGTGGTTAGATGGTTGATTCTGGAGCTCTAGGCAAGTTTTCATGGAGGTTGACATGTGAGTGTAAATTCGGTTTGGACCTAGAACACGATGGTTAGGTTGTTATAATTTTCGATAATTAGCTAGATTTGTTCAGTGTGGCATAAGGATTGTTTTTGTACAAAGATTGGTAAGATTGGTGATGATCGAAAACTGAGGAAATGTTGAGTTCTTGATGTTCCATCTTTCTGTTTGAATGATAGAGGGTGATTTATGGCAAACCAACACCATGGCTGTGTTCTACGCAAGAAATAGAGTGAATTCGGTTTTTGTATCAGGGCATTTGGTGGAGAGACGAGGGAGAATGAATGGTGGAAAGTTTGATGCATGAAGCTCGTGCATCCATGGATTCTGAAACCCTAGGTGACCAAGGTTGAAGATGGAATCCATACCATTAAACGTGTGTTGACCAATTGACTTGGAGGAAGATCTCATGGCCAGGATTTAAACTTGAAATTGAGAGGGAGTCTGAAACCAGTAAAACACAGCGTTTCATTAAACGCTCTTGTGGGCTTAATGTTCTGATTCTTATTCCCACCCTCAATCCAAGCCCAAGTGAAAATGAACTATAATTAGCTGCTATTCACACCACGTCCTTGTTTTTTCTTTTCATTTTATTTTTTTGTTTTCTGAGTAACCAAGCTGGGCCCAGGCGCTTACTCCTTGCACCCCCATGCTGGGCCCAGATGTGAATAATAACTGAAGTTTATTTCTATTCATACCCCCTGCATCATTTTTCTCATTAATTTTCTCCAAATTTTTACAAACTTTAGAAATTCATATAAAAATGAAAAAACATTATTTTTTAATGGGATTTTTTTCCCATTTTCTATTTTCTGTCTAGAAAAATATGAAAACATAAAATTGTCATTTTACTTCATTTTCATATTTTTTGCATATTTTTACATTTAATAGCTTTGTTTAATTCTTTTGGTTGATGCTACCAATTGTTGAATTTAGTTTAGGAGCTTCCTTTAGGATTTTCACCCTATTCTTTTTAGTACAACTAGATATGGATATTAGGTGCCCCCCTAATTTTTGTACCAATTTTTTAGGATTTATTTTAGGTAGTTTAGTTAGAAACTATTAGGATAGTTAATTAGGGTTGTGAATATAACATAGGTGCAACAAAACAAGTTTCTTTTTGGGTTTCTAGGTTGAATTAGAAGATGGGACTATAGGGGTATTATGGGTAAGTGATAGATCCCTTAGAAAATGCTAGAAGTTCCCCTATTATATTAATACTATTAGTATATTCTTGTAATTGATTGATTGTGTGGTGTGCCCTTTCTAGGGTTATTATTTGACTGTGTGGGGTATTAGGCCTGCTTGGGGTTTGGGTTTGAGCTGAAGACTTTGTTGATGAAGCCATTGAAGACAAAAGGAGTGAAGATCAATTTCAAGAGTTGATGAAGATGGTAGCTTGCTTGCAGCTGATGAAGCTTATAGGAACTAGGGACTAGGTAGATCTTAAAGTAGAAACTTGCTTCATAAACATGGAAGGTCTTGTTTGCCTCCATCCCTCTCTATGATGCAGAGTCTCTCTAGCACATTCACCCCCTTCCTTTGGAAGGCTTGATGACAGTGTCTAAGAGATAGAACTCTTGATAGAAACATTCTACATGTTGTTAACAGTCTGTTTGCCACCTTTGGTGGTCAACTAACTGTTTAACATTCCCGTTCATCCTCTTAACTGTTCCTCATCTTGGAGAGTGAGACTTGAAGAAAAGCCCTGAAAGATTGAAGATAGAGACCTTGCTTAAAGATGAAGATTGTGCTGTTGAAACTGTGCCTTTGACTGCTGTTGTCTGAAGCCCTACTGTTTGAAGTTGTTGAAGGTGTTTACTGTTAGAGTCTCTTTCCTTGAAGATTGATGCTTGCTTGAAGCTTGTAGAGGGTTGAAGATGACTTGAAGACAGATGTTGATGAAGCTTGCTGTGCAGAGTTGCTGTTTGCTGTTTATTTTTGCTGTTTATAATTTTTGATGTATTGTTTGAATTTCCCTGACTGTATTGTTTGCCAATTAATCTGTTAGGTTGAAAGCGAATCTTGTTCGCTTTTGCGTGTTGTTTTCTAAGTTCGAGGTTGAGTGGGACTCCCTTGCCTCGCTTGTATTGTTGCATTCATGCATATTTTACTGTTTTATTATATCTGTTGCTTCTGTTTCCGTTTATCCCCTTAGGATCTCTGTTTCTCTCTGCGCAAGAGAGAAATATGATAGACATTAGGTCTTAACCCATGCATGATAACATTAGGTTAGTTTGATTCCCTTTTTCAACCATAGTTTAGAGTTCTGTCTCTTCTTTCTCAAAATCAACAGAAAAACACAATAAATATTTCAAACACAATAAAAGACACTTCTTCCGTAAAAGAATGTGAACCAATCAAACGTCAATTTTTGTCCGCTTGGACTGCTAAGCAGAAAAACCCTTTTTCAGAAGGAGATAAAAGCAATCAAAACAGACTTGTGTCGTACGTGGCCCGAACTACGTTTGCTCTGATCTTTCATGCTGTATGAAAGTACGTAGGCATAGGATGCGATATCCTAGCGAGCAACCTTCCCCTCCTTTCCAGTAGTTAGTCGAACTACGAAGACTATGACTTTCTCTCTTGAGAATACGTAGGCATAGAGCAGCAAGGCTCTACCGAGTCCCTTTCTTTCTTTTTAACCCCAGACCTGTAGAGTAGATAGAATAACAATCCTTTCGACAGAGAACAAGCGTGGATCCCGTCGAGTACGACGGACGTGAGGGGTGCTAATACCTTCCCCTTGCGTAACCGACTCCCGAATCCAGGATTTGGTTGCAATGACCATTCCTTTCCCGTCTTTGCGGTAGGTTTACTTCGAGCGTTTCCTTTCTCTCTGTTGGGATAAATAACGCACGGTGGCGACTCTTCTGTTCAGCCGGCGCCGATTTTCGCAGTAGCGACAAATCCTATCTCATGTATCACTCAAATCTAGGTTAGGATTTATCTCACCACTCAAAGCACCCAATGTCCACAAAACAGATATATTGAAAAATATACAAGTAAGCAAATATTCACAAATATAGCATATAATCAAACAAAATAGGCTAAACCCTCAAGTACTTCTTTTTCCCCAGTGAAGTCGCCATTTCTGTTGTGGTGAGAATCAGATGTCAAGCTATTGATTAACTTGAATCTTAATTCATTAAATTCACAACTGAACTTTGATTTATCCAAAGGAAAGGTTAAAGAAAGAAAAACCCTTTGCGCGATGTAACAAAAACGCTAATAGATCGGGGATCAAGGGTTGGTTATGCCTAGGGTAGGTATTTCATATTCTAAACATCTGTAGTACTCTACAGGAATCTTTTGTATGTTTGTATGCTATACTTGCTAAATGGTTATGCTATGGCTTGGGATTTGGGTTTGGGTGTAGGTAAAGACCTAAGGATAATTTCTAAATTTGCTCCCAATATCGCATCCTCTGCCTACGTATCTTGACTAGGATAGAATCAGAGCAACCGTAGTTCACCTCACTGAGGATAGATGAACAACTTATCATGATCAAGGTTCAAAAGGGGACAAACATAACCATGCTTGTATAGAGTATAACCAAACTCTCTAGATCTATATTGAACACTCATGAATGGGGAGTAAGTAATCATCACCATGATTCTTACATAGAGTTAACCAACTCTACCTAATTCTACGTTGTAAGACCAATTGGTTCTAACCAGACCAAAAGGAGAGGGGAGGTGTAACACCCCATTTAAATTATTTAGTCGCTTTTGTATTTTACTGTTGTTTGTATTTGTTGTGATGTTCTTAATTAAGGGTATGAGGTTAGGAGCGAGAGTGAGAGCTGACCTTAGTTGGGGTAAGATGGACCTATAGTAATAATACTAACCATTTAATAACAATAATGAGAATACTATGGTTATTGATATTATTATTTAATTATTATTATTAATAATATTAATAGGATGGTAGTTATTATTATTATTAATTGGATTAATATAATTAAAATCTAATTAAGGGGGTTAAGAGAGGGTTAGTGGAAGAATTAGTCAGTTAACACGTGAAAGAGGAAAAAGGCAGAGAAAGGAGAGCTAGGGCAAAAGAACCAGTTTTCTCCATTATTACCAAGAGACAACTTCAATCCAAGGTAAGGGGGAGAATGGATTTCAATATGAGTGATTTAACATGAGAGGGTAGTGAGAGGTCCCTTCTCTCATAGGAATTTCTGTTTGTTCTTGTTCATTTATATGATTTCGTAACCTTGTAATGTTTCTTGTGATGGCTGTCATTGTCGAATATTCCTGTCTGATGTTGGGTTTATGAATCTAGATCTGATCTAAAATTCATGCGAAAAGTTATGAAAACTGTGATTAAATTATGACAATTGTTAGATATGAGAATTGAGGGTTTAACAGTAATCAAAATTAGATCTAATAAATAGAATCTTGAAATAATAGAAGATAGGATTCAGTGGAATCGATTAAAATCTGAGTTTTAGGATGAATGGGAAGGTAGGATGATGGTTCTTGAGAGGAAAATCGTAGGAATGCTGAGATCTGAGTTTTTTTTTGACAGACCTGCTGGTCATATGCGTAATGAGGGTGTCAATAAGCGTATGAGGGACTTCCCAAGGGCTGTACGCGTAGCAGACGTGCCCTGTCCCCATTACCAGCACGACCATCTGGTGATACACATACCATATGCGTATGGGCTTGGTCAATACGCATATGAGGGGTAGTCATACGCGTAAGGAGTAACTCTTAGGGGTTTTGGGAGGAAGGCCTCTGGTCATACGCGTAAGGTAAGTCCAATACGCGTATGACAGCAGGCACTACGTGTATAGACCATGGGGGTACGTGTATGGACAGTTTGTGATGACTTTTCCCAGTTTTTGTGATTTCTGTCCAGTTTCCGCTTGGAACACATGTCCGTTTACTCGATAGGATTAATAAGACTAAAATGAACTTAAGGAATATTAGTAATGAACTTAATTAGAGAGAATGTGGGAATATATGGGTGTGCCCTTACGGATGTATCTTGGTAAGTGTGAGCCATGATTGTCAAATGTGGATAATCTTGGGTGATTGTGGTAATTCCCGAGAGGATTACGGTGAGCAGATGGCTCGTGTGGATCATTGATGATCGTGAATTATGCTTGATTTATTATATTGTATAATTGTGTTGTCATGCATTTCATGTCATGTGTCTTGTGGAGAT
The DNA here is from genome assembly GCA_963859935.3 of Lathyrus sativus. Taxonomy (NCBI): domain Eukaryota; kingdom Viridiplantae; phylum Streptophyta; class Magnoliopsida; order Fabales; family Fabaceae; genus Lathyrus; species Lathyrus sativus. The sequence continues at coordinate 134,298,241 of OZ012736.1, read as the reverse complement.
GGCTAGGTGGGAATCCATGATGGGTGCCTAGTTTCATCCGGACTTCATCTGGAAGTCATTGTGGAGATAAGTTGAAGTTCAGAGGAATGTATACGACTTATTCAGATTCTGACGGGAATTGGGTTCTAGGGGGAACCGTATGTATTTGTGTTGGTACCACATGCATTGTGTCGAGTCAGTGAGTTACATTGCATATTTGTACGTGAATATGGGCTATTAATGTCGAGTAATTGAGATGGTACGTGTATGTGCTTTGTATGTGTATGATTTCATGTGTGATGTGTAACTACTTCTTAGCATGTGTATTTCACCGCTTACTTATTGAATGTAGTTCTCACCCCTTTCCTGATTGTTGCGTCTGTGCTCCTTGGGGAGTGCAGATGACCAGGTACCTGAGTAGTGCTTGGAGGGTGTTGCTATTTGATCGAGTCTTAGGTGTCGCTCTGATACGTAACATGGGATGACGGGATTACGTTATGTTTTTTTTTATTTTCTTGATTTATTGTTACGTATATTTTATTTGTTGGATTAAGGATGTATGATCACCTCGTGGTGGGAATTACATTTAAATAATTGACTTTATTCCGCTGTTTAATTAAAAGCTAGATAACATTGGTTTATTTATGAAGAATGAAGTGACTTAGTGTGACATCCTACTTGTTTTGAGAACTCTGATGTACTTTTATGTGATATTTCCGTATATGTTTTATAATACGTGTACGGGGTAGAGTGGGGTGTTACAATTGGTATCAGAGTCGGTCGGTCGGTCCAACCAGTGTTGTAGTAGAGTCTGACTATAGGATGTCTATAATCGTGTGTTTCTTCTAACTTGTGTTTTTATGGATATTGAACAGTATAGCTGGTAGGAATGATGCTGCGATTGCTGCTACGTTACAAGCTGCTGCACAGGCAGTGGAGAACATTAGTCAGAATATCAATCAGAGTGCTTGAAACAGAGAGTTTCGTAATTTGGAGAAGTTCCAGAATAACAAGCCACCTAAGTTCAAAGGCTGACATGATCCAGACGTAGCACAGAAATGGCTGAAAGATATTGAGAAGATCTTCAGAGTCATGGGATGCTCAGAGGATTAGAAGGTACAATTTAGTACCCATATGCTAGAAAGTGAGGCTGAGGATTGGTGGGACAACACCTGCCAGAGATTAGAAATTAGTGAGGGTTCCATTAATTGGACAATGTTCAGAGCAGAGTTTCTGGAACGGTATTTTCCGGAAGATGTTCGCGGAAAGAAATAGATTGAATTCATTAAGTTGTAGCAGGGGAACATGACAGTGGCAGAGTATGCAGTTAAGTTCGACGAGCTGGTAAAGTATTGTCCTCATTACAATATTGATGCAGTTATGAGTTCGAAGTGCATCAAGTTTGAGAACAGGCTATGTCCCGAGATCAAACTGGGTGTCGCTTATCAGAAGATCGGGTACTTTCCTGAGCTGGTGAACAGGTGTAGAATCTATGATGAAGACAACAGAGCTAGAATCGCTCACTATAAGAACCTAAGTGACAGAAGAGGCAAACAGAGGCATGTGAACACACCTCATCGTGCTCTGGCTGATAAAGGAAAGTAGAAAGATATTTCTGGGAAGAAACCAAGTGGGGGAGGAAATCCTTCCAATCCTCTCAAGTGTTTCAGATGTGGTGGCGCAAGTCACCGTGCGAGTGAATGTCAAAATGAGATGAAGAAGTGTTTTAAGTGTGGAAAGCCAGGTCATGTGTCCGCGGATTGTAGGACCAACATACCAACCTGTTACAACTATGGTGAGCAGGGTTATATCAGCACCCATTGTCAGAAACCGAAGAAGTCTCAGACAAGTGGAAATGTGTTTGCATTGGTGGGAGCTCAGCCTACCAATGAGGATCGTTTGGCCAGAGGCACGTGTTACATTCATAACACTCCGTTGATTGCTATTATTGATACGGGTGCAACTCACTCATTTATTTATGTGGATTGTGTGAAGAGACTGGGGCTTGTGCCGTCTACCTTGACTAGAGGGATGGTGATTGATACTCCATCTATTGGATCAATAACTACATCTTTAGTGTGTTTGAATTGCCTTGTGTCGATCTTTGGTAAAAATTTTGAAGTGGACTTGATTTGTCTACCACTCAACGAGCTGGATGTTATTTTAGGGATGAATTGGCTCGAGAGCAACTATGTTTATATTGATTGTTATGGGAAGAGGCTGTTATTCTTGACTCTTGAAGAAGAAGAAATGGCTAGTCTTATATCTACTAAGGAGTTAAGAATATTGGTAGAAGATGAAGCTAAAGTATTTGTAGTGTTCGCTTCGTTATCTATAGAGGGTAAGTTGTCGATTGAGGAATTACCCGTTGTGAGAGAATTTCCTGAAGTGTTACCGAAGGATGTCGCAGAGTTACCTCCCGAGAGGGAAGTGGAGTTTACGATTGATCTTGTCCATGGTACCAGACCTATATCTATGGCACCATACAGAATGTCAGCGTCAGAATTGGCAGAGTTGAAATCTCAGTTGGGAGAATCATTAGACAAAATTTTTATCAGACCCAATGTGTTGCCATGGGGAGTGCCAGTTTTATTAGTAAAGAAGAAAGATGGCAGTATGCACTTGTGCATTGATTATCGCCAGTTGAATAAAGTAACCATCAAGAATAAGTATCCACTTCCAAGAATCAATGATCTGATAGATCAACTCGTGGGAGCTCGTGTGTTTAGTAAAATTAATTTGAGGTCGGGCTATCATCAAATCCGTGTGAAAGAGGATGATATCCAGAAAACAACTTTTAGAACTTGGTATGGACATTATGAATATGCAGTGATGCCGTTTGGTATGTCCAATGCACCGGGTATGTTCATGGAGTACATGAATCGTATCTTCCATGTTTATTTGGACCAGTTTATAGTAGTTTTCATTGATGAAATTTTGATTTACTCCAAGTCAGAAGCAGATCATGTAGAGCATTTGAGGGATGCGTTGCAAGTGCTGAAGGATAATAAATTGTTTGCAAAACTTTTGAAGTGTGAGTTTTGGTTGAGTGAAGTGAGTTTTCTTGGACATGTTATTTCTAGAGGAGGCATAGCAATGGATCCGTCGAAAGTGAGTGTTGCACTTTAGTGGGAAGCTCCAAAGTCAGTGACGGAGATTAGAAGTTTCTTAGGCTTGGCAGGCTATTACCGTAAGTTCATCGAAGGGCTTTCTAATTTAGCTCTTCCGTTGACCCAGTTGACTAGAAAAGGCCAGGCATTTGTATGGGATATTTTGTGTGAAGAAAGTTTCCGTGAACTGAAGAAAAGGTTAACCACCGCACCAGTGTTTACCTTACCAAATATGAATGATCCTTTTGTGGGATATTGTGATGCGTCTAAAATGTGATTAAGTAGTGTTTTGATGCAAGATGGAAAGGTTGTTGCTTATGCTTCACGATAATTGAGGACTCATGAAAGGAATTATCCTACTCATGATCTTGAGTTAGTGGTAATGGTTTTCGCATTAAAGGTTTGAATACATTATTTGTATGGGTCGAGATTCAAAGTGTTCAGTGACCATAAGAGCTTGAAATATCTGTTTGACCAAAAGGAATTAAATATGAGGCAGCGAAGATGGCTGGAATTTCTGAAAGACTATGAATTTAGCTTGAGTTACCATCCCGGTAAAGCTAACATCGTGGTAGATGCTTTGAGTTGGAAGACGATACATATGTCGACGTTGATGATTAGAGAATTGGATTTGATCGAGCAGTTTAGAGACTTGAGTATGGTTTGTGAGTTAACTTCGGAAAGTGTAATGTTGGGGATGCTGAAAATGAATAATGAGTTCCTTCGTGAAATAAGAGAAGGTCAGAAACTGGATTTGTAATTGGTAGACTTGATGACCATATGCGGAACGGATAAAGAAGAAGACTTTAAAGTAGATGATTATGGTGTGTTGAAGTTCAGAGACAGAATTTGTGTGTTAGATAATTCTGATTTGAAAAAGGAAAATTTGCAAGAAAGCCACAGGAGTAGCTTGAGTATTCATCCAGGAGCTACGAAAATGTATAAAGGCTTGAAGAAATTATTTTGGTGGCCGGTGTCGCTACTGCGAAAATCGAGGCCGGTAATGACAGAAGAGTCGCCACCGTCCGTTATTTATCCCAAGAAAGGGAAAGGAAACGCTCAGAGAAAACCTAGCGAGAAGAGGGATAAGATCGGTCATTCCAACCAAATCTCGGGTTCGGGAGTCGGTTACGCAAGGGGAAGGTATTAGCACCCCTCACGTCCGTCGTACTCGACGGGATCCACGCTTTTTGTCTATCAAAAGGGTGATTGAAACAATATAACTATATGCTTGAGGACAAAAGAAAAAGAGGTGACTCGGCAAAGCAACGGCGCTTTGTGCCTACGTATCTGATCTGAAGTGAGAAGTCAGAGTCAACATAATACGACTAACGACAGGTGAAAAGGGGGGAAGGTTGCTCGCCAAGACATCACGTCTTGTGCCTACGTAGTTTCATCTGGTATGAAAGATCAGAGCAAACGTAGTTCGAGCTAAAAGGGAACACAGGTTTGTTCAACTGTTTTACCCGAGTAGAGTTAACAATCAGTTCTAGAAGTTTGGTGTATGCAGCTGGACCATTGGAAACTTAGGCGTTACCGTTTGCGATAGAACCAAGAGTTAACAAAAATCTCCTTATGAAAATGATTTTCCAAGATTAAAGGCCCCAAAGGGCAGAAAAGAAGTTTGAATGATTTGTTTTTGTGGTTTTTAGACAAGAAGTGTTTTTTTGAATGGTTTGAAATTCATATCGCACTAGAGACTATGACTTAAGAGTGAATGCGTCGCGTATCACCCAAAGGATGCTACACTAAACATCCAAGCCATTGAAGGGAAACCCCTCAACAACCCTTTCCCAAGTGCTTAAGGCTCGTAACGCACAATAATCATTAACCTTTATTAGGTGTTTTATGTTTGTTTTGAGATGAGAAGAGAAAGGACACTAAAGGGGGACTAACCTCAAACCTAAAGTTGTCATGCAATGGTGATCCTAAGATTGAGATAAGGGAATGCTACCTAATGTTATCATACATGGTTAAGATCCTAATGTCTATCATAACCTCCCTTGAACAAGAGAGATTAGAGATCCTAAGGGAAAGGAGACAAAAGAGGAAAAAGAAACAACATAAACATGCAAGAATGCAAACATGGAATGTAAGTGAGGGAGGAAATTGGTGTGGGGAAATAGCCTCCAAAATCTCATCTCAACCTCAAGCAACAATATGACAAATTCAAGAGATGAAAGGAAAAAGAAATGCATCAAAAGAAACACACAAGTGCACTAAAATGGGATGAAATGGCCTAAGCCATTCAAACATCAACCACAATGCCAAAACCCAAACACAAATGAAAGACAAAGAAGACCTAAAACAAAGTGAGGATGGGAGGCTATATGAGGACAACAAGGAACTCATAATGTTCACTCAACCATTTTCATCACAAGAAAGGTGCAAAAGAAAGCACAAAGAAATCCTCATGGATTCATCATTTTAGGCATGCTTCAAGTACCTCCAAAGGAGGGACCAAGCCACCTTAATTGAGATTCCAAAGTCATTGGACAACAAAGGGAAATGAAATAAAAGTTCTCAAAAGGAAAAGCAAATAAAACACAAAGAAATGCAATCAAATTCCCAAAGGAAAGAAAACATGCTTCACATAGAAACCCTAATTGGGAACTCAAAAGTAAATAATCAAATGAACAAGCAATGCATAATGTAATGACCTAAAAATGAGCAAGCATCATCCTTAAAATGTTATCAACATGAATCAAAAGGCATTGAAGGCTCAAAGGATCCATAAATATCATATCCAAAGCAAACTAGGTCAATGTGTTTGTATGAAACTCCCTTTGGGGTAACTTGACTTGCAAGTTACTCTAAAATTAGGGAAATGATTCAAAAATAGCCAAATAAAATGCAAGAAGCTTATAAACATGTTGGAAACCAGAGGCCAAAAGATTACAATCAAAGTCACTTCACAACATCACCATAGAAATTGATTCACAAGGGTGCTCCATTATGAAGGAGGATTGTTGAGGGTCAAATGAAGTGCATCAAAAGTCAACTCAAAAGTCAACCAACAGGGGCAAAATGGTCCTAAAAAATTCATCAATTCATCATGGACATGAGGATGAATTTTGGGTCATTGGACCAAAAGGAAATGAGAGAAACAAAATAAAAACTAAAATATGTCAAGAATTAGGTCAAATAAAACACTTCCAATGTTAAATTCCATTTTTAATTGAAAAATAATTTATAAAATTAAATAAAAATTTCCTAAAATCAGAGGACATCTCAAGGAGTCTAAAACATATTTTTGTGGAATTTTATCACTCTTGGAAGTATTTTAAAATGATTTAAATCTAAACAGATATAAAATAAAAACAAAAAGAAAATGAAAAAAGAAAAAAAAGCTGGGTGCAAATAGCAGCCCAGTAACGTTCAAAACCAATTAGGCTCACAGAGAGGGGGTGTGAATAGCACGTTAAAGCCGAGATCCACTCAGCATTTTAATGAAACGCAACGTTTCATGAGGATCCCATGGGACGAGTCAAACGCGTGCACACGGTAGGTCTTGTTTGTGGCCACGAGATCAAAAAGTAATCACATCTAACGGGTAGAAACGCACACACGTGGACTTGGCTGGTTTTAAACTTGGAGGGAGAATCAGACCCCGGAGCACGGCGGCTCCGGTCATCTTCTCTGGTGAGACTTCAAACAAGCTAACGGCCAACAAACGCAGGTGCACCCAAACTCAACCAAACCAAGCAAATAAATAGTCAAAACTTATCTACAAGTCACGTAGATCATGAATATGAGCTTAGTTTTCAATAATAATGCTTAAATAAAATAAAACAAAAAGAAACAAGAAATGAGCTCAAATGAAAAAAGTTAACAAACAACCACAAAAATGATCCAGAAACTGCCTACATGAATAGGGCTTCAGCATAAACCAAAAATGGCGCAATATGGATGCATAAACAGTGAGATATTTGGATTATAAGAAAACCTAATGAAAAGCTTCCTCAGAGCTCAGTTCTTTAGTAAAGCTTAAAAGAAACCAGCCAGAAACGTTCTATGTACCTCAAGGAACCTTTTCAAATGTTTGGTTTGGATTGAAACTCACAGAATTATGAAAAATGATTTTGACTTTTCTCTCACTTTTTCTCAATGTGTTCTTGTCCAATTTCTCACCAAAGTCAACTCTGAAAGCTTGTATCCAATCCTGAGAATAAGTATGATGGATTTGGATTGAAAGAAAGCCCAATTCTATGCTCCTTAAGCCCAATTGAATTTCAAATTTTCTCTTCATAGAAGCTTCCAAAAGTACACGAAAATGCAGCTGCATGGCTGTCAAGATGGCTCAACTAGCTTACACCTGATGTGAATTGATCCAAGGGCTGAAAATGACTCCTCAATTTAATCCCATGGCATAGTTTGTACATGTTACTTAAACTTGAAGTAAGCATGAAAATGGACATCAAATTGAGCTCAAATCTCAAATCCAAAATTGGCTTTGTGCTTTAAATGTATTTGGCACTCAAAAAATGTATAAGGTTGGTACAAAATGATCCCAAATGAATTTAATTTGATTTTCCCCTTTTAAGGTCTTTTCTATGGAAATTTCATTAGGGATTCTTCAATCCAAGCCAAAACCATGATTCCTTGATGTTTGGTTGGGCAAATGACCCCATTTGGAGCAAGTTTGAAGTTGGAAAGATTTCCATTTGAAGTGTGTAAAGTGGTGAAATGAACCCGTAAAGAAAATGACCTGTAATTCTGTTTTCCCAAAATACCCCTGCCTTGCAAGCCTCATAATTTGAGTTCTACAAATCAGATGAAGGACTTATAGTACTCTTTAGAAATCTAAGATCATGAGGAACAACTTTCATCTTCATCAAAAGTTGAGGAGAAACATCCTTCTAGGTCAAAAGTGGCTTGGAAGTTGGTTGACATTTGTTGACCAAAATCATATTCATCTGAGGACCTGTAACTTGCCAGCATCATAACTTGAGTTCTAGAAATCAGATGAATGACTTCTAGTACTCAAAATAAAGCTAGAAACATGATCTACAAGTTTCATGTTAGGGTCAAGATGAGATGAGAGTTCTATCTTGAGATAGGTGGTCTTGAAGTTAGGCACTAAATAAGGGATTTTACACTGAGAACCCTAATTTAGTAACTCCTCACACTCTTGCTTCTTGATGAATTGATCTTGAAATAATATCTCATGTATCTTAACACAGTTGACTGAGGGCTGACCAGATGAAAACCCTAATTGCACCATTTTCAACTGTAGCCACTTGCACTTGGTATAAACACTTGAATGAACTCCACAATGACCTACAAGGTCTCCAATGAGCTTAAATGATCATATCCCTCCATAACCATGGGCTTGGGATCCTCAGATGACCTTCAAATGGCCTCCTAGACAGGAGGTGAACCACACACACTTATCTGCCTATCCAAAGGGCTTTGACTTATCTCTGATGATGATAACTCCCATGTTGACTTTAATACAAACTCTTGATTAGGCTTAGAACCCTTGGCAAATTCCTCTTGTTATACACACATCTCTCGATCCCCTGTAAAATGCAAAATGCTATGCAATGCAATATGCTAGAACAATGAAATGAAACATAAACCTAGTAAAGAAAAGGCTGGGCAAATTTTGGGGTACAACAGCCGGGTATGTGTTGTACCCCAAAATTTAACCAACCTTTTCTTAACTTTGTTTATGTTTCATTTCATTTTTCTTCTAGTATTTGTGTTGCATAGCATTGTTCTTTGAACAGGGGATAAAGAGGTTGTACATAGCAAGAGGAGGTTACCCAGAGTGTTGAGCCAAAGCAAGGGGTTTTACTCAAGTTTGAATGGTCATGAAGTCACTACAACATTTGTTGTCTCTGGAAACACTTGAAAAACATTGTCAGAACTCTGGAAATCATTGCCTAAAAGGATAGGGGATGTTTTCTAGGTGTCTCTTATGCGAGCGTTGCCTATAGTCCGAGGGGACATTTTTTCATGTTCTTTGGGCACGCTTTTTAAAAACTTTGCCTAAACAAAAGGAATAGGGGACAATTATTTGTGGCCTCTGAGGCGACTGTTTTTAAGTGTTGCCATATGCGGCTACAATTAATAATTGTTGCCTTAAATCTGAATCAGGAGGATCGTTTTTAAAGTGTAACCATAGCTTATAGGTTGTTCTTTTGGTGTCCCCATAAAATATAAAATTTCGCAATTATTTTCTAAATAATATAGTCGATGATGATTGGCTTTAAAAAAATGTTGATTATAACTTAAACAAGATCAAATTTAACTGTACATGCATAAAAGTTGTAATATTATAATAAAATCGAGTTCAAATATTAATTCAAGATAGTATCCGGTAAACAAAATGCCTAAGGTAACATTAATTATAATACTAAGTTTAATACTTTGAAGTATGATCCTAGTAAAATAACAAAAAACATAGTTCAACAAAAGAACAAAAAATATAGTATAAGTTTAATGCTTTCAAGTACAAGACAAAATAAAAAGACATCATCCAACTCATTCAAGTTAGTCTTCTTGGAATTCATCATCCAGATCGTCCTCTTGAAATTCATATTCTTTCACAGACACTGTTGTTTTCAAAAGTTGAGTACCTAATCAAATACATTCATTCAAATTTCAGTTTCATAATACTTATCTTATATGAATCTATAAAAGAACCATACTATTCACGAAAAAATTGCAGGACTAACAAACCTTGAAGCTCTTGGAGCTCTTTTTCTGACCTGCATTGGAATAACCAATTACCAACTGAATCAACCATAAGAAGAGAATCCATATTCACATTAAGCTTATACTAGTAACAAACCAAGCCAAACCAAACCAAAGAAAAGAAAAGAAACCCACCAATATATAGTAGAATCAGTTTCCTGTGGCAGAATACCAAAGTAGTGCTTCCAAACAGAATCTTCCCTTGACCTCTCTCTTATGAGAAAGAGTATAACAGACAACCATGGCTTCAACTCACTACACACTCTCCCAATATCTGAAGCTGCAACTGCATCTGGATTTATCCACAACCTTTTTACAACCTGCAAAATAACATCATTCCTAGAAATGTCTCTGAGTGCAACCAATACTAGACCTTCTGTAACAGCCCAAATTTCATTAATTAATTAATTATGTTAATTAATTGATTTATTGGAATTAATCTTAATGATTTGGATTAATTGGATTTATTTGGTAGATAATTGAAGAGAGAAATGGGAAGGAAAGAAGTAATAGAAGTATATAAGGGGTAAGTGGAAAGAATTGGATAGAAAGAAAATAGAAGAGAAAGAATAGAGAAAGAGGAGAAAAGAGAAGAGAAGAGGGAAACTTGGAGAAATCATCAAGAATCAACTTCAAGCTTCAATCCAACCAAGGTAAGGGTGAGAAACATTATTATCTAGTCAATGTATGTGGTTATGTATGTGTGGGTTGGGTTTTGTTGTGAGTTTCCCCCATTTTTCAAGCTAGGGCAAAATGGATTTAATCGGTAGAATCGTAGTTTAATCGGTTAGAAACTAAAAATAATGTCGTAGAATAGTCGGGTGACGTGGGATTATGATTACTGGAACTGGTTTGGTGAGAATCGTTCGAATCCTGAAGGGTAGAAGTTTTGGGACAGATTGGGGTTTTCTGGTTTCGCAGGTTCGCTGGCTCTCGCCAGGCGAGTGAAGGCGAAGCTTCGCCGGGCGAAGCCCAACGAATAGCTGGCGAATAATTCTATAAAAACTCCCAGTGGTCTTCGCTGGCAAGTTCGCCAGGCGAAGGTGAGTGGTGAAGGTTCGGCAGGCGAGTACATCAGCGAAGGCTAGCGAATCAAGTCAGTGGCTACTGACTTTTGTTCGCAGGCGAGTTCGCCGGGCGAAGGTCCCAGCGAGTATTCGCCAGGCGAAGGGTGGCGAGCAGGACAACATTGTTTCTTTTCTGTTTTATCCATCCAATGGTTGTTTGCTTGGTTCAATTATGTTAACCCTATGTGATATGAATAGCTTGTGTACTATTGTGATGAGTTGTGGGTAGCCTTTGGACGTGAATCCTAGATTATGATATGTGTATTGTTTGAATTGCTTAGGGATACATGAGAACACATTAGTGAATATGTGTGTATTGTCTAATAAGTATGTGAATGCATATTGTTGTATGCTAATGTATGTAATGCATGGGAACATATCGTGGATATGTGTGCATTGTTTTGATGAATGTGATGATGGTATTGAATGTGAATGCCTTGAATTGTTATGAATATGTTGTGTGTGCAATCATGTTGTAATTCTTGAAGGGATGAATTATTTGAATGCATGGGATTAAGATGCGGGAACGGTCTTAAGTGCATTTTTGTTGGTTGATTGCATATGCATCATTTAGTCAAGAGGCAATGTTTGCTAGTTTCGTGGAGACTAGTGGCTTGTCCCAAACCTAGAAGGGTGGGTTTGAAGCCTAGGGGACGGGATTTGTTGTTATCGGTCTAGAAGGGTGGACCCGGTTTAAGTGTAAAAACCGAAAAATGATAACAAGTGTTGGTACCACATTGCATTGAGTTGCATTGAGTTGTTTTGGAGTCACATAGCATAAATGTCATTGATAATGAAATATGCTTGTGAGTGAATGTATATTGGATAATTGTGAATTGTACATGATGAGATATGCTAGATGAATATCCATATTTGTTCATATGTATGATGAGATGTATATGACTACGAAAATGAATTATGCTGAGAAATGTGGATTATATGTAATTGTTACTTGTATATATATATATATATATATATATATATATATATATATATATATATATATATATATATATATATATATATATATATATATATATATATATATATATATATATATATATATATATATATATATATATATATATATATATATATATATATATATATATATATATATATATATATATATATATATATATATATATATATATATATATATATATATATATATATATATATATATATATATATATATATATATATATATATATATATATATATATATATATAATCTTATGCACTGATTAGTATGGTAATATTTCTCACCCTTCTGCTATTTTATAATGCTCTATGAGGCATTGCAGATTAGGTTGCTGGAGGTTTCTTTTGTGAAGTATAGCTTCATTCTTTTGAGTCGGACTGCTCTGATAATGTAACACCAGGTAGTTAGGCTTGTATAGCATTCTTTTGTGATACACTTGTGATGTATCAGTTGATGATGTTTTGTAACATAAATGATATTGATGAACCAACTGGATAACATGTATTTGTGTGATTAAATATTTTGAGGTAATTCAAATGTTTTATCTTCTGCTTTAATTCTAAATATCAAGATGTGGGTTTAAGGACTAAGTTCCTCTACTTTGAAAACTATCCCACTGTTGCATATTTTTATAGAGCAGGTGTTGAGTATTTTATTGGTAATAATGTGACATACTTCTTTTATACCGTATTTTAAATTATACTCTGATAAAATTTATATGTGCCTATATATATATTATTGTTTATTTGGGGGTATAGAAGGGGGTGTTACATTAAGTGGTATCAGAGCAAGTCGGTCCGTCCGGCCAAGTTGTTAGTGTGTTGTTCTCCGTGTATATTGATATGTGTGTATGTTACACTATCAATATTGGTGTTCTTACGTGGTTCTGTTGTTGGAATTCAGTAAGATGGTTGCAGGTAGGAATGACGAAGCAATTGCGGAGGCTTTGACGAGATTGGTTGGGGCAATTGGACAGAATCCTCAGGCCAACGTGAATGGGGGGATAAATGTTGACGATGAATTCTGTGCTTTGGGAAGGTTCCGAAGGAATAATCCACCGACATTCAAGGGAACCCATGAGCCTGACAAAGCACAAATTTGGTTGAAAGCTTTTGAGAAGATTTTTCGGGTTATGAATTGTTCGGATGCACAGAAGGTGCAATTCGAAACTCATATGCTCGAAGAGGAAGCCGAGGACTGGTGGGGTAATACTCGCCAAAGATTTGAAGAGGATGAGATTATGATTACTTGGAATATTTTTAGAGAGACATTTATGGAGAAGTATTTTCCAGAAGATGTGCGCGGAAAGAAAGAGATTGAATTTCTTGAACTGAAGCAAGGTAATTCGACGGTAGCTGAGTATGCGGCAAGATTTGAGGAGTTGATCAAGTTTTGTCCTCACTACAACACTGTTAATGCTGAGAGATCTAAGTGTCTCAAATTTGTGAATGGTTTGAGGCCTGAGATCAAGCAAGCTATTGGTTATTAGGAAATCCAGCGATTTTCTGAATTGGTAAATAAAAGTAGGATTTATGATAAGGATAGTAGGGCTCGGTCTAGCCACTACAAGAACCTAAGTGATAAGAAAGGAAAGGGCCAATTCCAAGGAAAACCTTATGTGACTCCTGCTGAAAAGGGGAAACAAAGGGTTGGTTTCGGTAAGAAACCAGGTGGGGGAGTTTCTACTCCGGTGAGGTGTTATAGGTGCGGTGAAGAGGGACATCGTGCTCCAGAATGTAAAAGTGTTGAGAAAACGTGTTTCAAGTGTGGCAAGCCAGGCCACAAGGCTCTTGAGTGCAGAAGTGATACGGGTGTGACTTGCTACAATTGTGGTGAGCAAGGGCACATTAGTACCAAATGTGATAAGCCGAAGAAGAATCAAGGGAGCGAAAAAGTGTTCGCTCTATCTGGATCTGAGACTGCTAGTGATGATCGCTTGATCAGAGGTATGTGTTTTATTAATGGTGTTGCGGTGGAAATAGGATATCAAACTATTAATTAGTTTGAATCGCAATTCAATTCACAACCGCTCTTTGATTTATCCGAAGGAAAAGGTCAAAAGAGGGAAAACCTATTTTTCATCGTAAACACAATGCGGGGAGAGATCTAGGGTTCGGGGGTTGGTTAAATTTAGGGAAGGTGTTAGCACCCTAAACTTCTGTAGTACTCTACAGGAACCTTTTGTTCAGATGTTTACTATTTGCTTTATTTATTTGCTTAAGGTATATGTACAAAGGATTAAAAGTGAGAAGAGAGACCTAAGGGGTTAATTCTAAGTTTACTCGGCAAGACATTGCATCTTGTGCCTACGTATCCTTACGGGAGTGGAATCAGAGTAATCGTAGTTCCCCTCAAAAGGGAGGTTCGAGACTTCTTGACTATGGCCAAGGTCTCAAGGGGAATAAACGTATCTTAGGGACACGCTTACGCGGAGTGTAGAAACTCCAATATCTATGTTGTAAATTGTTAAGTGAATTAGGGTTAGGTTAGGGATTCCACGACAGGAAACCCTAAAGTGAGCGCGGCGGCTCTTTGACCTAATGCTAGGGGTAAAGTGGTAATTTTGTACACGGCGAGACATTTGTGAAAATTAGGGTTTGTAAGGTGAAAGGGTTTTGAGTTGAGGACTATTGACACGGCGGTCAAACGGCTAGACCTAATTCCTTCGGAGGAGTGAAATTATTGGTAAAGACGCGATAAACATACAATGGCAGAACATAAAGTGCGGAAAGATAAATGCGACAATTGTCTCGCAAAATTACATCCCATAAGCAGTTACAAATAGGATAATTGAATATTTAAACTGAAAATAAAATCAATTGAACTTAGTCAGCTGCAAAAAACCAAAACAAACAGAGACTGTTATTATACGGGGTTAGACAAAAAATTAGACGGGAATGTTAGGAATTTAAGTAGAAAATTATAATTTTAACGAAACAAGAAGAAAATTAGAAATTTGGATCTTAAAAATGAGGATGTTAGCGAAAAATTAATAAACAATGAAAATTGATACGCAATGAAGATAGTGATAATATACAAGTGATAATGGAATATGAAATAGCAACGATGATGTCAGATTATGTACAAATATAAAAATAAATACAAAAATAAATAAATAAATATTAGTGAACAGGTTCATGGATAATCAAGAATACTGTTAGGAATGAAGGATGAAAATTGGAATTGACGATAATTAGAAGTGATGATGAATGTTTTGAGACGGTGAGAATTAGGTAATTAGAAAAGAGTTAGAATGGAATTAGGTTTTTTTGGGTGAAATTTAGAAAAGTTAGAGTTTTTAATGTGATTAAGAAAAAGAAAATAGATTAAAAGTTAGAATTAAAAGTTAGCAAAAAAATTAGAACTTCGAAATTTGGTTTTTAAAAAAAGGTTAGAAAATAAAAATAAAAGTTTGAAAATAAAAGAGAAAAGGTTAGAATTTTAATAAAAAAAGAGTTAGAATGTTAGAATTTTAATTAAGAAAAAATGGTAGAAATTTTGAAAAAAGATATAAAAAGATTAGAAAAAAAGAAGAGTTAGTTACTTTTGATGAAGACTGTAAGAGTTTTTGATGCTTGCCGATCTCCCTGTTTTGTTGCTCCTGAGGGTCCTTTTATACTTGATTTTTTTAAATCTTTTTCAATCTCAGATTTGATTTGAATATCTCAATCTTTTTCAATCTCTGATTTGAATGAATTTTTATGATGATTTCAGATTTGATTCAATGATGGTGATGCTGATTTTCTTATGATGATGATATGATCTGATTGATTTGATCTGGAATTCATTGGGATTGGATTTGATTAAAAAAATGTTGGGATTTAAATTTAAAAAGTTAGCAAAGAAAATAAGAGTTTCAAGTTAAATAAAAATTAGAGTTTTAAGTTTAAAAAAAATGAGTTAGAATTTTAAAATAAAAAACATTTGAATGTTGATTTTAAAAAATGTTAGAATTATTTTGAAAACTGTTAGAATTTAATTTTAAAAGGAATTTAGATCTTAATTTTAAAAAAGAAAATAAAATGGCATTAGAATTTAATTTTAAAAGGAATTTAGAATTTTAATTTGAAAAAGGATGGTGTCAAAAAGATTTAATTTTTAAAAAAAAAAGGATAGATTTAATTTATAAAAAAAAAGTTAGATTTAATTTTTAAAATAGTTAGAAAAAAAGATTTAATTTTAAAAAGAATTTAGACAAAAAAAATATTTAATTTTAAAAGAAGTTAGAGAAAAAAAGATTTAACTTTATAAAAGTTAGAAAAAAAGATTTAATTTTTTTAAAAAAGTTAGAAAAAAACTTTAACTTTATAAAAGTTAGAAAAAAGATTTAACTTTAAAAAGGAGTTAGAAAAAAAAATATTTAACTTTAAAAAATTAGAAAAAAAATTTAGCTTTAAAAAAGTTAGAAAAAAAAGATTTATCTTTAAAAAAGAGTTAGAAAAAAGATTTAGCTTTAAAAAAGTTAGAAAAAAAAGATTTAGCTTTAAAAAGGTTAGAAAAAAAGATTTAATTTTAAAAAGGAGTTAGATTTTTATTTTAAAAAAGATATTAGAATTTGATTAAAAAAAAATGTGTTAGAACGAACAATTGGTGTGAACACGACCAATTGGTGGGACACAGCACAACACCGGGGAATTCTAAAATGATGGTCAACTGGTGTGAACACGACCAATTGTCATTTTTAGAACGAACTAGATTCTCCAATGGAGATGGTACCTATGAGACGGCCTCCACTGGGGAATCTAAAAGTAAAACTGGATCATGTACGACTACAAGATCGATCACAGAATGCTGGAGCATTGAGCAAAGAATAACATCCAAGCTTCTGTAAACTATCTCTCGTGACAGGATCAAACGGACTTTTCAGGAATCCGTAGCAAATATACAGGGTAAAAACCGGCTGTATGCCAAAATAAATGGACTTTAGGAATAAGATCCTTAAATGGAGATGGCACCTATGAGATGACCTCCACTTGAGAATGTTTAATAATAACAGGATCCACACGGCTTGCAAGATCGATTACAGACTGCTGGAGCATTGAGCAAAGAATAACATCCAAGCTTCTGTAAACTATCCCTCGTGACAGGATCAAACGGACTTTTCGGAACTCCGTAGCAAATATACAGGGTAAAGACCGGCTGTATGCCAAAATAAATGGACTTTAATGGGAAATGCCCTGATAAGCTTCTTGAGGGAGAATTGTCACTCATCGTTGGAAGGGACTTATATGCCAAAATGGATAAGCACTCAAATAAAGAGGCTGCTGCTTATCTGATAAATAAATCTTCTCGCATTTAAGGTCGGCGCCTGGAATACGATTCTGATTCTTCTCTTACTGAAGGATAAATAAACTTCTCCATGCTTCAAGATCGTGCTCTCCTGAACATGAAAAGGGTAAACTGAACTTCCTCATACTTCAGAATCGTGCTCTCCTGAATATGATTCGGCTCTTTCGGGTAAATGAAATTCTTCATACTTCAGAATCGTGCTCTCCTGAATATGAAAAGGCTAACTGAACTTCCTCATACTTCAGAATCGTGCTCTCCTGAATATGATTCGGCTCTTTCTTGTAAATGAAATTCTTCATACTTCAGAATCGTGCTCTCCTGAATATGAAAAGGCTAACTGAACTTCCTCATACTTCAGAATCGTGCTCTCCTGAATATGATTCGGCTCTTTCTTGTAAATTAAATTCTTCATACTTCAGAATCGTGCTCTCCTGAATATGAAAAGGCTAACTGAACTTCCTCATACTTCAGAATCGTGCTCTCCTGAATATGATTCGGCTCCTTCTTTTACTAAAGGGTAAATGAACTTCTTCATAATTCAGAATCATGCTCTCCTGAATATGATTCCGCTCAAACCTCCCCGTACTTCAAGATCGTGCTCTCCTGAATACGATTTGGTTCAAACCTCCCATACTTCAAGACGACTGGTAAATGGAAGCCCAACTGCTCCATGGAGATGGCCATTTGCTGCGAGTCATAACGAAGATAGGATCGGTTTCTTAGGTGAGAAATGTTGTATACCGATGTTGTAAGATGTAAAGTGTTGTACCGATGTTGTAACATGTAGGATTGTAAAGTGTTGTACTGATAGATTTTCCAGGCGTGAACTGGCGGGTATCTGTAAAGGATTGTGTTGCACCCTAAAATTTGCCCAACCTTATTCACTTGGTTTATGTTTCATTATCATTAGCATTTGCATATAGAGTCATGTACATAGACTAACCATCTGCATAGCATAAGCATAGCAAGTCATTCAACAGGGGACCAATCATTATTCCCATCTCTAGAGGCCTATCAAGAGGTCATTATCCTAATTCCATCTCATTCAAGTCATCAGAAAAGAATTTGAAAGCAAAGAGTTCAGCAGATCAAGCCTTGAGTCCATCTCCTAGCTGAGGGTATCTGAGGATCAACAAGAGGGTGGTGAGCTGTGAAGTGAAGGCATGGAGAGTATCTAAGCATTATGAGAGGCTTATAAAGTCATTTGGAGAAGGAGACAAGTTATTGATGAGAGCACAAGAGATACAGTTGAAGACAGTCAACTAGGGTTTCATCTGGGTCAACCCTAGGTCAACCCTAGGTCAATTGACTGATTTAAAGGGCATTCAAGGCTATTGGAGAGATGTGGGGTTCACCATTGGACATATAAAGAAGGATATGGAGATATGACAAGGAGAATTCAAGAGAAATCAAGGAGAAGAGGAGTTACTAAATTAGGGTTTCTCTGTAAAATCCCCTAGTTTAGGTCAAATTTCCAAGCAAGATAAGTCAAAATGCTAGCTTCAAATGGCTTCTTGGCCAACATGAAACTTGTAGAGGATCTCAAGACCTTTAATTTGAGTGGTGGAAGACATCAAGGAGATTTATAGAACTCAAGTTATGGTCCTTGCAAGTTACAGGTCATCTGAGGTATCTGAATTTTTGTCTGTGAAAGTGACTTGACTTCCAAGCAATTTTTGACCCTCAAGGAGATTTCAAATGAATTCTTGGTCAACATAAGAATTGTTCCTCATTGTCTTAGCTTTCTAGAATGGTATAGTATGCCTTCATATGATGTGGAGAACTCAATTTATGGTCTTGGCAAGCAAAGGGTATTTTGGGCATTTGTGAATTACAGGTCATTTTAACCTATGTCCAAAACTCATACAAGGAGGCCTCAAATGGAAAAACTTACAACATCAAACTTGCTCCAAATGGGATTTTAAGTCTATAAAGAAGGTCACAAGTTATTGTAGAAGCTCATAGCATGAAGTGCATAATTGGTCAAAATATGAACTAAAAAGGCTTATAAAGTGAATAAATTCAAAGTGAAAAATGGTTTGGGAGATTTATGAGTCCAAATGGAGACTTCCAATATATGATTTTGAATGGAAAAACAATTCTAAGAACAATGGTTCAAACACTTTTTTGAGTTTAGAAGGAAAAAAAGAAGTTATCTTTGGTTGCTTGTAATTGAAGAAACATAACCAAAATGGATCAAAGTTGGAAAACAAGGGAATGTGCAAGATGGATCTAGAATGTTCATATGGGGTTTATATATTCATGAAATGAGAATTTGGCAAGGGTTGGCTTCATTTTCACCAAGAATTTCACAAGCTTTCTCATTCTTTTTCATTGAAGTTTCATTGCAATTCTCTCAAATTCTTCACAAAATCATCATCCACATTAATTCAATCTTGCTCCATTATCATCATAGATCAGAATTGAAGCAAAGTTTTGGTGATTATCATCCATTTTCGAGTACCTTTTTCAAGAACATCAAAACTACAAATTCAAGTGGACAGCATAATTCCAGTCAAGAATCAACAAGGAATTGCATACAGAATCACATACATCAAGGATTGATCAAGATCCAAAGCCTAGAAGCTTCAAATCCACGAATTCCATAGCTGTTTTCAAGATTCCACACCAGGTGAGTTTTCCTTCAAATTGCTCGATTCAGTTAGTTAGGCATGTTGTTGTTAGTTTAGATGCAATCTAGGTGGTTAGGAGAACAAGTAGGATGAATTTGGAATGATTTGGTGATGGTTGTTAACAGGTGCAACAAACTGTTAGGAGGTGAAACTCTTAGGTTAATGCATCATAATCGTAGCTTGATGGTGCAGGTTGATTACCTTTAGTTATAGGTTAGTTTAGGTCAAGTTTGAGGAGAATTGTGTTGATGCATATCAGTGTACTTCCATGGTGACCAGAGTTTGATACCATCGGGTTGAATGATTTATTGAGTTTCAGACTGAATTAGGATCATAGGATTGTAGAGGAAGAGATCCTGAGCAATTTTCGTGTTTATGTCGTGGCATTTCATGGCCTGGTGATGGAGAACAGAGGGATGGAAAGTTGCTCGTGCATGAGGTTCATGGTGGCAGAAACCCTAGTTCAGTTGAATTGAGGAAGAAGACGAAATCTGGATCGTCTATTTTGTGCAAGACCTTTGACCTGGATAGTGATCCTAAGGCTGAGATTTAAGCTGAGTTTTGGAGGGAAGTAAGAAGCTGGCCAAAACGCACCGTTTCATTAATTGAAACGGGCGGGCCTGAGTTGTAATGTGTTAATCCCACCCCCCTATTTCAAGCCCAATGCAATTTTAACGTGTTTCCTTGTGCTATTTTCACCCCCCAGCGTTTTTTATTATTTCATTGATTCTGAATTGAAGCTGGGCCTTGGTAAAACTGCTATGCGCACCCCTGTCTGTGTGGCCCATCCGGAATTGAACTGGGCGTGGTTGCTATTCTAACCCCCCTCCCTCATTTTAATTCATTTAATTTTGTTAATTCCATTTTAATTCTTCATCAACTTTGAAAATTCATAATAAATCCATAAAAAATGCATTTCACTTCATTCTTTTTATATCATTTTCATTAAAATGTCTAGAAAATTTTCATCAAATAAAATTTCATTTTTATTTTCATTTCATATTTTTTCCATATATTCTAAATAAATGTCATTTTTAAATAGTTCATTTCATGCATCATTTTAATAATTTTTGTTCTATTACATGCTTTAATATTTTTTGGTCATTCTTTTTATATTGTTTAGATGAGATATTCAACTTGTAGAAATATTTTAGTTCCCATTTTTAGAGATTAATTTTAGGTGCTTAAAATAGGTTTGAACATCATGAACAAAACTAGGGTTAGGTGATGACTTAAGAAGTTTGATTTCATTTTCCTTAGGACTTAGGATTCAACTAGATTAGTTATGGGACTATATGGGCTATGGGTAGCTACTAGATCCCTTAGAAAAAGTCAGGATTCCCCTACTGCTATTAATACTGTCTGTATATCTGATTGTCTGGTGTGGTGTGCCCTCTGGGGATTATTGCTTGATTGTTTGGGTATTGGGTTTGTCTGGGGCCCTGGGGAGCTGAAGCCTTGAGGAGATGAAGACCATTGGAGATTCAAAGATTGAAGATCAACTGTCAGAGTTGAGGAGGAGGTTCTTGCTAGCAGATGCTGAGGAGACTAGGGTTTAGGAGCTAGGTAGAGCTCTAGGTTAGAAAGTTTGTTTCTCAAACATGGATTGCCTTGTCTGCATCCATTCTTCTCTGTGATTCAGAGTCTCTCTAAGACACTCACCCCCTTCCTTTGGAAGGCTTGGTGATAGTGTCTATGAGATAGAACTCTTGAGAGAAAATGTCTCTTGTGTTGGAAGCAGTTTGTTCACCACCTTTGGTAGTCAACTGATTGCTTAACACTCAATTCACTCTTGTGACTAATCCCTCATCCTGGAGGTTTGAGCTTGAAGAAAAGCCATTGCAGATAGAAGACAGATGATCAGAGCCCTTATCTGAAGGCCATGAAGATGGAGATTGATGCTTGTTGAAGCCTGTAGCTGATTGGAGATTGCTTGAAGCCAGATGTTGATTCAGAGCTGCTGATGCTGTTTCTTTTGCTGATGTATTTCATTTGCTGATGTATTGATTGGTTTTCTGAGTTGTATTGTTTGCTGTTTACCCTACTGGGTTGAAAGTGAAGCCTGTTCACTTTTGCCTATTGTTTTCTAGGTTCGAGGTTGAGTGGGACTCCCTTGCCTCGCTTGTGCTGTTGCATCCATGCATTTTACTGTTTTACTGTATATATCTGATATTGCTTCTGTTTCTGCCTATCCCGTAGGATCTCTGTTTCTCTCTGTGCAAGAGAGGAGCATGATAGACACTAGGTCTTAACCCATGCATGATAACATTAGGTTAGTTTGTTTCCCTTCGCAACCGTAGGTTAGAGTTCTGTCTCTTCTTCCTCAAAACAAACAGAAAAACACGTAAAGATTTCAAACTCAATAAAAGACACTTCTTCCGTAAAAGAATGTGAACTCATCAAGACGTCATTTTTGTCCGCTTGGACTGCTAATCAAGAAACCTTTTTTCAGAAAGAATAAAATCAACCAAGACAAGCTTGTGTCTTCCGTGGCCCGAACTACGTTTGCTCTGATCTTCCATGCTGTGTGGAAGTACGTAGGCATAGGATGCGATATCCTAGCGAGCAACCTTCCCCTCCTTTCCCGTAGGTAGGCGAACTACGTTGACTCTGATTTCTCGTTCCAGACGGGAATACGTAGGCATAAAGTGCGATACTTTGCCGAGTCATTTTTATTTTCATTCTCTTTTCTTTTTAACCCTTGACCTATAGTTTAGGTAGAATAACAATCCATACCAGAAAACAAGCGTGGATCCCGTCGAGTACGACGGACGTGAGGGGTGCTAATACCTTCCCCTTGCGTAACCGACTCCCGAATCCAGGTTTTGGTTGCGATGACCATACCTTTCCCGTGTTGTGCGAGGTTTACTCTGAGCGTTTCCTTTCCCTCCCGTGGGATAAATAACGCACGGTGGCGACTCTTCTGTCAGCCGGCGCCGATTTTCGCAGTAGCGACAGCTGGCGACTCTGCTGGGGACCGATCGTCCCCTGGCTGCTAAGGACTGCGATGGTTCTTATGCATTTGGGATCCAACGTCCCTTTGAGAGAGTCAATCCTAGCGCTTGTTTTCCCGTCGAGGATTTTGTATGGAGTTATTTTATATTTCTAACCCTGTATTTTTCAGCTTTGTATATTGATTATTATTGCTGTATCTTGGGGTGTGACGGGTGTTCTGATATTGAGAGATAAGCCGGACCTGGGCTTGAGTGCACCTAGAATTAGAGTAGAAATTAGTGGGCGCCCGCTTGCTTTGCTTGCTTTGGTGTCCCATGAAATCTACACTCAGACGAGGTTCTTCTGGTTGGCCTCCTGCCCCTTCCTTTGGTTGGCGTGGGTTGCTGGTTAGTTGGATTGTCGACTCTGGGGACCGATCATTTGGAAGTTGGCTGAGTGAGGCCTCTTCAGGATTTGATGATGCCACTCCTTCTGGGAATCGTATCATCAACCCTGGAAGTCTGTGACGCCAACGACCGCATAGGATGCCGTACCTTGTGCCATTTATAGGGCCACCCACCTGTGAGGGGATTCAGGGTTATGCAGGTAACTAGACCTCCAGACTACCGGTTATTTCTTGATCAGAGATCCTGGTTAGTTATGGAGAGTTATGAGGTCTGTCAGAGACCATTTGGAGATGTATTCTGAGGTCTGTCAGAGACCAGTTGGAGAGTTCTGAGGTCTGTCAGAGACCAATTATAGATGTGACTTGAGGTCTATCAGAGACCAGTTGGAGTTATGGTTTGAGGTCTGTCAGAGACCAGTATTGGAGTTTTATTTTAGGTCTATCTGAGACCAGGGTTTGATGACTTCTGGATGGTCTATCTGAGACCTTTCTTGATTGGGTTTAGGCTATTCAGCTGCAGCTTTGGTCCCTGTTGAATGTTACTTGCATTGCATTGCCTGCATATCCATTACCATTTGCATTTCACTAACGTGTGTCTGTGCTGCAGGTGCATTTGCATTTCCCTAGTTCTAGTGCCCAGACTTCTGAGTGTTTGATCATGACTAGCTTAAGGAGAACGGTTGCTTACAAATTGCCTACGCCTGATGTTGTTCCTTTACTGGGGTTGATCTCTCTTGCTGATGAGGGTGTTCGTAGGAGTTTCCGGATGAGCTATGGTAGATTACTGAGATTGGTGTGCAAACCTACAGAGGTAGAGTTAGATGGGTTGTATGCTTTGATGCAATTCTACGACCCTGCTTTGAGGTGCTTTACGTTCTCTGACTTCATTATGGGACCAACCCTTGAGGAATACGCTGAGTATGTTGAGCTGCCCGTGCAGAACCAGGTCCCATTCATTCATTATGGCGCCAAGCCCAAGCCGGAGGAATTGGCAAAAGCCTTGCATGTTGATGCTTCTGAACCTGTGACTACTGTTTCCCGGGGAGTTCCAGGCTTCTCATTTAAGTTCTTAATTGGTAAAGCCCAAGAGTACGCCAAGAGCGGGTGCTGGGTTGCTTTCAATGCTGTGTTGGCTTTGTGCATTTATGGCATAATTTTGTTTCCCAATATACCAGATTTTGTGGACTTTGATGCTTTCTACTTGTTTGCCGCTGGTAATCCTGTACCTACCTTACTCGGAGATTTCTACCACTCACTGCATTACAAGAATGAGAAGGGAAGAGGGAAGAATGTTCACCTGTGTGTGCCCTTGTTGAGTATGTGGTTTGAAAGTCACCTTCCTAAGAGAGGATCTGCTGCAGAGACCACAGTTCCAGTTGGTTGGCCAGAGCGTCTGATGAGGCTATCGTCGGAAGATATGGAGTGGTTTGATCGAGATTTGTTGGGATCCGACCTCATCGTCAGTTGTTCTGGGTACCCTAATGTCCCACTGATTGGAAGGAAAGGGTGTATCAACTACAACCCTTCCCTATTCATTCGCCAGTTCGGATATGCGCTGAAGAACCCGCCTCAGGAGGAAGAAGTACAGGAATCTCTGTACTTCACAGGTGAAGTGAAAGGGGAGTTGTTAGCCAAGTTGCAACGTGCATGGACGCGTATTAACCGCAGAGGGAAGCCGTTGTTGGGAAAGAATGACTGTCAGGCCTATGCATCTTATAGAGTTTGGATTCAGGAGAGGGCTAGTCAGTTGAGGATGCCGTTTCCAGATGCACCAATTCTTGTTCCTATTCCGGTAGCAGAGCCAACTACTGTTTCTAGAGAAGCCTATGAACAGGTTGTAAAGGAGAAAGAAGCCTTGATGAAGATTAATGAAGAGTTAGAGCAAGAGCTAGCTCAGGTACGCAGCGAGAAAAACAAGGCCGTATATGCTTTCCAACAACAGATCGAGCTGGTAAACAGGTTAGGAGCTGAGTTGACCGAGGAAAAGAAAAAGCGTGAACGTCTGGGGCAAGAGTTCAGAAGTTCCCATGACATGCTGGAAGCCAAAAAGAAGGCGCTCGATGCAGCACACCGAGAGATATCTTCTTGCAATAAGACTTGGGATGCTACTCTCACTAACAACAAGAAGAGGGAAGATAAGCTGAAGCAGCAAATTTCCGACCTCGAGGAGAAGTTGAAGTCTAGCATCAAGAAGTGTGAGGAAGAAGTGATGAACCGGTATAGTGTCCAGCATGCACTGAATAAGGCAATCAAATCCAGAGATGAAGCAGTGTCTCAGAAGCGAAAGTTAGAAGATTGCTTCGGAGAAGCAACCTGGGAAGAAACTGCTGAAGATGTACGCCGTGTCCTTAAGAGGAGAAACCAACTTGTTGAAGGGCTGCTCGATCGACCAAGTCATCCGGAGACCAAGAAGTTGATAGAGGAGTACCAGACTTTTGGGAGGATTTGATCATTTCATGTAGTATCTTGTATGCTTTATTTGCATAGTGCTGACCATCACCAGGATTGTTGGTTGAGGTCATGCCTTCTTTGTACTCTCAGTGATATTGTACCCTGGGCTTATTGATTCTCCCTGCAATATATGAGGCTTTCTATGATTCAGCTCCGATATTCTTATTGTCAGTATTGTCACTGCACCGGCACCTTCGCACTAGAACTGGGGGAATGAACTTCCCTAATGCACAGACACATTGCATTGCATTCATATTCATATTGCATAACAGGTAATCTTTGAATGGTGTCTTATCTCCTGCTCTGATCCAGGTACTTAACAGGATTCCAGATCAACATCCGCACCGCTATTCTACACGCTCCAACTGTCGGAAAGTCATGGACCAAATTCAGAACGAGATGCAGGATGTGCGCGAGAAGCTCGCCCTCTTCATGCAGACCATGGAGGCTATAGCAAAAGGGCAAGAGAATTTGCAGGCCATGGTCCAGCCTCTGTTGGCTCGCAACGCTGGTCATGGTAATGACGATCATCAGTCTGTCCGGGTTGATACTGCTCATGGAGACGGCACTCCCACGCCAGTGGCTCCGCCCGTGGTCAATATACCTGCCGCCAATGTCAACAATGCTACCGCTGCTGTGAATGGTAACGTCGGAGTGGGGAATGAAACTGCTGTCCATAATGCTGGGCTGGGTGATGTCAATTTGGGAGATAATCTCGGAGGCAATGGCTTTGTCAATACTGGGTTCGGATTCAACGATCAAGGGTTCGACAACACTGGCAAGTATGGCTTTAATGCTCAAGGCTTTGGGCAAGATGGTTATGGTATGGTCAATCAGGGTTACGGAGGCTTTGGAAACGGAAACGGTGCTGGATTTATGGCTTATGGTCCTGCTGGCGGTGTTCAAGGGTACGGCAACAGAGGCCGAGGTCCGGGGATGAATCAGATCAGAGCTGGACGTAATAATGCGTACGATGGGTACGGGGCTGGAAACGGTATGTGGCAAGAGGATCAGCAGGAGGACGCCTTCTCTGGAGGAGGTTTTGAAGGGCCGATGGATGATTCTCAAAAGATCAGAATGCTGGAAGAGCAAATGAAGGGAGTTCTAAATCAAAGCGCTGTGGGTTTGGACATGGCAACTATGGGCTTGGTACCTGGCTTGAGGGTGCCCATTAAATTCAAAGCGCCTGCGTTCGACAAGTACAAAGGAGACACATGTCCGAAAGTGCATGTACGAGCTTATTACAGAAAGATGTCTGCATACTCCACTGATGAAAGAATGCTAATGCATTTCTTTCAGGATAGTCTATCGGGTCCTTCCCTAGAGTGGTACATGGGGCTGGAACCAACTGATATCAAGACTTGGAAGCAATTAGCGGAGGCATTTGTAGCCCATTACAAGTATAACAGCGACCTGGCACCCAATCGGGTCCAGTTGGCCGGTCTTTCGCAGAAGAAGGGGGAGAGTTTTAAAGAGTACGCGCAAAGGTGGCGCGATATGGCTGCCAGGGTCCGTCCTCCTGTCGAAGATAAAGAAATGAATGATATGTTTGTCGGCACATTCACAGGGCTGTTTCATGATATGTTGTTTCATACTTCTCTGGCCAGTTTTTCAGACCTGATCTTGATGGGGGAAAAGATTGAGCGTAATATTAAGCAAGGAAAGTTCCAGGTCGATGAATCAACTGCATCTGGCAGTAATAAGAAAGCTTATGGAGGGCGCCGTCAGGGCGAAGCTAGCGCGGTATTTGGAGGCCGAGGCCGAGGCCGAGGCAGGGGAAGAAATGAATATCGTCAGCCGCAGCAGGTGTCGAGTGTCACTATTCCTTATCAGCAACAACCAATCCAGCAACAACAACCAGTTCAGCAGCAACCAATGCCACAGCAGCAGCAGCCTCAGCAGGGGGCACAGCAAGCTCAGCGAAGATTCCAGGGCAATAAGCCGAGAAGAGTGTTTGAGAAACCTCCCTCAACCTATGCTGATTTGTTGCAGACATTGTTGGGATTGAATCTAGTGGAAAAAAGAACCCTGGCACCGATAACGGGAACTCCCCCGTTCGGCTATGATGCAAATAGGCACTGTGAGTTTCATTCTGGGGCCCCGGGCCATGATATAGAAGGGTGCCATGCTTTTAAGCACGTTGTGCAGGATCTTTTGGACAACAAGTCTATCAACTTCGGAACGGCAGGTCCGAATATAGTCCAGAAACCCATGCCTAATCATGGGGCGAATGCAGTTCTGACTGAGGAAGGGTTGAATCTGATTATGAATGTGGAGGATTTGAAGACGCCGCTGAGCGAAATAAAGAGCCGACTGTTGCAGGGAGGTGTTTACCCGGGTTGTAATGAGTACTGCTTAGATTGTTGGACCCTAGCTGGGGGGTGTGAGGATTTGAAGAAAGGCATTCAGGCCTTAATTGATGAAGGTATATTGCAGTTTGATCGAGCGGCAACTGATGAGCCTGCAGGGGCAGTAGTGGATAATCGGAGTGATGTGGCCACAGTGACAATTCCTCGGAAGACGATCACTATTGCAGCACCAGCTCAGCGACCACCGATTACCATAACTAAAGTCGGGCCAATCCCGTATGAGAACACGAGGGCAGTCCCATGGTCATATGGGCTGGAGGTGTATTGTGATGGGATTAAGATTGATGTGAACAAGCAGTCAGCGGAGATTGTGGATAATGTTGTGGGCTCAGGAGGCATGACGAGGAGCGGCAGGATCTTTATATCTCCTGAAGTGGAGGCTGAAAGGCTAGCGAAAGGAAAAGGGAAAGCAGTTGAGAATGTTCCGGTACAAGCAAATGAAAAAGAAGCAGCATCGAAAGATGTAGAAGAATTCATGCGCTTAATTCGGAAAAGTGATTATAAAATTGTGGAGCATCTGCAGCAGACACCGTCCAAAATATCTATCTTGTCATTGCTGTTGTGTTCGGAAGCTCACCGAAATGCTTTGCTGAAAGTCCTGGACACTTCTTTTGTACCCCAGGATGTCTCCGTAAATCAGCTAGAAGGAGTATTGGCACATGTGAATGCAGGCCACAGTCTGGGCTTTACTGATTTTGACTTGACTCCGAAAGGGAGGGATCATAATATGGCATTACACGTGTCTGTGGAGTGTAGGGGATCGACAATGTCGCACGTATTGGTTGACACTGGATCGTCTCTGAATGTGCTGCCTAAGAAGGCAATGATGAAGCTGGATGTTCGAGGGATTTTGTGTACTCCCAGTGATTTGGTAGTCAGAGCGTTTGACGGCACGCGGAGAACAGTCTTCGGATCGATTACCTTGCCTCTGCAAGTGGGGCCGGAAGTGTTTGCAACGGAGTTTTATATCATGGATATACAGCCTGCGTACAGCTGCTTGCTTGGAAGACCGTGGATTCATGGGGCAGGGGCTGTCACGTCAACCCTGCATCAGAAGTTAAAGTATATGGTCGGAGACAGTGTAGTCACCGTGTGCGGAGAAGAAGACATCCTGGTCAGCCATCTATCTTCGTTCAAATATGTGGAAGTCGACGGGGAGATCCACGAGACGCCATGCCAGGCATTCGAAGGTTTGCGCATCAAGGACAAGAGTCCCGGGCCGAGCAAAGTGCCAGAGATAGCTGTCTCATCGTATAAAGAAGCTCAAGCGCTAGTGGAAGCAGGAGAAGCCAAGGGCTGGGGCAGAGTATTGGACATTCCGGTGAAATTGGACCGGTTCGGACTGGGGTACCGACCGTCGTCATCAACTCCTTCCGTGGGGGCCCCTCATTTCAGAAAGTCAATCACCATCTCTGCCAGTGGAGTATGCCATGAATCTGTCAATGCTGCTTCAGAATCTGATGAAGGGGACAGCGACTGTGATATGGATGCCTGGATTCAGCCAAGCACGCCAGGACAAGGACTGTGCAACTGGTCTATTCAGGAGCTTGTTCCTGTGACCTTTAAACAGTAATGCTTTGCTTTATTAATTGTTGAATAATCTGATGTCTTGCCCGGGGCATCAGGATTTGCTTAGGGCTGTGTTGTTATAAACATTGCGCGTTAATCATTGAATAAATGGCGTTTTTTCATGTGCAAATACTGTAATCCCTGTCTTTCCTGTTTTGTACTTTTCAATAAAATGGCAATGTGGTTATTCGCTTTATACGCATTTTGAAGCACTTAACCATTCCTTTTGCAGGATAACATTTTCAGATGACATCCTTGAGCCACCTATGACTCGTCCCGACTTTGATCACCTGGTATTCCAGACTGAAGAAGAGGTTGTTGAAGATAGCGACGTTCCTGAAGAACTGTCTTGGTTAGTAAAGCAAGAGGAAAGAGCCATTCTGCCTCACGACGAGGTTATCGAAATTATCAATTTGGGGTCGGAAGGGGTTGAGAAGAATATTCGTATTGGAGCTGCATTGCAGAATGATATCAAGCGAAGACTGGTTGAAATGCTCCGAGAGTATAATGATGTATTCGCTTGGTCGTATCAAGATATGCCAGGGCTCGATACTGATATGGTTGTGCATCGCCTGCCACTGAAAGAAGACTGCCCGCCTGTCAAGCAAAAACTTCGCAGAACTCGACCAGATATGGCAATGAAGATCAAAGAGGAGGTTCAGAAACAGTGGGACGCTGGTTTCCTGGCTGTGACGAAGTATCCCTCATGGGTTGCCAACATCGTACCGGTGCCGAAGAAAGATGGCAAGGTTCGAATGTGCGTGGATTATAGAGATTTGAATAAAGCAAGCCCAAAAGACGATTTTCCACTTCCTCACATCGACGTGTTAGTTGATAATACCACTCAATACTCTGTATTCTCCTTCATGGATGGCTTTTCAGGCTATAATCAAATTAAAATGGCGCCAGAGGATATGGAGAAGACTACTTTCATAACGCCTTGGGGAACATTTTGCTACAAAGTGATGCCCTTTGGTTTGAAAAATGCTGGGGCAACATATCAGCGTGCGATGACGACTCTCTTTCATGACATGATGCATAAAGAGATCGAAGTTTATGTTGACGATATGATTGCCAAATCCCAGACGGAGGAAGAGCATCTGGTGAATCTGTTGAAGTTGTTTAAAAGACTTAGGAAGTTCAGGCTGAGGCTGAACCCTAACAAATGCACCTTCGGGGTGAGATCGGGTAAACTGCTGGGGTTTATCGTAAGCGAAAGAGGAATAGAGGTCGATCCTGCTAAAATAAAAGCGATTCAAGAAATGCCGACGCCTAAAACAGAAAAAGAGGTGCGCGGGTTTTTAGGGAGATTGAACTACATTGCCCGGTTCATATCTCACCTAACGGCCACGTGTGAACCATTATTCAAGTTGCTAAAGAAAGATCAAGCTGTAACGTGGAACGAAAATTGCCAAAAGGCGTTCGACAAAATAAAGAAGTATCTGCAGGAGCCTCCTATTTTGATACCCCCAGTGGCAGGGAGACCCTTGATAATGTATTTGACGGTTCTTGAGGGAAACATGGGTTGTGTTCTCGGTCAACACGACGAGACAGGGAGAAAAGAGCATGCGATTTATTATCTGAGTAAGAAATTTACAGACTGCGAATCTCGATACTCAATGCTGGAGAAAACTTGTTGCGCGCTAGCCTGGGCCGCCAAGCGTTTGAGGCAGTACATGCTGAATCATACAACCATGCTCATCTCGAAGATGGATCCAATCAAATATATATTCGAAAAGCAGGCGTTGTCAGGTAGAATTGCCCGTTGGCAGATGGTCTTGACTGAATACGATATTCAATACGTCTCGCAAAAGGCTATAAAGGGGAGTGTGCTGTCTGAGTATCTGGCGGAGCAGCCTATTGAAGAGTACCAACCAATGAGATTTGATTTTCCTGACGAGGATATCATGTATCTCAAGATGAAAGATTGTGAAGAGC
Source organism: Lathyrus sativus (assembly GCA_963859935.3). Classification (NCBI taxonomy): domain Eukaryota; kingdom Viridiplantae; phylum Streptophyta; class Magnoliopsida; order Fabales; family Fabaceae; genus Lathyrus; species Lathyrus sativus. The sequence goes on along the minus strand of OZ012736.1, from coordinate 134,266,809 downwards.
CGTTACCAGACGAGGGACCGGAGCCGGGGTCCAAATGGCAGATGATATTTGACGGAGCTGTGAATGCTTACGGTAACGGAATAGGGGCAATCATCACCACGCCACACGGGTCGCATATCCCGTTTACTGCCCGACTGACCTTTGCTGTTACCAACAATGAGGCCGAATACGAAGCTTGTATAATGGGGCTTGAAGAAGCCATTGATTTGCGAATCAAACATCTAGACGTATACGGAGACTCAGCTCTGGTAGTGAATCAGATCAAAGGGGAATGGGAGACACGCCAGCCCAATTTGATACATTACATGAATTATGCAAGGAGATTGTTGCCTTTCTTCGACAAGGTTGAATTGCATCACGTGCCGCGGGCAGAAAATCAAATGGCTGACGCCCTTGCCACTTTGTCTTCCATGTACAAGGTCAACTTCTGGAACGAAGCTCCCCAAATCACTATCTCTCGGTTGGACAGGCCAGCTTATGTATTTGCTATCGATGAAGCATCTGATAACAAACCGTGGTATTTTGATATCCTTAATTTCCTGAAGAATAAAGAGTATCCGGCTGGGGCATCCAGTCAAGATCAGAAGACTCTCAGGAGATTAGCGGGCAATTTCTATTTGAACCCGGATGGCGTCTTATACAGAAGAAACCACGACTTGGTGTTGTTGCGTTGCGTAGACGAGAAAGAGGAAAAACTTCTCATGGAGGAAATTCACGAAGGTGCATTTGGCACGCATGCTGGCGGGCATGCTATGACGAGAAAGCTGCTGCGGGCAGGTTATTTTTGGCTGACAATGGAAACTGATTGTTTCAAGTTCGCGAGAAAGTGCCACAAGTGCCAAATTTATGCTGACAAGATACACGTGCCTCCGAGCCCTCTACATGTGATGTCCTCTCCATGGCCATTCTCGATGTGGGGAATCGATATGATCGGGAAGATCGAGCCGACGGCTTCTAATGGGCATCGGTTCATCCTAGTAGCAATCGATTATTTCACCAAGTGGGTGGAAGCGGCGTCTTACGCAAATGTAACGAAGCAAGTGGTGGCTAGATTCATCAAGAGAGATATTATTTGCCGATATGGGATTCCCGAGCGGATAATCACAGATAACGGTTCTAATCTGAACAACAAAATGATGAAGGAGCTCTGTCAGAATTTCAAGATCGAACATCACAACTCCTCCCCTTACCGACCCAAGATGAATGGCGCTGTCGAGGCGGCCAATAAGAATATCAAGAAGATCGTCCAGAAAATGGTGGTGACTTATAAAGATTGGCATGAAATGCTACCTTTCGCTTTGCACGGTTATCGTACGACGGTACGCACATCAACCGGGGCAACTCCGTTCTCGTTGGTATACGGAATGGAGGCGGTACTACCATTGGAAGTTGAGATCCCTTCTCTGAGGGTATTGCGAGACGTTCAGCTGGACGAGGCAGAATGGGTAACGAATAGATTGAACCAACTGAGTTTAATGGATGAGAAGAGGCTAGCTTCTCTGGCATACGGTCGTTTATACCAAAGACGAATGAAGAAAGCGTACGACAAGAAGATACTTCCGCGAAGCTTTCAGACGGGCGACCTTGTGCTGAAAAGGATTCTCCCGCCGCAAGCAGATCACAGGGGCAAGTGGACCCCCAACTACGAAGGGCCATACGTTGTCAGTAAGGTCTTTTCAGGAGGAGCGTTGCTGTTGTCCACCATGGACGGAGAAGACTTTGCGTCGCCTGTGAATTCGGACGCAGTTAAAAAATACTTTGCTTAAAATAGACCCGCTGGACAGAAAAAGAGAGTCCAGGCAAAAATGGGGCATCCTGGCGAACCAAAAACAGAATGAAAGGTTCGGGCAAAAGTTAGGGATAAAATTGAAAAAATGTACACCCGCGAAGTCGAAAACCTACACTGGGCGGCTTCGGCAAAAAAGGGTATCCCGGTGAACTGAAAACCCGTAAAGGGCGGTTCACGCAAAAGTTAGGGATTTGAAAAGCAAATGACTGCGGTCCGAATTTGATATTGCAATGAGCATCAATGCGGGAGAATACATTTGAGGAGTCAGTTATCGGATACAACCTCTTCAGAAGTGGGGATACCGGGAAAGCATTAGAGTCGGATGAGTCATAGGAGGATCAGTTCATGGTGTTCATCTGCATCCAGTTGCCGACATGTGTACAAAATTTAATTTGTCAATATTTATGCTTCTTGTGAATACTTGCATACTTGTATATTTGCTTTACGTAGCTTCCTCTTTTCAGGAGTTACATCCCGTGTACAAAAACTCCGCCCGTTCAGGGGCCCAATCAATGGAAATGTGTTATTCAGTACTTGATGTTTGTTCTTTACTGTTTTGTGCATGATAAAACGCCTAAGTTTGATGAAACTAGCATGAGTATAACATCACTGGCTCTTGCCAACAATTGTTAAAGCTTTGAATTAACTGAGTGTAATGTCACTAACCTGAATTGATTTGACTGCATAGGCTTGTCGTGTCTTGTTTGTGTTGTTGCAGGTTTCATAACCATACGAAGAAGGTGATCAAAAGATTGCGATAATGAAAGACTCAGTCCCCACGCAGGTCATGCATGTTCTCCTTGAAGAAGGAAAGAATTCCCCAGCTAGCCGTAGCTTATCCAAAGGGCGTGCTCCAGAGAAGTTATTCGTCCTCAGCAGAGTTTGGCGATTCCAAGATCGTAAGGCTGTATTCAGACAGGTTCATAGTCCCCCGCAGGGTCATGCACTCTCCCCCAGAGGAGTCAGTTAATTCATCCTGAGAGAATCATCCCATCCCCAGCGGGATTCTCCTTGCAAGTGTTTTCATTCCTTCCAGTGGAACTCGAAGATCAAGACTCTCCAAAGCAGAGTTGATGGTGGGTCCTGTCATTTATTTTGTTGGAGGTACTGGTGATATCAGTTCACGTTCCAGCCGAAAGTCCGATCATACCATGCATCTGCTATTCCCCAGCAAAGTTATATTCCCCAGCAGGGGGTTACTTCAACAAGGCGTTTGGTGTGAGTTCCCAATTTCCCAGCTGAGTCGACTTCACTTTTCCAGCATTTATTTTGCTGGAATAATTCTGTAGCATCTGGCTATCCCCGGCGGAGTCGGCATTATATCTTTAGCATTTATTTTGCTGAAGCAGTCTTTGCATCTTAGCAGTTCAGGCAGAGAGAGTTCTTGCTCAAATGAACAATCAAATAGTCAAGATCTCGGCGTGAGACATCCATCTAATGTCAGTTTCGGCAGTATTCCCCACAGAGTCAGCATGATGAGATTCTCTTTGTCTCTAACAAGAGTCATTTATGCAAATGTCTCTTATTTTCCCTACCAGAGTTGCCAGGATAAGTGGATCCTTATCCCCAAGCAGAGTTTGTTCGTCATCAGCATGTTCCCTGAATCAGAATTTCAGAGGCCACCGCCGGTTATCAGAACAGGCGTCCGATAGTTTGGTTTCCAGACATCCCCAGTAGAGTTCATCTCAAAGTCACTGTCACGTCAGTGCTAAGAAGTTCGTGGGTGCGGATCATGGGAAGACTAAGTCCTGACGTGGACGATTTATTCCTAGATTGACGGGATTTCTTCAGAAGGGGGCGTCCTAACGTGGACAAGTTTATTTCTCTGGATTGGTGAGGTGTTAGTCCTATCGTGGGCAGATTCGGTTTCTCGGAATTAGTGGAATGGGAGGTCAGGACGTTGACAAAAGTAGTTACTCTTTGTGTTGGTGTCCTGGCGTGGACAGATCAGACCAGGGTGTGAGTCCTTACGTGGACAAGTTTTATTTCCTCAGCGGGTCGAAGACGCCTGAGTCCTAACGTGGACAAGTCAAGACGAGATCAGTGTCCTTACGTGGACAAATCGAAGAAATTATTATTCCTAACGTGGAAAGATGGAGATTCCTAACGTGGAAAGAGTGAAGTCCTCACGCGGACAGATTAAGATGACATTCCTTGCGTGGAAAAATGAGTCCTGACGCGGACAAATCGAGAAAGAGTTGGTATTCCTTACGTGGAAAGATCAGGGTCCTTACGTGGACATATCAAGAGCATTCCTTACGTGGAAGAAAAATGGTTTCCTTACGTGGAAAGACGAGTCTATTCCTTACGTGGAAAGATTGAGTCCTCACGCGGACGTATCAAGAAGGGATTATTCCTGACGTGGAAGAGTTTAGTCCTGACGCGGACAGATCCAGACGAAGTCTTATCCCTTACGTGGAAAAATGGCGATTCCTTACGTGGAAAAGAAATTGGTTCCTAACGTGAAGAGAAATGGATTATTCCTGACGTGGAAGAATTTAGTCCTTACGTGGGCAGATGCAAGAAAAGTAGATTCCTGACGTGGAAGAATGATGTACTCCTTACGTGGAAAGTTGAGTCCTAACGTGGACAGGTTCAGAACCAAAGTCGAACTCCTTACGTGGAAAGATTGGAGTCCTGACGCGGACATGTCCAGTGGTATTGGAGTCCTTACGTGGACAGATTGGTATAGTTCCCCTTATGTGAAAGAAAAAGAAGATTGCTTCCTGACGTGGAAAGATGAAAAGGTTCAGTCCTGACGTGGACAGACGCAGAAAAGATGATTCCTAATGTGGACAGGTGTTACTCCTAACGTGGAAGAGTTTTATTCCTAACGTGGACGATTCAGTTTATGGAAATGCAGACGAATTATCCCCAGCGGAGTTGCCGAGATTTTTCTGGGTTAACAGCAAATGAAGTCCTAACGAGGACAGGTTCTAGTTGAGATTTCTTCGTATTGATGACAGACAGAGTCCTAACGTGGATAAGCAAGCAATCTGTTGTGACAGAATCCTCTTCAGAACGATGAAGACAATCCCCAGCACGGTCGCGCAAGATCAGTGGGTTACCGTAACAGTCAACTTCAGCTGATGAATGTCATTCCTCAAGCAGGAGCGCAATTTATTTCTGCAGTTGGCAAATTTCTGGTTTCACTAGTATTCAACCGTCTCGTACCACGAATGTCTGAAGGCTCCGGGCTCTTCACCCAATCGGGTCCAAGTCGCTTGAATAGGGGCAGCTGTTGCACCCTAAAATTTTCCCAACCTTATTCACTTGGTTTATGTTTCATTATCATTAGCATTTGCATATAGAGTCATGTACATAGACTAACCATCTGCATAGCATAAGCATAGCAAGTCATTCAACAGGGGACCAATCATTATTCCCATCTCTAGAGGCCTATCAAGAGGTCATTATCCTAATTCCATCTCATTCAAGTCATCAGAAAAGAATTTGAAAGCAAAGAGTTCAGCAGATCAAGCCTTGAGTCCATCTCCTAGCTGAGGGTATCTGACGATCAACAAGAGGGTGGTGAGCTGTGAAGTGAAGGCATGGAGAGTATCTAAGCATTATGAGAGGCTTATAAAGTCATTTGGAGAAGGAGACAAGTTATTGATGAGAGCACAAGAGATACAGTTGAAGACAGTCAACTAGGGTTTCATCTGGGTCAACCCTAGGTCAACCCTAGGTCAATTGACTGATTTAAAGGGCATTCAAGGCTATTGGAGAGATGTGGGGTTCACCATTGGACATATAAAGAAGGATATGGAGATATGACAAGGAGAATTCAAGAGAAATCAAGGAGAAGAGGAGTTACTAAATTAGGGTTTCTCTGTAAAATCCCCTAGTTTAGGTCAAATTTCCAAGCAAGATAAGTCAAAATGCTAGCTTCAAATGGCTTCTTGGCCAACATGAAACTTGTAGAGGATCTCAAGACCTTTAATTTGAGTGGTGGAAGACATCAAGGAGATTTATAGAACTCAAGTTATGGTCCTTGCAAGTTACAGGTCATCTGAGGTATCTGAATTTTTGTCTGTGAAAGTGACTTGACTTCCAAGCAATTTTTGACCCTCAAGGAGATTTCAAATGAATTCTTGGTCAACATAAGCATTGTTCCTCATTGTCTTAGCTTTCTAGAATGGTATAGTATGCCTTCATATGATGTGGAGAACTCAATTTATGGTCTTGGCAAGCAAAGGGTATTTTGGGCATTTGTGAATTACAGGTCATTTTAACCTATGTCCAAAACTCATACAAGGAGGCCTCAAATGGAAAAACTTACAACATCAAACTTGCTCCAAATGGGATTTTAAGTCTAGAAAGAAGGTCACAAGTTATTGGAGAAGCTCATAGCATGAAGTGCATAATTGGTCAAAATATGAACTAAAAAGGCTTATAAAGTGAATAAATTCAAAGTGAAAAATGGTTTGGGAGATTTATGAGTCCAAATGGAGACTTCCAATATATGATTTTGAATGGAAAAACAATTCTAAGAACAATGGTTCAAACACTTTTTTGAGTTTAGAAGGAAAAAAAGAAGTTATCTTTGGTTGCTTGTAATTGAAGAAACATAACCAAAATGGATCAAAGTTGGAAAACAAGGGAATGTGCAAGATGGATCTAGAATGTTCATATGGGGTTTATATATTCATGAAATGAGAATTTGGCAAGGGTTGGCTTCATTTTCACCAAGAATTTCACAAGCTTTCTCATTCTTTTTCATTGAAGTTTCATTGCAATTCTCTCAAATTCTTCACAAAATCATCATCCACATTAATTCAATCTTGCTCCATTATCATCATAGATCAGAATTGAAGCAAAGTTTTGGTGATTATCATCCATTTTCGAGTACCTTTTTCAAGAACATCAAAACTACAAATTCAAGTGGACAGCATAATTCCAGTCAAGAATCAACAAGGAATTGCATACAGAATCACATACATCAAGGATTGATCAAGATCCAAAGCCTAGAAGCTTCAAATCCACGAATTCTATAGCTGTTTTCAAGATTCCACACCAGGTGAGTTTTCCTTCAAATTGCTCGATTCAGTTAGTTAGGCATGTTGTTGTTAGTTTAGATGCAATCTAGGTGGTTAGGAGAACAAGTAGGATGAATTTGGAATGATTTGGTGATGGTTGTTAACAGGTGCAACAAACTGTTAGGAGGTGAAACTCTTAGGTTAATGCATCATAATCGTAGCTTGATGGTGCAGGTTGATTACCTTTAGTTATAGGTTAGTTTAGGTCAAGTTTGAGGAGAATTGTGTTGATGCATATCAGTGTACTTCCATGGTGACCAGAGTTTGATACCATCGGGTTGAATGATTTATTGAGTTTCAGACTGAATTAGGATCATAGGATTGTAGAGGAAGAGATCCTGAGCAATTTTCGTGTTTATGTCGTGGCATTTCATGGCCTGGTGATGGAGAACTGAGGGATGGAAAGTTGCTCGTGCATGAGGTTCATGGTGGCAGAAACCCTAGTTCAGTTGAATTGAGGAAGAAGACGAAATCTGGATCGTCTATTTTGTGCAAGACCTTTGACCTGGATAGTGATCCTAAGGCTGAGATTTAAGCTGAGTTTTGGAGGGAAGTAAGAAGCTGGCCAAAACGCACCGTTTCATTAATTGAAACGGGCGGGCCTGAGTTGTAATGTGTTAATCCCACCCCCCTATTTCAAGCCCAATGCAATTTTAACGTGTTTCCTTGTGCTATTTTCACCCCCCAGCGTTTTTTATTATTTCATTGATTCTGAATTGAAGCTGGGCCTTGGTAAAACTGCTATGCGCACCCCTGTCTGTGTGGCCCATCCGGAATTGAACTGGGCGTGGTTGCTATTCTAACCCCCCTCCCTCATTTTAATTCATTTAATTTTGTTAATTCCATTTTAATTCTTCATCAACTTTGAAAATTCATAATAAATCCATAAAAAATGCATTTCACTTCATTCTTTTTATATCATTTTCATTAAAATGTCTAGAAAATTTTCATCAAATAAAATTTCATTTTTATCTTCATTTCATATTTTTTCCATATATTCTAAATAAATGTCATTTTTAAATAGTTCATTTCATGCATCATTTTAATAATTTTTGTTCTATTACATGCTTTAATATTTTTTGGTCATTCTTTTTATATTGTTTAGATGAGATATTCAACTTGTAGAAATATTTTAGTTCCCATTTTTAGAGATTAATTTTAGGTGCTTAAAATAGGTTTGAACATCATGAACAAAACTAGGGTTAGGTGATGACTTAAGAAGTTTGATTTCATTTTCCTTAGGACTTAGGATTCAACTAGATTAGTTATGGGACTATATGGGCTATGGGTAGCTACTAGATCCCTTAGAAAAAGTCAGGATTCCCCTACTGCTATTAATACTGTCTGTATATCTGATTGTCTGGTGTGGTGTGCCCTCTGGGGATTATTGCTTGATTGTTTGGGTATTGGGTTTGTCTGGGGCCCTGGGGAGCTGAAGCCTTGAGGAGATGAAGACCATTGGAGATTCAAAGATTGAAGATCAACTGTCAGAGTTGAGGAGGAGGTTCTTGCTAGCAGATGCTGAGGAGACTAGGGTTTAGGAGCTAGGCAGAGCTCTAGGTTAGAAAGTTTGTTTCTCAAACATGGATTGCCTTGTCTGCATCCATTCTTCTCTGTGATTCAGAGTCTCTCTAAGACACTCACCCCCTTCCTTTGGAAGGCTTGGTGATAGTGTCTATGAGATAGAACTCTTGAGAGAAAATGTCTCTTGTGTTGGAAGCAGTTTGTTCACCACCTTTGGTAGTCAACTGATTGCTTAACACTCAATTCACTCTTGTGACTAATCCCTCATCCTGGAGGTTTGAGCTTGAAGAAAAGCCATTGCAGATAGAAGACAGATGATCAGAGCCCTTATCTGAAGGCCATGAAGATGGAGATTGATGCTTGTTGAAGCCTGTAGCTGATTGGAGATTGCTTGAAGCCAGATGTTGATTCAGAGCTGCTGATGCTGTTTCTTTTGCTGATGTATTTCATTTGCTGATGTATTGATTGGTTTTCTGAGCTGTATTGTTTGCTGTTTACCCTACTGGGTTGAAAGTGAAGCCTGTTCACTTTTGCCTATTGTTTTCTAGGTTCGAGGTTGAGTGGGACTCCCTTGCCTCGCTTGTGCTGTTGCATCCATGCATTTTACTGTTTTACTGTATATATCTGATATTGCTTCTGTTTCTGCCTATCCCGTAGGATCTCTGTTTCTCTCTGTGCAAGAGAGGAGCATGATAGACACTAGGTCTTAACCCATGCATGATAACATTAGGTTAGTTTGTTTCCCTTCGCAACCGTAGGTTAGAGTTCTGTCTCTTCTTCCTCAAAACAAACAGAAAAACACGTAAAGATTTCAAACTCAATAAAAGACACTTCTTCCGTAAAAGAATGTGAACTCATCAAGACGTCATTTTTGTCCGCTTGGACTGCTAATCAAGAAACCTTTTTTCAGAAAGAATAAAATCAACCAAGACAAGCTTGTGTCTTCCGTGGCCCGAACTACGTTTGCTCTGATCTTCCATGCTGTGTGGAAGTACGTAGGCATAGGATGCGATATCCTAGCGAGCAACCTTCCCCTCCTTTCCCGTAGGTAGGCGAACTACGTTGACTCTGATTTCTCGTTCCAGACGGGAATACGTAGGCATAAAGTGCGATACTTTGCCGAGTCATTTTTATTTTCATTCTCTTTTCTTTTTAACCCTTGACCTATAGTTTAGGTAGAATAACAATCCATACCAGAAAACAAGCGTGGATCCCGTCGAGTACGACGGACGTGAGGGGTGCTAATACCTTCCCCTTGCGTAACCGACTCCCGAATCCAGGTTTTGGTTGCGATGACCATACCTTTCCCGTGTTGTGCGAGGTTTACTCTGAGCGTTTCCTTTCCCTCCCGTGGGATAAATAACGCACGGTGGCGACTCTTCTGTCAGCCGGCGCCGATTTTCGCAGTAGCGACAGATTGTAGTTGATTTTCTTGAAAGATAGTGCAAAATAAATGCACATCCGGGTACAGTGATAAACTTCTCGGGCGAAAACAGTCGCGTATCTGCCATGGTATGGTGAACATCTTTAGATGGTGCAAAATAAATGCACGTCCGGTTGGGCTTGACGACCGACAAGACTGAGATTCAATCTAGGATCGAGCTAGAAAGAAGACTGGTAATCAAAACTCCATCGAGGGAATGAACTCGAAGGGTAAATATCTTATCCTGGTGAGGAAAGATAGCTGAAGTAACCGTCATCCACGAGGATCGAGCTCTGTGGGGAAACTGGAAACAAGTAATTATTTTATGCTTATGGCTGACAATCTATTTGGAGAGAATGGACCAACCCAGTTACTCGGCGGTAACAACCAAATGATGGTGAAACACAATGAACCTGTGAATGCTAATGCATATGTTAATGCATATGTTAATGTGAATGTATGTTAATGTCTATGTATGTTAATGTTTATGTATGCAAGATGTTATGAAATGAGTATGTAATGAGTATGTAATGAATATGTAATGAATATGTAATGAAATAGGCATGTGATGCTTATGCCCTTGCGTATGCTGACGAAACAGACTAGAGACGAGACGAGAGATGAAATAAACATCTCGACGGAAAGACCCTGCGTTCCCAGCAATCAATACGTCCATCATGGGTAAGAAAGATCAATGGTAGAACCAAATCTGGTTTTAAAGTTCTGAATTCTCTGGGGAGAAGGTAATATGCTTGGGTGCACAGTACCACGCCTTCACATGGGGAGAAGAAAACCTGAGGGACACTTTTGAGTTACCCAAGAAAAAGTTGTCAGCTTATAGTCTCTCTGGGGACTGTCACTGGGAGCATGAAAATGGACATCAAATTGAGCTCAAATCTCAAATCCAAAATTGGCTTTGTGCTTTAAATGTATTTGGCACTCAAAAAATGTATAAGGTTGGTACAAAATGATCCCAAATGAATTTAATTTGATTTTCCCCTTTTAAGGTCTTTTCTATGGAAATTTCATTAGGGATTCTTCAATCCAAGCCAAAACCATGATTCCTTGATGTTTGGTTGGGCAAATGACCCCATTTGGAGCAAGTTTGAAGTTGGAAAGATTTCCATTTGAAGTGTGTAAAGTGGTGAAATGGACCCGTAAAGAAAATGACCTGTAATCCTGTTTTTCCCAAAATACCCCTGCCTTGCAAGCCTCATAATTTGAGTTCTACAAATCAGATGAAGGACTTATAGTACTCTTTAGAAATCTAAGATCATGAGGAACAACTTTCATCTTCATCAAAAGTTGAGGAGAAACATCCTTCTAGGTCAAAAGTGGCTTGGAAGTTGGTTGACATTTGTTGACCAAAATCATATTCATCTGAGGACCTGTAACTTGCCAGCATCATAACTTGAGTTCTAGAAATCAGATGAATGACTTCTAGTACTCAAAATAAAGCTAGAAACATGATCTACAAGTTTCATGTTAGGGTCAAGATGAGATGAGAGTTCTATCTTGAGATAGGTGGTCTTGAAGTTAGGCACTAAATAAGGGATTTTACACTGAGAACCCTAATTTAGTAACTCCTCACACTCTTGCTTCTTGATGAATTGATCTTGAAATAATATCTCATGTATCTTAACACAGTTGACTGAGGGCTGACCAGATGAAAACCCTAATTGCACCATTTTCAACTGTAGCCACTTGCACTTGGTATAAACACTTGAATGAACTCCACAATGACCTACAAGGTCTCCAATGAGCTTAAATGATCATATCCCTCCATAACCATGGGCTTGGGATCCTCAGATGACCTTCAAATGGCCTCCTAGACAGGAGTTGAACCACACACACTTATCTGCCTATCCAAAGGGCTTTGACTTATCTCTGATGATGATAACTCCCATGTTGACTTTAATACAAACTCTTGATTAGGCTTAGAACCCTTGGCAAATTCCTCTTGTTATACACACATCTCTCGATCCCCTGTAAAATGCAAAATGCTATGCAATGCAATATGCTAGAACAATGAAATGAAACATAAACCTAGTAAAGAAAAGGCTGGGCAAATTTTGGGGTACAACAGCCGGGTATGTGTTGTACCCCAAAATTTAACCAACCTTTTCTTAACTTTGTTTATGTTTCATTTCATTTTTCTTCTAGTATTTGTGTTGCATAGCATTGTTCTTTGAACAGGGGATAAAGAGGTTGTACATAGCAAGAGGAGGTTACCCAGAGTGTTGAGCCAAAGCAAGGGGTTTTACTCAAGTTTGAATGGTCATGAAGTCACTACAACATTTGTTGTCTCTGGAAACACTTGAAAAACATTGTCAGAACTCTGGAAATCGTTGCCTAAAAGGATAGGGGATGTTTTCTAGGTGTCTCTTATGCGAGCGTTGCCTATAGTCCGAGGGGACATTTTTTCATGTTCTTTGGGCACGCTTTTTAAAAACTTTGCCTAAACAAAAGGAATAGGGGACAATTATTTGTGGCCTCTGAGGCGACTGTTTTTAAGTGTTGCCATATGCGGCTACAATTAATAATTGTTGCCTTAAATCTGAATCAGGAGGATCGTTTTTAAAGTGTAACCATAGCTTATAGGTTGTTCTTTTGGTGTCCCCATAAAATATAAAATTTCGCAATTATTTTCTAAATAATATAGTCGATGATGATTGGCTTTAAAAAAATGTTGATTATAACTTAAACAAGATCAAATTTAACTGTACATGCATAAAAGTTGTAATATTATAATAAAATCGAGTTCAAATATTAATTCAAGATAGTATCCGGTAAACAAAATGCCTAAGGTAACATTAATTATAATACTAAGTTTAATACTTTGAAGTATGATCCTAGTAAAATAACAAAAAACATAGTTCAACAAAAGAACAAAAAATATAGTATAAGTTTAATGCTTTCAAGTACAAGACAAAATAAAAAGACATCATCCAACTCATTCAAGTTAGTCTTCTTGGAATTCATCATCCAGATCGTCCTCTTGAAATTCATATTCTTTCACAGACACTGTTGTTTTCAAAAGTTGAGTACCTAATCAAATACATTCATTCAAATTTCAGTTTCATAATACTTATCTTATATGAATCTATAAAAGAACCATACTATTCACGAAAAAATTGCAGGACTAACAAACCTTGAAGCTCTTGGAGCTCTTTTTCTGACCTGCATTGGAATAACCAATTACCAACTGAATCAACCATAAGAAGAGAATCCATATTCACATTAAGCTTATACTAGTAACAAACCAAGCCAAACCAAACCAAAGAAAAGAAAAGAAACCCACCAATATATAGTAGAATCAGTTTCCTGTGGCAGAATACCAAAGTAGTGCTTCCAAACAGAATCTTCCCTTGACCTCTCTCTTATGAGAAAGAGTATAACAGACAACCATGGCTTCAACTCACTACACACTCTCCCAATATCTGAAGCTGCAACTGCATCTGGATTTATCCACAACCTTTTTACAACCTGCAAAATAACATCATTCCTAGAAATATCTCTGAGTGCAACCAATACTAGACCTTCTGTAACAGCCCAAATTTCATTAATTAATTAATTATGTTAATTAATTGATTTATTGGAATTAATCTTAATGATTTGGATTAATTGGATTTATTTGGTAGATAATTGAAGAGAGAAATGGGAAGGAAAGAAGTAATAGAAGTATATAAGGGGTAAGTGGAAAGAATTGGATAGAAAGAAAATAGAAGAGAAAGAATAGAGAAAGAGGAGAAAAGAGAAGAGAAGAGGGAAACTTGGAGAAATCATCAAGAATCAACTTCAAGCTTCAATCCAACCAAGGTAAGGGTGAGAAACATTATTATCTAGTCAATGTATGTGGTTATGTATGTGTGGGTTGGGTTTTGTTGTGAGTTTCCCCCATTTTTCAAGCTAGGGCAAAATGGATTTAATCGGTAGAATCGTAGTTTAATCGGTTAGAAACTGAAAATAATGTCGTAGAATAGTCGGGTGACGTGGGATTATGATTACTGGAACTGGTTTGGTGAGAATCGTTCGAATCCTGAAGGGTAGAAGTTTTGGGACAGATTGGGGTTTTCTGGTTTCGCAGGTTCGTTGGCTCTCGCCAGGCGAGTGAAGGCGAAGCTTCGCCGGGCGAAGCCCAACGAATAGCTGGCGAATAATTCTATAAAAACTCCCAGTGGTCTTCGCTGGCAAGTTCGCCAGGCGAAGGTGAGTGGTGAAGGTTCGGCAGGCGAGTACATCAGCGAAGGCTAGCGAATCAAGTCAGTGGCTACTGACTTTTGTTCGCAGGCGAGTTCGCCGGGCGAAGGTCCCAGCGAGTATTCGCCAGGCGAAGGGTGGCGAGCAGGACAACATTGTTTCTTTTCTGTTTTATCCATCCAATGGTTGTTTGCTTGGTTCAATTATGTTAACCCTATGTGATATGAATAGCTTGTGTACTATTGTGATGAGCTGTGGGTAGCCTTTGGACGTGAATCCTAGATTATGATATGTGTATTGTTTGAATTGCTTAGGGATACATGAGAACACATTAGTGAATATGTGTGTATTGTCTAATAAGTATGTGAATGCATATTGTTGTATGCTAATGTATGTAATGCATGGGAACATATCGTGGATATGTGTGCATTGTTTTGATGAATGTGATGATGGTATTGAATGTGAATGCCTTGAATTGTTATGAATATGTTGTGTGTGCAATCATGTTGTAATTCTTGAAGGGATGAATTATTTGAATGCATGGGATTAAGATGCGGGAACGGTCTTAAGTGCATTTTTGTTGGTTGATTGCATATGCATCATTTAGTCAAGAGGCAATGTTTGCTAGTTTCGTGGAGACTAGTGGCTTGTCCCAAACCTAGAAGGGTGGGTTTGAAGCCTAGGGGACGGGATTTGTTGTTATCGGTCTAGAAGGGTGGACCCGGTTTAAGTGTAAAAACCGAAAAATGATAACAAGTGTTGGTACCACATTGCATTGAGTTGCATTGAGTTGTTTTGGAGTCACATAGCATAAATGTCATTGATAATGAAATATGCTTGTGAGTGAATGTATATTGGATAATTGTGAATTGTGCATGATGAGATATGCTAGATGAATATCCATATTTGTTCATATGTATGATGAGATGTATATGACTACGAAAATGAATTATGCTGAGAAATGTGGATTATATGTAATTGTTACTTGTATATATATATATATATATATATATATATATATATATATATATATATATATATATATATATATATATATATATATATATATATATATATATATATATATATATATATATATATATATATATATATATATATATATATATATATATATATATATATATATATATATATATATATATATATATATATATATATATATATATATATATATATATATATATATATATATATATATATATATATATATATATATATATATATATATATATATATATATATATATATATATATATATATATATATATATATATATATATATATATATATATATATATATATATATATATATATATATATATATATATATATATATATATATATATATATATATATATATATATATATATATATATATATATATATATATATATATATATATATATATATATATATATATATATATATATATATATATATATATATATATAATCTTATGCACTGATTAGTATGGTAATATTTCTCACCCTTCTGCTATTTTATAATGCTCTATGAGGCATTGCAGATTAGGTTGCTGGAGGTTTCTTTTGTGAAGTATAGCTTCATTCTTTTGAGTCGGACTGCTCTGATAATGTAACACCAGGTAGTTAGGCTTGTATAGCATTCTTTTGTGATACACTTGTGATGTATCAGTTGATGATGTTTTGTAACATAAATGATATTGATGAACCAACTGGATAACATGTATTTGTGTGATTAAATGTTTTGAGGTAATTCAAATGTTTTATCTTCTGCTTTAATTCTAAATATCGAGATGTGGGTTTAAGGACTAAGTTCCTCTACTTTGAAAACTATCCCACTGTTGCATATTTTTATAGAGCAGGTGTTGAGTATTTTATTGGTAATAATGTGACATACTTCTTTTATACCGTATTTTAAATTATACTCTGATAAAATTTATATGTGCCTATATATATATTATTGTTTATTTGGGGGTATAGAAGGGGGTGTTACATTAAGTGGTATCAGAGCAAGTCGGTCCGTCCGGCCAAGTTGTTAGTGTGTTGTTCTCCGTGTATATTGATATGTGTGTGTGTTACACTATCAATATTGGTGTTCTTACGTGGTTCTGTTGTTGGAATTCAGTAAGATGGTTGCAGGTAGGAATGACGAAGCAATTGCGGAGGCTTTGACGAGATTGGTTGGGGCAATTGGACAGAATCCTCAGGCCAACGTGAATGGGGGGATAAATGTTGACGATGAATTCTGTGCTTTGGGAAGGTTCCGAAGGAATAATCCACCGACATTCAAGGGAACCCATGAGCCTGACAAAGCACAAATTTGGTTGAAAGCTTTTGAGAAGATTTTTCGGGTTATGAATTGTTCGGATGCACAGAAGGTGCAATTCGAAAATCATATGCTCGAAGAGGAAGCCGAGGACTGGTGGGGTAATACTCGCCAAAGATTTGAAGAGGATGAGATTATGATTACTTGGAATATTTTTAGAGAGACATTTATGGAGAAGTATTTTCCAGAAGATGTGCGCGGAAAGAAAGAGATTGAATTTCTTGAACTGAAGCAAGGTAATTCGACGGTAGCTGAGTATGCGGCAAGATTTGAGGAGTTGATCAAGTTTTGTCCTCACTACAACACTGTTAATGCTGAGAGATCTAAGTGTCTCAAATTTGTGAATGGTTTGAGGCCTGAGATCAAGCAAGCTATTGGTTATTAGGAAATCCAGCGATTTTCTGAATTGGTAAATAAAAGTAGGATTTATGATAAGGATAGTAGGGCTCGGTCTAGCCACTACAAGAACCTAAGTGATAAGAAAGGAAAGGGCCAATTCCAAGGAAAACCTTATGTGACTCCTGCTGAAAAGGGGAAACAAAGGGTTGGTTTCGGTAAGAAACCAGGTGGGGGAGTTTCTACTCCGGTGAGGTGTTATAGGTGCGGTGAAGAGGGACATCGTGCTCCAGAATGTAAAAGTGTTGAGAAAACGTGTTTCAAGTGTGGCAAGCCAGGCCACAAGGCTCTTGAGTGCAGAAGTGATACGGGTGTGACTTGCTACAATTGTGGTGAGCAAGGGCACATTAGTACCAAATGTGATAAGCCGAAGAAGAATCAAGGGAGCGAAAAAGTGTTCGCTCTATCTGGATCTGAGACTGCTAGTGATGATCGCTTGATCAGAGGTATGTGTTTTATTAATGGTGTTGCGGTGGAAATAGGATATCAAACTATTAATTAGTTTGAATCGCAATTCAATTCACAACCGCTCTTTGATTTATCCGAAGGAAAAGGTCAAAAGAGGGAAAACCTATTTTTCATCGTAAACACAATGCGGGGAGAGATCTAGGGTTCGGGGGTTGGTTAAATTTAGGGAAGGTGTTAGCACCCTAAACTTCTGTAGTACTCTACAGGAACCTTTTGTTCAGATGTTTACTATTTGCTTTATTTATTTGCTTAAGGTATATGTACAAAGGATTAAAAGTGAGAAGAGAGACCTAAGGGGTTAATTCTAAGTTTACTCGGCAAGACATCGCATCTTGTGCCTACGTATCCTTACGGGAGTGGAATCAGAGTAATCGTAGTTCCCCTCAAAAGGGAGGTTCGAGACTTCTTGACTATGGCCAAGGTCTCAAGGGGAATAAACGTATCTTAGGGACACGCTTACGCGGAGTGTAGAAACTCCAATATCTATGTTGTAAATTGTTAAGTGAATTAGGGTTAGGTTAGGGATTCCACGGCAGGAAACCCTAAAGTGAGCGCGGCGGCTCTTTGACCTAATGCTAGGGGTAAAGTGGTAATTTTGTACACGGCGAGACATTTGTGAAAATTAGGGTTTGTAAGGTGAAAGGGTTTTGAGTTGAGGACTATTGACACGGCGGTCAAACGGCTAGACCTAATTCCTTCGGAGGAGTGAAATTATTGGTAAAGACGCGATAAACATACAATGGCAGAACATAAAGTGCGGAAAGATAAATGCGACAATTGTCTCGCAAAATTACATCCCATAAGCAGTTACAAATAGGATAATTGAATATTTAAACTGAAAATAAAATCAATTGAACTTAGTCAGCTGCAAAAAACCAAAACAAACAGAGACTGTTATTATACGGGGTTAGACAAAAAATTAGACGGGAATGTTAGGAATTTAAGTAGAAAATTATAATTTTAACGAAACAAGAAGAAAATTAGAAATTTGGATCTTAAAAATGAGGATGTTAGCGAAAAATTAATAAACAATGAAAATTGATACGCAATGAAGATAGTGATAATATACAAGTGATAATGGAATATGAAATAGCAACGATGATGTCAGATTATGTACAAATATAAAAATAAATACAAAAATAAATAAATAAATATTAGTGAACAGGTTCATGGATAATCAAGAATACTGTTAGGAATGAAGGATGAAAATTGGAATTGACGATAATTAGAAGTGATGATGAATGTTTTGAGACGGTGAGAATTAGGTAATTAGAAAAGAGTTAGAATGGAATTAGGTTTTTTTGGGTGAAATTTAGAAAAGTTAGAGTTTTTAATGTGATTAAGAAAAAGAAAATAGATTAAAAGTTAGAATTAAAAGTTAGCAAAAAAATTAGAACTTCGAAATTTGGTTTTTAAAAAAAGGTTAGAAAATAAAAATAAAATTTTGAAAATAAAAGAGAAAAGGTTAGAATTTTAATAAAAAAAGAGTTAGAATGTTAGAATTTTAATTAAGAAAAAATGGTAGAAATTTTGAAAAAAGATATAAAAAGATTAGAAAAAAAGAAGAGTTAGTTACTTTTGATGAAGACTGTAAGAGTTTTTGATGCTTGCCGATCTCCCTGTTTTGTTGCTCCTGAGGGTCCTTTTATACTTGATTTTTTTAAATCTTTTTCAATCTCAGATTTGATTTGAATATCTCAATCTTTTTCAATCTCTGATTTGAATGAATTTTTATGATGATTTCAGATTTGATTCAATGATGGTGATGCTGATTTTCTTATGATGATGATATGATCTGATTGATTTGATCTGGAATTCATTGGGATTGGATTTGATTAAAAAAATGTTGGGATTTAAATTTAAAAAGTTAGCAAAGAAAATAAGAGTTTCAAGTTAAATAAAAATTAGAGTTTTAAGTTTAAAAAAAATGAGTTAGAATTTTAAAATAAAAAACATTTGAATGTTGATTTTAAAAAATGTTAGAATTATTTTGAAAACTGTTAGAATTTAATTTTAAAAGGAATTTAGATCTTAATTTTAAAAAAGAAAATAAAATGGCATTAGAATTTAATTTTAAAAGGAATTTAGAATTTTAATTTGAAAAAGGATGGTGTCAAAAAGATTTAATTTTTATAAAAAAAAGGATAGATTTAATTTATAAAAAAAAAGTTAGATTTAATTTTTAAAATAGTTAGAAAAAAAGATTTAATTTTAAAAAGAATTTAGAGAAAAAAAAGATTTAATTTTAAAAGAAGTTAGAGAAAAAAAGATTTAACTTTATAAAAGTTAGAAAAAAAGATTCAATTTTTTTAAAAAAGTTAGAAAAAAAGCTTTAACTTTATAAAAGTTAGAAAAAAGATTTAACTTTAAAAAGGAGTTAGAAAAAAAAATATTTAACTTTAAAAAATTAGAAAAAAAATTTAGCTTTAAAAAAGTTAGAAAAAAAAGATTTATCTTTAAAAAAGAGTTAGAAAAAAGATTTAGCTTTAAAAAAGTTAGAAAAAAAAGATTTTGCTTTAAAAAGGTTAGAAAAAAAGATTTAATTTTAAAAAGGAGTTAGATTTTTATTTTAAAAAAGATATTAGAATTTGATTAAAAAAAATGTGTTAGAACGAACAATTGGTGTGAACACGACCAATTGGTGGGACACAGCACAACACCGGGGAATTCTAAAATGATGGTCAACTGGTGTGAACACGACCAATTGTCATTTTTAGAACGAACTAGATTCTCCAATGGAGATGGTACCTATGAGACGGCCTCCACTGGGGAATCTAAAAGTAAAACTGGATCATGTACGACTGCAAGATCGATCACAGAATGCTGGAGCATTGAGCAAAGAATAACATCCAAGCTTCTGTAAACTATCTCTCGTGACAGGATCAAATGGACTTTTCAGGAATCCGTAGCAAATATACAGGGTAAA
Organism: Lathyrus sativus; assembly: GCA_963859935.3. Classification (NCBI taxonomy): domain Eukaryota; kingdom Viridiplantae; phylum Streptophyta; class Magnoliopsida; order Fabales; family Fabaceae; genus Lathyrus; species Lathyrus sativus. The sequence continues at coordinate 134,246,716 of OZ012736.1, read as the reverse complement.
AACCGGCTGTATGCCAAAATAAATGGACTTTAGGAATAAGATCCTTAAATGGAGATGGCACCTATGAGATGACCTCCACTTGAGAATGTTTAATAATAACAGGATCCACACGGCTTGCAAGATCGATTACAGACTGCTGGAGCATTGAGCAAAGAATAACATCCAAGCTTCTGTAAACTATCCCTCGTGACAGGATCAAACGGACTTTTCGGAACTCCGTAGCAAATATACAGGGTAAAGACCGGCTGTATGCCAAAATAAATGGACTTTAATGGGAAATGCCCTGATAAGCTTCTTGAGGGAGAATTGTCACTCATCGTTGGAAGGGACTTATATGCCAAAATGGATAAGCACTCAAATAAAGAGGCTGCTGCTTATCTGATAAATAAATCTTCTCGCATTTAAGGTCGGCGCCTGGAATACGATTCTGATTCTTCTCTTACTGAAGGATAAATAAACTTCTCCATGCTTCAAGATCGTGCTCTCCTGAACATGAAAAGGGTAAACTGAACTTCCTCATACTTCAGAATCGTGCTCTCCTGAATATGATTCGGCTCTTTCGGGTAAATGAAATTCTTCATACTTCAGAATCGTGCTCTCCTGAATATGAAAAGGCTAACTGAACTTCCTCATACTTCAGAATCGTGCTCTCCTGAATATGATTCGGCTCTTTCTTGTAAATGAAATTCTTCATACTTCAGAATCGTGCTCTCCTGAATATGAAAAGGCTAACTGAACTTCCTCATACTTCAGAATCGTGCTCTCCTGAATATGATTCGGCTCTTTCTTGTAAATGAAATTCTTCATACTTCAGAATCGTGCTCTCCTGAATATGAAAAGGCTAACTGAACTTCCTCATACTTCAGAATCGTGCTCTCCTGAATATGATTCGGCTCCTTCTTTTACTAAAGGGTAAATGAACTTCTTCATAATTCAGAATCATGCTCTCCTGAATATGATTCCGCTCAAACCTCCCCGTACTTCAAGATCGTGCTCTCCTGAATACGATTTGGTTCAAACCTCCCATACTTCAAGACGACTGGTAAATGGAAGCCCAACTGCTCCATGGAGATGGCCATTTGCTGCGAGTCATAACAAAGATAAGATCGGTTTCTTAGGTGAGAAATGTTGTATACCGATGTTGTAAGATGTAAAGTGTTGTACCGATGTTGTAACATGTAGGATTGTAAAGTGTTGTACTGATAGATTTTCCAGGCGTGAACTGGCGGGTATCTGTAAAGGATTGTAGTTGATTTTCTTGAAAGATAGTGCAAAATAAATGCACATCCGGGTACAGTGATAAACTTCTCGGGCGAAAACAGTCGCGTATCTGCCATGGTATGGTGAACATCTTTAGATGGTGCAAAATAAATGCACGTTCGGTTGGGCTTGACGACCGACAAGACTGAGATTCAATCTAGGATCGAGCTAGAAAGAAGACTGGTAATCAAAACTCCATCGAGGGAATGAACTCGAAGGGTAAATATCTTATCCTGGTGAGGAAAGATAGCTGAAGTAACCGTCATCCACGAGGATCGAGCTCTGTGGGGAAACTGGAAACAAGTAATTATTTTATGCTTATGGCTGACAATCTATTTGGAGAGAATGGACCAACCCAGTTACTCGGCGGTAACAACCAAATGATGGTGAAACACAATGAACCTGTGAATGCTAATGCATATGTTAATGCATATGTTAATGTGAATGTATGTTAATGTCTATGTATGTTAATGTTTATGTATGCAAGATGTTATGAAATGAGTATGTAATGAGTATGTAATGAATATGTAATGAATATGTAATGAATATGTAATGAAATAGGCATGTGATGCTTATGCCCTTGCGTATGCTGACGAAACAGACTAGAGACGAGACGAGAGATGAAATAAACATCTCGACGGAAAGACCCTGCGTTCCCGGCAATCAATACGTCCATCATGGGTAAGAAAGATCAATGGTAGAACCAAATCTGGTTTTAAAGTTCTGAATTCTCTGGGGAGAAGGTAATATGCTTGGGTGCACAGTACCACGCCTTCACATGGGGAGAAGAAAACCTGAGGGACACTTTTGAGTTACCCAAGAAAAAGTTGTCAGCTTATAGTCTCTCTGGGGACTGTCACTGGGAGCATGTCGGTGAAATCTTTGATGTCTTAGAAACCACCGGCTCCATCCAAAGTATTGTCAGCTTAAAGTCTCGCTGGGGACTATGATGAGGCAATAGTTTAAGAGCCTGTTGCAACACTGAGATTCATTGGGGAATGAAGGCCGCTGTGAGTAAAATCCATCGGGTGCATGAAGAAAAGTTGTGAAACCACATGGTTTTGATCTTGAAGGACCTTATAGCAGTCGCCATTTGTTTCCTTTAAAACACGGTGCCCCAGGATATTTGCGTTGCGAGGTAGGGTCATCTCAAGAGGATTTTATAGAGAACACGGAGTCTGGTTTCCCCACTGTTTTCAAACTCTTTGAGAGATTCGTCCGGTCTGGACGTAACTGGCACAATTTAATCGTGTTACGATGAAATCTTTGAGAAATAGCTCTTTAAGAATGTCAGACTCGCGTTGGTAAGCGAACTGGGAAACTGCCTGCCCCTGTTTAGCAGGATCTTCAAGTTCCACGGGTTATGTTCGTATATAAATCTCTAAGATATCAAGCAAAGTCGTCATGCCTGAAATGCCTATCCTGAGCTTGTCAATGCACACATATATTTGTCTTGAATTTTTGTTTTGAAAAAGATATCGCAATAACTTGTGACCGAAATCACTAGTCGGGATATAAGTTTTAATTATAATGCCAACATGAATTTTTTCTGAGCATAGCTCGTAGGAGTCAGGAAACGTGATCTTGTCGAGTATGCTTTCAACCGAAGTCCTACTTCAATTAGGTCTTTTAAAGGTTGTATCGTGGCTCAGTTCACGGTTTAAGAAACAAAAGGATAAAGGCTCAAAGTTATATTTGTACCCACCCATTCTTCGTGATGTTCTCCAATCCTAATTCAGTTAATCGGATACGAACGCTCATATCTCAAGCGGATTTGCTATGGTCGAGAACTTATCAAGGCTTTGGACATGGCAGTCACTCACCTATTTCTTTTGGCGTTTCTATCACACGACCTTGTTCTTTATAGGGATTCTAAAAAAACTACTGGTTTGTTGTTCTTATTCCCTAACTTTTGCCTGGACGACGTCTTTTGATCTGACTTTGGAGTCCAGCGGGATGCCCCAGTTTTGCCTAAGTCTCCTTCATAGGTTTTGACTTAGCGGGCTTTTATTATTTTTTTGAATATTCTTTTATGCACAAGTCGTGTAAATCTTTCGAAAGGCTCGTGACTGCCCCACTCCTTAGGTAACCGAGGGATAGTCATTGTATTGGACTTCTTAAGATGCTAAGGATAAATTCTCAAAGGTTTGCTCTTCCTTTTTGAGGATCTAAGCGCTCGATCGGTTTAACTGAAACCTACCCTGCCCCAGGTTAGGATGAAGGTTCTTAAAAAAGAAATAAAACTCCTACTTCAAGGCTCAAAGAGGTTGACTAGGGATTAACATCCTTATATCTCCAGTGTTTGGGATTTGAAACAATGCCTTACATCGTCAACGGGTTTCAATCGAAAGCATACGACAAGAAATCTAACGTTTTAGGTTCGTCATCCTCCCCCCAATTCTCCATCAGCACAAGAGATCGGGTAAAGTTGGCATTATAATTTATGAAAACGTTTTTTGAATGAGTGAAACGAATGGATTTATTCAAAACAAACACATGCGTTGCATTAATTAATCAAAGATAAACAAGTTCATACATGCTAAATATGCTTAATCAAAGAAAAATGCATATAAATAAACAAATCAACTGTCGGAAAAAAATCCTTCTAAATGTTTATGAAATCTTGCATTCAAGCGTAACAGTTTCCTTTGGCGGAGCCTCAATGGAAAGGACGTCTGGTTTATGATCACTGTGAGTCGTCATGGCTTGCCCCAGTTACGCTGGTCACATCTTCAACAGTTTTCAGTCGTTGCTTCAAAATAACTTTCCCAGATTCTTTATTGATCCCGGTCATATCATCTTGAGGGTTACTGAAATGAAACGAGCTAGGCCTTTGAATAATTATTGGATTCGGCTGATTTGCCACAGGAGTAGCATGCTTTGCAGAATTCGAACTTGACAAGTGAGGAACCCTGAGAGGAGTCCCGATCTTTAGCTGAGCATCGCTAAAAGACAACTTCTTCGTTTCTAGCAAATTTCTGACAAAGTTCTTAAGAGCGTAGCAATTCTCTAGATCATGGTCGGGCGCACCCTCATGAAATAAACAATGAGCGGTAGCGTTGTAACTTGCAGGTAATGGATTAGGTGGAGGACCCAAAGCACGGGTGGTAATCAGACCTTGTTGTACCAAATGGGGGTATAACTCAGTGAAAGTCATCGGAATTGGAGGACAAGGCTTATACTGACTCTTATGGGGATAAGGAACCTGATCCTGTGATTGCTGGTGAACAGGAGCGTTGGGCACTCGTTGACTGTTGACAGGAACTTGCACGGGCGGATGACCGAAAGGTTGTTGATGAATCGGTGCTTGATATACCGGAGCTGACTGTACAGGCTGGCATGTAGGAAACTGCTGATCGAAAGGAGGTGCAACAGTAGCTACATGGGGTTGTTGAACATATAGAAACGGATAACCTTGAACATAACTCTGCTGATATTGTAAAGGTTGAGGAGTAGCCTTTTTGCGGTTCTTTGAACGTGTAGGTCCTTTACCATGGTCGGAGTTAGGAGTTTTGCACTTTGGAGGGGTAGCTCGTCGAACTGGTCGAGCACTGGGAGGCACCAAACCGGATTGAAGACCGTGAGGAGGTACATTCTCGACAGTAACAGCTGGTTGAGGTTCCATAACGGTATTAGTCTTAGAAACAACAGTAGACTGAGCATCCACCTTCACACTAAGAGCTCGTAACATCTCCAAAATCTGCCCTACACTTCCTCGAAGATCTTCGAATTCATGGCTGACACGGTTGATCTCTTGGTTTTGATCTTCCATTCTTTTGAAGGGTCGTATTGATGCAGAGAACTCAGGGTGACAAAACTGGAGGGTGAGAGAACCGAGTATGAGAAATCGGGAGACACATGCAATGCAAAAGTATGATGCTAAAATGTGAATGCAAATGAAGATTTCATGGAATTCAAACATTTACGAATGTCGTGGGGTACCAAGGAAATCTTTTTCTTGTTTTTTTTTCATTTTATTTTTTTTTTATTTATGGTATCTCGCGATATCCATAAATGATGTTTGAACTCCATGAAATACAATGCAATGAGATGCTTTATGGATGCAATGCATGAAAACACACAAAGTCCTAGGTTAAAGGAACGTGAGCGGAGTCAAGGTCTACCCATCCCAAAAGGAGTGTACTATAGGTTAGTTGTACCTGCCGAACAAGGTTCTACAAAGTGCCCAAAGTCATCAGCCCATCTTTCGGATATTATCAACCTCCCGACTGACTCGGGGGTGAATAATATTCTCAAGAGAACCTCTTTTGAGTGTAGTATCGCGTAGCAGCCGTTGTAGGATTACTCCCACATAGCTCCCGCACTACGTCCTAAATAAGGCCAAGGTGGTGTTAAGGTACTACGGTCCTCAATATCACAGACCCCAATCGACCATGGAAAAAGTTTTCAACGATTACTCGTTCAACCGAACCATTTTCGAAAAGGTCTCAACTGAGCGGTGATTCTCGAATCAGCTTGGTCGGGATTCACTCCCTATAAGCCTCATCGAATATATCCCCATCCTATAATAATGTCACTAGTCCGGGCGTAGGACTTATCTCACAGCACAAGGAACAGTCCCACAATCAAAGCACAAATATATACATGCAAATGAATAATAACACAGATAGTAATAAATATGAACAAATTAGGGATAACCCTCAAAAGATTAGCAAGTCCCCAGTGAAGTCGCCATTTTCTGTTGCGGTGGAAATAGGATATCAAACTATTAATTAGTTTGAATCGCAATTCAATTCACAACCGCTCTTTGATTTATCCGAAGGAAAAGGTCAAAAGAGGGAAAACCTATTCTGCATCATAAACATAATGCGGGGAGAGATCTAGGGTTCGGGGGTTGGTTAAATTTAGGGAAGGTGTTAGCACCCTAAACTTCTGTAGTACTCTACAGGAACCTTTTGTTCAGATGTTTACTATTTGCTTTATTTATTTGCTTAAGGTATATGTACAAAGGATTAAAAGTGAGAAGAGAGACCTAAGGGGTTAATTCTAAGTTTACTCGGCAAGACATCGCATCTTGTGCCTACGTATCCTTACGGGAGTGGAATCAGAGTAATCGTAGTTCCCCTTAAAAGGGAGGTTCGAGACTTCTTGACTGTGGCCAAGGTCTCAAGGGGAATAAACGTATCTTAGGGACACGCTTACGCGGAGTGTAGAAACTCCAATATCTATGTTGTAAATTGTTAAGTGAATTAGGGTTAGGTTAGGGATTCCACGGCAGGAAACCCTAAAGTGAGCGCGGCGGCTCTTTGACCTAATGCTAGGGGTAAAGTGGTAATTTTGTACACGGCGAGACATTTGTGAAAATTAGGGTTTGTAAGGTGAAAGGTTTTTAAGTTGAGGACTATTGACACGGCGGTCAAACGGCTAGACCTAATTCCTTCGGAGGAGTGAAATTATTGGTAAAGACGCGATAAACATACAATGGCAGAACATAAAGTGCGGAAAGATAAATGCGACAATTGTCTCGCAAAATTACATCCCATAAGCAGTTACAAATAGGATAATTGAATATTTAAACTGAAAATAAAATCAATTGAACTTAGTCAGCTGCAAAAAACCAAAACAAACAGAGACTGTTATTATACGGGGTTAGACAAAAAAATTAGACGGGAATGTTAGGAATTTAAGTAGAAAATTATAATTTTAACGAAACAAGAAGAAAATTAGAAATTTGGATCTTAAAAATGAGGATGTTAGCGAAAAATTAATAAACAATGAAAATTGATACGCAATGAAGATAGTGATAATATACAAGTGATAATGGAATATGAAATAGCAACGATGATGTCAGATTATGTACAAATATAAAAATAAATACAAAAATAAATAAATAAATATTAGTGAACAGGTTCATGGATAATCAAGAATACTGTTAGGAATGAAGGATGAAAATTGGAATTGACGATAATTAGAAGTGATGATGAATGTTTTGAGACGGTGAGAATTTAGGTAATTAGAAAAGAGTTAGAATGGAATTAGGTTTTTTTGGGTGAAATTTAGAAAAGTTAGAGTTTTTAATGTGATTAAGAAAAAGAAAATAGATTAAAAGTTAGAATTAAAAGTTAGCAAAAAAATTAGAACTTCGAAATTTGGTTTTTAAAAAAAGGTTAGAAAATAAAAATAAAAGTTTGAAAATAAAAGAGAAAAGGTTAGAATTTTAATAAAAAAAGAGTTAGAATGTTAGAATTTTAATTAAGAAAAAATGGTAGAAATTTTGAAAAAAGATATAAAAAGATTAGAAAAAAAGAAGAGTTAGTTACTTTTGATGAAGACTGTAAGAGTTTTTGATGCTTGCCGATCTCCCTGTTTTGTTGCTCCTGAGGGTCCTTTTATACTTGATTTTTTTAAATTTTTTTCAATCTCAGATTTGATTTGAATATCTCAATCTTTTTCAATCTCTGATTTGAATGAATTTTTATGATGATTTCAGATTTGATTCAATGATGGTGATGCTGATTTTCTTATGATGATGATATGATCTGATTGATTTGATCTGGAATTCATTGGGATTGGATTTGATTAAAAAAATGTTGGGATTTAAATTTAAAAAGTTAGCAAAGAAAATAAGAGTTTCAAGTTAAATAAAAATTAGAGTTTTAAGTTTAAAAAAAATGAGTTAGAATTTTAAAATAAAAAACATTTGAATGTTGATTTTAAAAAATGTTAGAATTATTTTGAAAACTGTTAGAATTTAATTTTAAAAGGAATTTAGATCTTAATTTTAAAAAAGAAAATAAAATGGCATTAGAATTTAATTTTAAAAGGAATTTAGAATTTTAATTTGAAAAAGGATGGTGTCAAAAAGATTTAATTTTTAAAAAAAAAAGGATAGATTTAATTTATAAAAAAAAAGTTAGATTTAATTTTTAAAATAGTTAGAAAAAAAGATTTAATTTTAAAAAGAATTTAGAGAAAAAAAAGATTTAATTTTAAAAGAAGTTAGAGAAAAAAAGATTTAACTTTATAAAAGTTAGAAAAAAAGATTTAATTTTTTTAAAAAAGTTAGAAAAAAAGCTTTAACTTTATAAAAGTTAGAAAAAAGATTTAACTTTAAAAAGGAGTTAGAAAAAAAATATTTAACTTTAAAAAATTAGAAAAAAAATTTAGCTTTAAAAAAGTTAGAAAAAAAAGATTTATCTTTAAAAAAGAGTTAGAAAAAAGATTTAGCTTTAAAAAAGTTAGAAAAAAAAGATTTAGCTTTAAAAAGGTTAGAAAAAAAGATTTAATTTTAAAAAGGAGTTAGATTTTTATTTTAAAAAAGATATTAGAATTTGATTAAAAAAAATGTGTTAGAAATTAATTTAAAAAAGGTTATAAAAAAAATTTACTCTTAAAGAAAAAGAAAAAAAAAGTTAAATTTTAATCTAAATCCTAAAAGTTAGTAAGAAGAGCTTAAAATGATTTAAATAAATAAACTAAATAGAAAGAAAAAAAAAGTTAATAAAAACATTAGTAAAGTTATAAAAAAGGTTAATTAAATTATTATTAGTTAAAAAAACAAAATTTAAAAAAAAGGTTAATTTATTAGGTTAATAAGAATTTAAAATAAAAATAAAAAAGAAAGGGTAAAATTTGGGGTATTACAGTTGCCCCTATTTAAATAACTACACCGGATGATTTGAGTGGCGGAGACTCGAGGAATCGTGTTGGAGGGATTTAAATATAGATAACCGAAAATTTTGCCCTTATATGTGGCGATATGCAATGTTATAGACAAAACAAGAACAGACTAATGCAGACAATGCCATGAATATGATATGATGCGTATGTTGAAATGATGAATGCGAAAATGCTGACGAATACGACGACACAGGGACAGACGCTACGAGAAGAACACACTGGGGAAAACGACGCGCTGGGACACAGCACAACACCGGGGAATTCTAAAATGATGGTCAACTGGTGTGAACACGACCAATTGTCATTTTTAGAACGAACTGGATTCTCCAATGGAGATGTTACCTATGAGACGGCCTCCACTGGGGAATCTAAAAGTAAAACTGGATCATGTACGACTGCAAGATCGATCACAGAATGCTGGAGCATTGAGCAAAGAATAACATCCAAGCTTCTGTAAACTATCTCTCGTGACAGGATCAAATGGACTTTTCAGGAATCCATAGCAAATATACAGGGTAAAAACCGGATGTATGCCAAAATAAATGGATTTAGGAATAAGATCCTTAAATGGAGATGGCACCTATGAGATGACCTCCACTTGAGAATGTTTAATAATAACAGGATCCACACGGCTTGCAAGATCGATTACAGACTGCTGGAGCATTGAGCAAAGAATAACATCCAAGCTTCTGTAAACTATCCCTCGTGACAGGATCAAACGGACTTTTCGGAACTCCGTAGCAAATATACAGGGTAAAGACCGGCTGTATGCCAAAATAAATGGACTTTAATGGGAAATGCCCTGATAAGCTTCTTGAGGGAGAATTGTCACTCATCGTTGGAAGGGACTTATATGCCAAAATGGATAAGCACTCAAATAAAGAGGCTGCTGCTTATCTGATAAATAAATCTTCTCGCATTTAAGGTCGGCGCCTGGAATACGATTCTGATTCTTCTCTTACTGAAGGATAAATAAACTTCTCCATGCTTCAAGATCGTGCTCTCCTGAACATGAAAAGGGTAAACTGAACTTCCTCATACTTCAGAATCGTGCTCTCCTGAATATGATTCGGCTCTTTCGGGTAAATGAAATTCTTCATACTTCAGAATCGTGCTCTCCTGAATATGAAAAGGCTAACTGAACTTCCTCATACTTCAGAATCGTGCTCTCCTGAATATGATTCGGCTCTTTCTTGTAAATGAAATTCTTCATACTTCAGAATCGTGCTCTCCTGAATATGAAAAGGCTAACTGAACTTCCTCATACTTCAGAATCATGCTCTCCTGAATATGATTCGGCTCTTTCTTGTAAATGAAATTCTTCATACTTCAGAATCGTGCTCTCCTGAATATGAAAAGGCTAACTGAACTTCCTCATACTTCAGAATCGTGCTCTCCTGAATATGATTCGGCTCCTTCTTTTACTAAAGGGTAAATGAACTTCTTCATAATTCAGAATCGTGCTCTCCTGAATATGATTCCGCTCAAACCTCCCCGTACTTCAAGATCGTGCTCTCCTGAATACGATTTGGTTCAAACCTCCCATACTTCAAGACGACAGGTAAATGGAAGCCCAACTGCTCCATGGAGATGGCCATTTGCTGCGAGTCATAACGAAGATAGGATCGGTTTCTTAGGTGAGAAATGTTGTATACCGATGTTGTAAGATGTAAAGTGTTGTACCGATGTTGTAACATGTAGGATTGTAAAGTGTTGTACTGATAGATTTTCCAGGCGTGAACTGGCGGGTATCTGTAAAGGATTGTAGTTGATTTTCTTGAAAGATAGTGCAAAATAAATGCACATCCGGGTACAGTGATAAACTTCTCGGGCGAAAACAGTCGCGTATCTGCCATGGTATGGTGAACATCTTTAGATGGTGCAAAATAAATGCACGTCCGGTTGGGCTTGACGACCGACAAGACTGAGATTCAATCTAGGATCGAGCTAGAAAGAAGACTGGTAATCAAAACTCCATCGAGGGAATGAACTCGAAGGGTAAATATCTTATCCTGGTGAGGAAAGATAGCTGAAGTAACCGTCATCCACGGGGATCGAGCTCTGTGGGGAAACTGGAAACAAGTAATTATTTTATGCTTATGGCTGACAATCTATTTGGAGAGAATGGACCAACCCAGTTACTCGGCGGTAACAACCAAATGATGGTGAAACACAATGAACCTGTGAATGCTAATGCATATGTTAATGTGAATGTATGTTAATGTCTATGTATGTTAATGTTTATGTATGCAAGATGTTATGAAATGAGTATGTAATGAGTATGTAATGAATATGTAATGAATATGTAATGAAATAGGCATGTGATGCTTATGCCCTTGCGTATGCTGACGAAACAGACTAGAGACGAGACGAGAGATGAAATAAACATCTCGACGGAAAGACCCTGCGTTCCCGGCAATCAATACGTCCATCATGGGTAAGAAAGATCAATGGTAGAACCAAATCTGGTTTTAAAGTTCTGAATTCTCTGGGGAGAAGGTAATCTGCTTGGGTGCACAGTACCACGCCTTCACATGGGGAGAAGAAAACCTGAGGGACACTTTTGAGTTACCCAAGAAAAAGTTGTCAGCTTATAGTCTCTCTGGGGACTGTCACTGGGAGCATGTCGGTGAAATCTTTGATGTCTTAGGGACCACCGGCTCCATCCAAAGTATTGTCAGCTTAAAGTCTCGCTGGGGACTATGATGAGGCAATAGTTTAAGAGCCTGTTGCAACACTGAGATTCATTGGGGAATGAAGGCCGCTGTGAGTAAAATCCATCGGGTGCATGAAGAAAAGTTGTGAAACCACATGGTTTTGATCTTGAAGGACCTTATAGCAGTCGCCATTTGTTTCCTTTAAAACACGGTGCCCCAGGATATTTGCGTTGCGAGGTAGGGTCATCTCAAGAGGATTTTATAGAGAACACGGAGTCTGGTTGCCCCACTGTTTTCAAACTCTTTGAGAGATTCGTCCGGTCTGGACGTAACTGACACAATTTAATCGTGTTACGATGAAATCTTTGAGAAATAGCTCTTTAAGAATGTCAGACTCGCGTTGGTAAGCGAACTGGGAAACTGCCTGCCCCTGTTTAGCAGGATCTTCAAGTTCCACGGGTTATGTTCGTATATAAATCTCTAAGATATCAAGCAAAGTCGTCATGCCTGAAATGCCTATCCTGAGCTTGTCAATGCACACATATATTTGTCTTGAATTTTTGTTTTGAAAAAGATATCGCAATAACTTGTGACCGAAATCACTAGTCGGGATATAAGTTTTAATTATAATGCCAACATGAATTTTTTCTGAGCATAGCTCGTAGGAGTCAGGAAACGTGATCTTGTCGAGTATGCTTTCAACCGAAGTCCTACTTCAATTAGGTCTTTTAAAGGTTGTATCGTGGCTCAGTTCACGGTTTAAGAAACAAAAGGATAAAGGCTCAAAGTTATATTTGTACCCACCCATTCTTCGTGATGTTCTCCAATCCTAATTCAGTTAATCGGATACGAACGCTCATATCTCAAGCGGATTTGCTATGGTCGAGAACTTATCAAGGCTTTGGACATGGCAGTCACTCACCTATTTCTTTTGGCGTTTCTATCACACGACCTTGTTCTTTATAGGGATTCTAAAAAAACTACTGGTTTGTTGTTCTTATTCCCTAACTTTTGCCTGGACGACGTCTTTTGATCTGACTTTGGAGTCCAGCGGGATGCCCCAGTTTTGCCTAAGTCTCCTTCATAGGTTTTGACTTAGCGGGCTTTTATTATTTTTTTGAATATTCTTTTATGCACAAGTCGTGTAAATCTTTCGAAAGGCTCGTGACTGCCCCACTCCTTAGGTAACCGAGGGATAGTCATTGTATTGGACTTCTTAAGATGCTAAGGATAAATTCTCAAAGGTTTGCTCTTCCTTTTTGAGGATCTAAGCGCTCGATCGGTTTAACTGAAACCTACCCTGCCCCAGGTTAGGATGAAGGTTCTTAAAAAAGAAATAAAACTCCTACTTCAAGGCTCAAAGAGGTTGACTAGGGATTAACATCCTTATATCTCCAGTGTTTGGGATTTGAAACAATGCCTTACATCGTCAACGGGTTTCAATCGAAAGCATACGACAAGAAATATAACGTTTAGGGTTCGTCATCCTCCCCCCGATTCTCCATCAGCACAAGAGATCGGGTAAAGTTGGCATTATAATTTATGAAAACGTTTTTTGAATGAGTGAAACGAATGGATTTATTCAAAACAAACACATGCGTTGCATTAATTAATCAAAGATAAACAAGTTCATACATGCTAAATATGCTTAATCAAAGAAAAATGCATATAAATAAACAAATCAACTGTCGGAAAAAAATCCTTCTAAATGTTTATGAAATCTTGCATTCAAGCGTAACAGTTTCCTTTGGCGGAGCCTCAATGGAAAGGACGTCTGGTTGATGATCACTGTGAGTCGTCATGGCTTGCCCCAGTTACGCTGGTCACATCTTCAACAGTTTTCAGTCGTTGCTTCAAAATAACTTTCCCAGATTCTTTATTGATCCCGGTCATATCATCTTGAGGGTTATTGAAATGAAACGAGCTAGGCCTTTGAATAATTATTGGATTCGGCTGATTTGCCACAGGAGTAGCATGCTTTGCAGAATTCGAACTTGACAAGTGAGGAACCCTGAGAGGAGTCCCGATCTTTAGCTGAGCATCGCTAAAAGACAACTTCTTCGTTTCTAGCAAATTTCTGACAAAGTTCTTAAGAGCGTAGCAATTCTCTAGATCATGGTCGGGCGCACCCTCATGAAATAAACAATGAGCGGTAGCGTTGTAACTTGCAGGTAATGGATTAGGTGGAGGACCCAAAGCACGGGTGGTAATCAGACCTTGTTGTACCAAATGGGGGTATAACTCAGTGAAAGTCATCGGAATTGGAGGACAAGGCTTATACTGACTCTTACGGGGATAAGGAACCTGATCCTGTGATTGCTGGTGAACAGGAGCGTTGGGCACTCGTTGACTGTTGACAGGAACTTGCACGGGCGGATGACCGAAAGGTTGTTGATGAATCGGTGCTTGATATACCGGAGCTGACTGTACAGGCTGGCATGTAGGAAACTGCTGATCGAAAGGAGGTGCAACAGTAGCTACATGGGGTTGTTGAACATATAGAAACGGATAACCTTGAACATAACTCTGCTGATATTGTAAAGGTTGAGGAGTAGCCTTTTTGCGGTTCTTTGAACGTGTAGGTCCTTTACCATGGTCGGAGTTAGGAGTTAGGAGTTTTGCACTTTGGAGGGGTAGCTCGTCGAACTGGTCGAGCACTGGGAGGCACCAAACCGGATTGAAGACCGTGAGGAGGTACATTCTCGACAGTAACAGCTGGTTGAGGTTCCATAACGGTATTAGTCTTAGAAACAACAGTAGACTGAGCATCCACCTTCACACTAAGAGCTCGTAACATCTCCAAAATCTGCCCTACACTTCCTCGAAGATCTTCGAATTCATGGCTGACACGGTTGATCTCTTGGTTTTGATCTTCCATTCTTTTGAAGGGTCGTATTGATGCAGAGAACTCAGGGTGACAAAACTGGAGGGTGAGAGAACCGAGTATGAGAAATCGGGAGACACATGCAATGCAAAAGTATGATGCTAAAATGTGAATGCAAATGAAGATTTCATGGAATTCAAACATTTACGAATGTCGTGGGGTACCAAGGAAATCTTTTTCTTGTTTTTTTTTCATTTTTTTTTTATTTATTTATGGTATCTCGCGATATCCATAAATGATGTTTGAACTCCATGAAATACAATGCAATGAGATGCTTTATGGATGCAATGCATGAAAACACACAAAGTCCTAGGTTAAAGGAACGTGAGCGGAGTCAAGGTCTACCCATCCCAAAAGGAGTGTACTATAGGTTAGTTGTACCTGCCGAACAAGGTTCTACAAAGTGCCCAAAGTCATCAGCCCATCTTTCGGATATTATCAACCTCCCGACTGACTCGGGGGTGAATAATATTCTCAAGAGAACCTCTTTTGAGTGTAGTATCGCGTAGCAGCCGTTGTAGGATTACTCCCACATAGCTCCCGCACTACGTCCTAAATAAGGCCAAGGTGGTGTTAAGGTACTACGGTCCTCAATATCACTGACCCCAATCGACCATGGAAAAAGTTTTCAACGATTACTCGTTCAACCGAACCATTTTCGAAAAGGTCTCAACTGAGCGGTGATTCTCGAATCAGCTTGGTCGGGATTCACTCCCTATAAGCCTCATCGAATATATCCCCATCCTATAATAATGTCACTAGTCCGGGCGTAGGACTTATCTCACAGCACAAGGAACAGTCCCACGATCAAAGCACAAATATATACATGCAAATGAATAATAACACAGATAGTAATAAATATGAACAAATTAGGGATAACCCTCAAAAGTTTAGCAAGTCCCCAGTGAAGTCGCCATTTTCTGTTGCGGTGGAAATAGGATATCAAACTATTAATTAGTTTGAATCGCAATTCAATTCACAACCGCTCTTTGATTTATCCGAAGGAAAAGGTCAAAAGAGGGAAAACCTATTTTGCATCGTAAACACAATGCGGGGAGAGATCTAGGGTTCGGGGGTTGGTTAAATTTAGGGAAGGTGTTAGCACCCTAAACTTCTGTAGTACTCTACAGGAACCTTTTGTTCAGATGTTTACTATTTGCTTTATTTATTTGCTTAAGGTATATGTACAAAGGATTAAAAGTGAGAAGAGAGACCTAAGGGGTTAATTCTAAGTTTACTCGGCAAGACATCGCATCTTGTGCCTACGTATCCTTACGGGAGTGGAATCAGAGTAATCGTAGTTCCCCTTAAAAGGGAGGTTCGAGACTTCTTGACTGTGGCCAAGGTCTCAAGGGGAATAAACGTATCTTAGGGACACGCTTACGCGGAGTGTAGAAACTCCAATATCTATGTTGTAAATTGTTAAGTGAATTAGGGTTAGGTTAGGGATTCCACGGCAGGAAACCCTAAAGTGAGCGCGGCGGCTCTTTGACCTAATGCTAGGGGTAAAGTGGTAATTTTGTACACGACGAGACATTTGTAAAAATTAGGGTTTGTAAGGTGAAAGGGTTTTGAGTTGAGGACTATTGACACGGCGGTCAAACGGCTAGACCTAATTCCTTCGGAGGAGTGAAATTATTGGTAAAGACGCGATAAACATACAATGGCAGAACATAAAGTGCGGAAAGATAAATGCGACAATTGTCTCGCAAAATTACATCCCATAAGCAGTTACAAATAGGATAATTGAATATTTAAACTGAAAATAAAATCAATTGAACTTAGTCAGCTGCAAAAAACCAAAACAAACAGAGACTGTTATTATACGGGGTTAGACAAAAAAATTAGACGGGAATGTTAGGAATTTAAGTAGAAAATTATAATTTTAACGAAACAAGAAGAAAATTAGAAATTTGGATCTTAAAAATGCGGATGTTAGCGAAAAATTAATAAACAATGAAAATTGATACGCAATGAAGATAGTGATAATATACAAGTGATAATGGAATATGAAATAGCAACGATGATGTCAGATTATGTACAAATATAAAAATAAATACAAAAATAAATAAATAAATATTAGTGAATAGGTTCATGGATAATCAAGAATACTGTTAGGAATGAAGGATGAAAATTGGAATTGACGATAATTAGAAGTGATGATGAATGTTTTGAGACGGTGAGAATTTAGGTAATTAGAAAAGAGTTAGAATGGAATTAGGTTTTTTTGGGTGAAATTTAGAAAAGTTAGAGTTTTTAATGTGATTAAGAAAAAGAAAATAGATTAAAAGTTAGAATTAAAAGTTAGCAAAAAAATTAGAACTTCGAAATTTGGTTTTTAAAAAAAGGTTAGAAAATAAAAATAAAAGTTTGAAAATAAAAGAGAAAAGGTTAGAATTTTAATAAAAAAAGAGTTAGAATGTTAGAACTTTAATTAAGAAAAAATGGTAGAAATTTTGAAAAAAGATATAAAAAGATTAGAAAAAAAGAAGAGTTAGTTACTTTTGATGAAGACTGTAAGAGTTTTTGATGCTTGCCGATCTCCCTGTTTTGTTGCTCCTGAGGGTCCTTTTATACTTGATTTTTTTAAATCTTTTTCAATCTCAGATTTGATTTGAATATCTCAATCTTTTTCAATCTCTGATTTGAATGAATTTTTATGATGATTTCAGATTTGATTCAATGATGGTGATGCTGATTTTCTTATGATGATGATATGATCTGATTGATTTGATCTGGAATTCATTGGGATTGGATTTGATTAAAAAAATGTTGGGATTTAAATTTAAAAAGTTAGCAAAGAAAATAAGAGTTTCAAGTTAAATAAAAATTAGAGTTTTAAGTTTAAAAAAAATGAGTTAGAATTTTAAAATAAAAAACATTTGAATGTTGATTTTAAAAAATGTTAGAATTATTTTGAAAACTGTTAGAATTTAATTTTAAAAGGAATTTAGATCTTAATTTTAAAAAAGAAAATAAAATGGCATTAGAATTTAATTTTAAAAGGAATTTCGAATTTTAATTTGAAAAAGGATGGTGTCAAAAAGATTTAATTTTTTAAAAAAAAAGGATAGATTTAATTTATAAAAAAAAAGTTAGATTTAATTTTTAAAATAGTTAGAAAAAAAGATTTAATTTTAAAAAGAATTTAGAGAAAAAAAAGATTTAATTTTAAAAGAAGTTAGAGAAAAAAAGATTTAACTTTATAAAAGTTAGAAAAAAAGATTTAATTTTTTTAAAAAAGTTAGAAAAAAAGCTTTAACTTTATAAAAGTTAGAAAAAAGATTTAACTTTAAAAAGGAGTTAGAAAAAAAAATATTTAACTTTAAAAAATTAGAAAAAAAATTTAGCTTTAAAAAAGTTAGAAAAAAAAAATTTAGCTTTAAAAAAGAGTTAGAAAAAAGATTTAGCTTTAAAAAAGTTAGAAAAAAAAGATTTAGCTTTAAAAAGGTTAGAAAAAAAAATTTAATTTTAAAAAGGAGTTAGATTTTTATTTTAAAAAAGATATTAGAATTTGATTAAAAAAAATGTGTTAGAAATTAATTTAAAAAAGGTTATAAAAAAAATTTACTCTTAAAGAAAAAGAAAAAAAAAAGTTAAATTTTAATCTAAATCCTAAAAGTTAGTAAGAAGAGCTTAAAATGATTTAAATAAATAAACTAAATAGAAAGAAAAAAAAAGTTAATAAAAACATTAGTAAAGTTATAAAAAAGGTTAATTAAATTATTATTAGTTAAAAAAACAAAATTTAAAAAAAAGGTTAATTTATTAGGTTAATAAGAATTTAAAATTAAAATAAAAAAGAAAGGGTAAAATTTGGGGTATTACAAATGGTATGCCTTTGATCGCTATAATTGATACTGGAGCTACGCATTCTTTTATTTCTCTGGAGTGTGGTAGAAGGTTGAATCTTGAAATGTCTATTATTGGTGGTGGCATGGTTATTGATACTCCTGCTATAGGTTCGGTAACTACACCGTATGTGTGTTCTAATTGCCCTTTGAGTATTTTCGGTAGAGACTTTGGGGTTGATTTAGTGTGTCTTCACTTAGATCAACTTGATGTCATTCTGGGAATGAATTGGTTAAAATTCAATCGAGTTCATATTAACTGTTTTGATAAAACGGTTATTTTTCCTGAACCGGGTGATGAAGGGAATTTTTTTATGACTGCTAAGCAAGTGAAAGAATCAGTGCGAGATGGTGCAAGGGTATTTATTTTGATGACAACTTTGAGTATTGGTGAAAGTGAGGCAATTGATGCCTTACTAGTCGTCCGTGATTTTCCGGAAGTTTTTCCTGATGAGATAAGGGATTTACCGCCGGAACGAGAAGTGGAGTTTTCGATTGACCTGATTCCTGGAACCAGTCCGATATCGATGGCTCCATATCGTATGTCCGCATCAGAATTGAAAGAGTTGAAGAGTCAACTTGAAGATTTTCTTGAGAAGAGGTTTATTCGTCCGAGTTTGTCGTCGTGGGGTGCACCGGTGTTGTTGGTTAAGAAGAAAGAAGGTTATATGAGACTCTGTGTGGATTACAGACAGTTGAACAAGGTGACTATCAAGAACAAGTATCCACTTCTGAGGATTGATGATCTGATGGATCAGTTGGTTGGTGCAAGTGTGTTCAGTAAAATAGATTTGAGGTCTGGGTATCATCAGATTCGTGTGCAAGCTGAGGATATTCAGAAGACTGCTTTTAGAACGAGGTATGGACACTATGAGTATTCTGTAATGCCATTTGGTGTGACTAATGCACCAGGTGTATTTATGGAGTACATGAATAGGATTTTCCATCCTTATTTGGACAAGTTCATTGTGGTGTTTATTGATGAAATTTTGGTCTACTCGAAGAATGAAGAGGAGCATGCCGAACATTTGAAGATTGTGTTATCTGTGTTGAAAGAGAAGCAGTTGTATGTGAAACTTTATAAGTGTGAATTTTGGTTGAAAGAAGTGAGTTTCCTTGGTCATGTGATTTCAAGTGAAGGTATTGCGGTTGATCCATCGAAGGTTGAAGCGGTATCGCAATGGGAGACTCCGAAATCAGTTTTTGAGCTTAGAAGTTTTCTTGGTTTAGCGGGTTATTATCGTAAGTTTATTGAAGGATTTGCTAAGTTATCGTTACCGTTGACGCAATTGACTAGGAAGGGTCAAGCTTTTGTTTGGGATGCCAAGTGTAAAGAGAGTTTTCAGGAACTTAAGAGAAGATTGACGACAACCCCTGTTCTGATTTTGCCAAATCCGAAAGAGCCATTTGTTGTGTATTGTGATGCTTCTTTGATGGGCTTGGGAGGTGTGTTAATGCAGAATAATCAAGTTGTAGCCTATGCTTCGAGACAACTCAAAGTGCATAGAAGGATTATCCGACGCATGACTTAGAGTTGGCTACCGTTGTGTTTGTGCTTAAACTTTGGAGGCATTATTTGTTTGGTGCGAGGTTTGAAGTGTTTAGTGATCACAAGAGTTTGAAGTATCTCTTTGATCAAAAGGAATTGAATGCTAGGCAAAGAAGGTGGTTAGAGCTTTTGAAGGATTATGATTTTGGGTTGAATTATCACCCGGGTAAAGCGAATGTGGTAGCGGATGCATTGAGTCGGAAATCGTTGCACATGTCGATGATGATGGTGAAAGAGTTGGAATTGATTGAGTAATTTTGTGATTTGAGTTTGGTGTGTGAGGAGACTTCGTATGGGGTTAAGCTTGGAATGTTGAAGCTTACGAGTGGTATTCTTGAAGAAATTCGGGAAGGACAGAAATCCGATTTGAGTCTAGTTGACCGGTTGACTTTGATCAACCAAGGCCAAGGTGGTGATTTTCAGATTGATGAGAATGGTATTATGAGGTGTCGGGATAGAGTTTGTGTCCCGGACCTTGATGAACTGAAAAAGAGTACTTTTGAGGAAGGACATCGTAGCGGATTGAGTATTCATCCGGGTGCTACTAAGATGTATCAAGATTTGAGGAAAATATTTTGGTGGCCTCGTATGACGAAGGATATTGCCGAATTTGTGTATTCTTGTTTGACTTGCCAGAAGTCGAAGATTGAGCATCAGAAACCGTCGGGTTTGATGCAACCGTTGTTTATTCCTGAGTGGAAATGGGATAACATTTCTATGGACTTTGTGTCTGGATTACCTAGGACGCCGGGTAATTTTGAAGCTATTCGGGTTATTGTGGATAGATTGACTAAATCTTCTCACTTTATCCCTATGCGAATGGATTATCCGTTGAAGAAATTGGCAAAGCTATACATCGAGAGGATTGTCAGTTTGCATGGTATTCCGTCTAGTATTGTGTCGGATAGGGATCCGAGGTTTACTTCGAGATTTTGGGAGAGCTTGCAAAGTGCTTTGGGTACGAAGTTGCGTTTGAGTTCAGCTTATCATCCTCAGACATATGGTCAGACTGAGAGAACTATTCAATCACTTGAGGATCTTTTGAGAGCTTGTGTATTGGAGAAAGGAGGAGCTTGGGATAACTACTTGCCTTTGATTGAGTTTACTTACAACAACAGTTTTCATTCGAGCATTGGTATGGCGCCGTTCGAAGCATTGTATGGTAGACGGTGTAGGACGCCACTGTGTTGGTATGAGTTCGGAGAGAGTTCTGTAGTTGGACCCGAGATAGTTCAGCAGACTACGGACAAGATTAAGATGATTCAAGAAAAGATGAGGATTTCTCAAAGTCGTCAGAAGAGTTATCATGACAAGAGGAGGAAGGCACTTGAATTTCAAGAGGGAGATCATGTGTTTCTTCGGGTTACTCCGATGACTGGTGTTGGTAGGGCATTGAAATCGCGTAAATTGACGCCGCGTTTCATTGGTCCTTATCAAATTTTGCAGAGGATAGGAGAAGTGGCCTATCGTGTGGCTTTACCGCCGTCGCTTGCTAATCTCCATGATGTGTTCCATGTATCTCAGTTGAGGAAATACATTGCGGATCCGTCTCATGTAGTCCAAGCAGATGATGTGCAGGTGAGAGATAACCTAATTGTGGAGGCATCACCTATGCGGATAGAGGATCGGAAGTTGAAGCAACTTCGAGGCAAAGAGATTTCTTTGGTGAAGGTCGCTTGGGGAGGACCGGCTGGTGCAAATGTGACATGGAAACTGGAGAGCCAAATGAGGGAGTCTTATCCAAAACAGTTTGAACCAGGTAACATTTTCGAGGACGAAAATTCCTAAAGTGGGGGAGGGTTGTAACAGCCCAAATTTCATTAATTAATTAATTATGTTAATTAATTGATTTATTGGAATTAATCTTAATGATTTGTATTAATTGGATTTATTTGGTAGATAATTGAAGAGAGAAATGGGAACGAAAGAAGTAATAAAAGTATATAAGGGGTAAGTGGAAAGAATTGGATAGAAAGAAAATAGAAGAGAAAGAATAGAGAAAGAGGAGAAAAGAGAAGAGAAGAGGGAAACTTGGAGAAATCATCAAGAATCAACTTCAAGCTTCAATCCAATCAAGGTAAGAGTGAGAAACATTATTATCTAGTCAATGTATATGGTTATGTATGTGTGGGTTGGGTTTTGTTGTGAGTTTCCACCATTTTTCAAGCTAGGGCAAAATGGATTTAATCGGTAGAATCGTAGTTTAATCGGTTAGAAACTGAAAATAATGTCGTAGAATAGTCGGGTGACGTGGGATTATGATTACTGGAACTGGTTTGGTGAGAATCGGTCGATTCTTGGAGGGGAGAAGTTTTGGGACAGATTGGGGTTTTCTGGTTTCGCAGGTTCGCTGGCTCTCGCCAGGCGAGTGAAGGCGAAGCTTCGCCGGGCGAAGCCCAGCGAATAGCTGGCGAATAATTCTAGAAAAACTCCCAGTGGTCTTCGCTGGCAAGTTCGCCAGGCGAAGGTGAGTGGCGAAGGTTCGGAAGGCGAGTACATCAGCGAAGGCTAGCGAATCAAGTCAGTGGCTACTGACTTTTGTTTGCTGGCGAGTTTGCTGGGCGAAGGTCCCAACGAGCATTCGCCAATGGCTTCGCCAGGCGAAGGGTGGCGAGCAGGACAACATTGTTTCTTTTCTGTTTTATCCATCCAATGGTTGTTTGCTTGGTTCAATTATGTTAACCCTATGTGATATGAATAGCTTGTGTACTATTGTGATGAGCTGTGGGTAGCCTTTGGACGTGAATCCTAGATTATGATATGTGTATTGTTTGAATTGCTTAGGGATACATGAGAACACATTAGTGAATATGTGTGTATTGTCTAATAAGTATGTGAATGCATATTGTTGTATGCTAATGTATGTAATGCATGGGAACATATCGTGGATATGTGTGCATTGTTTTGATGAATGTGATGATGGTATTGAATGGGAATGCCTTGAATTGTTATGAATATGTTGTGTGTGCAATCATGTTGTAATTCTTGAAGGGATGAATTATTTGAATGCATGGGATTAAGATGCGGGAACGGTCTTAAGTGCATTTTTGTTGGTTGATTGCATATGCATCATTTAGTCAAGAGGCAATGTTTGCTAGTTTCGTGGAGACTAGTGGCTTATCCCAAACCTAGAAGGGTGGGTTTGAAGCCTAGGGGACGGGATTTGTTGTTATCGGTCTAGAAGGGTGGACCCGGTTTAAGTGTAAAAACCGAAAAATGATAATAAGTGTTGGTACCACATTGCATTGAGTTGCATTGAGTTGTTTTGGAGTCACATAGCATAAATGTCATTGATAATGAAATATGCTTGTGAGTAAATGTATATTGGATAATTGTGAATTGTGCATGATGAGATATGCTAGATGAATATCCATATTTGTTCATATGTATGATGAGATGTATATGACTACGAAAATGAATTATGGTGAGAAATGTGGATTATATGTAATTGTTACTTGTATATATATATATATAATCTTATGCATTGATTAGTATGGTAATATTTCTCACCCTTCAGCTGTTTTATAATGCTCTATGAGGCATTGCAGATTAGGTTGCTGGAGGTTTCTTTTGTGAAGTATAGCTTCATTCTTTTGAGTCGGACTGCTCTGATAATGTAACACCGGGTAGTTAGGCTTGTATAGCATTCTTTTGTGATACACTTGTGATGTATCAGTTGATGATGTTTTGTAACATAAATGATATTGATGAACCAACTGGATAACATGTATTTGTGTGATTAAATGTTTTGAGGTAATTCAAATGTTTTATCTTCCGCTTTAATTCTAAATATCGAGATGTGGGTTTAAGGACTAAGTTCCTCTACTTTGAAAACTATCCTACTGTTGCATATTTTTATAGAGCAGGTGTTGAGTGTTTTATTGGTAATAATGTGACATACTTCTTTTATACCGTATTTTAAATTATACTCTGATAAAATTTATATGTGCCTATATATATATATATATATATATATATATATATATATATATATATATATATATATATATATATATATATATATATATATATTATTGTTTATTTGGGGGTATAGAAGGGGGTGTTACACCTTCTGTGACCACACTAGCTTTCATAGGGGTCTTGGCAGTGATGACACCTTCCTGGAGCCACTTCCAGAAGGTTTGAACTGTTGGAGACAGTGATGGTTCGGTTCCAACAGAGGCTACTGATTTTGCAGAGAAGGATCTCTTGAGATGAAGGATTGGAGATTTGGGTGTAAAAGATGTACCCATCATGTACAGTGTACATCAGATCATGCACTCCTTTTTCAATAAAATAAACACAATATATTTTCATATCAACCTAGATTGACCTCATTTACTCTTCCCCCTAGTTTCAGATAAGTGTTGAGTAATCGTAGAGTAGAGCATAGACATTACTGTAAACTGTATATGCATTCCATAGCAAACATAATGCTAAGGAATAATCACACTATAAGATTCGTTTCAAACTCACCTCATCTAAGGTATTGTGATCATAAAGATTTAGATATTCATAATTACACTAAGATTCATTCAAACACCTAATGTTCATTTTCTACCATATATAAATGTAATAACTAGAAATCAAATTTTCAGTAGATTAAATATTAAAGTATAATAATCTAACATCAAGAGAAATTTTGATGAAGATGGGTGGAGAAAAAATAGGTGGTAATATGTAAGTTTCCTCTGCTTCAGAAATTGGATAATTGTGCCAATTAACTTGTGATCCATGTGAAAAGCAAATCATCAATTTTCTTTCTTCCCAATTTTCCATTTAATTAACAAGCGTGATAAAATTCTGAGATACCAACTCTCAATATTTTCCTTATCTAAACAATAAGAAAACCCTTAATTTTCTGTTTTCTCTTTTCAATAGCTCATATTTTCTTTTTTCTACTTCCAAATGGAACATAAATATCATGCAATTTGATATTTGATATCAAGGAAATAGTAAAACTAACTTACTAGCGCAATATGTACCAGGAACGACAAGCTCCAAATTTCGGCATTCTAGCAACTCTGGAGAAACCGTCTACAAAATTTAAACAAAATATAAGGCCATAACAATGACAAAAATAAATTGAATGACTACGCATCACTATTACCTCCAAGTCTAAGTAGCAAGACTTTGAAGTTGCTTATCTATATTTCTGAATACATGATAATAGATATCCCATGCCTGATAAAGAAATAAATAAAAATTATTTCCGGAGAGGAAAAATGACAAAAACAGATTGTAGCGATCAACAATTGCACATAAGGTACCAACATGGTCCCATGGTATGAAAGAATCATTTTATAGTTTTCTAGTAAGCTCATGAGAGCTAACAGTAGGTGCACTGTATATTAACATAGCCATGTAACTGATTGTAACTAGCTGTTTCACACAGTGAAATATAGCTGCAATAGCCATAACAAACTGACATACACATGTCAGTCAATCCTAGGCATTACCTGCTATAACAGGTCATCAAATAGATCTATAAATGGATGTAATTAAGTGTAACCATAATCAATCCAAAAAATTCAGATTACATACTATAAATGGATGTAATCAAGTGTAACCATAATCAATCCAAAATAGATCTATAAACGTATCAAATTACTTACTATAAAATTACTGATATAATTTTCAGTATTACAAGGAGCAAACATATGGATTTAAGCAACTCCCTTAAGTCTTATTCATGAAAGATCAAATAAAGATGGCAATAAAAAAAACTGTTATCCTTCAAAAGTAAAACTTATGATTCTGCAGGTTATGAAAATCTTTGTAACATGCAAGAATACAAGCCTCCAATTTCAAAATAACGGCCATCTACCTGTGGATGGTTTTGCCCAATTCGAACCTACAATGATTGTATCAACTCTCTCACGGCATGGTTATTAGATGTATCCTGGCAATAATTTGAGGCAGAACAACTAGCCATGTATTGATATTTAGTAGGCAGAACTTCAGTAGGTTCACATTGGAAAGATGCAACATTTTTCACTCTAGATTCTGACAAAATACTAAGTCTCCTTTTAGCATCAAAGAAAGCATCAGGCTGTGATTTGGAAAATAGTAAGCTTGTGTAGATTTAATAATAATAAATTATACTTTATACGGAGAAATGAAGGAGAAAAATAACAGGGTTCTGTTACCTGAAGAACTTTTAACTTGATTCCAGCAGCAACAGAAACCAAAAGCTTGTCCTTAGTTAAAAGTGACTTCAATTTCAACACAAACTCCTTTACTGCAACAACAACAACAACAACAAAGCTAGTCAATAATGACGATGTTTCTTTCCCAAACAATGTTGAAATCGATGAAATACCTAGTTAAGGTTTAACCGAGAAAATGACGATGTTGCTCACACGAACGATCTAGAGAGAAATAATCAAAAAATGAGAAAATGAAAACGCAAATGTAATAAAGAGTAAAAGAGATGAAATGGAATACGTCGTCATTGGAAGAAAGGATGATGATGCTGATGGGCTCGAAAGTGGCGTGACGAACAGGGTTAAACTGAGCGCTTATGATGTGGGAAGGTGGAAAGAAGCAAGAGAACCTACACATCACACAATATTGATACAATCCATTACTCACTAAGACTCATGTTGATGATTGTGAACCATAGTTTATCATCAAAAAACAAGCAAAGAACTTCAGCAAAACTAATTTCATAGCAACATTTTGCACCCATTAGCTAATAGGAGTAAAACATGAAAATTAAGAGAAAATTTTGAAAATTGAATGAAACCCAAAATAGAGAAATGGAAAAAGTTGTCAACTTTTAAGGAGAAGGGATTGGATTACAAACCGGTGATTTCGGAAGGGCAAATTGGGTGAAGTGTCGGTTGAAGGTTGTTTGAGAGAGAAAGTGATGGGAATGAGAATCAACTATAAACACCAAAAGAATCAACTAGTAAGAGAAGGCGACGACATTGTTTAGGAGGAGATTCGACGATTGAATGTTAGAAGATGGAAAACCTTTTCCTTTTCAATTTTGTTTTCTTTTTTCTATTTTCAATTTTTTTTTTTAAATTTTATCCTATAGTGTGAGATAGAGAGGAGTGAGGATCAGTTTGACTTAATATTTTTTCTTTGGAATGTGTAAGATTTTATTTTGAATTTTTTTATTTTAGATAAATGCCTATTTTATAGTTATATATTATTATAGTTATATATTATTTTATTATGTGTTAGAAGATTTTTGATATATATTTTTTTAATAATGTTTAGAGGAAAATATATATTTTTTAGTGTATAAGTTTTAGAGGGAAGATTGTCACCAAAAATTTGATGATGTTAAAATTTTATGCAACATTGAAGAAATGTAGTATTTTATTAGAACTAATGTAACGATCTAAAAATGTTCCCAAAACTATTTTAGGGGACAATTATCAAACATTGCTAAAGAAATAATATATTAACGCTTTAAAATCGTCCCTAAAAGCAGTTAATGGCACAATTAACAATCATTGTGAAATAAATAAAATAGTGACGTTCCAAAAACGTCCCCAAAAGTATTTTAGACAACAATTATCAAGGGTTGCAAATATATTTTTGGTAACAACCGTAAATTGTTGTCTATACGAATTTAAGGCAACAATTATTACATGTTACCTAAAAAAGTGTTTCCAGAGACAACAAATGTTGTAGTGGTGATAGTATTAGATGAACGTTTGAGTTGTGTATAACATGATTAGAAGAATGAATATGTTATCAATTGATGAGATCCAATCCCAACAGGGCTCCGTTTATATTTTAGTCTTTACTTTATATTTTTCGCCTTTGTTTATGGTTCCTTAAACCTTTTACCAAAACTTTTGCACAATAAGCTTAGAAATATAGAGAACGTTGAACGACGTTTTTTCCCTTGCACCGATCTCTGTGGAGACGATATAAATCCCTGAGGGAATCCTTCCAAATCTAAATTTTTTCTTTTTGCCACCTTACTGTTGTTCGAATACTTGCTCCTATTATGAGAGGAGTATTTACTGAGGGTTTTGGGCCTAAGGTTTGAGTCACCCTTAGTGGCTTTACATACTCCCTTCTTTTCTGGGGAGTTATTAAGGGCGAAGTGTTTTAAACTCTTATAGAATGCTCCTCACCTTGTTATTAATTTCTCAAGGCAAGGATAACCATGCTCACTAAGCAAGTCTCTCAGGCTGGGCGAGTCCCTCGTCTAGGGGGAGAGTCCCTCAGCTGAAGTCATTTGTAGAAAAGACGAATGATTTAATAAAGAAAACGCCTATTCATGTGTGATGTTCTATGACATCAAAATGTCAATCACTTCTAAAAGCTTGAGTGTTTAGGTGGAAAAGACATAGGTGATATTTAAAGCAACTCATGATGGAGGTTCTCAAAATTTTGTGTTGGGTTATTCGAGTCAGAGAATGTCATAACCCGAATCAAGAAAGTGTTTTGGATTATGATTCGAGTCGCAAGAATACTTTTTCTTCATAAGCAAAAAAATTTGTATTAAAGTGTGTACTAGGGGTACTCAACCCAATACAAAGGAAGAAGAAAAGAAGAGAAAAAAAAAACTAAAACAAGGAATTAATACAAGCTAAGGGATTACATAATCAATCAGATAAGTTAATAGCAATAGACTGTTTTGAAAGAGCACCAAACTAGTCCCAAGAGATTTTTTTTGCATTATTTATAATTTTCTTAACACCTAGAATCTCTCATTTAAAAAGAATAATGTTTCTAGGCAACCAAATACTCCAAGAAGATGCGAACAAGAAAAGTAAACAAAATCTCTTCTTAATTGAACCTTTCAAGAGTCTGTCAAAACTGAGAAGAAAGTCTAAAGGAGAAGCAAATTAAGACGCAATAGGTACATCAATCCAAACACAAATATGCTTCCACACTTGAACAACAATAAGAAAAATTAAGAACAAATAAAAATGAGTTTAATCAGTGCTCAGACAAAAGGGACAAACTAAATTATTAAAACCAACAAGCATGCCTCTCTTAGTTATAGTTCATCTCTAGCGGAGAGTCTATTTAAGAAGAGCCTCCAAGAGAAAATTTAGATATTGTTAAGAACACTAGACTTCCATAGAGAGACAAAACTAGAGAAAGAGTTGAGTCAACTGAAGAATCTGAGTAGGAGATAAGATCTAACCTCTGGTATATCGATTGTTGAAAAAAATACTTGATTGTAAATATGTTATCGTCCTATAAAAATAAGGTTGGTTTTATTTATATAAATTAAAAAAAAATAGTTAAAGAAAATTTCAATGAAATAAATTTAAAACGATATTTATAAAAAGAGATTAATTGTTATGTATTGTCAGTGTAAAAAGTTGTACACTGTCAATACATCACCATCATCTATTGGTGTTATTTTTAAAATAGAAGTCAGATATTTTAAATAAATTAACGGTTCTGATTAACTGACAGTATAAAAAAAAATTTACTGTCAATATATGTCAATTAAATTCTTATAAAAATATTTTGTGTATAAACATTTTCACTCTTATCAAAATTAAATACTTTAATTACCAACATATAAGAAATATTAAAAAAATTTCTTAGAAATGAAATATGAAATCCTCTCTAAACTTGCTACTTTTTTTACTATGAACTATTTCATTCTTAGAATAATAAGAATATGATTTTTAGTATTTTTTTATCCAATTTTTTATTTGTATTTTTGGTAATATTTAGACGTGCATAAGCAGTGACTCAAGGCGTTGTGGACTGAGTGTGACACTCTTAGCCTTTTCTTTTAAAACAAATTCATGCATTTAACGTATTTGTAGTAGTTGGATGCAGCTCAGACGACTTAAATTAGTTATATTATATTAAGAAATAATTCATATAAAATCAAGTAAAAGGGTTTAAAGATAATGCATTATGAGTCTAAAACAAGGATACATGCAACTAATCAAAATATTTATAATTGTCTTGTAATATCAGTATTTTTTAAATAAAAATATGTTTTATTCTGATACATAATTATGATTAATTGATAGTGTAAAATAATATATTTTATACCGTCAATACATTTTCTTTTCTCTCTAAAATCAATTATATATATGTTTTTTCATTTAAAATCAATTATATTTTATTTTTCATAAAAAATCAATTATATTTTAATCTTTTTAATGCAATCCAAACAAATACGAATTTAGAGCAAAGCAGAAATTATTAAATATAAAATTTACTATAAATATCAATCACTTGTTTATATATATATATATATATATATATATATATATATATATATATATATATATATATATATATATATATATATATATATATATATAGAGAGAGAGAGAGAGAGAGAGAGAGAGAGAGAGAGAGAGAGAGAGAGAGAGAGAGAGAGAGAGAGAGAGAGAGAGAGAGAGAGAGAGAGAGAGAGAGAGAGAGAGAGAGAGAGAGAGAGAGAGAGAGAGAGAGAGAGAGAGAGAGAGAGAGAGAGAGAGAGAGAGAGAGAGAGAGAGAGAGAGAGAGAGAGAGAGAGAGAGAGAGATTGTATATTTACTCACAAGTGATATATATATATATATATAAATATATATATGAGTCATGATCCACTTACTCCAAAAGTAAGTTTTACTCCACATCATAGTCTTTAAATTAGATTTAATCGAATTGTTATAAGTAAAAATGTTAATTTAACCACTAGATTAGATTCATTTTAAAGGTTATGATGTCGAGTAAGTTGATCCCCAATATATATATATATATATATATATATATATATATATATATATATATATATATATATATATATATATATATATATATATATATATATATATATATATATATATATATATATATATATATATATATATATATTCGACCCCCATTCTAGATCGTTGTCCTCGACTAAGATATATATATATATATATATATATATATATATATATATATATATATATATATATATATATATATATATATATATATATATATATATATATATATATATATATATATATATATATATATATATATATATATCTTAGTCGAGGACAACGATCTAGAATGGGGGTCGAATATATATATATATATATATATATATATATATATATATATATATATATATATATATATATATATATATATATATATATATATATATATATATATATATATATATATATATATATATATATATATATATATATATATATATATATATATATATCTTAGTCGAGGACAACGATCTAGAATGGGGGTCGAATAGATTGTCTAATGAAAATTTTCTTAATAAAATTTTGCAGTAGAAACTCTTTAAATTAATACTTCGTAAATTAATAAACTCTCTAAAATAATAAATTTGTCTAGTCTCGATTTGAGTCAGTGTAAAAAATTAAAAAACTCGATAAAATAATAAGATAATAATTTTTCGGGAGATCCCTTTATAATTTTCGGTGCCAAGAAAATCATAAATTAATAATTTATAGAAACTGAAAAAAAATATATTACACTATTGAAATATGATTCAGTAGTTGTTTGTTTTCCTTTAAAGTTCAAGTCTATTTGGAGCTCACCTTATTGCATCCAATAGCTCAGGTGTTGTATTTTTGTATTGTATCATAAAATTGTGAAGAGTGTTCGACGCCATAAGTGCTTCCTCTCGCGTAACAGGCTCCAAAGACACCGTATCATCTTCGCCGTCATCCTCTACATTGTTCTCAATGATAGTACCCACAATATCTTCTAAATTCTAAACCTCTGAACATGCTTCATTTATAATTTCTTCTAAACTCTTTAAATTAATAATTATTAATTTATTGATAAATTAATAACTCTCTAAATTAATAAATTTCTCTGGTCCTGACATTATTAATTTAAAGAGTTTCTACTGTATTTTAAAAAAGATTTTTATATAGAAAGTGGAAATGAATTTGGATCGTC